>CAXIVR010000002.1:92245760-92900760 GCA_964035755.1 Teleogryllus oceanicus | reverse complement strand
GAGGTGGGTCTGAGGGCTCTTTGGGTGTGATGTTCGGAGATTGCAAGAATTACTTCACTGTAGAACGGACGTTACCTCTGACATCCAATGACGATCTACGATTAATGGAAGCCGAGAAGGTTGCGGCAAAACAAAAAGCTTCCATGTCTCCAAAGAAACAGGAACTAACTATAAACGATAAACTCTGTGCCATTGTGTAGTACTGCTAGTTCTTCTTCTGTTCCTCCTCCCAAATTAGTCTAGATTGTTCTCAATTTGAATGTCTAATCCCAATATGAATATTATTATTTTCAATTTGGTTGTTATGTGTTGCAATTTGAATGTGCTTGCCCGCAATTTGGCGTTGAAAAGGTGTAGATTCTAAGAAGCATTTTCCAGCTCAAACTACCAGCTAGGTTTTCTCGTGTCTTTCAGCGAGAGCTGTGAAACTGTTTTCATATATTTGAATATTTGCTCTCAGTAGCTCAGTAAGTAGTTTCACATTTCATGTGTTTAGTGATTGTATAACAGTAGGCTTTTATTTTACAAATTTTGGGTCAAATCAAGTTTTATACTTACAGGAACAGCGATGTTTTGATTCATGAAGCAACTATGGAAGATGCTTTAAAAGAGAAAGCCATAACTTATGGCCATTCAACACCTTCTATGGCGGCTCATTTTGCTCAATGCATCTTCGCTAGAAAATTGATTTTGTATCACTTTAGCCAAAGATTTAGAGGGGATGATAAAGAAGATGTGGAGGCAAGTTGTCAATATTTTAA
Source organism: Teleogryllus oceanicus (assembly GCA_964035755.1). NCBI lineage: Eukaryota > Metazoa > Arthropoda > Insecta > Orthoptera > Gryllidae > Teleogryllus > Teleogryllus oceanicus. Next base: position 92,899,999 of record CAXIVR010000002.1, on the reverse strand, counting down.
GAATTCCATGCATTTTTTTGTTTTTGTAATGTCTAAAATAATGTTTTTTAATGTTTTATCTTTGATCATCAGAATCCGCATGTGAAGATCTTACGTGATGAAGCTGTGTGTGCTCTAGGTGACCAAACAACATGCGATGTTATCTTAGCTGAAGATTTACTTTCAATTTCTATTCCCCATACGTGAGCAAGTAAATATTAAGAACATTTTGTGAGAATTAACGCAAAATAAAATGACATAAATTTTCATTTCATTTAATGTTTTTAAATAACTGTTGATAAAAGTGGCAGGTGATGGCTAATAAAAAAAAGGATACTGGTTTATAAAAGATATAATACTAATTTTAATTGTAAAAATTGAACAATTGTGTTACTATCTGAACGTGAAAACTAAAATTATTAAAAACACTATTAACAATAAGTTTTTTTATTATTTTTATTTATTATCAAGAAAATGTAAGGGCACAACCTGAAAACGTTGAAGAAGCACAGCATTTTCCTTTTTTCGGAAATCGGTACATAATTATTAATATATTAGAGTAATTATTAATTATTAATCCATGTAATGCAACTTTTACAATAAACTGATGCTTCTGTCAAAGAATTATAGAAATTTCATTTTTGTAAAGGTCCAACTCAAGAAAAAACAATCATAAAAACTCAGCTAAAATAATTCAACGTAGCGGGGGGGGGGCGCTGCTTATGACGCAAGTGGACAGTAATTATTTGATTTGTTGAAAACAACTTAATGTGTTTATGCAGAGAAATTGACAGGGTTGTAGTTCTACTTTTTCGAGAAGGATAAATCAACTATCTAATTTATTTATTCCGGCTGAGTTTGCTCAGAGTCAGCCCTACCGTTGTCTCTGCAGCGACTCTGACTAGCAGGTCCTAGGGTTGGAGTCCCGACTGTGGCACCCTTACGACTCTGGTTACATAGCGAGATCGAATTCAGACGGTTTGTGGAGATTTCTGCAGGTCGGCTGATACAATCGATAGTTTTTCATAGTTTCTACGACGAATACCAACTGAATGCCGGAGCACTACCCAAACAAAAAAGGCCACGTACCGCTTGCTACTTTTCTTGACCTATCAACTTATCTTTCACACAGTTACTCGTTGTATATGTTACAAACGATTAATCTGGAAATTGTCTACTTCAACTCTGAAAACAAATTTATGTATTTCAATTAATCTGGCACCATGGTTAATCTGCGTTTAGACTGCGGTGCTGAAATCTGCTCACCCCTCTCCATGCGGGATCAGAAGACATCGGTCAACTTTGGACCATCTCTCGGCAATATCATGCGATGACAATATCTCTTACGCGGTCACTTGAAAGCAACAACTTGAAGCCGAACTCTTTGACATAGAAAGGCCTACGACACCACTTGGAGGTTCGGCATTCTGGGAACCCTGCATTCTTGGCGATTGAGAAGGAAGCTGCTCCTAATCCTTCAAAAAATTATCATCAGATTCTTCACTGTTCGCAATGGTAATAACATGTTTAGCCGTTGCCTCTTGAAAACGGTGTCCCCCAAGGGTCGGTACTAAGTGTCAGTCTGTTTGCCATTCCCATAATGGAATAGCGTCGGCCATGCAAGAAAGGCATAGCTGTTTGTGAATGATCGTTCAATCTTTTGTTCATTCAGCAACATCAGTGTCATCCAAAGGCTACTTAAATGGTCCTTCACACAACTACATGAATCTCAACTGGCATCAACTTTCCCACTACGAAATTTCGGGTGTGCGCGATGCGCACATGCTTAGCAATCCAGGTTTTTACTATGGGGGCTATCATCTCCCGTTCGCTGAATCTGCCGAGATTCTCTGGCTGATGGTTGATAGACCCTTGTGTGGTGCCCAGATAAGTAGTCTACAAACCGGATTGTCTTCGTCTTAAATCTCCTGCGTATAGTGAGTGGTACCTCATATGGAGCCGATTGTATTCGTATATTGCATTCATCCGCTGAATTCCGTGTTATGGCAGTATTATATAAGGATCAGCAGTTTCTTTCACCCTGAGATCCCTTAACAGTACCCACCACACGGAATCCGTATTTCCAAAGGTGCATATTGTGACATACCAATATGTCACTGAATATTGTACAATATTTATTATAAATGGCGTCAATTAAAGGGGATACATTATGTGAATATGCTACCATAGCAACGGTAAGCGAGCCGTCGTCAAGGTCAAAATATTCATGCAGTGACAATCGCGGAGACGGCTAGTTAATTCTGTATAGAATTCAGGGATTGACCGAAAAAGCAGTGACAGTCGTGAAGACGGCTAGTTCGTTTTGCAAGAAATTTAGAGATTGGCTAGGTACGAAAGTACATCAAATGTTATCTGCAAATAAACAATCGAAAAAATGGACCGAGCTTTGCAGGGCTGAAAGAATACGAGAGACATTCATTCTGACTGATCCCGTGGGCTTGAACGGATCGTGCTCCAATTAATGTTAGGAGTTTTTTGGGGGGGGGGGACTTGTAAGCATCTACTATGGAATGATATTGAGAAACATCGAATTTAATACTAAGTGTGACAGGGAGCTTAAAAATTTCAAGTTGGAGGGACATTGAGAACTTGGGCGAAGTTGTCAGTGATTGGACTGGAATGCTAGCAGCAAATAGTTTATTGATCTGATGAACGGTGATTGAAGTGTGCTTCCGAGAAACGAAGAGAGAAGATGGTGTCTGGACCTGAGGTACGGCGGCGTCGGAGATGAATAAAGATGGTCCAAAAGCGCGCGAAGACATTATAAGGTTGGAACCGGTCGTGACAAAGGTTTAATTTTATATTGGGTAAAATTATACGATACTAAAATTGTTTAATAAATTTCCATGTTTTTGTGAAATGAATACATGATTTTCATTGAGCCAATTCTAGCAATGAAGTAGCAAGATAGAAATATATTTGCTTTTCAGGTTCCTCGACCACTCTGTATAGATGGCAGATCGGATAATCATCTATTAGCATACAATAGTGATTATTTCTATAAAACCCATCGACCCAGGTAGCCGGAAACTAATTTATTACAGAGTTGAAGGTTGACGTGTATAATAGTCTCAGCGTAATCTTTTCCTGGCGCCCATTTATACAAATTCGGAACTGATTACGTTGGTATTGTAACGGGTGCCGGCGGCGGCGTGTCCGTACACCGGCCTAGCCTGAGCCCACCGTTGTGCGGCCACTTGTAATACTTTCCACAAGCCCGGCACGTTAAACTGCTACTTGTAATAGATTGCCCTGCTCTAGCCCTTCTTATAAACAAACAAACAAACAAACACTAGCCTCGCGTTGGGTTGCCACATATAATACTCTTCCCGTTCTCCTACTCACATTGCCCGTCTGCTAGCTTACCTGGCCTTTGACTCACCTGGGCGTGGTCTGCGGTGCGTCTGTACAGACGCGAGCAAGGTACTGCGCTCACGTGCGTGGATCAGTTCTAGTGCTACGTGAATGACTACGAACACATATCGATTTTACAAATCATGACCCCAAAGGTGGCCATGAAATTTATTCAAATTCCCTCTTTCTCGTATTTTCCTTCAATTCACAATATCTAGTGCTGTGATAGCACTGGTGCTCTGACGGCACACATCGACATAACCCAGCAACAAAAGAAACAACAACAAATAGATAATTCTCTTCCCACAATACACGAAACATGGACATATACTTTCTCATTCACACAGATTATTTACAACAAACAAAAAACAAATGCCATTCACACATATGATTAAAACCCCAGAATGCATTCTGTCGAAATTTACGTATTAAAAATCTATTAATCACATAACTTGATCTTCGACAGAGCGTTCTTCACTTCGTAAAAAAAACAAATGTCAAAATACTTGCTCACGTATGATGCTGCTTCCGGAAGAATCCGGGTGTTTGTGCGATTATCCACGCACAACAGCGCCTCCGTTGTCGCCACCAGTTCCGGAACACTCGCGTACGCATCACTGTTCACGTAACATGTCGGAATTCACGCTGCCACCTTTTTCATAAATGTTCCAAATTATTTGAAAATCTCTGAGTCCCGAATTGAATTCCGCGCCACTAATCGTAAATGCAACGTCGCGCTCCCCACCGTTGCAAAATTTCTCATACGGCCACGCTCATTATCGTTTGCTCTCGCGAGTCCAACGGGCGTTGCCGAATTTCCAGTAATTCCGAAAACCTTTTTTTATGAAATTCCTTTTCACGGAATATTAAATAATTTACATGAAGTATTCCAGTTACTATTGCAAATTCTGTCCATTACTTCCGCACTTAAAAAAAAATTTCCAAACATCGCCTACGCGAATACACGTCTTGCCTTCACCAAGTCTAGGCACGTTCTCCCTCAATTTTTTTCAACTTAGCATTGTTATTTTTGCTTCAACACTTTCCCGATCGCTTGATAACTGACGATCGCGTCACTTTGGTTCTCACAAAATATTTAATTTTTACGTTTCCGAAACACTTTATTTCCGTTTTTGTTTTAATAAAATTCTCCCGGCAATTTCCTAAAATTCGATGGTTTCTCTTGTTTTCCTTTGGTCAAATTCCTTTTATTTTCCTATTTTCCGTTTTTGGATGTGAAACGGAACGCAATGCAATTGTTCGCTAATCGCTTCTTCTTCTAAACTTTTGCTTGAATTAATTTATTTGTTTTATTAAAATTTTGATACTTCCCGTCAAGATATTTAAATGGGATAAATTTTGCATGATGCCGCTAATTTTCTTCTTTTTCCCCCCGAAAGTCTGAATTTGATATCTTATCGCGTTCTCTTGCATTATTCGAAAACCCTCTTGTTTATAAGCGTTTCATCGCTCCAACAATGGACTCCATTAATATTCTCCTTAACACAAATATACGAAATACGAAATTTTCAATCACTTCTTATTGCCTGACGCGATTTTACTGGGATAACTTTTAAAATGTTCCTAAATTAAAGCCGGATCTAATGTCTATGGTCAAAACTTGCACAAGTATCGGGTTCACTTTATTTTCTTCCCAATCGTTTTTTTATTATGGCGCCTTTGCTGTAAATGTTTTCAAATTGTTTATTATCCAAACGCATACTATCGGGGATCGTGTAAATAATTACAGTATAGATGGCACTGAATATATTGCAAATTATTTCAAAATGGCGCGCACCAACTGTGGCTTGAGTTTGTTTTAAATATATTTAGTTTATTTAATAATGGCGCGCCAACTGGGGCTCGAATTTGTTTTGAATATATTGCAGTTTATTTCAATATCGTCCTGCCTTCTAGTGGGCGCCAGTGAGCTATTCCTCATCTGAAAACGTGGAATTCTGTTAAGGTACTATGCTGCTAATATCTGGGGATCTCGAACCATCCATCCCGTCAAGCTATTGTCCATCCCAGGTATCAGAGCATACCTGCCCTTCTCTAAACATCGCTTCCCCGGCCTGCAGCTATTCAGTTTCGTAACGTAACATATTGTAACGAATATTGCGTCACCGCTACGAACTACCTGTGTGCGCGGGTTGCGTCATCTGCCGGCGGCCCATGCACTAGATTGTCCCAGAAAGTTACGATACGCCCCAAGCGGGGCGTATCGCGGGTCGAAACTTCTCGACGGTGCCCGCCGAGTAATAAATACGCGGCGGCCGGCGACCGCGAGTCGTCTTAAGTCCGAAGTGGAAGCTGAGCTGTGAAGTGTGTGCATCGCGGTGAATAGCAGAGCAGTGATTGTGCTCAGTGACGTGAACCGTGATCAGTGCATCAAACTGTGGTTAGTGCAGTGGACTGTGACCAGTGCATCGGACTGTGGCCAGTGCATCGAACTGTGGTCAGTGCTTAGGACTGTATGACAGTGTAAGAGAAAAGAACAGTGTAAATAAATACTCAAGAGAAGTGAAGTGTAAATAAATAATCAAGAGAAGTGTAGTGTAAATAAATAATCAAGAAAGTGTGTGTAAATAAAAGAAAGAAAAAAAAAAAGAATTTCAAGTGTTTAAGTGATTGTGTTAAGAAACAAAATAAACGTTTTTGTTAAAATAATACCAGAGTTTTAATTCACCACCTAGAATCGTAACAATATAGAAACATAACTATACGTTCTTATTGGCTAGAATGCACGAAAACTCAAAAGCTTCAAAAAAATATGAAACCCTACCAGAAATTGATGGTTATTTTTAAGCTCAATGAAAAAATGCTCCAGCCCACACACACACACACACACACACACACACACACACACGTTCTTATGATCCAGTACACAAAACCGCAAAAGCCTAAAAAAATTTAAAAAAATAATCCCTACCCATTATTAACGGCTAATTTTAGGCTCTAGGAAAACAAGTGTTGCAGCCAATACTTTCTAAAAATCAGGGCTGTGCACAGAGACATCAGTAACATACGTTCTTATGATCTAATCAAAAACTTAAAAAAAAAAAAATGAAAACCTATTCAAAATTAAAGGCTAATTTTAGGCTCTGGAAATCAATTGTTCCAGTCTACATTTTCGAAGAATGAAGACAGTACAAAGAGAAACTTAAACATACATTATTATGGACTCAAAATCCTCAGAAAAATGATACCCTGCCAAAAATAAACGGTTAATTAGAGGCTCCTGAAAAAACACTGGTCACTTATATTTTCCGAATCAGGGCTCTTCAAAGACAGGTAGCATAGGTTCTTTCTTAATTATTGCTGGGTATATCTTTATCGAAAAAACATTTGAATGTTAAGTTAGTGTTAGCGAAGCCGATAAAACTAATTGAATAAATATGCACTGGACCAGTTTTCGTACTAGAGCTTAAAATTAGCCTTTTTGGGTTGGGTTTCATATTTTTCTGAATCTTTTGAGTTTTCGTGTGTAATAATAACGTATATTATTTGTTTCTCATTGGACAGCCTTGACTTTTGAAAAATATGGGTTGGAAGTTTTCTCCTAGAGCCTTTACTTACCATATAATTTTGAATGAAATTTAGTTGTCTTGTAATGATGGAAAGATTAATTTTGTAGGTGGGCGTTGCTAGATTTACACTAAAGCTAGCAGCACTCAAGATTTTGGGAAATGCACGAGAGCCTAAAATTCGGGAATAGATCGCTTAATTAGCCTTTAATTTTGAATATAGTTCAGTCGAGTTTGTTTTGGGGCATTGCTAGATTTAGATGGCTCCCTCGTCTGTCTCCGGAAGCGAGCGGTGTCCTTCAGGCGCCTTCCGTGACAACCTCGCAGCGCGAGGGGCGACGCGAAAGCAAATTGCCTTGAGGCTTCCATTCTCATGACACGAAGTATATGAAACGTTGCTTTTCTCGTATTTAGTAAATGCTTAATATATATAAAGCAGGAAACCTGTTTTAACCGGAAAATTTCTCTGGCTCGTGGAGCTAAATGGCATTTTAAACAGCATAAAACGGATCCTCTTCAACGCGGAAACGGAACGTTTTTTCTTGTCCTGGAGGGAAAGAAATCTTTATAAAACGGAATATCTGTGGATGTAATGCAGTTGGCAGAGAGACGCGAGATGTTGTTAATGAAATGAATGAATGTGCCACCCATTTTAAATTCTTTATCTCTGTGGCATACGATTTAGTCATGGCTATCGGACACTGAAAGAGAGGGCTTCACCTGTCAGCGTACAATTCGACCTTGGGGTCGCGTGTCTCAAGGCGTAGGCCGTGGGGGAATTCCATCTCCCTATCCTCTGAGCGTGGGATGAGGGATCGGGCATGGCTTCTATTCACGTGTCTCCCTGCCCCACGTTGAAAATCATAACTTCTCGACTAAGATACGCATTGCTCACGGCCATGCTCGAGAAAGTCATAGTACTGGGTAGTGACGCATTGAGCGTTGAAAGAATGAGCAAACAGTCTGAATGCAGCTACTAGGCAGTAAGGTGTTATGTATTTTTCAACATAGAAGCTGTCAATTAAGAATGTTTAATATTCATGTATTGGTGTTTTCTCCAATAACTACATTAAATATGTTCATGTGTTTTGATAATTATAATAAAATCGTGTAATTTTCTACTTTCAGGGCAGAAATATGAATATCACAAGTGTCATAAAATGGACAACCTTCCATAAAATGAACACCTCCCTAAACCGGAATTTGTTTGTGTTCCGATCGATTTGATCTTAGATTTTACTGTATGTATGTATTATGTGTGTGTGTATGTGTATGTATGTATGTATGTTGTGTGTGTATATATATATATATATATATATATATATATATATATATATATATATATGATTTGTGTATAATGAGGAGTAAAACGTGCACTGTAAGTTTCGTCATTTTGAGTCGTCCAAACCGAGTAATAAACCTGAGGCGAGCAGCGAATCACCAGGAGCAGTATTTGTCCGCAGGAGTGAGTTGGGAGGTCGTTCACGGCAGCGGAAGGCGCCTCCACCGCCCCCGGCAGCGACCGTTTCGCGACGCAACGGGGGCGATGCGCGATTGTTGTGCGACGAGTGGGGGAGGCGGGGGCGCAAGATTGATGGTGCGCGGCGGAGGGGCAGCAGCGGTGCGATCGCAATGTGGCGCGGCGCCTCAGTCGTCCTTTGTGCGGCCGCAGGTGGATCGCCTCGCCGCCGCCGCCGCCGCCGCGCCGCCTTCGGACCCTTTATCACCGCGCGCCGCCTCAGATTGTTCCACCGACGATCGCGACCCTCGGCCCCGTGTTTACGCACGCTTTATCCGACGCGCCGGCCTCTTCAGGAGGGGTTTTTGCATTGGTCTATAGCTCCTCGTCGACGTTCCAGAAAGCCTGGGTCCAATTCAAAGCCAGAAGTTATGTAGATTTATGATTGCCTGATTTATGGAGCTATACTAATGTTTCTCTTCATTTGAGACAATTAGAGTCTGAACATTATTTATTACTCATCTCCATGGTTTGTATTCCACGTTTCGAGAGTCAGATGTGATGTGGTCGGATTAGACACTCGAAGCATCGCATACAAACTTAGAGATGAGTAATAAATAAGGTTCATACTCTAATTGTATTGACTGAGTGAAATTAAGAGGAACCTGAACATGCTGTATACAATTCAAACACAATGAATCAATTGTTCCACATATCATATTCGAAAGCAAATTCCGCGTATCTAGTTTAGAAGCTACTCACTTCAAAATTCCATAACATTTAATTCTGGAAAATATTTAATTCCGTAGGTCCCTCCCCCATCCCTCAATTCTGTCTATGTATGACGTCAATGTGTCTGCACTCAGTGTTTATAATTGGTTAAAACAACATTACAAAATTTACAATAAGACAATTGTCAACCTAAGAATGATATTTTTCAAATGTTCTTGATTCATCGTAGCTCAAGGTTTCCAATACCCTCAAAATAAATAATTTTCGATTGAGCAATAAGCCATTTATGCACTGCTTTGTAACCTATTTGTCGGAGGCTAATATTCGGCCTCTTAAGGTAACTTTAAGTGGGCAAAAATAATTATTAGGAGTGATATGATAAGTACTGAATCCAGGGTGCTTTGAAACCTCCAAATACAGATTTACATTAGCTTGGGTGGCGATATGTGCACACGCGTTGTCGTTCATTTAAAGAATGTCTTTCGACAATTCATCTTCGTATTATTTGCAGAACCTGACTAACACTTGCCACTTCATCAATAGTCGGTCATTTGTTATTCAGTATCAGGACACGAACTTGCTAGAATAGAAGTGATCGTGGGTATACATCTTACTCTTTTCTAGTCCTACAGGCTTGTTTGGCTGCTTTTGAACGGTTCAAACACACTGGTAAACTCTTCGCCAAGGAAAAGCTCTGCACCCACAATTGTGCTGTAAGACTTCTACGGACTTCAGCTTTTGGCACACATTCATATTTTAAAAACTGGATTACGAAAGCCCTTTTTTTGTGACGAAGGGAGAGTGGCGTAGCCATGTTTACATCGCAGTAGCTCAAGGAAACATGAGGTGATGATTAGTGATGGAAGAATTTAACACTTTAAATTTTACAAAATCGCATTTTGAAAACAAGGCTATAGCATTATAAAAATAAAGATTTAGCATTTTGTAACATCTGTTGGGAAAATTATTATTAAGGGAGGTCACTTTGAGATAAAAATTATTTTCATGATTTTTAGATTTTCCAATTAAAATTAGGAAATAAGGGAGTCTAATTTAATATTTCGTCATTTGTGAACTTCAACAAATATTTAAAGATGTAATTTTAAATCCATAGAATGATTTCTGTCTTGAATAGAACTACAGGTTTCTGCATAACATTATTCGAAGGAGAGGAAAATAATTGTCTTGCAATTTTAAATTCTTATTAAAACAACATAACATTCTTTTAAAAAATAATGTATTAATAATTGTCTTGTATATAACTACTTTCAATATGTAACAGTATGAGAATTGACGGAGAGCATTTTATAATGTTGTCTTCCTTGAACCTATTTCTTCGGTCATTAACAATTCAACTATATTGACTAAAAATCGTTCTACCGATGGTCACTGTCAAATTAAATGTTTTTCACAAATCGACGTATTCTTGTCAATGTCACATCCCTAGTTAAAGAGCGAATACGAAGGAAACAATAAAATGTAATTTAAAATTATATGGCAGATTCACAACCATTTCGCACTTTGTACATGATTTCGCATTTTCATTTTGCATTTTATCGCAGATTGAAAACTTTCAGAACCATACTGCACCGACCCGTCAGACATACAATTACTATTTTTTTCAGCGTTTGGTGAAACTTGCCTAAGCAAAGTGAACGTGTCATCTCAAAGCTGGTCAGAGCACAACACTAAAATCAGCATACAGACAACTAGAACAAAAGTGTACTTAGGAAAACGGCTAACTTTCTCGTATACGTACGTATATATGGAATAATATATGTAATATGAGAAAGTTATGTAATGCTAGCGAAAAATTCATTCCGGGCCTGATAAAGAAAAAGTAGATAAATCCAGTTGCTAAATTAAGAAAAAACACCTGGTGTAGCCAGAATTCCAGTTTTCTGGGTCCTTGATGCCGAAAAACCAATTGAAAAGAAAATGTTAGTCCATCTGTCGTGTGTGAACAAACCTGGCGCCTAAGCCGTGCGTAGGATTTTTTCCAAATTGAAAAAAAAAAAAAAATCGTTAACAAGAAAATGGCGATTAAGCTTTACTGTAAATGCGAAATTTTAAGCTCCTTTTCACATGAAATCTATTGAGTTTTCGAAAAACTTCTTTTAAAATCATTTGATGCACTTCCACTCACAAATGTAATATTGTATACAAATCGATGGAAATGTGCATTAACGGCGTGAGACATTAAAAAATACATTTGTGTAATTTTTGAAAAACCAAAAGAATATACCAAAATGAACTTTACGTTATTATTAATCAGTGCAATTAGCACTATCCATTATAAATATTTGAAGAAAAAAATTTGGAGCCATTTTTCAGAAAATTGCGTTTGTGTGTTTCTGAAAATGTGGAATTTTGAGCTCATTTTTATAGAAAACTGTTGTGTTATCGAGAAACTTTATTTGACATTATTTGAGTCGAATGTACTTTTAAATACAATAACGTGAAGAAATCGCCTTTAATTTAAAAATTACGGATGTGAGAGGTTAAAAAATACATTTTTGTAATTTTTGAATAAACAAATGAGTAATATGGCACTTATGTCATGGGATAGGTGCTTTTGGTACTAACTCTACCGAAAATGTGAAGAAAAAAATTGGAGCCTTTTTAAGAAAATCTTGTTTTTGTATTTTTTAAAATTGCAAATATTTCACACTATTGCACGAAAGCTACTACAATTTTCTAAAAAATGTACATGACTTTTATGATACAACTATTAATGGACAGAAGGAAAAATCTCGCCCGTTTGAAGAAAATTCTCTATCTTCAATTTTATTCTTGTAGGAAGACGCCGGAAAAATTCAAACTTCTGCAATTTTCGAAACTTCAGTGTTAACCCTGTAAATCGGAACCTTTATAAGAATATTTTACTATATTCTTACAATGAGGGCATGTCCGGGGGCCTTCATATAAAGTACGCCCAAATATTAAAAAAATGTTTTTCAAAATCTCAAAGCTTCAACTAGACCTAGATCGACAGGGCTTCCTTCAATTTGGAGAAGATTGTACACATGGTTTAGGCGCTAGCAGTGCTCACAGACGGACCTACCCACAGACAGACGTTTTGAAAAAAAACAGTTTTACGGTATTAGGGGACCCCAAAACGTGTATTTCCGTTGAAATCTCGAAATGATTTTCCTCAGCATTACATAATACATAGCATATACGATAGTCATACATTTACTCTTGCGAAAATATACGTATGTATACGAGAAAGAAACATTTGCTGGAGAAAGTTATGTAATGTGGAGAAAAACGCCAAATTTTAGACAGAAAAAATTCATTGCCCGTCTCGAATAATAAGAAATTGAATAAATACAGTTGGTAAATTAAGAGAAAAAATCCCTTAACACGTGGTGTACCCAAAATCCCAGTTTTGTGGGTTCTTGATGCCGAAGAACCAATTGAAAACAAAACGTTGCTCTGTCCGTTTGTTGATCTGTCGGACTGTCCGTCTGTCGGTCTGTCGGACTGTCGGTCTGTCGGACTGTCGTCCGTCGGACGTCCGTCTCGACTGTCGTCTGTCGGACTGTCCGTCTGTCGGACTGTCCGTCTGTCGGACTGTCCGTCTGTCGGACTGTCCGTCTGTCGGACTCCGTCGTCGACGTCCGTCTGTCGGACGTGTCCGTCTGCGACTGCGTCGTAGTGTCTCGTTCTGTCGGACTGTCCGTCTGTCGGACTGTCCGTCTGTCGGAAAACGTAACGTCACCATTTAAACGGCGGAGTAGCGAAAAAAGGCCCTTCTTGTGTGAGACGCCGAGGTGAGGGTCGAGTAAGATAGCGTGGTAGTTGTTGAAGAGAATTCGTAGTAGTTATTGAGGCGTTAGGAAGTGGAGAATTGATATTGTAACGTATAATGATTTTAGTAGAACACTGTATGAGACGGTTGTAAGAACTGTGAAAATTTAGGACGGAGCAAGAATAGTGGCCGCGACTGCGGAACTGTGCGAGTTTTATAAAGCATTAGTGAAACGACACGCCAGCTAGCACACGCAGAGAGACTGAGTAATACCCGTACGCGTGTCGCAAGGTAGGCGGGCGAAATTAAGACGAGACATGGAACTGGTGGCGGGCGTTAAGAAGACTGGTCCCTGGATGTGGTGGCGGGCGCAAAGAAGACCGGGTGACCTTCGGAGCGGCACCGAAGCGGGTACGTAGCAGGAACGCGAGATGGCGGATTTCCAAATTTGCATAAAACTGAAGTGGGGAAACTGGAACTAGAAAGGTAGTGTTAGCGCAAGAAACCAGAATACTAATTCTTGCATGTTCGCCGTAAAACTGAGTAACGGCGAAGTATTTGATATAACCTCGTACGCTGGTGGTACATTTCATTCAGAAACTGTAGTAAAGATAGTTAATTTGTGTTCCTCATTTTGTATGTGTAATTATTGACGAGGAAAATTTTGTATGGGAATAGCAGTAAGACCTGTGATAATGTGTACTGGTAAATCAATCCAGGAAGTGTAGGAAAAGTTAAATTTCATTAATTAATATTGGTCTAACAAGAACTCCGTGCACAGGTGTTATGAGGCAAATGATCAAGTTAGGTGGATTAAACTCATTAAGCAAACATCATTTTTGCAATTCTTCTAGGAGATATTACCACTAGTGGATTTGCATGCGTCATAGCGGCGCGCAGTTAACAATTTGGTATTTTTTTTCTTCTCCTCTTTTCTGTGACAGTGTAAAGGGTTTAATTTCTGCAATACTTTGTAAGAATATATTACTGTTTTTACCTAATTCTGTTTCTGGGTGTATGTCTTTCTCACACCCCAAGGATCCTGCCCTGACACATTCAAAGCTGAAGAGCATTCTTTCCGACGACTGCCTGCCACGGTAGCTGGTGTTAGAATATATATATATATATATATATATATATATATATATATATATATATATATAGTGACGTCCCAATCACGATTTTCTAGTGCGCGGGTGGCAGCATAGTCAGCCGTCCCGTCCGTTGGGTCGTCAGCAAAGTATGCTAAAATTTGTTTTGATTTCCTAACAAAAATGGAAAATCGGGACCAAGGGCGGATCCGTTTCAACGCGCTCCACGCTCTTCCATAATAAGAAAGTCCGAGTGCATTAAAAAACATTGTTTAATCGTGGGTAATAATAACACATACATGATAGAAATTGACTAACATGTACAACAAGCACACACAGAAGCAATTTTTTAAATTTGATTGTACATGCGTTCGCTTCACGAACGATACTTCAAAACTGACCCTTTTGCTTACAGTTCAAATATTCTTGAGAGTCGTCAATTTTATGACAAAAATCAACTAATTTTTCTAATAAATTAAATACTTCCAGTTACTAGTATACTGGTACCGTGCACGGTCAATACCTTATTGCGATGTACAGTTATATGCTTAACTCACATAACACTGCCGAACACCAATATAGTGCCAATATCATGCTCATTCACTTTACACTAAAATTTAAAGAAAAAAATGGTACGTTTTAATTACGTACCTTAACGACACTACATGAATAATCATTTCAGCAAATAAATGAATACAAATTACACACACCGTTTAAATTACTCTTTTCAAACAAGCTGTACAACTGTGTTACAAAGATCTCGAGGCATTTATTGTATCCCATTTTATAATGCTGCTCTGTTTCAGTCCCATTCCCTTTCTGAATAAAGCCGTATTAACTTCTAATCCAACCTCGTCTAATGACGTATCATTTACTCAGTTCTCATAGGTGCGATCGCTCCTCAAACAAGATGTTAGCGGTCGTCGGCCTGCCGCCTTGCAACGCGCTCCAAATCCCAATGTAACATTTGATCTGTTTCCTTGCGCGCCGCCTCGCTCCGCGCTGCGCCCCGTCGTCGCCCGTGCGTGGCCTTGTGAAACCCCTCGTTCAGCGCAAGGGTTGCGCCGTCGTCGCTTCCGGCCGCGTTGTCTTGGCAGAACGTGCTAAATTCCGTTCCTCCGATCGCCGCGTCCACCAAATCCAGTCTAGCTCCAGTCTTCCGTCTTCTTTCCAGGAGGGGGACTCGCCCACACGCCTCTCCTTCTTTCTTCTCTCTTGCCCCAAACACGCGTTGTTAGCCTGCGTGCGTCTAGTCTGTGCACGTTATGATTGGTTTAAGGCGTTTTCGACGTCGCTTGCTGAACTCACTTGTTTCACTATTACTCTGATGAAGTTAAAGGTATCCCTGCAATTTCAATAAGCAAATTTCAATTGTACAATATATTAAAATATTTTGAATATTGAATGTCATTAAAAGGAAAATTATGTTCCTTAGATATTATGCGATCTTTTTCGATTTTCTGGGGGTAGTGCAACCGTGCAAGCTAAGCACGAGCCGCCACTGCAAAACAAGAACTTTCCGGAATTCTAAATGCATCATTTGAGTTTTCCTTAGGCGAAGTCTTCTTTCAGCAAAATTAGTATCGAAGAAAGCAATTGTTATTGTGCTCAAGTAAATGACAGCGTTTGCCTGAAGGACGGACTTGCGAAGTTCCCTATTTAGTCAGCAGGAAAGGGCGAATGGAAAATCGTCGCTTCAATGGAAAATACCACATAAAAAACTTCAATTTCTAAAAAAACGATTCGCTTCATTAAGAATATATACACATATTTGAAATAGTTTTTTAAGTCCATTACGATATGCTAAAATTTAGCATAGCATTCCATTTAAAAAACAAAATTGACCTTAAATCATCATAGTAAAGAATTGTACTTATACGAAGTATACTGTACTCAGGTAGCCCCTGTTTATGCAATCGACTGTCCAGACGGCATCATCGTATCTGGCAGATACAAGGTTCATTAGAGATACACGGAGGGGTGTTATGACTTAGTTGTCCCTTCTGTATAGTGCACGTTTTTTAGCGCGGGAGGTAGCGGTGATTTTTCCCTGTTGAATGACGAGATCCAAGGCCGTCCTATCTGTCGGACTGCGGGTTTTTCTACAAGCAGGTCTCTCCCACGGAGCACCGCATCAGTAGGGACCAACTCTAAGATCCCAACTAGACTCCCGGCAAGTGTGGAAATGTAGCGCAAGTAAGTGCAAGTAACCGGTGAGGAGAGGACAAGGTGAGGAAGGAATAATCGCAGTTCATGTCCCGTTTGTTGGGGTATTGCTCCGGTATTTTCCAGGCATTGATAGGAGAAATCAAGGAAAATCACCAATGAGAGCATCCGGCCGGAAGAATTTTTCTCCGTTCTTCGTTCTATAGCTAGGGTCGAAAATTCTGCCATTGTCGGGTTTCGAACACTAGGACCATGGGCAGAGGCAGTAACTAAATTATGCTCTGAGACCTCTGTCGGTATCCGTACATCATAATGAACGTCTATAGGTAGGGAAGTGTTTGTGGTGGATCAAAATGGAATTTTTCAGTCTCCTGTGTATTCATTAACTCATTATTGCCATCACTTCCCTTTGCTTTAGATTTCATTATTTTCAAGGCTAAGTAAGAGCGAAATTATAGTTTTGACATTTTTTCTTCATTTGCAATATTATATATTTTCCATGAGTTGACAATTGCACAATCAATCAATTTTTCTTCTTCTACTTCATTTTCCTGATATTGGACTTTATTTTCTTTCATTCTATCATTCTCGAAATGAGCAGAATGTTTGTAGAAGATAAGTAATTATGCTTGAAGCATTGTTTATGAAGTGATACAACAATGCAGGATAATACACAATCTCCAAAGATCAGATAATTATATCCGAAATGGAAATATGAAAGAGTAGTTACATGTCTATTACTAAACGATTACATTCCAATTGAATTAGTTCTATCATGTTCGAACTCACTAATCCTAACGTTGCGTAAACGCAATATTATTGTAAATTATCATTAATAAGCTACGTAAGGACTTATCTAATAATAAATATTCTGAAATATAAAAAGAAGTTCAGGCAATTTTGTCGAGTAACAAACTCTCCTGAACCTTTTTCCTCCTTGCCTGAACATTATCTCCAAGTTTCAAAATTCAACGAAACCAAATTTACGCTCGGGTATGAATGAAAAGTGCAAAAGTTGATCCAATATTATTTCTTCTTAGTGCGATAGTGACACAGAAAAAAGTATACCGAATCATTTTTCTAAAATAAATATATTTTGATTAAATGCGTTAATGCAAATAATAGAATATGAACGAATAAACAAGATAATTTCACCATATTGAAATATACAGAGACAGAGAAACCGTAAATACTACAATATCAGATGTTTCAAATTGGTTCCGAAATAACAAATTAATAGTAAACGAAAAGAAAACGGTGTTAATGCAGTTTTCCATTTCAAATAAACAATTCTGTGCTCTATTGAAAATGAACGGTGTACCATTGACTGATGTTAAGGCAACAAAATTTTTAGGTCTCGCAATTCAGTCAAACTTTAAATGGAACGTCCATTTAAATGAATTGAACAAAACATTAAGTTCATTATGCAACGCGTTCAGAATTCTTGCAAATTCAGTCAGCCTTCATACTGATCGTTGTGTATATTTTGTACACGAAAGTTCATTCCCGCCTGAGATATGGCATAATATTCTGGGATAATACATCTTATAGCTCCCAGACTTTTAGATTACAAAAATGAATTGTACGAATAATAACCAAATCCCACCCACGTGATTCATGTAAGCCACTCTTCATTAATCTAGGAATTTTACCATTACCTTGTCTGTTTATTTACGAATAAGTGGGCGGGAATATATTTTCGGAAAATGCCGATGTCTATTACTATAACACTCGACGTAGAAATCATATTCATCAGGTCACACATCAACAGCTCGTTACAAAAAATTCACATACAATACATGTATCCGGCGGTGCTAGCCGAATTCGTTTACTAAGCTCCGAACGGTCACGAAGGTTAAGTGAATTCGAGACTCGGGGGTTCCTAGTTGGGTGACCGGCTAGGAACCCCGGGGTCTAACGGCGTCGAGCCCCTGGCCGAAGGGATGAAAGGCACTGACTGACTGCGACGTGACGAGACTCGACAAATACAGTTATTACTCAATAACAGTAATAATAGTAATTACTTGGTAACGGAGGATTACTCCAACAAAAGTGCTGAACGCCCAACAAGGGTTAAGAGACGCGTTGCGTCGAACAATGACGCAACAAATTAAAAAAAAGTACATTATTTTACAACACTTTGCCAGATGACATTAAACGACTAAATTCGATTGAAAAGTTTAAATCTCAAGTGAAATCGTTTCTGCGGCATAACTGTTTCTATACAATTAGAGACTATACTGAGCATCACAAGAAAAGTATCATTAATTTTAACAATGAAACATAATGCATTATTTACCATTTGAACTGTATAAATGTGTATAAACAACCTGTAACAAGTATTGTATTGCAGCCTCCGGGTCAATGACCCCCATCTCGATCAGGTTTTTCGTCCAGTTTCCCTGATCCATTGAGCAAATGCTGAAATGGCCCCTAGTGTTTCTTCTGGATATAAATGTAGCTTCACTGTGCTTTTCTGTGCACGTCTTCTAGAATTCAGTGGGAAATACAATTAATCAAGTTATTGTGTCCATATTGTCGCGGCAGGAAGTATTATTCCGAAGGACAACATGATAAGAACCCAAAATTTATTGCTTATTTATCCTTGAAAATAGATTTTATTACATGGGAGCTTTTTTTTCCTTTCTTCAAAATCCAAATAGTATATGACTTATTGTAGGGATCACAGAATTTTGAAAATGTGCACACAATTCACTTTTTCCCATAGCATGTCATTTAAACTGTTTTTTGACGTAAAATAAATAAATAAAACATTTATGAACTAAAATAAGCTTCCTCAGAACTACATTCATTGCAAACAAATAGTCTTTCTTGTGTTCTTTTCAGAGAGGTTTGGAGCAAATATTATAATGCTGCGTGAACCTGGTTTGCCTCTTCGGACAATACGCGCATCTTATTTTCTCTCTTGAATGCTCCCCGACATAACTTCTTACTCTAAAAATAAAACAAAACTAAGTAACTGAAAGTGCGAAGTGATGAAGGACGATATTCTTCAAATCCACGAATATCTTATCTTAATGATTTAAGGTATAAGTGACGATCAAGATGGACGCAGCCTTATGATCTTCACGCAAGCATTCAAGACCCAAAAGAGAGTGAATAATTGTAAGCAAAAGGGATGCGATAATCGTATAGAAATATTACACCATTCCTCGCGCGTGACAAAATATCACGACATGCCGCAACAATCAGTGCAGTCTCATATTGTTTCCCTCTACAGAATTGATGAGAATTATGAACGGATACAGAGTCGAATCGTGCGGGAAGGTATTGGTTGACCATTATCTCCGTGAATTGAAAATTGTCAGTGTTATTGAAATAAATCCAGAACTAGCGTACCCGTGCGAGAACTCTAACATGATAAACCTCACCCTCTTCCCTATACTGCAAGTTCCGTATTAGGCCTTTAATATATCTTTTTCTTCAAAACCCTCTTATCCTTCATAATTTTTTCTATGTCTCCTCTAAATTGAAAACAGTAAAATACACTCTTGTCAATACAAACGATTTTTATTTAATGTTATTACTAGGACTGTAGTTCATATAGACTATTTAAAACCTAAATGCAACCTTTAATTGTATTAAATGTGAAAACGAATGGATGATTTCGCTTTGCTTAATATGATGTGAGAATGAGAAGTAATGTGCGTAAAAAGTAATTTCGATTAATATAAAAATATATTTAATTATGAACTTTTCTATCCATTTTAATTTTCTTGCTATCGGTATCAACAATGTGTATTGGCAAAATATGTATCCCATACGAATTAGCGGTCATTGTTGCTTGTTGTAACTCGTTGTAGTAACGCTGCACTGATAACAGAAGGCGATAATGACGGTTGCCTTTTGTTTGGGTTAATATAAAATAATAATTTTATCTTTGGAGAATATCATTACACTGTAGTGTTTAATAACACTCATCTGCCATGAAATTGCTGTTTCCGAATTTTTAGTGTTTTGGGGGTATTTTTTAGCATGCTGAAAACAAATCAAGCAGAAATTTCCCTATCACGTACCGTCTAGTTTTTATAAAATTATATTTTCTTTGTCTTGTAGCCCAATTTTCCTACGTTCAAAGAGTAATTATATAAACAATAATACTTTACCATCTGTAGTTTTATGAAGCCAGGATTTGAAAATCAATCGTATCCTACGAAACAAATTGAAAACCAATTACCCCTATGTATCTGGCTCTAGTTGAAGCTTTTATTTATTTATTTACTTAACGAAAATTAGTTAAAAGTGTGTGTGTGTGTGTGTGTGTGTGTGTGCGTGTGTGTGTGTGGTGTGTGTGTGTGTGTGTGTGTGTGTGTGTGTGTGTGTGTGTGTGACGTTCTAGGGGGAGAAATTAATTCTGTGCACGTTTTCAACATTTTGTGATCTATATCCTAAGCCATGCACTACTTGAATTTTGAATACAGAAAGAAAATGAGCGTTTTTTCAAGGATTGTTAACAAAGTATTCGCTCCAATGTAATAAAATGTATTTTCAAGGGTAAATCAACAATAAATTTGGACTCTTATCCCTCATCATGTCCTTCGTCAAGGAATAATACTTCCTGCAACGACATCATGGTGAATGATAATTTGAATAACTAATGGTAAAATTCCTAGATTAATAAAGAGAGGTTTACAAGAATCACGTGGGTGGGATTTGCTTATTAGTTGTACAATTCGTTTTTTATAATCTAAAAGTCTGGGAGCTATAAGATGTATTTCTCCAGAATATTATACCATATCTCAGGCGGGAATGAACATTCGCGAAATATATACAACGAGCAGTATGAAGGCTGACTGAATTTGCAAGAATTCTGAACGCGTTGCATAATGAGCTTCATTTTGCGTTCAATTCTTTTAAATGGATGTTCCATTTGAGGTTTGACTGAATTCAGAGAATAAAAAATTTGGGTTCTTAACATCAATTTATGATACACCGTTCATTTTCAATGGAGTACAGATGAAAAAGGAAAACAGCATTAAAACCGTTTTATTTTCATTTACTATTAATTTGTTATTTCGAAACCAATTTGAAACATCTGATATTATACTATTTACGGTTTCTTTATTGCAAAGGATGTTCGTATCATCCGCAAAGAGAACTGTTCTTCCGTTTCGAATAGTCCAGTGCATATCCTTTACGTATAGTAGAAAGAGAATAGAGCCTAAAAATCTATCCCTGAGGGAATCCCGTGCAATTGGCAAAGAGTTAGAAAGGTGTGTACTGTAATGGTTCCCGGTTATCCCTCTCCTATCCTTGCCGCGTTGGGCAGCCAAATATAATGGTTCATTTTCCCTTTCCTTTTCGACTATCTAATATTTCCCGGCTACTCTGGAACTCGCGTTGGGCAGCCAAAATGTAATGATTCTAATACCGTGAATAAGATGGTGGTCCTATACAGGAATCCAAGCGAGGGGACTGGATTGTGCGTGCTAGGGTAAATGACGACGCATGTTCTCAATTAATAACAACGAACCATAGTTTTGTTCGTTCGTTTATTATTGCTTTCTGGCTTTTCCTCTTTTCATCATACACGGCAACAACTTACCGTCTTTCCTCTACACTGATACACAGTACCCTATAACATAGACATTCCAAGAAACAAAACACAACAAAGAAACTCATTCACGCACAATAATACAAAACAATATGAAATCCACTCATACATTGAATGCGCATTCCCTGATTTTCCTTTGACCATTTCTTACTTTAATTTTATTAACAAAACTTGGTCTTCAATAAATTCCCTTCAGTTACGGAACGCGTCTTCAGATGAAGTGTCTGCAAAGAAATCAGACACACACACACACACATACACACGTGTCACTTCCCTGTTTTGCGGCTCAGCTCTCGTGGCAATGATGTCTGGTGGCCGCGGCCCAGTGCCTTTCGATGCGCGGTCGCCGTCCACTGCTGCTCGCGGTCGCCTTCGAAACCAATTCCCGCGAACCGCTATTGTCCGCATAAATGATATTATTCAGTTGCTAGTCCGTCATCGCTTAATAAAATTGTATGTATTCGTTGCGTACTGTTCGCAAAACAAACAAAACAAAACCAACTATTTTTCGCGTGTCATCAAACACGTCACTTCTTGAAATTACGATCGTTTACATCCATTTACATTCAAAATGAACGTCAATTGTGCTGATCCGCATCTATTCTTTTATATTTTATAACGAGATGTCCGTAGCGTTGAATTTTCTTACAATAAAAAAATAACATCTGATTGTCCGTAATCACAAAAAAAATCCTCTTTGAAAAAATTAAAATTTCTCCCGAATTTTGTTCCATTTACTAATACTTCAAAGTTCAACAAACATCACAACTTTACTCTCTATTTGAATTGCTACACTTTCAAAAGAAACTTAACAACGCGCCAATTTCGCGCGCACGAAGCGTTCATCCCAGTACCCGCACATCTGTCTTCACATCAGAATTTTTGAGCAACTTACATTGTTACAGAAGGCTTCTGGAACAAAATAGTTCCACTCGCTTACTTTTAATCTGTAGTTAATTCCGATGACTTTCTTCTCTTCGTAACATGGCGTCATTTGTTTATACTTTTAGTTCATTGCAAACTTCCAAATATTATATTATTATTTTGCTTCGAACATGCGACAAAGTTGACACTAATTCTGTCGTCTTCCTGTGTTTTAGTCTATTGTTTCCCAATGTTTCAGCCAAATCGGTTTGTGCGTTTTCTTATAATTCTTAAAAACCTGATTACAATCTTTCTTTTCTAGCTCAACAATGGCCATATTCTGTTCATGTTATATTAAAAATTCCAATTCTATTTCAATTTATATCTTCCGAATGCGTTGACCGAATTTGATGCCGTTTGTTTATTTAATTTTTATAATTTCTGTTCTACCGGACGATTATGTTCAATTTTCAAAATTTCCTCGCTATAATTCTTTATTTTAATTTGGACTTGTAAAATGTTTTCTGTCAGCACCGTTGTAATCAATACACAAGTTTATTCCATGGGGGAAATAACAGGTGTAGCGCCCCGGAGGATGCGCAGTAGCAGCAATCACGTTTGAACCCAGGGATGAAGCGAAAACGGCTGGCGCACGTGTTCATTGCTTCCCGTTTGCGAAGGAGATAGGACGTGTTTGGCAAGGCAGTGCGAAAGCAGTGGAAGATCGTGTTTTGTTGGCCAAATTTTGTAGGTTAGGTCGGGTCATTGTGTTGTTCACACTTTTTGTATACAAGACCTGAAATATTTAAACTGCGAGCATTTCATGAATATCACTAATGAATTAATATTGAAGGTCTTCACTAAATTTAAACGAGTAATTTTAATAACAAATATCGTTATTTTAAATAATTTTAAAATGTCCGTGCCTGCGTAGATAATTTGAATTTGGCGCACAGTTGGTGGGATATAATATTATTGGTCTACAGTCGGCGGCATGCGCACCGCTTCATTTTATTTCCACCATGGTTTATTCTTTGTCACTTTTGGAAAGTTGCATCTGGGGTTTTGGTCTCGAAATGATAGATCATTACAGTACATATTGTACCATTATTCCAGTAAGGTATTTCTACCCTCTGAGATTTGTTTTAAGATACGAACGTAACCAATCTAGGGTAATGCCACGGATTCCATATAGGTAATTTTGAAAGTAGAATGTCATGATCAATGACTTCAAAAGCTTTGACAGATCTAAAAATAATCCAATAGGTGCTTCGTTTTGACCCAATGATGAGGCATCTTCAAGGAAAGAGAATATCGCTGTTTCCGCAGATTTTGATTTCCTAAATCCATTTTGGCAATCTGAATGCGCGTTGTGTTTACTGAGAAAGGTTTCTATTCGTACGTAAAAAAGTCTCTCTAATATTTTTGAAAAAACTGATAGAAGAGCAGTGGGCCGATAATTTTGAATGTAATTTTTGTTGCCTTTTTGAAGAGGCAAAAGCTTAATTTAGCTGTTTTGAAAGTATCTGGAAACGTTCAGTGCATAATGGTGCATTAAATATGTGAGTTAACGGGTGTATAATGGCATACGCACAGGTCAACAAAGAATCCGGGAATTCATCTAAACCGGACGAATATTTATTTTTTAGTTTACCGATTATTTTGAGAATTTCATAGGAAGAAGTTTCGGAAAGGACATCGTGTCTAAAATTTTGGGTGAACTTTCTGGTTATTGAATTTTGTGGCTGAAGACCATAGAGATCGGCAGCAATTCTCGAAAGTATTAGGGTTAAAGAGACTAGCCACTGTTGCCCGGGTCGTTCACATTTATATCGTTATATTTTAAAACAACATTCTCTGCAAGGTTTCTAGTTGATTTGTTTGTTTTTATATATTCCATATTGCTTTCGTTTCGTTATTTGAGTTCAAAATGTCCTGATCGTTTTTCATGATTTTAGCCTGCCTTATGACTTTTTCGTAACAATGTTTCGTATTTTAAAGTAGATAGAAATCTTGAGATTCGTCATGACTTTTGGAAATGAAAGAAAGAATTCGCTTGTTTTTACAAGATGTCATAATCCCTTGTGTTGTCCCAAAATTGCTTTCCGTGAAGTATTTAATTTTCTTTTTGAAGAAAGGGAAAACAAGTGTTAAAATGAAATGAAAGGGTTGAAAAAAGGAATTATATTTGTTGTTTGTATCAACAGTATTATAAACCGCTTCCCATGACTCCTGCATCTAGTAATCAATGAATAATTTTATTTTACTTTTAGTAAACAATCTAGTCATACGTGAATTATTTATTGTGTCAGTGTTGGCATTTCTTATAATGGTAAGAATTTGTGCATCGTGGTCACTGTATCCTACATCTTTTGTTTCAACTTCATATCGAGTAGTAGTTTTGTTAATTATAATTTGATCAATTGCCTGCATCGAATTTTGTGATCCGTGTAGGTACATTAATTGTAATGTTTGAATTGAAGGAATTAATTAAATTGAGAAACTTTTATTTCTCGCAAGATTCGACCAGAAAATCAATGTTAAAATCTCCACTTACAACAATGGATTCAAAAGAGCGATTGCTGATTTTGTTAAGTGTTATCTCCAGTTTTTCTAAGAACAGAATATAATCTGCAGCTCTCTTTTTGGATGTCTGTAGTTGCAAAGTAATATCGCTTTTAGGGAAGTAAGATGTACAACGAAAACATTTTCAACGGAATACACATTTAATTCCGCCAAGGAGATAGAATCAATATTATTTCTAACGTAAATACAAGAACCCCCATATGTAGGACCTTTATGCGATTCTCTCTCGCTGCGAGGTAAACGTTTGGAATTTGAAAAATGTTAAGTTAATTAGGAGAAAACCAATGTTCTGTAAAGCAAATAAAATCCATTTGATTTAAATCGCTCTGTAGAGCTGCCTCGATAAACTCAGTTTTATTTGAAAGGGATTGAACATTATGGTGCAGAATGTTTATCTTTTGCAAGTATCTACACGAATGTTTTTCTGCTGCCTCTGACTGTATAATTTAAAGCACAAATACAACAATGAATTAAGAAAACGTGCAAGTTACATATTAACGTCGTGAGATACATTTTTAACAAGTTATAGTTGTGTAATTTTTGAAATACGAAAAGTACATCGAAACAATATTTATTACATGTTATTCAATGTATTTAGCACTATTCGTACTAAAAGTTCAATGAACGTTTGGTGAAAAATATTGTGTTTAAAATTGTCCGAATTTTACTAAAAATTGCGTGAAAACCACTCATATTTTCAGAAAATGTACAGGATATTTGTTAAAGAACGAATTGTAAAGAGCAAATTTTATTCAAAGAAAAATTCGTATCATCATTAATGTAGTGGTACGAGGAGGTCCATAGTTTCAAACTGCCGCAATTGCTGAAAATTCAGAGTTAACAGGGAAAATTGAACCAAATCCTTTCATCTCATTTTAGAAAAAATCTAGGAACAGTTTAGGCGCTAGTGTTCACAGATGAGTGGACGCTGGGAGGGTCGCTGGATGGACGGGCCGACGGATGGGCGGACCAACGGACGTTTTGAAAAGAAAGCACACCACTTTTTCTGTAAAAGGAGTTGCTGAAATGTATAGATCCGTTAAAATCTCAAAATTGAATTTCCCCGGCTAATCGACATTATTACTCCATGCATACACACTTATGCGAGAAAGTAAAACACTGGTAAACAATATCGTTAAAATTTTTGGAGCCTCAGTTAGCTTCGATTGTACAAGAGGAATCCTCTAGGACCTTTTATTTCCTTTCTGGAAAAGCTCTTCTTTTGCTTAAACCATTAAAAGGGAGCTCAGAAAGGTGCAAAATCTCAAAATCAATGAAAAAATATACTATCATAAGCTGGGCAGCATAATTGCACGGATCTAACAATTGGTATTCTGTCTGTGAATAAACACTTAGCAGTGCTGGAACGTTTACCTGCGTACAGTTCTGTGCATATTCTACAATGCTGTGCATAGAGCACCTGACTGCTTGAAGAAGTTCAGTAATAATTTATTTTATCTTTTAAAACAATCATTTGCCGAGTTTGGAAATTTTGGAGAGGAGGTGGGAATGTCGGAATTAAAGTGGGTCCAACGTGAAGTATTAGAGTAAAATATACAATTAGAAGCATGCAATTTAATATAATAAGCAACGTGTTTCGAAGTACGTCTCGCTCGCACGTATAGAGTTGAAGTTTTCAGTGCGTAGAATTAATAATTGTATCTTTCATCGGTATCCTTAGGATCTAAGCGTCCTCAAAACGCTCAGAATTGTTGCAGAAGTGAAATGGAAATAGGTCACGTAGCGCTGAAGTGGCGCTTAAGGGTCGGGCCGCATGTGTCGAAGTCACCAAGTGCAGGAATTCCTCAGATGATGTATTACGCTAAACTCTTCGAAGCACTCCGCTTCCTTCACAAAGCCATTTTCATTGTAATATTGCAAAACATAAACTACTGACATTTCAATTAACTTTGCAATAAGTAACAATTTATATTAACACAATACTTACGATTTATCCTGTCGTTAATCTAAGGTTAAATTTTGTTAACACATGCATTTGATTCATAGGACAGGGCGCATCACTTTCTAAATCGTTCTCAAGACGCCGGGTAAAAGTTTTAGTATTGGTCTCAATTGATCTAAAACATCAAACAGTGCTTCGTTACATGAGTGATTGAAATTCATACTGGATGAACTTCTTTACTCAGAAAATGCATTTGTTGGGACTATGAAAATGCTTTGAAAATTCAACTAATATTTTATAGAGAATTAATATCAAATTAAATAGATTATTTTGTATGTTTTAAATAGCTTTAATTGAAAATTAATCTTTTAAACAATCCAAGTATATATTATTATATCACTTTCAAAGTGAACATATCACATCTTTACTTGCGAAGTTTAAGGAAAAATTGCAAATATCGCTTTCATATGACCAAGGAAAAGATGAGGCTTTGCTCTGAAAGTCATAGTGAAAATAAAACAGAAGGTACCATATGGCTGCTTCTTCATACAAAACGGAAAAGTCTTGACTGATGTAGATTAAAATTACGTCGGATGGGGCATCCAGCAAGAAATTGTTAAATATTTTAAATTTATTGGCGAAGTTGCAAATGAGAACTTATAAGGACTATTTAATATTTATTTTCAGAGATGTCCCACTAACTCTTACTTGGGGATTGGACAGAATTAAATTCAAATAAATTAACATACCAGAAAACTTCAAATATTAGGAATAGACCAGCCAAGATCATGAGAGGAAGATAAATCGCAAGAATTAATTGTTACATTCCATCCAAAACAACGCCAGAATATGACAAGTTCTCGAGGCCCTGTGAAGAATCCAACAAGAACATAAGGAATAAAATCGGTTGTTGACGTCATTAGGCCGATGGTAATTAACAACCGAGATTTATTTTCTGTAATCGGCTATGTATCGTTCAATATTTTTCGTAGTTCACTAGGAACATCGCGGCATCTGATCGGCAATAATCGAAAAGGGGCCATTATAAATTGTGTAAGGCGAATATGGAGTGTTTTGAATACCCCCTCCCCCTGCTATGCATCTGTAACGCGCGTTTGAACTACCCCCTAAATAATTACGTATCACTTGCGACTAGACCACACATATTTATATTAAGTATAATTAAATTATAAAGCAGTGACAGCGAGTTGTATTAAATTTGTGTTGTATATTAAAAATTAAAATAATTAAAATCAGAATTAGTTGGCGGTGAGAACTGCAACTGGCATTAAGATTGGACACAATTTTACAATGAAGTACGTATAGGCGAGAAAATATATGACAAGCCATGCACATGCCATCTTGGATAACGCTTAGGCCCAAAGTCTACTACGCCAATTTAATTGTATTCTAAAACATGCTAAAGACTAGTTTTGAATATTTTCTTCGTAATCTAAGAGATTTAATGAATATAAAATTGATGACAAATATTTACATTTATTGCAACAATTCATACGTCTTAATTTTTTTATTTAATTTGTTAAAATTTTAATGTTTTAGTATACGACCTCAATAAAACATTTCAATAAATGTTGAAAATTAAAAAAAAAATATCAGCATTACGTAACACTAAACTATGACCCCTCCTACCCCCATGTAACGCAACGCAACGCAACACTGCCTCAAACCTCTTCCTCTTCAGCGTTATATAGTTTATGGACGTGATGCAAACCCGGGTTATATTCCCGGTCGGCAAGATTATAGTATGTGTTTTCATTGCATTGTCCCAGTATATGTTGCTGTGTGACGATGAGAAAATACTTTTCAGGCTGAGAAGACCAGAATACGTACGTGCTAACCACACGTACCCCCTTAACCCATGGCCGCGAGGTCGGGATGCTGCTGCTACAGATTTCATTCAGGAAAAATATATTTCCATAACCGTAGTTGTTGGAAGACGCCGAAAAAAAATTAATTTTTGCAATTTTCGAAAATGCAGGTAGTGTAACCAAAATCCAACCTACGCGTTTTCTTTAAGCGTCATTTGCTTCATCAAAGGAACAAATTTAAGTAAAAATAATTGGAGGCATTTCTGAGACAATTTTGAAAATGTTTTAAGTCTTCATTTAAAGTTCTCTATAAAATTAAAATATCCGTTTTAAATTCAAAAAGCCGCGCCAGATCGATCAGTCAGATCGATTGGAGAAGACAAATATTGGTGAATATCCTATTTACGGTTTCGCCGCTAACATTGTTCACAGACAGTCGGACAGCTGTTTTGCCGTCAATCAATTTTTCAAATCAAGAACCTACCAAATGTGAATTTTGACTACAATCCACATCTGATTATACATAGCGTGTTAGAAGTAATTTATTATAAATAGGAACAAGATTTCTTTCGTTACCAGGGCCTGCCATTAACTGTTTTTCTGGAGAAAATAGTTACCATTGCCCACCTTACAATATTTCCTCTATACTGCGTAAGCAATAGAAAGTAAAAATGACAAAAACAACCTTCCCCAATTGAACTGTTAAGAAATATTTACAAATTGATTTAAAAACAAGTAATTGCAGATTATCGCAGAGATGTGAAAAAATCTACATTGTACTACAAATATTTATATTGATCCTCAATGTAAAAATTAATTCCTCACATTCTCTGCATTTATTTCTTAATTATTTCTTGTGATTTAATTTTTGTGTTGTGGATATTACCCGTATTTTTACTTTTTCGTATACTCCGTATACGTATACGAAATACACGTATAAGTAGGGATATACGTACGGAGTAATATACGTAGTATAGAGAAAGTTATGTAATGCTGCGCGAAAAAAAACGGCGGATTTTCGGTTGAAAAAAATTCATAGCCGGGCTAAATTAACAGAAAAACCCTCCAATACGTGGTGTAGCCAGAATCCAGTTTTGTGGGACCTTGATGCCGAAAAACCAATTGGAAACTGTCGTGACCGCCCGTGCGCGTTTGAATGACCCGCCGCCGAGCTACGTCAGTCTATGCCGAGTAACGTCCATCTGTGAACAATCGTAGCGCCTAAACCATTCGTACGATCTTTTCCAAATTGAAGAATCCCCTGTTCATCTGGCAGTAGTTGAAGATTTGAAATTATGCTTAAAACTTAATTTATGAAATTATCAAATATGCTAACTTTTTCTTAATTTTCTAACACGGGCGTTTACGATTTGCATTGAAATTTTTAAAATTTGGAAATTGCGAAGTTAAACTTTTTTTAAAGCAGCTAATGTTAACTTTCTTTTTTGGGTAGGGTGTAATGCCGATTCAGAATATTGTACGACGCAGCAAATGTTTGCGAATTGCGAATTTGTTGGTTAGTGTATCAGGCTAGTGTTCATGGTTAGTGTATCAGGCTTTTATACCCAAGTTTGTGGGTTCAAATCCGATCGAAGCCGTGAATTTTTAAAGGTGAACAATCTTTCTTATGCCTTCCTTTAAATGGGAAGTAAATCCGTCTGTCCTATGGTGTAGATTTTCCGCATGTAAATTTAAATCGCGTGTTTCGTCGCCCGAGTGATACTTTATTTGTCCGCTAGATAATGAAAGGATTGTACCGGAATTTGCGTGGTCAGACGGAAGAGCAGGCCTGATGGCCTGAGTCTCGCCACGTAAAATAAAGCATATTCGAATTGAATTGTAGTAGTGGTTATGCTAACTGCCTGCTAGGTCTCGACATTACCAAGTTCGAATTTTAGTGTGATCAAAGATTTTTGTGGGTTGCAAGTGCAGTTTGAAGATGCAGTTGTATTTTCAGTTTCCACTACACATCTAAATTGGTTCCAAATGTTCAGAATGATAGCAAATGTGAACATGTCAGTTAGACTGGGTTGCACATGGGAGGTGTGTGAAAAGGAGCAGGGAGTTGGGCAGTTCGGGGTAAAGCAAGGCAAGCCAGGGCGGGGATACACTGCAGGCAGATTCATTCCTTTTCCTATGTGAATAGATAAATATAATAATAATAATAATAATAATAATAATAATAATAATAATAATAATAATAGTTTTCCCACAATGTGCAGAGTATGCTTTCACAAACATTGTTAGTGATAATGTTCGTCTTTCACATATTTGTACATGATATCCATCACAAAAACTTTCACGTAGTTTACACATGCACGTATCTTCTGGCTGTGGTAGATTTCCTTTTTTAAGATTCGGTGGTGGAAGCTATGTGCAGCGAAACATGTCATTATTTGTCTTAAGTCATATTGGGCTCTCATCCATTCTGTGTTTATCATAACGTCTGTGCTGTAAAATTCCAACCATATCATGTCTTTTTTCTTTTGTAATTCCTCTAGTAGATTCTTGTACGCCTCCGTATAAGGCAGTGATATCTTAAATCTTTTATGTAAAATTGCTCCCTGGCTAATTCATACACTCATCATGAGTGTGTATACTTTGACAAACTTAGCATTCGTTTTAGAAATCGTGCTTTTTCTTTTTCGGGATTTGCTCGGTTTTTCTTTTTCAGGTGCTCCCATATTAAATGGATACTATACGTAATTATGGGATTGATTTTAAGTTCGAAAAGTTTCATGGCGGTATGTAGCGATGTTATTAGTTAATTCCGAATGCTGTTTATGACAGTAATGGCATCTGTGATTTTCTTTTCTATGTGTATGGAGTATATATTTCCTTGTGTTTGAAGTGTCATTCCCAAGTACCGGAATTGCGATACAGGAGTTAATATTTTATGCTCGCAGAGGATTCTATCAGTAGAGGTTAGACTTCCTCCCTTCCTAAATGTCATGAATACAGTTTTTTCCTCGTTTATTTTTAATTCATTACTGTTGGCCTATTTTATCAGAGCATTGAAGGCGCTTCGTACGTTTTCAGTATCTCGAGAGATGAGAACCATGTCGTACGGATTAATTTTAACATTTTCTGTTGAGATGCTCTCATGAATATCTGCCATTGCAGCAATGAATAATAGTGGAGTAATGGGGTCTCCTTGAAGGATTCCTTTTGTCTGTTCTATGGAGTCCGATTTCATATTGTCTATTGTCTTTTAGAATCTTGTAATGCAGTTGTTACCAATCATTGCTTTCAATTTTTCTATTAGCTTTATTCTGTTTACAAGGTCAAAAGTTTTTGTGTAATAAAAAAATACGACATGCAGTTTTCTTTTGGATACCCCAATGCCTTTTTGATGTCGTCTTGTAGGCATTTTATAGTTTGTAGAGTTGATTTTTCCTTGGTAAATCCAAATTGTTTCTCTGATCATAATTTTTCTTTAATTTATATAGTCTTCTAATCAAGAGGCTTGTCAGAATTTTAAATATTGTGCATTCTAAAGCTCTTATACGAGTTCGTGTCGTCTAGCGTCGCCATTTCCTTTGTATAATAGTTTAAGAGTGGCATGCCTCTAGGTCCAATGTATTTTTCCTTCTTTCAGAAGTTAAAAATATCGGTCCAGATTTCTTTTAGGAGTGGAGCGGTGCTTTTCAGGTGCTCATTATATATTACATCAGGTCCACATGCTTTTGTATTTTTTGTTTCTAGGATTGCTCGTTCTACCTCGTCCCTCGTGAATTTTTCGAAGTCTTCATTCATGTTTTCTGTCGTCGTCCTTGGTTGCTAGGACCGTGTTTCTTTCGCTTGCAGTACTCTCTTAAAGTGAGCTCACACTTTCATCGGTATATCTCTTGTGAAGTGTGGCTGCCTATGTGTTATGCATTTCTACCAATTCTGTTCTGCCTCCTCTATTTGTTTCTTTTCTTTTCTTACTTGGAACTCTTCTTTCGCATTTTTGATAGCGCATTTGTAGTTTGCTGCAGCTGTGTTATATTCTTGGAAATGTGTTTCTGTGAATTTTTCCTTTTGGAATTTTTAAACCGGGGTTTATCCTACGATTTTGGGTGTGGTGAGGGGCGGCATTTTTTATGTTTCCTTAGAGCATGTTTCCTTAGTGCATTGAAGTTCTTATTCCATTAAAATCCTTATTTTATAATATCTAAGTCGATTTCCCTCTTCAGCTTGATAGATTGTCCGTGGGTGTTTTCTGCTTTTCCCTTCTTGATATACACTGTAGTGGCTACAGGTAGATATTTCTTTGCCACGATATTCGTTAAAACTTTCTGTTTTGCGGATTAATAATTGATGAACACCAAGTCTAATGTACCAGTACCATTTGGACCTATGTAGGTTTTTTCCTCATGTTTGTTAATCAATTTCATGCTTCTTGCTCTAGACATTCAAGATTGAAAATAGATTTGTTTTATTGTTTATCAATTCTGTTGTTCATATCTCCTAACACGACGAGTGTTTTGGCGGGTATTTTTTGTATGGCATGGTCATCGATTATATCATCTGTTCTGAATTCAGGCTTAAAATATACACTTATAAAGATGCAGAGTTTGGTTTTCACTACAATAATATTGTCTGATTTTCGTATTACGCTAAAAGGGATAGTTTCGCTTTGAGAAGTATAGTGATGCCACTTCTCGATCACCCATGAGTGCCTTGAATCGCTAGAGCATGTATGGAGTACAAATTTTCAGTCTGAAGAGAGGAAGGTTTCTGTTAATATTATGGCATCATATGGTTAAAATAGGTTGTCCGGCAATACAAACATTGCATTTTTTATGCCCTATGTATTCTATAAAAGAGTATTTATTGTTTCTTGTTTGTTTTTATGTTATTGTCGATGATTTCTTTTTCTTGGAAACCTCTTTTAATTTGACCGAGGGAGCGATATTTCTTTTCTTTGTCTTCCCCATTGGGAGCGAGAAGACCGCTCTATGATACCTTTCGGCCACTTGCTACTATTTACCTTTGGGGCCACTTCTAGCGGGAGTCCCACTTTAAAGGACTTGTTTCGTCCCAATATATTGCAATGAGGTCATTGCTAGTCGCCGGACCCAAAACTTCCCCCTCTGTCACGCCGATTAGGAAGGTCCCTGATTTGACACGGCTCAGCGCAAGACGCGCGAACGCGTGCCAGAAGATTCAAAAGATTTACGATTAGGGTGCAATTGTCCCTCGGGGACAGCCCTTCAGGCAACCGGCGGCCAGTCCACGTGCACGGCTAGGCACCGGAACAAGCAAATTATAGAGATCCCGGCTACTGTTGAAGAGTTCCCGTAGGACCCATATAAGCGTCACGAAGACAGCAGAAAGGACTGCTTTGTTCATCTCCGGTGTACACACACGCACAACAAAGTCCACCAATCAGGCGCCCAGAAAATGAGGTTAATTTGAAAATACCCTATCGGCTTCCGACTCGCGTCGAATATTTTGGAAACTAAGATTTCGGCCAATAATATTCAAAATTCCAATCACGTGAAGGAGCGATGGGCGAAACTTGGAAAAAGGGTGGGGATGCGACGCAGGAAGCTCGAGAGCAGCGGATTTTTGGCAGAAGACGGATAGAAGGCGAGAGAACGACACAGAATTAAGACGGCAGTGTTGATGAGAGGTAGTGGGAGCAGTGACTTGGGGGTCGACCAACATAGTGCAGGCCGCCCAGTATAAAAAGACAATCAGGAATTTATTCCGATTTCAACGGGCCGGCGCCTCCGGAAGGAATGATTGTGCAGCCGAGTCATTGAGGCTGGCCTGGTGAGGAGTGGGTGGCGTCAGACGACTTCCTCCAATAATCATCGATCGGAGCCAGGAGCACTAGCACCGCACGCACTGCTGCTTCCGGTTGGCTGCGCCCTGCCGTGGTGCGGCTCGCGACAGCGACTGCTTCGAGGACGACTACGGATTGTGCAATCATCGAAAGAGGTGAACGAAAGACTTTCATTTTGTAATCATTCCAAAGACAGTAAAAAATAGGAAAGGTGTCATTTAATGTAAATAACATATAATTTAGTTTAAGGGGAATCCTTACCCAAATTGTATTATTGAAACAAATGCAATAAATGTGTTCTTGCCATTCAGGTGATTGACACTAAAGTTACAAAACTTTGTGATTATTGTAAAGTAGTGGTAGTAATAGAACCCCGTGCATGCCCTCATTCAAGAGTGCCTGCCCCTGAGGTTCTCGAAATGCCGGTGCCAGCTGATAGGTAAGTGCCCGTTTGGCGCCCTTCATTGATAAATTTAACGCGCACACCTGTCAGCTGATTACCGACGCACTTCGGTGTGACGGTATCTCCCCCCCCCCTTTGTGAGGTGCCCAGACCGCGAGCTACGCGCATTGCGCGCATGCGTGTGTTGCCGTGGCGGCAGGTTGGGTTCATCACAATATTC
This sequence comes from Teleogryllus oceanicus, assembly GCA_964035755.1. Taxonomy (NCBI): domain Eukaryota; kingdom Metazoa; phylum Arthropoda; class Insecta; order Orthoptera; family Gryllidae; genus Teleogryllus; species Teleogryllus oceanicus. The sequence goes on along the minus strand of CAXIVR010000002.1, from coordinate 92,864,760 downwards.
AGTTCTTCTACTGATATTTCTCAATTTACTCCAGATAATTTGATGAATGTTAATGAGTCATTTTCGTTTGTTTCCCCGTCCTACTTTCCGACGTACCACCATGCCACTTTTGTACCGGCTTGTATTTTCGACTTTCCGTCGGCGTTGTCATCTTTTGTGCCAATTATTACACGTGTACCACCCCGTTTCCTTGTTCTCACCTCTTGAAATGATTGGTAATTTTCCTCCGGGGATGGAATCATTTTTTTTCTATCTCGGCTTCCGTCAGTTCCCCTCTAATATTGTTTAAATCATCTTCTTTCGATTCCCTCTGTGTGAGAGGGTGCCTGTGGTGCCTTTTGCGTATTTGGTTTAATGACTGAAGGCTGCACTAGAAACTTGTTCATTTCTGTAGGCACGCTGTTTTTTATTTCTTCGATTATTTTGTCTTGTAATTTCTTTTCCATGGTATTAAACATTTCTTGTAATTTTCCGATTAGTGTTTAGAAATCCTTCTCTTTGGAATTTCATTAGTTCAGTACTTGTGGTTTTCATTTTTCATATAACCACGTCAGTTTACAGTTCTTTCGTTTTATAATGTCGAATTCTCCTCTCGTTAGTCCCGTGCATTCATGGTGCTGCCACCTGCAGCAGCTTTGGCACATTATAGCATTCTCATTGTGGTTCATTGACTCTGGAGGTCCACATAACCGTCTCACTCTCCTTGTTGCTGGCTCTCTTAGTCTATGGCTGTATTTATTCTGTTGCTGTGTGTACTTTGCGCAAAGAACGTGTATCTTGTAGTTTATTCCTTGGAACTACGGGATGGTATTCCTGTTATTTGTTCCTTGGTGCTACGCCGTAAAACGGTTTCCTCCACGAGTTCGCCTGGTGGCGTTTAATTACGTGTTTCTTGACTCCTTAACTTTCCTGACTTACATTGCTAACACTTTTTCACTCTTCTGCACCTATCTTAACAGAATTGCCATAGCTTAGCACTGCTTCTTACTCACAAAATTCTGGATTTTGCATCAGCTTCGCATTCAAATGTCCGCTCACTTGTAGCACGTGTACCGTGTGCAAGTAAAAATCAACTCATTGTGAACTGCCCGCACGATTTAATCGCACGGGTTTCCACTAGTATATGTAATTATTAGTTTCTATTTGACAATTCATATATCTACTATTAAAGAAGATAATTGACTTAAAGTACCTCTCGTATATGAATAAAAACCTTTACTACTTACTATTTTTCAGATGAACAAGGATAACCGAGACAATAGAGAAGACCAGCTGAATCCCAATCATGAAATAAGTGGACAAGGTATGGAGGTTGAATTATAGTTGATTTTGACTTGTTGGTTGAAAACCTTTCTCACATGTTTTCATTTTACAGGAAAACCTGCCGGATATCATGGACAAGGATCAAAAGCAGATCTAGATAACCACGCTAAGCAATTAAATCCTAACAACGAGCGTTTTGCAAGACGAAACCAGTAATTTGTTTCAGTAATACTGAGACTTTGTATTTCTACAAAATGTAAATAAGATTGACGATTAAAACTTCTGAAGTGCTTTATTTCGAAAAAAGATTGTAGTTTTCAATATGTTCAGACATTAGAGGATTTAACGATTAAATTTCATTTGTAGTTACTGATTGTGCTCTACATTTTATCAATCCTTACTGCTTCGTAGTAATTGCAAAACCTATCCTCTTCAGAGCTTTAGATCACCTGGTAGGAGGAGCATTAGCAGGAGACAGGTATGAAAACGATAAGAAATGCCTAACTAGATGCAGAATTTCCCTATTCAATCTTTCTTTCACATTTAATGAACATTCCTGTAAGTCTGCCAGTAAAAGTTTACATTGTCAACTAAAGTTCGTAAACTTTGGGAATGAATTACTTTACAACTTACTTAATTATTAATGACTTCGGGTAAATTGAGCCTTAAATCGAAGAATGGATTTGTCGTGGATGTGTCGTTTCTGCTGCAAAATTGTTTCTGATCAGTTAGAAACTGTATTGACCATTAGAATAACAATGATACGTAGTTAGTTGGTTGGTGATTTCGGGCGCGTCAACTGCTTACGTCATTAGTACCGTATGTGTAGCGCATGGTTTTTCCTCGGGAGATGGCGGTGATGTTCCCCCGCTGGATGGCGAGATTCGGCGCCGACCTACCGCCGGTTAGCGGGGTTTCCCCTTATACCTGGGCTCTCCCACCAGCGGGACACCGCCCCAGCGTGGACAAGCTCTAAGCTCCTGACCGGACTCCCGGAATACATGGTTGTGTAATGCATGTTAGTGAGTGTGTGCAAGGGGAGAAGATAGGACAAGGAAGAGGAAGGAAAGATCGCACGTGGTCCGTGGTCCGTGGTCCGTTGCCCGTTAGTTAGGTTCTGGCATTCGCCTGGGGTTGATCAGAGAAACCACGGAAATCTACCGATCAGAGCAACCGGCAGTTCTCCTCCAGACAGCGACTGAATTCGACCTAGCTGAAAAGCTAGTGTCCAAAATCCTGCTGCCGTCAGGACTCGAATCTAGTACTTCCCTGACAGAGGCGCTGCAGTAACATCAGTTGATGCACTGAGCTACCGCTCCCGGTGATATGTAATTGTATGGCAGAATTAGTTAATACATAGTTAATAGTAGGAAATACAAAATTAATTGTTGAACGGTAGAATTTTATACTTAAGTTTTTCTAACGTAGCAGCTGGGGGTATTATCTTCAAGATGAAATATGGCCCAACTTTTTGCGTCTTTCTCAATCCTGCCGCAGGATGTATGATCGCGACCGTATTAATCAGTGCTGCAGATCAAGCGACTCTAGCGGCACGACCGAGAAAGACGCGAAAAGCCGTGCCATATTTCATCTTGAACATAATACCCTCAGCTGTCTCGTTAGAAAAACCGAAGTATAAAAATACTAAATATGCCTGTAACAAGTGATGTGCTTCGGTGCATGTGTCAATAATCCTATCTCGATCAGGTTTTCCCGTTTTCTTGATTTATTGTATTAATGCTGAGATGGCCCCTTCTTTTGCCTCTGAACATAAATGTAGTTTCATTTTGCGTCCGTTGTGTTGAACATGTGAAATCGGGGATGTGGGTTGTTATTTTGTTAGCAATACTAAAAACAACAAATTTGCAGTTTGTTTTCTACACTGCGTAAGCAGCATTTACAAAGTACTTGTACGCGACGTGCGGGGGAGACATATTATTTACTCATGTCTTAAGCTCCAAATCCTTTCCCCACCCTTTGACATACTTGTACATAGTTGAATAATGAATAAAAGTACCAACGAAACATGGTTAATAACATTTGAAAAACTAGACTTCTTCCTCTCGAGTTATAGAAAACTTTTGTGCATCGGTAAACGATCTACAAATTTGTATTTTTATGACGCGGCGAATGACACCTCATGTGTTTTGATTGGTAGGCGGAAGATTTTCGTAGCGACAGATTACAGATTTTCTACCACAAATTACTTGGAAATACAATATAGTTAAAGAAGATACGGTTCCTGAATTAATTACTGCTCTCAATTATTTATAAAGGGGTATTATCATTCACGAGAATATTCAAACAGCACGTTTAAGATTTTAAAAAAATCAATGAGAAAAACTCAGTTCGGCAAAATACAAAAATTGTTGCAGAAAATGTTTCTTAATATCTTTATTGTAACAGCAGAACCTCGAATATATTAATTATTCCTCCCAGTTGTAGATAAAACTGCTTAAAATTTTCACCAAAATCCCAATTTACAGACACTGAATAGAAATTACCGTAAACTGGGTGACTTGGTGACTGGTTGAGGGAGTTGAGAACACACCCTAAAATCTTATTTCAGATGACGTCATATTCATGGTAATTGAAATAGAGCGGACAGTCGTAAACCAGCCGCTAGAATGAACGTCGATGTATAAAAGTGCTACTCAGATATCACACAAATAGCACTTTTACCAATACGTGTGTTTCAAGGTTTCATGAACGCATTGAAAATTTTTTTCAGTACGGTACTTACTCGTAGCGGCATCTAGTTTTGAAGTTATTTTGCTGTGGTAAGTACATTTTATGCAATTAAAACGTTTTGTTTAGTCGTGGTTAATTTATTAGTGGGTGACTTTTTATTCATTTTTTAATTTTTTAATTCGTTGCGTTCCTAATTTTTATCATACCACTATCGACGCAACGCGTCTCACCGCCCCTCGTCGAGCGTTGGGCGCGGAGTAAACGTCCATTATTACCTCGTATATATTTCTTTTTATGTAGTTCTCGTCTCGTCTGTCGGTTGTCAAGAGGACCGCCAGGTAGCATCTCCGCAAACGCGCCGCCTTCCACGCGCTACTGGGTCAGTACCCAGCGGCTAGAAATGGGAAGGAATTAGAATAGAGGCAGGGTTTAGGACACTTCACAAGGGTTGAACTAGCCATTAAGAAGCAGCTAAACTCGTTTTATTGGAACAAATTCCACGTGAGATTTGACGGAAATCGAACCCGGACTTCAGTGGGGAAAGGCTAGCGACTTCGCTATGAGCCACGAGCGAGCCTTTTAAACTTGAGGTTAGTATTTTATATTCATTACTAGGCACAGACAGTTAACAGATGCCACGAACATACAAGAAAGTATAACAAAAAAGCACAAAGACAGTTCAGGAGGAAATCCTCAACCAATCCAGGAGGAATAATCCCACCAAAACAGGCATCTTCAACTCCAGATTTACATTGTAGACTTTAAATACTAATTCCTGGTAATTATATTTGTAATAAAAACAAAATTTATTTATTCGTATCTTCTTTATTTGTTCCCAATTATTTCTAATGGGGCGAGATGGATGCATACGTTTCGAAAGGCTCAATATCAAGGTAATAGACTTGGGTACGACGTTGCCTTCATTTTTCTCTGCTATAATAAGTAAAAAAATAAATATCCTTGCATTGATAAATAACGAACCGCTTCTTTTTTCTAGTGGTGAAACATTTTGTAAAAATATTAGTTTATGTAGCAGAAAATATAAAAAAAGCACCAAATCTGTACTCAAGTCACCCCGGTTTGCAGTACTTTTAAATTCAATATATTTAATGATGACACGACTCTATAATTAATTACTACTCGCCATTATCTTTCATGAGAATATCATAGTTACGTATAAAAACAAAAAAAATACTGAAAAAGAATAATTTGGTGAAATAGAGTTTTTGCACAAAATCTTATTACCTTCAATGTTATTAAAGAAACTCGTTTACTACTCCCATTGCTGATAAAATCACACAACGATTTTCGCATTCATTGTGATTTACCCTCACAGTCCAAAAAGTCTTGCCGGCGGACCAGATTTCCCAAAGCACATTACTTGTAATAGCAATATATTTAATGACAACACAACAAGAGAATTAATTACTGCGCATAATTACCTATAAAGTCCATTTCGATTTAGGATAATATCAAAATTGCAGGTAAAAACGATCCAAAATAACAAAAATAAACTACGAAATTTTCGTACACGACAAACTACACACAAGACAAAGCACAAAGTACTTCTTAATAATTCTGATGCAGCGTCGTCATTAAATATAATGTAATTTACAAGTAATGTGTGTTTTTTACTATTATTGATTTGAACATTTACTGTTCGCATAAATTTGCTTGAAATATAGGTAATTGTTAATTTTGTTTAAACAATTTTTTCTCAAAAACGTCACCAACGATTTTGATTACATTTCACCTCGGATAATATATAAGACGGATAAGAGAATGTACAGGTTTCATGTTCGTTGAAGATTCTGATTTTTGAAAATTGCAAGATTTCAAACTTTTTTAGGCGTCTTCCTACAACTATAATTATGAAAATAAACATTTTTATCTTAAGGAAATGTGTTCATCAAAAACATCTTCAAATAATATTATGTTCAAGTTTTTGAAAATATAATATTTTTATCGTCGGTAATATTTACATTAGAGGCAATTTTAAGGAAATTTTTAAATAATGTCATATAAAGTTTCTCGAAAACTCAACAGTTTTTTCAAAAACGCTCAAACGCCATTTTATCAAAAATGGCTCCGAATTTTTTCTTCAAAATTTTCCAATGAATAGTGCTAATTGCACTGTTTAATATGGCGCAAAGTTCATTTTGCTGCATTGTTTTGTTTCTTCAAAACACACAAATGTAATTTTATTGAAATCTCCCTCTCTCTCGCCATTAATATGCACATTTCCATCTATCTGAATACATTATTGCATTGGTGAGTAGAAGTGCTTCAAATAAAAAAGATTCCGTGAAAAACACCATTTTCAAAAAAGGCTTCATTGTTCAATGAAAATTGCCATTTAGGAAGAGGTTTTACTCTTCTTTAATATTCTTAAAGTTCTTGGGTCCACTATTAGGAAACCGAAAGGTGAGGAAATTTTTAACAAAATGTACTTTGAGCGACGATAGATGGCAGCTAGCAAGAGGATGGGGCAAGTCCGTGATTTGAGTGATAATAGTGATTCTGATTAGAATCTAAATGACAATAATTAAACTACAATACGCGTGGTAGGTCAAGAGAAAAGATATGAAATTACTGAAATTATACACAATACGTGAACGCAATTATTCTTTAACTTAATTTTTAAATTTAACTAGGATTCAACTGTGAAAAAAATTTCATTTTTTTCGTAATAATCTTCTTGCAATCTTGTCAATTTTAATTCTTCAATTAACAATAATCGTTGTAGTTCTCCTGAACTTAATTTGGAAGATTCTTCCGTTTCGAAATATCGCTTACGATTAAGCCTCTTCTGTTACTTCTGGCACTGGATAAGGCAGTAATTCGCCTACCTTCTTACGCTCTTTGGCATCTCTGCTTACTGAACTTGCAGCAAAGCAATGAATTTGACTCAATGAATTTCAATGCTAATCTTGTGGAAGGTTTAGAGAAAAAACTGGCTGAACGTGACCGTGAGATTTCAAATCTAAAATCTCAGTTAGAAGAAAAGACAGACCAGCTCGAGATGTACTCACGCCGAAACTGCTTGCGGATATTCGGCGCGAAAGAAAATGATAATGAAGACACCGACAAGGTGGTCATAGAAGAAGTTGCCAAAAAGATAAGTGTAAACTTGACCTCGCAAGATATTGATAGGAGCCATCGGGTAGGTCGTCAAGTACCTGAAAAAAACAGGCCGCTTATTGTTAAATTTATTAATTACAGGAAACGGAGTGAAATGTTTCGCTCGAAACGGCTGCTGAAGCATACTGGCATTACGATTCGTGAGGATCTCACGAAATCGCGCCTGGTTTTGCTACAAGCTTCCATCGACCGCTTTGGCCTCAAGAACGTGTGGACAGAAGACGGCACCATCGTCATCAAACATGGTAACAGTCGTGCCCGGTGCAAACCAGGACCAGCTGGAGGCAGCAAGCTTAGCGTAGGAGCGCCCCACCCATCCACCTCCCCACTCTACACCCCTCTTTCACAACCACTTTCGGATATTTCCGAGAATTCTCCTTCCTTTCTTCTTCTGCGAACGTCTTCAAACCCTCAGTTAATGCTACCTACTCTCTTCCCCTCACATCCTGTAAATCCTTTACCTGTGGGTGACCGGAACCTTTCCCCGACGGTACAAGCGCCTGACGCTAGAAATAAGTCTAATCTTCGCTCCCTTTATCTGTACGTTGCACATTTAAATGCCCAGTCTCTGCCCTGCCATTTCGATGAAGTAACGGAAATAATATCTAAACACCGTTTTCATGCGCTTCTCTTAAGCGAAACCTGTTGAAAAATTCTCTCAATTCCGCGCTATTAGCGATTCCAGGGTACCACTTGATAAGAGCTGATCGAGAAACCAGTGTCGCCGCACATGGGGAAGGTGTCGTATATACATTCGCGACGATCTTGGACATAAACTTCTACTTTCTTCAACAAATACGGATTGCCAACGTAGTGAATATATTTTTATCGAAGTCGGACTTTTAGGAAAAAAATGTCTCTTGGCTGTCATATATTTACCCCCTAAGTCAGGCAGCATAGATATGTTGGATGAAACCTTTGCATCTGTGATCCATCCTTAGGAACATATTATTGTAATGGGTGACTTTAATCATAACTTATTAAAAGCCTCTCCTTCTGCAGAGCAGTTTACGCGCTTTTTCCACAGCATGTGCCTCGAAATTTTACCCCTAGCACCTGCACACCACTCAAAGAGCACGGAAACTTGGATTGATCATACAATAGTGTCTAATAAAAAACAAAGTTTGAAATAACGGTCAATTTCCAGTTCTCGGAATTTCAAAACACGATCTAATTTATCTTGTTTACAATCTGAAGTGTCCTAAATACTCACCGCACTTAATCAAATACCGCGATTTTTCAAAATTCGATAAACATGAATTTAATGTAGATGGATTGACACTTCCATTGCACCATGTTCACGGAGAAGAATCACTGGAAGCTAAAGGGGCGATTTTCACTAACAATAATACAACTCTGACCGGCACGCGCCTTTAAAAATATCACGCGTAACTCGTCCTCCTGCACCATGGTTTTCTGATGAAATTCGGAATCTAATGAAAGATCGAGATGCAGTGCATGCTATTTTCCGGAAAACTAAATACGAACTATTTAAAAAACAGTACAAAATGCTCAGAAATTTAGTTACGCAGAAATGCCGCAACGCTAAAATAAAATATTACCACACCACATTCGGCAGAATCCGCGACTCGAAAACGATTTGGAAAAATTTGAAAAATCTAGGAATAGGTCCTCCCCAAATTGAAAAGAATATTCCTCTAGAACATCTAAATCATAATTTTGTAAGTAACGTTCCTTTATTTGATAGTAACTTGAAGAGTCAATCCCTCGCGTTTCTCCAAAACTCAGAAACAAAATTCAACGACGAATTTTTCTTTTCATCCGTGGAACATGAGGATATAATAAAAATAGTTCAAAGTCTCAAATCTAATGCTTCAGGTACCGATTATATAAATGCCAAACTTCTCAAAAGTAGCCTAAATGTGACCTATCCAATCATTGCCGAAATAGTAAATTTCTCTCTAATGAGCGGACAATATCCTTTATCTTGGAAAAGTGCGCTCGTGCATCCTATTCCCAAGACAGCATCAACCAGAAACCCTATTGAATACCGCCCAATTAGAATCCTCCCGACTATTTCTAAAGTACTCGAAAAAGTCGTCCGTAAGCAAACTGAACTGTATCTCCAAAAAAATCACTTTTAAACGATCAGCAATCAGGTTTCCGTTCCGGCAGGAATACTGATACTACGCTACTGAATGTTATTGAAGGTGCGAGAACAGCTATAGATCATAGTAATATAATTATCTTAATTCTTCTGGATTTCAGCAAAGCGTTCGACTCAGTAGATCACGACATTATCCTCGCAAAACTAAAAATCATGGGATTTGCGCAGCCTACGCGTACATGGTTTCTTAACTAACTTCCAGAACCCAAAGAGTGGTGTCTAGTAGTCGCAACTCAAGGGCCTTGAAACTTAACCACGGAGTTGCTCAAGGCACTGCATTAGGGCCACTAATATTCTTAATGTATGTAAACGATGTGGGAAATGCACTTACATATTGCAGTCATCAAATGTACGCTGATGATCTTGAGATATATCGAAGTGGCCACCCGTCTGAACTCTTCTCACTCGCACATAAAATTAACGAAGACTTGATAACCTTAAACAAATAGGCAGCGTTATTAGGCCTACAATTAAACCCAAATAAATAACAGTGCATGATTATGAGTTCGAAAAGCACTGTGAATAAAATATCCTCTTCTACTCTGCCTAAAATTTATATAAATGACACCGTTCTACCTTGGTGTTCCGAAGTCAAGAACGTAGGTGTGTTTATTGACAACACCTCAGCTGGAACTCGCAAAGTAGATTCAACCTGGAATAACGTTTTTGCCGCAATGCATTCGCTAAAACGCTTGCGAACGCTTTTACCAATTAGTACACAAGACACTCATTAAATCACTTATTATGCCACATTTTGACTATTGCGACTTTCTTCTGACAAACATGGCATCTAAATTACAACTAAACTTCAAGTAGCACAGACGCATGCGTACGTTTATTTTTGATCTAGAAAATACGACCATGTATCGCACTTTTGACTCACTTCATATGCTTACTCTAGACAAAAGACTGTTACTTCACTCTCACTTCTTCTATATAAATTTTACACGGTTCTCATGTAACACGTCTAATAAGTAATTTCAATCCTCTGAAATTAAACCGAGCTCGTAGTTCAGCTCTGCTCTTTGTACCACGTCACAGCACGACTTCTTTCAGTAAATCTTTCACCATTACAGCTATCCGAGCCTGGAATAAACTACAAGGGAGTCTAAAATATTCGAATACTTTCCGTAAATTCAAAAAGGAATTAAAGAGTTGGGTAAGGTATAACGACATGTAGAATGGCATTAATGTCCTCTTCATCCTCCAGACTTTTCCCACTACAAAGCACCCGGTCACAGCCCCCTAATCGCCGCACTTTCCTCACTCTTTAAATTCAAAATTCCACCCCATACCTCATTACTCTATTCTCTTTTTCATTCTCTCTCACACCATCTAAATTATTAACAACCACATCTTTTTTTGTATATCTCAATGAAATTGTTCAAATAAAATATTTAAAATTGATTCGCCACGCTCCAAATAAATGCTAAAATACTTACAGCTATCTTTGTACTCTCATCATTGTTATCATATCTACAATATATTGGCCTTAACACTAATTACAATTGATGTTTATATCATATTGTACTTTTACATTGTTTTTTAATACTGTCAATATTATATTTTAAATTACTGGTACTATTAACTTAAAGCCTACTGTGCTTCTCTGGTTTACAAATGTTTGTATATTTATGTATTGTGCTAATGTATACCAAACGTAACATTTCTGTTCCGCTTCTGGAAAAATTTTACTTTTCCACCTACTTCTTCTTCCTCCTTTTCTTCGCTTTTTCTTCCTTCCCTTTCCTTCACAGACTTCCCCATTTATGTCTTCACGACCCTTTCCCCTAAACGCCTCATCTCTTCACCTTCACTACTATCCATACCATATTCTCTATATTAATGTTCGGCCATAATCCGCCATGCTGATTGAGGTTTTTCTGAGTTTACTCAATTGCTCAAGGCGTACGCCGGGATGGCCCCTTGCTTTGCACTCCCAGTCATAAATGTACAGTTTGTTCCCCCTTTAGTCTCTCTCCTTTCTTCTTTCTCGTTAGTATTTTCTACTTCATTTTCATTTATGATTCCCTTCTCTCATTTTTCTCTTCTCTTCCATTTCGATACATTAATGCTGTTCGGCCCTAAGCCGCCATCCTGATTGAGGTTTTCTGTGTTTACTCAATCGCTTAAGACGTATGCCGGGATGGTCCCTAGCTTTGCACTCCCAGACGTAAATGCACAGATTTCCCTCCCCTCTTATATGTTACTACACTGTATCAATGTAGACTCAGTGGTTAGGCGGAAGACCAGGTCCTATGGCCTGAGACTCGCCATTAATAAAGATATTATTATTATTATTATTATTATTATTATTATTATTATTATTATTATTATATTACTTCGTCTATGGCTGGAAGAGAGCGTGATTTCGAAATCGGTAGTACGTCCAAATCTCGAGAGTAACCCGGAAGACCAGCATCCAACGCCCCTTCGTTGCTCAAAAATTGAGTTTATTTTCACAACTTGTTTAACTTTTATAATAAATTATTTTACGATAAACAATAACAATAATATTACTCACATGGCATTGTATTTAAAGTAGGATTTTCATCCTTCGAAATCAAATTTGACATTTCCCTCTCTCAAGGCAATAGCGACATTTTCTTGTTCCCAGTTCTCTTAATATCGGATTTTGGTTTTCGCTTTCATTTTCATTATATTCACTTTCTTCATTAGGTGCTTTTCTGTCCAATTTTTCCATTATATTTTTCCCATTTTGATTTTATATCTATGAGAGCTGACGCCTTTTTTTTTAACAGGTGGTGTTTATGATTTACTTAAACCACTGGATGTTCTTTTAAAAGATTGACGAACTTTTCCTGTTTTCCTCATCTGACATTTTAATTGTTGTTCTGGTAGAGTACATACCGATTAAATATACACATGGATAAGAACTTAACGTCTAAACCAATCTTAACTTCAGGCGAACTCAAGTAGCGATGGACTTTTCTGTGGGTTGCGAAGCTCCTCAAACCTTTGCGGAAATATCCGAAGAGTGATCGATCGATTATTATCGAAAAGTAAAACAATAAATAAGTATACTATGGTAAAACCTTAAGTCAAGTAGTATTTCCTAGCAGAAAAATCCAGTTTATGCATACGATATATATTATGTACTTTTACTAACGATATACCATAAGTACGATATCTAGTATGTACTTTTCGTGCATGTTTGCGTATTTAGGCAGTTTTGTTGAGAATTTCATGCTGAATGCATGTATGGATATTTTTTCAATTAACAGTTAAAGCCCTGTGTGACGAAAGATGACGAGAAGTGTAGTCTGTGAAAGTTTTCTTACATTGTTGGCTCACTACCCTAACCCATAAACAAATGGAATTCTGAATACAGATGGAAAGGAGCCTTTTTGACAATAATTTATAAGAAAATATAAGCTAAGCGTATGTTACAAACCAATCGCAAATTGTTTTAACAAAACTGTGCTGGCAACAGCTCAATGCAACAACGCCACATTGACTGAATTGTATCGACAACTGTCACTGACTCTGCAGCCGGGTCGTGCCATTAACTTTATTTTTTAAAGGCTAAAATACGCATTTAATTTTTAGAATATATGTTGATATAAATCACAATGATAAAATAATTTTTACAGTCATTTATGTATTAGAGCAAAGTGGGCCAAAATATTTGGTACACATCTTATTGAAATAAACTGAATATATTAATGATTTATTTCAACGTAATCCGTTCCGAATTTGTATAGATGGGCGCCAGGAAAAGATTACGCTAGTACTATCATACAAGTCAACCTTCAACTCTATTTATAAATAAATTAGTTTCCGGCTACCTGGGTCGATGGGTTTCATAGAAATAATCACTATTGTCTGCTAATAGATGATTATCCGATCTGCCATCTATACAGAGTGGTCGAGGAATCTGAAAAGCAAATATATTTCTATCTTGCTACGTCGTTATTAGAATTGGCTAAATGAGAATCATGTATTCATTTCACAAAACATGGAAATTTATTAAACAATTTTGGTACTTAATAATTCTACACAATATAAAAGAAAACCTTGGTCATGACCTGTTCCAACCTTATAATGTAGTATTCGTCTTCGCGCGCTCTTCAACGACGGTGCCTCGTTGTACCGTCTTCATTCTTCTCCGACGTCGCTGTCCTCAGGTCCAGATACCATCTTCTCTCTTCTTTTCTTGCAGAAGCACACTTCAATCACCGTTCATCACTGCTTCCGAAGTTAATAAAGTCTAATTCATTCGCCAATTTACGAATTCCAAGTTCATCCCACGTGTATGCTGAATACTCAACGATCAACAAACTATCTGCTGTTAGCATTCCATTCCAGTTACTGATAAATTCGCCTAAGCCCTCAATGTCCTAACTCGTTCACTTGAAATATTTTAAGTTTTACTGTCCACACTTAGCATTCAAATTCAAAGTTCTACCAATATCTACTCCCCAGTAAATGCTTACAAGTCCCCCCAAAAAAACTCCTAACATTAATTGTCCACGATACGTTCAACACCACGGCATCAGTCAGAATGAATGCCTATCATATTCTTTCAATCCTTCAAAACTCGCTTCATCTTTTCGATTGTCTTTTTTTACAAACAAGAATTGATGTACTTCCGTGTCTAGCCAATCCCTAAATTTCTCACAAAATGAACTAGCCGTCTCCGCGATTGTCCCTGCATGAAGATTGTTGATCTTGACGACGGCTCGCTTACCGTTGCTATGCTGGCATATTCACCTATATTTATCCGTATAATTTACGCTGTTGATAATAAATATTGTACCATATTATGTCTCAGATATTGGCATGTCACATTATTTTCATTGAAACTTCAAAAAATCAAATATTGCAAATTAAAATCTCACATCAATTTTTCTGAAGGGAGTTTTTTGTAGAAAAATCTGCAATTGCAATGTAAATTCATATTACATAAGCATAAGAAATATTACGAGAAAGTACGTGCTGAAGTAGCACTACTAGTTTTAATGTTATTTCTCTGCATCCCACTTTCGAATTTGTCAGATATATTTAATAGTCAGAAATACATGAATTTAAAAAATAATTTAAGTTTTGTCATAAAAAAAACTACTTTAAAAATTAATATATTCGAGAATCTTAAATAATATGTTAACAAAAATTATATTCTCATCACATGAAAGTACATCTTTCAAGACTTAATTTAGATGCAATTGTATGTTTCGCTAGGAAAAGGTAGATCCGTGAAAAACAATAGGGCCCGCAGGATTCTTTTAAAAAAATAATTATTAAAGTTCTTGAAAGGAGTGGAGTTGAAGAAAAATATTTGTCATCTATTTTCAACCGTAGACATCATAAAAAAGTTTCAAGGCACTTAAAAATAGTGCTGTTTTGTGAATGTGCGATTTGACGTATGAAGACTCTTCTGTAAGTTCAATGGACAATCTACTCTGCAGTTTCGGCATTTAACCATTTCTCGCTCTCAATCTCCTAGATACTTCTACTAATTTGCCTTGACACCATTTGCCCTTTTAGTATATGATCGCTGCCGGCGGCGACAACCTTGGCGTTGGAGCGGGGAATGTAAGGGAGGGGAAGAATGGATTCGTGCAAGTTCTTATCCGTCCGTTACTAACTCGATATTACTGTACAAAATCAGAAAACGGTCACAAAATACTCCCCACTGACGTACGCTAAAACCCCCATAGAAAATTAACAAAAAATCCCACGCGGAATAACGCCAATTTTTAATGAAAATTTTCTAAATTCCGATACAAGCGTCATACTTCTCCTACATTTCAAACTTCTCTTTTCCGTTTTCACTCTCTCCTGGAAACAGCAACTGCGCGACTGGCTGGTGCAGCGCCTGCAACACAACGGACGCAACCCACACAACAGATGCCTCTGCACCGCATCGCACCTGCGGGCGGTGTTACGTCTCCTGCAAGCGAAGAACCTCCAAACATACACACCTCAGCGGCAGGGCGCCAATCGGCGCAGGCCGTCGAAATCTCATCAGAATTCAAGAACCACGCCCCATTACTATTCTGCCGGCCCCGACGCTTGCAACGTCTTCTGATAGATCGAGGGAAACTATACGGCTATTGTGTCAAAGAGTTCTTTGCTTTTATACATTTCCGAATGTTAACAGTAGTTGCGATAGCGAAGGCCTCGCGGGGAAGTCAAAGGCGGGGCCCGCTTGCTTAGAGTTGAGCTGTCGGTTGAGCATCGCAAGAGGCTCCGTCATTTGTTGTGTCGATTCGCTAGTCCGTGATCAATGGGAGCACATTCACGGTAATGAACAGGCAAAACTGAAACGTCATGTTTTTATTGTGGGGCCGCGTGGCGCCGCCCTGCGCAGTCGCCCCGCCTTGTGCGCCGAGGGGGCGTGGTGGGGGGCCGCCGCCGCCGCCGCCGCCATTCGCCACCATGGCCCTCGCGAGCGCCCTCGCCAGCGGCCCCGACGGCGCGCCCGCGCCGCTCCACGTGAGTAGCAGCTTTCGCTCACTTTTTTCATTTCTTTCTTGTTTTAAATTATTTTTTTCTTGTGCAGCCGATTCACCACTTTACAACACAGTTTTAGGCAACTTTTACACGAAGTACAATTTGCTCTGATGTATTATTACATAGAGGGAGGACGTTCCTTCTGGGATCCTCTTCAATCATCCGGCAATGAAGAATTTATTTCTCATTTTAGTTATTTGAAGGCCTTTTTTACACGTACATGAGAGTAGGATTGTAAGAGTTATGGGTTTGTTTTAAGGTGGGCGAAATTTGTCTTTGGAAAGTCTGGAGCAGATTTTTGTTTGTTGAAGGTCGGAAGTTTTAGCCGAAGTGAAAAATGTTCTGTTTTGGAAAAGTAGGTAGTTTTGAGTAGAACCTATCTGATATTCGGAGATTGTTAGGAAGCTGATTGATGCTGTGGCCCCTCCATTTTAAATCATATATTTTAGTGTTTTTTTATTTAACTGTGCATGAAGTCTTTATGATTATTTCGAAATTTTAAATGATTCGTAAATTTTAAATTTTTTATGGAATTGAGCAACAATTCGTGTCCAATTTTCAGTAAATGTTCCGAATTTTTTTAATAATACGAGAATATAAATTGTTTTCGACGTTTTTCTACCACAATTGTACTAATGACGGAAGATCTTTTTATCAAAATCGAATCTTAACATTATAACTTTAAACAACATTATATAACATTTTAAAAGTAACTTTTACATAATTGAGTGAAATTTTAAAAAGAGTGGTGCTACAACAGCATTTTTTAAATTTTTTACCAATTATATTTTGCAAAAATTATGAGAAAAATATAAACTTTTCAAAAACAAAGAACATGTCTTTATTTAAAGAGCTCATTTTTAGAACAAATTTCATTTTATGTAACGACCTATTATCAATATAATACTTTTGTAACAATAATTTTTGCAATTTTCGAAAATACAGGGCTTCGCCGAGCACGCGTGTAATTTTCAAGCATCTAATGTTTTATTAGATGATAAAAATGCAGACAAAATTGCTAGAACAGTTTTTTAGAATGTAACTGATAAAGTATTGCCTATATTTCATCCAATTTTGCGCGAAAACTATTCATCTTTTGGGAAATTGTACGTGACTTTATCTCAAGATTTGTCTTTGAGAGACAGATTTTATTAAGGTAAAATCTCTATCTTCAATATTGTAGTTATAGGAAGACGCCGAAATTATTTTCAAGATTGAAATTTTTGAAATTGCAAATATTTGAACGAAAATGGAACTTCCGCCATTTGTTATGTCATTTTTAAATAAAATTGTTGGAGCCGCATTTGAGTCAATTTCCAAAGTATTGTTAAGAAATAATGTAAAGGACCCTCCAAAAATCAGAATACCCATTTCAAACTCGAAATCTTTCAGATCGATTGGGGAATTTTTGGAGAAAATCGTCTAAACAGACCAACGGGTAGACCTTTTCGCAGTTAATATATTTTTCTGAATCAAGGGCCCACAAACCGTGGATTTTGATTACACAACGTGTGAGAGAAAGTGATGTATTACAAATAGAAAGATTTATACACTTTTTCGGTACCACGCCTTCACAATAATATTTTTATTCGAAAAATCATTGATTTTGGCCTCCACATTGCAATACTTTCTCTTTGCTACGTAAGTATGTAAAAGTTAAGTGCAAATTAAATGATAAAGTTGATGCTATTTCTCATAAAATGTTTATTTAAAAAAATAGCCTATATTTCACGCAAAATTATGCAGATCTACTCATAATTGCAAAAAATTATACATTACAATTATTTCACGATTTGTCTGAGGGTCTCTACATATTTAAAGAAATAATTATATCTTCAATATTGCAGTTGTAGGAAGGTGGTAGTAACTTTTGCAATTTTCAAAATTTTCAGAGATTTTATCGAAAATGAGACCTTCAAATTTTTAAGCGTCTTTTACTGTATCCGAAAAAAAAGACTGAGTTAATCAAAATATTTGGAGCCATTTATTAGAAAATGTTGATAATGTCCTTCTGACATTACCTAAACTACCTCCAAAAATCAAAATATCCGTTTGGAACTTGTACGGTTACGAGTTGCTCGGCATTGATCGGGAAATATCAAATTTAGAGACAATCCTCTGAACGCTTTAGGTACGACCGTTGTGCAGACATACATACGGACAGATATGTTTTATTGGCAATCGATTTTTAGATGTCAAGGGTTCACAAAACATGACAGAGGAACTTACTTCATTTAAGATCAAGAATTGTCCACTTTTTCGATACCAGCACCACACAAGACGAGTTTTTCGGTCGATAAGTCTCTGATTTCAGTCGCATCATTACGACACTTTCTCGTTTCTACGTAATGTGACCGCGTGCTATTCCCCGAGAAAGGCAGGTTGAATATTATGTCTGTTGGTTTCGATATGCGCAGCATAGCTGACGGTCGAACAAAGGTAACAGAGTTCTGTGATACGCACAGAAGTTGCAACGACAGGAAATGTGCACCGAGGTAGACTGAGGGTCATAAGATTTTGGAGATGGCGTGGCGAAACAAACGATTCTGGTCGGAAGTGGTGCAGTTCGACGCCATCTTGGGAGAGAATATTTGTTCTGGATATTATCGGGGAATACGACTCTAGATGAAGAAGCCCTTGTGAAAAGTTCATTTTCTTGAAGTAATTTGAATAGTGATTGGGTGAACACTGACACGAACATATCGCATATCTTTGTGTGTTTGGGGGGGAGGAGGAGGCACTCTCCCTACAAGAAGTCGCAATTCGATTGAGGGATGATTAAGATCGACTGCCACTTGGCTTACAAGTTAAAACAGAGCGTGTTCAGGGAAACATTTATGGGATGTTCAGTGTCAATAAATGTGAATTTATACAAATTTTAATAATTCTTTAAAACATGTATACAACAAAGGACAGATAATTAAAGTTGGTATCAAATGCTCGAATGATCTTAATGGATTGTGAATGCACAAATGATTAATGCTGGCCCCTTGAATGTTTAGCTCAATATAAGAAGTTTCCTGAGGATCATGCTCTATTGACGGGCCTTTCTGGAGACACCTGTTGTCATACAAGCGGTACTTACAGCTTGACATCCAGCGGACAAATTCCCCATCAAAGAGATGGTGTGCAGGAATGTTGACACCGTAGTAGGCGGGGCAAGCGACTTTCAATCGGTGTGGATGTCGGTCGATGCAAGAGAGCTCTGCGGCTGGAGCCCGATTAGGCGTGGCAAGTAGAGTTGAGTTTGCTACTCGTAGATGCTGCGATGGGACGGCGATTATATTTGAAGTGCAAGTAGTTTGTTGGTTATGAAGAGGCTCCGAGAATCCGCATGCCGAGACACATAGTTGAGCGAGCGTTATTTATAGGCTACGTAGCGAAATAGCGCACAATCGTCACGAACGAAGTCCCGTGACGGAAGGCGAGAAGAAGACTGGTGGCGATTAGAAAACGTCAGGTTACGTGATTGATATGAATGAATCACATGGTGAAGTTGTGCTCAGACGCTCAATAGATGGCGAGAAGCCCTGTACCGAGCCGATTTTACTCTCTCGCTACGAAGTAGAGAGAAAGTTATGTAATGCTGTGCGAAAAAACGGCGAATTTTCGGCAGAAAAACTCGTATTACAGGGACCCAAGTAACGAAGAAGTCCATAAATCTAGTTAATAAATTTAGGGAAAAAATCATTTATCACGTGGTGTAGTCAGAATCGATGTTTTGTGGGTCCTTCATACCGAAAAAACGAATGACGACAAAACGTCTGTCCGTCTGTGAATGACGCTAGCGGCTAAACCGTTCAGCCAATTTTCTCCAAAATTGATATTCCCCAATTAATATGGCTGATGTCGTAGCCCCATGAATTTGAAACCGATAAAACAATTTTTGGTGGGATGTACTGTAGATGAAGCCCGTGGGATATTTTCGAAATTTAAAAAAAGGCTCCATTGTTTTTGATTAAATTTTGTTGTTGGAAAGTGAGAAGGACGTTTAAGAGAATGGTGCTGCTCTCATGTTCGTTGAAAACTAATTTTAGGAAAATTTTAAAAGTTCAAAAGTTTTTAGAAGTCTTCCTATAACTAAAATATTAAAAATAGAGATTTCTTCCCTTAATAAAATATGTTACTTAAAGATATATTTATGAATAAGGTCGTGTACAATTTTTCGTCAATTTGAGTATTTTTCGCGAAATTTTGCGTGAAAATAAGGGCGCTATAATAAGCTAATTGTGAGAAAAAGAAGCGACGAAGTGTTAAGTGAGGGTAGTTGCATAGACCTGCAGGTGGTACAGAGAAAAAATGTGCTCACGAACTGGGTTTTGACTTGGGAGTCAAAAGGGCGCGTAGGGATGCTGCGAAAGTGTGTGTGTGTGTGTGTGTGTGTGTGTGTGTGTTGTAGAACAGATCGTAATGTTAACAATACTGGAGGCGATAACGGTCGAGGCCGCGTTATGCTTTTTACTGATCAAAGGTATAATGTTTCCAAGAAGGCGTAAGAAAACCGGAAGTGGCATTTGGGGACGTCTGACCGCGCGCGTGTGCTAGGTCAACACCACATATACTTGGGTTTTTCTAACGTAGCATCTGAGGGTAGTATCTCCATGATGGAATATGACACGACTTTTTGCGTCTTTCTTGGTCCTGCCGCAAGATGTCGCATGATCGCGACCGTATCACGCAGTGCTACAGATCAAACTACTCTAGCGGCAGGACCGAGAAAAATGCGAAAAACCGTGTCATATTCCATCTTGGAGATACTACCCTCAAATGCCTCGTGAGAAAAACCCAAGTATAGATAGGTGGAGTTGGCCAGGCGCAAATTCAATGGAGACAAAGGGAGGGGGCCCAACGTCTTGAAGACTCCGGAAAGGGACCGCGCGGGTGTGGTGGCAAAGAAGGAATTGCAGTATTTCCGCAAGGACGCATGCTCGGCATGGCTAAACAGATACAGTGCAGTAAATGTTTTGTGCATTGGGACACGGAGACAAACGAGAATCTTTTCAAGGCGGAGGGTCTTCTGGTGGAAAGGGTTATTGCCTTTCATGAAATATGACTGACGTGCAGCGCAGGCAGTTGCGGATCGTAAATTTGGTGCGATGTTGAGTACTCGCATATGGAACGTTATAGAAAGGAGAACCGGCCTCGCTACGGAGAGACCTCTGCAGAGGAACAGGAGGAGAACAGAAGAAGATTTCTGCTGCGAAGAGAGGTATTTCAAGCCCTAGTAAAACCGACCTTCGTTCTTTTTCGTAGGACTAGCCGTAACAGAAACGAAATAAAATGGTTTAGAATGTTTGTATGAATCGTGACGCAGGGACTGGGCACACGGAGGTTTGATGGAGGAAAACTAGTGCCACCGAATTACGTGTAGATTCACAGCCTCTGTTCCCTCAGTAGAGTCATTAAATTGAGAAGCAGAAGAGTTTTTTCTTGCTTGCATTAGAAACAAGAAAAACAATTTTCTAATTGGTAACAGGAAGCGAATTTTTCTATTTGGTTGAGGAAACTCTTAGTAGAGGATACTTCTAAGAGAATTTACGTTAATTTGTGTGAGATTCCTGTTTCAAAAACAATGGTTCATGAAATTTTGATTTAATTAATTTGATTCATTTTCCCAAAGTGGAAAACACTGTACGCAACGTATGGGGAAGAAGTACGACCTGCACACGTTATCTTAAATTCCAGAAACTATTTCCCAACTTTTAACCATAAAGAGTTAAATGGTCAAAACTATACATTTCCACTCCCTAGTTACAGAAAACTTATTTGCATCAGTGAACTAATTGCAGATTTGAATTTAAATTTTCGAATACGTACGTACATAGAGAAAGTTATCTAATACTGCGGAAAATCTATTTCGAGATTTCAACGGAAATACTCGTTTTGGAGTCTCGTGAAACCGAAAAAGTGTTTTTTACTTTCTAACCTTACTTTCTAGAAAGTTAAGTAATTGTGCGCCGGAAAACGGCGAATTTTTTGCAGAAAAACTCTCGTTGCTGGGCCCTGGTATCAAAAAAGTGTATAAAATCCTGTTGCTATATATAGTAAACTAGCGGAATCCGGCAGTCGTCCTGCTCTCCATATTACTTCCCTCCCTTTCTCCCTCTCTCTCTCTCTCTCTCTCTCTTCTCCGTCTCTCCCTCTGTCTTTTTCCCCGACTCAGACTCCGTTTCTCTATGTATCTGTCCGTCTCTCCCCCTCTTCTGTCTGTCTCTCTGTTTCTATCTCCCTTAATGAAATCTGTTTCTTAAAGACAGATCTTGAAATAAGTTCATGTACAATTTTTTGAAAATATGAGTAGTTTTGTATAATTTTGCGCGAAGTATAGCGAATTAAAAAAATAAACAATTTTTTTCGCAACAACTGCCCAAATTGTTTCTTTAAATTTTCTCTTCGTATAATGGTCGGTAAAAAATATCCGTTTTCGGCAAAACTATCCGTTTTTTCCAAAATTGCAAAAAGTTAACATTTTAAAACTACAAAATTCTCAAAAACCACTCCAATTTAAAAAAAAATTACATATAGGAGAAAACACGCTTAAAATAATGGCGTGGATTGCAGTTTTGTTCTACACTCTGAATTTTCGATAGTTGCAAATTAAGGAATATTGCGAGAACGTATGTGCTATCTTAGGACCACTAATTTTGGTATCAAGGTCTCACAGAACGTGGATGCTCATTACACTGTGTTAGATGAAGTGTTTTACTACATATATAATAAACTTTTCCGGTATAAAGGACTTTCAATATGACTTTTTTGGCCGAAAAATCGCCGTCTTTCGCTGCAGAATCACATACTACATACTGCTACTGCGCGCGTAGTGTTTCAGAGTAAAAATTGCATTAACAACTTGAATTTTATAAATGTTGACTAAATTCATAGATGAATCATCATAATTTTGACTCTTGATCACTTTGTTATGAAATAATGTTCAATTTACTGCCGTGTGAAAATAAGTATAATTTTGTTTTTAGAATAGTTTGTACTTCCTCGCTAAAGTAGAGAGAAAGTTATATAATGTGCGCGAAAACCAGCGAATTTTCGACAGAAAAACTGTCAGGAAACTGTTTCTGGGCCCTCGTAACGAAAAAGTGGATAAATCCAGTTGCTACATTTAGGAAAAAAATCCTCTATCGCGTGGGTCGACATGTTTTGTGAGTACTTGGTACCGAAAAATCGAATGACGGCAAAATATCTGTCCGCCCGTCTGGGAACAACGCTATCGACACAAACCAGACCTGCACAGCATTTTGCACCTTGGGGAGGGGCAGCCCCCTCAACAATAAAACACACCAAGCCATACAAAATAAAGTCCTCCGCACTGTCTTAAACGCACCATGGCACATTTCAAATGCAGAAACTCACAATGACCTAAAATCCCCTCCAGTCGCTCAGCACATCGCCCGCCTCTCCGAAAGATTCTTCAACAAGCTTCATAACCTCCTTTTCCAACCGACATTCTCACTAGGAAAAGCCACTCATCGTCATCTAAGCCGCTTCCCGTCTAGATTCCCCAAAGATAAATTCCGTCCTCCGTAACTCCTACTCTATCTCCATATCATAAACCCATTTCACAAACCACAGCAATAACTCCTAAACACCACTCCCCCACCCTGATTTCCCATGGAGGAGCCCAGTGAGGTCATTCTCCTTATTTTTTCTGTATATTATTTTGTACATTGTATACACAAAACAACTCTGTAAAGTGGCTATGTACGCTGTATCAGAAAAGTATTGCAAAAAAAAAAAAACCTTGACTGACTTCGGAAGCCGCCCGCGAACAGCTTGAGTGCAAATACAGCAAACTAAGAAGAGTGGGGAGACCGCCAATGAGAATGCACAATTCGAACCGTAGCGCGTACATTGAAATAGCAATGGCGAGAAAATGACGGAGTGTTACAAAGAGTTCAAAAAATTTGCCTTTTATTTTGGAAATGTTTGTTGTCGATATATCACAATGTGAAGTAGGAACCTAAAAAGAATTAGACATACGTATTTGATTTGGATACCAAGTATTATAATTGATAGTAGGATTGATAATGTAATTCCCAAATCTAGCGTGGTGCTAACACAAAATTGTAATAATGAATCATTTTCGTTTGATGATAGTGTGACGGGCCAATTGATGGCTTCATTAAAGTATAATTGTGAAGATTGTGTAATATAATCAAAGAATAAACAGATCGGGTATGATTAGACGATTGGTCAATCAATAAAAAACGGGGGAGAACAATTGATCAGCGCGAGGTAGGTACTGCGGGGAGAGATGCTCGAAAACGTGAGGTAGTGGCGGGAGGTACCATGAGGAAGTTCTTGTGTCGCACACACGTTGACATGTAAAATACTAAGTAATTGAATGTGTGTCTGTGTGTGTGCGTGAGAGAGAGAGAGAGAGAGAGAGAGAGAGAGAGAGAGAGAGAGAGAGAGAGAGAGAGAGAGAGAGAGAGAGAGAGAGAGAGAGAGAGAGAGAGAGAGAGATTTTGTGTAAGTCGGTATTAATTTGTTTTGTGACGTGAACGTTGCCGTGGAGTGTACTTGGAAGGTGGTGATACGTCGATCAAGACGACTGAGGAACATAAAAAATGGAAGTGGAACATCCGAGCTAAAATTTTGTTTTAATCTGTAAGAGTGATAGGAAATGCCAAGGAGTGCATTAAAATATGAATGGTGAAATTTGTTTTCCTGTTCTATATGTAATGTTGACTTGAGACATTGTATTCTTTTTGGTTCTATTGATAATCAGCAGAAGGCAAATTATAAATATTTTCAGAAGAAGGAGTATTTATTTTAGCAGAAGCATGATAATTTTCACGATCTTATATTAACGAGCATAAATAATTCCTGCCTAAGATTTCGAGCTGAATTTCAGTACGAACGGCTGTCAGCCCACAAATTAATTATTTTTTACTGTGAACAGAGGGGTATTGTATTCTTTAAATAAATAAAAGTCTCTCCATCCGGTTAAGTTGTCCATCTGAACGTGGGGCGAAGAAAGAGATCACAGTAGAAAGGCACGAAGATTAATTTATAATAATTAATAATAATAATAATAATAATAATAATAATAATAATGAAAAACCCTCTGTTTCAACAGTAATAAATTATTTTTTTTACTTTCTATGTTTAATTGAATAAGACGGTTCTGTCAAAGCTAAAAAAACTTAATCTTCCAAAATCATGATTACTTTCTGTTCTAATTTCTGACAAGAGAACATTACATATTTCTAATTTCAATTCAGTGAACATTATTTATTCATAATCGATTACATCATATAAAAACATTAATCCCATTGCATTCTATTTAAGAAAACTCCCAATAATTTCATAATAAAATATCGTAAGAGAGGTTTGCTCGTAGGTATCTCTTATTCAGATTCATAATAGACGTGAAAATGGACACAAAAATATGTGCTGCCGAAATTTACTCTTCTTGGAATTCCCTATATTTCAGTTTTATATCAACCTCAATGTGAGAGACTGCACTCAATTTTCTCGGTTTTGCGAATTTGGAGATTATAACATTCCTGGTGAAAATCAATAAATTTTAAATATTTGTTAGTTAGAATTACATAATAAACTTTTAAAAGAGACCACTGCTTTAAAATATCGTTTATGAGTCACAACAAGCATAAAGTTAAAAAAAAAGAAAAATGTCGATTCATAGCAGAACCCAAAAGAACATAAACAGTGAAATATGGCCATTGTAGTTAGATATACGGGAAAACCCATTTAAATAAGTGGGCAATGATTTCACAGCATGGATCATTGCATTAGAACCCCAGACTTTCAATCTGCATGCCGCGACTACCCCTCTGTGTAAATGGCAGGCTGCCCCCCTCCCCGCAAAAGTGTCAACCCCTACTACTTGCACTTTCGCCGCCCTCGGGGGCAGATGCCCGGTTCTTGAGTGCAGACGCCCGCGCGAGAAGGCGTTGTGCAGGCCTGAGTTAAACCCTTCAGCCGATTTTCTCCAAAATTGATATTCTACAATCGACCTGGCTGATGTCGCGGGCTCTTGCATTTGAAACTGATATTTTAATTTTAGAGGTTTCTTTACATGAAACTCCTAGGACATTTTTCAAATTTTCAAAAATGTGGCTTCATTATTTTCGATTAAATTTTGTTATTGGATAGTGTGAAGGACGTTTAAGAAATTGGTGCAATCTCAAGTTTTGAAAACCTTAATTTTTCGAAAATGGCAAAAGTTCAAAATGTTTTCGACGCCTTCTACAACTAAAATATTAGAGACGGATATTTTTCCCTTAATGAAATCTGTTCCTTAAAGATAGGTTTTCAAGTTAGGTCATGTACAATTTTTCGAAAATTTAAGTACTATTCACTTACTCTTGCGTGAAAATACGGGCGAGGCGTAAAATGTTAAAATTTAGAAATTTTAATAAAAACATCGATGATATGAAACAATCAAAAGCGATATCGCATCCTTGGTTCTTTTTCCTCCCTATAGTACACGAAAACAAGGAGGAAAAATAGTGGAATCACCTCAACAATATCATCTCAATTTTTTCGGCCGTAAAATCCATGTTTAAGGTTCTTTGGCGTTGTATCTCTGCACAGACGTCAGGAATAAAATTTTTTAGCGTTGTTCCAAAGGTGGATAAATTGGTGCAGGTAGCGAGGATATATACGCAATTTTGTACCCCAAAATGAGGATGTCTAGTTATGAATGGATGTAAGTATGGTCACACATCTCACGACAGTTTAGAAGCTTTTGAGCTGAAGTTATTACAAAGTTATTTTCCCACTCATATTCGTATATTTTAACTTTTGGGTATTCCTTCCGTGAAGCTCCGTTACTTTCAAACGTTTCTAGAAAGTGACTAAATTTTTTTCTTTAAATCGTGTGCTTGAATATAAGAAAATGCTTTTATATATAGTTCTGTATATTAACTGTAGTTCCGATTTTCATTAAAACCTCTGAGATTCTGAAAATTACTAAAGTTCAATTTTATTTTAGAACCTCCAATTAAAATTAGCGATTTCTTCCTCGATGCAATATATCTGTGAATTTTTAGATCTTTAAATGGTGTCATCCACTTTTTTAATTATATATTATTTTCTCTCTCTTTACTAGAGGCCCTACAACGCGGGCGAGGTAACAAGCTTACTTGAGTTCGCGGGCATTGCGCCCAGAAAAAAAGGCGCGAGATTTAAAAGTAAGGGTTGTACACATTCTACGGAATGGCAGTACGTAACTGGATACGTGGCTTATGACAGTCTTTGAGAGACGTTACTTGAGAGTTATTGCCAAAGATTTAGCTATATTAATTCCTATTTTCTCTTTAAGGCAAAGAAATGATCCATTAATATGAAATAATACAGCAGTCCGTCTCCAAATTCTCAATTGAGAGTAAACTATTTAAAAAAATGAATAAAAAGTATCTTGATTTTGTAATCCTGTTTACTTAAGAGTAATATAAAAGTATGAACTTTCTATGTGCAGGTTAGAAGGTTTAACAGACAAATATTCTTGTCTGTTAAAAGTGCTGTTCGTACATAACCGATATTTGTTAACTTATGGAAACTTGCCAATTTATTTCACATTATTACTAAAAACAAAATAACTGAAGGATTTAATATCGCAATACAAAACGGAAAAGGAAAGAATTCGCCATTCAAACACATTCACTTAGCAAAGATGTTTATATAAGGGAGAATTTAGTTAAAAAATAAAAATAAAATAGTAAAAGACAGTAAAGGAAACAAGTAAGAGATAAAAGAAATACAGAATAGGTAAGGAAAAAAGAAAAAGAAAACAGGAGAAAAAGAAAAAGGAAAGAAATAGATAATAAGAAACAAGACAAGATGAGAACAGAAGCACAATCCGACGACCAACAAAAAAACAAGAAAACCGTGACAAAACCGAGACCAGACCGACCGAGACTAGACCGACCAACACGAGACCAAAATCAGACCAGACCAGGCAAGGCCGAAGAAACCAGCTTCGACATACGACACAATGCAGCAGAGGACGTGACAAGACTGAAGTCTCAAGAACAGACACGACTCGACAAGATATGGCGCCGCAAGTCAAAATAAGATACCTATTCTGAATATCCATCTTGGTAGCAAATTATTCTAAAATACTTTTTTCGGGGAAACAGGTGGGTGATAAATAAAATTATTAAAATAATTTATGTAGTCATGTTTATGTACTATATATTTGTTTATATTTTAAAAAACCGTGTTGAGAGTATCTTCTACAAATTTCTGAAATTAAAGTGAATAATGAACACTGGGTTATGTTTATTAATGATGATCTTACTATAAAACTGATGATCTGACTATAAAACGGATGTTAATAGAGTAATACATCAATGGACGAGAACTAATCTCAAGTCACGACTAATTGCGTTTTAAAATAAAATAATTATATAATTAGAACGTTCCTGAAGAAACAAATTTGAAATTAAATTATATACAAACATTTATAACAATGCTAATGACACACGGGAATAACTGGAACAACGTGTATACCAATCTGTGTAAGATACTGAGAGGACTCATGATATTAATCAATCCTAAAATCTATTCTACTGGAATATTACGGTTTTAAGTCCATATTTAACAACATTTTAAAGTACAAGTTATGAAAGGTAGGCTTCCAATTATACTGCTGCTTTCTGCTTGTACAATGTTTCCTCTTTCTTCTTTGATTAAAGTCATATATTAATGTATTGTATTAAATATTTATGTATTATAATTTTATGTTTAGCCACAGCATGTATCTGGATGGAGACGCATTGATCTCCGAAATATAGTTCAAATAAAAATGTGAAAAATAAAACAAGTTTTATGTTTTATTCAAATTTCAACTTTAATTAATGTGGCTGTTTTTTCAATTTAATTTCTAATTGTCTAAAAATAATTGGAATCTTTTTATCATTAAGATGGAATGACATTGTGCGTAACCCCAATAATTCTTGTTTTCTGTGGACAGTACACTATATAACACACATTTCATGCCAAAAACGTGAAATACCAATCAAGAGATATTCGTTACACTGATAAACTTCATCTGATAAAGATATGATATATTCATAGGTGAATTTGACTGGAAGATATATGCCGACACCTTCATGGGGCAACATTTGGATTTTTGTTACCTCGTAGAAATCGGTTTCCAGGATGTGAAATAAGAGAGGTATTAAGTGACATTTTCAAGCCCGTTTTACTAACAAGAAGATCATGAAAAGTGAAACCAACCATCGTATTCCATCGAAGTGTTAATAGATGAACTATGCATTAATGTGTTGTACAAATAACGTTGGCGAAGGATACATACTAATGCTATATAATATATACGGATAAATAGTATATAATTTATACGGATATTGGATGTCTAGTGTTGGTGCCTTGAGACATGGGTTGTTATGAAAGAGTGAATAGAGAAGAGCATGTGTAAAAAGAGTGGAAAAGGGAAAATATATTCTCTTGGAAATACCAAAGCTTCGGTGTGGAGAGCGGGGTGGGAGAATGAGGGAGGGAGCTGCGACTAAATGGTTGCAGCCTTCGACTCCACGCTGGCGCAGGCGCTGTTTCTGTAATTACAGTCAACGCTAGAGCTTAAAACGTTCTGCCGATTTTCTCCACAGTTGTTATTCCCCGAACGATCAAAACGAACTCGAGGCCCCCGCGTTTTGAAATAGATGTTCTATTTTTGTGGGTAATGTAATACCCCATTCAGAGTCCTATGCATTTAGGTACCAATTTTAACCTCCTCGTGAAGCTTAGACGTGGGTAATCCGAATTTATAACTTACCCCTTCGATGACAGCAGTGTTGCTCTGAAATTCTGGATAGGAGGTTTTGGCAGCAATGATATACCATGCGGAATGATTAAAAGAAGTGATAGAGAAGACATTAATTTATTCAATCAAAAGCTGGGAAATGAGAGATGGGGGGGATCATATTATGCAAAATGATATGAACACAAGTGAACTTATGAACTAGCTTTTATCCACAGTGTGGTCTTTGTGGGTGCATCGATCTTTGGAGCACCTTTTCTCGGCTTCATTGAAAGTCCTCTAACACGGCAAACTTTAGTAAAGGCGAAAGATTAATGCGAATGTTGGGAGACTTGAGTACTAAATGCTGATGATTTAGTTTTATGTCTGGAGACTATTGACGGTCAAAAAAGTTTAAATATCCTAGAACGTATAGTGAAACATGGGATTAAGTGAAATATCAAAACCAAAGAGTTGTCTTCAAGAATGGATTTATCTGGGTAACAAGAGAAACTGGTTTTACGCTCAAAGGAGGATTGACCTGGAAAAACATTTACATATCTTGGCAAAATTTTCATGAATGTGAGAGAATCAACAGTGGCGCAACAGTAGAGAATTGCGCCAAAGAAATGTTTGCATGCAGGGATCAAATTGCTTTAAAGTTGTAGTAAGATGATGTTTAAATCCTAGTTCTCCAGCAATGAATTATGGCAGAAATTTGAGAGTGGATAGATAGATCGACTAGAAAGCTCGAAACAGATTATTTCAAATTAATTCTCAGAGTCTCTAGATCTGCAGCAAATGCCGGAGTCCTAAGAGAGGTCGTAGTATAGGAATTTGAAAGATTTTAAAATGAAACCCATTAAACTTCTGGTTAAATTTCAGGTGAACAGGCTGACTCACTTATAAATAGATGTTTCGGGTGCAGGTCATGGAAGCAACCAACGCTACTGGTCGCTATAAAATTAAACTGCTACTGAATGTTCAGGTCTGGAGACGTTTCTCCGAAATGGTGGAGATAGGAACACGTGACATAGAACGGTTAATTTCGGAAGACTTGGTGATATTAAAGGCAGAGATCCTGGCAGACAACGGCCGAAACGTTCGCTAGTTGCGCAAACTTCACGCGAGTCCGTCAGGGTTGCAGAACGTTACGTAGACACACTGCGGACGCAAGAGGGGATACGCTGGTTCAGGTCGGGTGATGCAACGTAGATTAAAGGACTCGAATGGTAATGGCATCTGTGTGCTTTGCGGTGATAGGGAAGACTGGATCCATATCCTTTAATTTGCCCGTGGACCGAAACTTGAGAAAATGATGGAATGAAATTACTATCAACATAGAACGTAACGCCTCGCCCAAAACATTCTAGGGAGTAAAAGAGCAACTTCATGAAAGAATTAGGAACATTTCTCGGAAAGGTTCTGACCACTTAGAGAAACTGAAATTGAGGATGAAACAGCAGTGGTTAGTATTGCAGAGCCTAGACTGAAGAAATATGTAATAAATCAATAAACTAACAATAATTAGTTTCGTAAGTTATTTAGTTAGTAAACAGTACAAAAAAATAAAATAAAATAAAATAAAAGTTATAAATTGTAGTCAATTGTTAGCATAAGTAGATAATAAGTCAATAAAAATATATATATTAACTTAAAATCAATTAAAATAAGTTAATATATTTACTTAAAATTAAATTAAAATAAGTTATATAAATTAAAATTAAATTAATTAAAATAAGTTAAATAAATTAAAATTAAATTAATCAAAATAAGTTAAATAAATTAAAATTAAATTAATTAAAATAAGTTAAATAAATTAAAAATAAATTAAATTAAAATAAAATAAAAGTAAACTGTTAAAATAAAGCACATTAGGGGCGAAGGGAAGTGGAATCGGAAATGTTAGGGCAGAGGCGTTGGTGCGACGATTTTCTGTGGTGCTGTTTGTTTGTTCAGGTGCGGTGGAGGCCAAACACTGGAAGGAGAATGCCTGACGCCCGCGCCAAATAAATAAATAGTCTAAAACCGGATAGAGTAGCATGTATTCGGCTTCTGACGGCAGGTTTTCCCCTTCAGGGTTTTTCCTCAGCCGTACCTTATGGTCTCGTTTCCGCGGCTTTGAGGCGATGGAGAGACCATTTGGGGTGAATACCAGAAGGCGAAAGGTTAGAACGCGGTAGAATGTAGGTCTTGTAATGGCTTAAAAGGCCTTCGGCCCAGCCACAGTGCATCAAGTTTCTAATTTGGCTGTAATAATTACCTATTAAATAAAAAACCTTTCTCGGCTTCGGGTGCAAAGAAGAACTGGCATTGTCTCTATGCCCGGGCAGCGGGATTCACGACAGGGGGCTGATGGAAGCGGGCGTCGGCGGCAGTGGCTGCGGGTCCCCCAACGGAGATGCTGACTGGGAGGGTGGGAGGTTTCCATTATCTCGTGTGGGCGTCACCGTCCCGGCAGGAGTGCAGAAGCAGATGGAGATCGCGGTAAAACGCGGCGAATTCGTTTCTCAGACGCACGTTCCATCTCGCGAGTACACGTGTGATCAACCAATTGCGGGGCGGGTTTCTAAGGGCACTCACTTGGCGCTCACTCTCCTTCCCAGTGCTGCACCTAGACACTTTTGGGCCCCAAGGCAATGCTGATACGTAGCCCCCCCTCCCCCGAAAAAAGTGAACATTTTATCAAGAAACTAGTTTCTATTTATTTCAAGAAATAACAAAAGTTACAATATTTAGCCACCAAAAGATTTTAGAAATATATTTTAAATAATAGTTTTAAGTAAAAGTATTTAGCGATCAAATAATACAATTTCTACCGTGAGCTTAAAACTCTAAAAATGTGTTTAGTTAGTGTTTAATAAGATCACTTGTTAAATACAAGAAATAATAAATATGAATTTCAGTACAACATATTTTATTGTTAGTGTCATTTGATTCATTTCATTGGGTCCTATCTAAGTAATTACTATAGTTAACTATTTAAGGTAAAAAAATTGAAAATTTTATGAAGCGCGACTGAACCGCGACTTATAAAATGATGATCACGATTTTCTCGAGTTCTAATTTCTTTTTCAATTTTTTGATAAGTTTTTCCCATCAGTCCCACCATCCGATCCCTTGACTTGCGGGGCCCCGGGCGATTGCCCAGTCTGCCCACGCCTAGCTCGTTCCTAAATAACTCTACCCTACATGTTCGGCTCGCTTAATGCGGCGGCAAAGTATAAACCGGGCGGCGGTCATGGTGGCCTGGAAAAGGTGGTGGTGGCGATTTCATGGAACGCGCGCAGTCTCGCGACCACTCGCATCGCTCCTCAGAGATTCCAAACCTTCCGCGGCCGCACGGGTTCGCAATGAAACAGGCGCAACTGCCCGCGCTGCTCGTCAAGATTCTAGTGAACGACCGTTTGCCCGGTGATCAACTCGAAGATTCCTGGGCTACGTGAGGCATGACCAGGGTCTTTGCTCATAAGTCGAGGATCGCGGGTAGGGTTTTCGACGTGCCAATGACAGTCTGTATCGTTAAAAAATTTGATTGGTATTTGTAGATTCCCACAATAATTTTCTGTAGAAAAATTGCCGCTTTCTGCCGCAACATTACAAAACTTTCTGTAGAGCGATGTTTTAAGAAAGGACAGTTTTGACAGATAGTACTGGCAACATTACTTAAGGTTCCGTGGTAGTTGTGTCCTTGAACCCATTAGACTTCCTTCCTCCATTCGTTCGTTTGCATTTATCTAACTTGTAAATGGCTTCCACGCTTCCCATTGCGATGTCCTCATACGACGAAAATATAGTGCCCCACGAGAAATAATTGAAATTAGGAAGTACAGTGCTATGTTCTCTTCTGTAATTTCTTTTATAAACATTACATTGAATTTACTTTTTGATTGACAAGTACTGTGTTTATTTTAAAACGGAGAATGTGAGATGCGTACTGATTCACGTGTTTCCGGCGCCTGTGATGTCAAGTGGCGAGCTGTATTTGCATTTGTGGCAGTTTTCTTGTACTGAAAATGAGAGCATGTTAAGAGATCTTTCCACATACGTAATTAAATTTCAATATTTCTCGGACTCGCGTACGTGCATTCCGAAACTCTTAGACTTTTATAGTGATGTCTTCACGGGAGCCATAACCAAACACTTTACGAAGAGGCTGCCCGATGGCTTAGAGCGAAGTCGCTCGCCTTTCACTAAGGAGGTCGGGATTCAATTCCCATACAATCTCATGTGAAATTTGTTACGACAAAACGAGTTTGCCTACTTCACAAGGGCTAGTCCAACCCCTGTAAAGTGTCCTAAACTCTACCCTTTTCCTAAAATCCTTCCTTATTCTGGCCGCTGGGTAGTGACGCAGGAGCGCATGTGCGAGGCGCGTACGCGAAGATGCTACCTGGCGGTCATCTGGACAAAAACGACGCACGGACTACTAAGACTACGGACAAAATAAAGCAATGGAGGATTACTTCAAAATTCAGAATAAACGTATAAAGTGACGGATGATTACTCCAAAAGTGCTCAACACCGAACAAGAGGTTAGGGGACACGTTGCGTCGAGAGAAGACGCAACAAATGTAGTAAACAAATATAAATAAATAAAGAGATAAAAGGCGGGGCCGAACAGCTGTCGGGCGGAGGAATACTCCTCTGAATTGCATGTGATGTTCACTTGTTTAGCGAACTATCATTTTGGATCATTCTTAGGCGAATTCTTCTATACTGCTTATGCAGTATAGAAGAAAGTACCAAAGAGGCAATCGTCGGTGGAGCTGCCAACAGTGCTGGGGTTAACGCGCTGATTTCTCTGTGCAGCCGCTGTGGGCCCTGTGCGGCCGCGCGCACGCGCTCCGCCTGCCGAGCGCGCCGCCGCCGCCGACTCCGCCTCCGCCGCCCGCTGCCTCCGAAGAAGGTGCGTCCACGGCCCCAACCCCCTGCGAATTGAAGCCAGAGATCCCAACATTTTAAATGGATGAACAACTGCAATGCTTTGGAGTTGCTGGAAATCGTGACGATCGTTTTTCGTTAGGTTGGCTACAGTGAACGTCTACCTATTCTTACGGAGTTATACGTGTTTTGTGTGTTGTGACTGATGTTTAAAATAGTCTCTATCAACGAAATATCCAAAGTATTCCGTAAAATTCGGTTGTAAAAAACACCGACAAACTGGAAATGGGATTAAGTTTCACAGGTCGTAAATATTGTGCCGATAAGAATGTAGTATTATACATTATTTGGTAGCCATTGCTTTAATATTTTTTTAGGTTTCTTTTTCACGACGGCTATTATTTGCCACAGGTTGAACTAAAGAAATTATTAAAGATATGCAAATCAAGATTACTCCCCTGTGTAAATGTTAAAAAAGTCTCCAAGAACAAAAATCTGGATTTTGTTAAAGTATTGTAGGTAAATTGCAATTTCAAAGTATTAAATATTGCTTACTTTCAACTTTATATTAAGTTTTCGTAAACATAAAAGAGAATAAATGTTAGCATTTGGAATGAGATCCTCAATTCCCGCTATTTGGTTCTGAGATAACGAGGACAGAATAGACGTTCACCATTATGGCGGACCGTCACGATTTCTCAGCACAGTGTTTTCTCCTGTCTACACTAGAGCTCACTGATTGAAGCATGCGCTGGCAGCCATGTTATGGGCAAATTTATGCGCCTCATAACAATTTACAGCCCTATTCATATGTGAAAAAGTCTGGATAGGTAAGAATGGAAGTCAAAAAGAAATACATTCCCATTAATAAAATGTAAGATATGCAAAAGTAATATTTAAACCTCAATATTTTTATATAACATAAAATCAGAACAGCACAGCTTAACAATCCCCCAAATGCCGTTGCTGCGTTTAAAGCGCATTCTCCATGTGGTT
The DNA here is from genome assembly GCA_964035755.1 of Teleogryllus oceanicus. NCBI lineage: Eukaryota > Metazoa > Arthropoda > Insecta > Orthoptera > Gryllidae > Teleogryllus > Teleogryllus oceanicus. The sequence continues at coordinate 92,829,436 of CAXIVR010000002.1, read as the reverse complement.
TGGGGCACTTGTATCTTGCAACATCTTTTTTGAAGCATAAAATATGTAAATATACTTCTTTCAGCTAAAATTACTTTTTAATCTACAATTTATTACACCAAAAATGTGTGTACTCCATGAGTGTGCTCTGTCTTAAAAGTTACTATTATTTTAGACTCAATAAAAATATTCTTGGGAAAATGTGATTTTGATAGGTTGGAGATATTTTTATGCTTGTAAAACATGTTATTGTCTTGTCACTAGGTTACTTCACTACTCTACTACTTCGGAAGATATTTGATCGCTGGAGTTTTTGACAGACCAGTGCACAAAATTATTTAGAGGTAAACAGTATAGAAAAAGACCGCTTGAAGATTTTTATTCTGCTATATGTGACCAATCTGCTTTATGCGACCGCCTAGGCAAAGACGTTTTTGCACTGGTTGCTGTTTGTTTTAATATATTATCTTTGTTTTTTATGGTGAGTCTCAATATAGTATTTTATATTGAGTGCTACTACAATTTTATTATTTATCTTTTACTTTTCTTGTAAAATTTTTCACGTCAATGGCGGTTTATTTTATTCTGTATCTGCTAACTTTTCTGTGTATGATCTTTATAGTGCGAAGATGAATTAAAAATCTCTTACTCCAAACGTTGGGTAACATTATATAAAGAAGAATAAAAAACATTAATCTGTTTTTTTCTATAGCAATGTTTACCTCCAAATAATTTTGTCTATTGGTCTGTCAAAAAACCTCCAGTGATCAAATATCTTCCGACGTGGAGAAATTTTCCCTCTCAAAACACGCTATTGCAATGAATGTCTACACATTTGTTTAAAAAAATTGTGATAATCTTTAAAGACTAGTTCTCTACAAGTCCTAAGGCGAGTTCTGTTAAGTCCAAAGAGTGTTTTTAAATACAAAGATCTATGAAAGACCTATAAATACAGTGTCTAGCAATTGCCTGACATATGTGTCCTATCACAAAACAAGTGTCAGTGGTTAAAATTATATCATTGCGTATTTAAGAAAACGTGGACTGTAGGATTTCTTTGTCATATTTCCCTACAACATACATGTAAAGTCTTGGAAAAAAATTTCCATTTCATTTTAAATTTTGCAATTTGGGTACACAGTTAATAGTCATTGTATTGTCCCAGAGAGTGAGCTCTTGACTGGAGACAACACTCTGTGTTCAGAAACCATGACGGTCCGCTATAGTGGTGAACGTTTGTTGTGTCCTCGTTAACTCACAACTAAATAGCAGGAATTAGCTTCTCATTCCAAATTTAAAAATTTATTCTCTTCTATGTTCAGTAAAACTTAATAAATTAGTGGTGCTAAAACAGCACATACTTTCTCATCCTTAGTAATGGTTATATAATACTATTTATACCACAAATTCTCTCCAAATGAACACATATCAATCATCATTTTTTGTAAAACTCATTACAAACCATAGAACGTTTGGTGCGAAAACTAAATATTTTCAAGCAAATATCAACACAAAAATGTGGCAATTATATAACTGCTTTTCATACATGCCGAAAACGAGACATAATTCATAAACATTCTGCTGATGTCTCGCGCGGAATGTTATTGTTGCATTCCAACCTGGTATTTTGCAAGCAATTTTTATTCCGTATATTTTAAATAGATTTTAAATAATTTACAAAAGATTAATTTGTAAATATACAACGAAAGCTAAATATATAAGAAACGAACAAAGAAATATGAAATAATATACAAACTAAATTACGTAGCATCCAACTGCCTGAATATATCATATTATGTTCACGAAGAGCAGGAAATTGGGAGCGGGCGACTATGTTTGACAAATTACACAAAAATACTCATATTTTCGAAAAATTCAACATTACCTTATTTCAAGATCTGGGATGTGAACCATTCTTTTAAACGTCCTTCACACTATCCAATAACAAAACTTAATCAAAAAAGATGGAGACATTTTTTTGAAAATTTTGAAAATGCCCCAGTGGCTTCATGTGCAGTACCCCCAAAATTAAAATTTCGGTTTCAAAGTCGAGGACGACATCAGTCAGATAGTTTAGGGAACATCAATTTTGGAGAAAATCGGATGAACAGTTTAGCCCCTATCGTTGTCCACAGACGGATGGACGTGTTACGTCAATAGATTATTCGGTATCAAGGACCCACCAAACTTGGATTTACGCTATAGAGGATTTTTCTAAATTTAGCAACTATATTCATCCACTTTTTCGTTACGAAAACCCGGCAATAAGAGTTTTTCTGACGAAAATTCGCCGCTTTCCCCTCAACATTGCATAACTTTCTCTCTACTGCGTAAGCGGTAGCGAGTGAGTGGAAGTTGAAAACAACCAATATTTAATACTTCGAAATTGCAATTTACCTACATTAACAAAATCCAGTCTTTCATTTTCTGGAGACAGTTTTAACATACTCGCAGGGAAGTGTTCTTGGTTTGGCATCTTTAGTAATTTCGTTACATCAAGTATAAATAATACTCGTCGGAAAAAAACATTTTTGAAGTAAAAATAAAATCTCATCTAGTTTATGGCACAATATTTGCATGCCTGTAGAATTGAATCTATTTCCAGTTTGTTGGCCGTCTTTACAACTGAAGGCTACGAAATACTTCCAAGCTTTCTTTGACAGAGAAGATTGTAAGCATCAGTAACAACTCCCAAGACACATTTAACTCCGTAATAAAGCGTGTACGTAGATGTTTACTGCAGCCAACCTAACGAAAATTATCATGACGATTTTCAGCACTACAAAACACTGCAATTGTGCATCCAATTATAACGTTGAGATCACTGATCCCAGGACGTGTAAACCTCCCGTGTATTAGTCCTGAAGATGTAATATTCAAGACATGAAACAATGTCTTTTTGGGTTTTCTATTTTTCGTATAGTGAAAATGTAGAACTTTTCTAACCTTTTCTACAGACATAGCCCACACATTTTTCGGCGTGCGTCTTTGCTGAAATTTTAAGATGTTTCAACTATCCAAGGTACTTTTCAACCATATTGATTGTTGGAGGTTGGATGTTTTCTGCGTGACTTAATTCAATTGTTGATCTTTAAATGATATCTTCCACTTTTTAAACATTTGAATAACTGTTGAGTAATAATTCTAAGAGGAGGAAAGCTTCGTTATCATGTAGTTCCAGAATTGCCGTTCGCTCTCTCCGTCTGTCAGAGTCTGTTCGTCCGTCCGCCCGTCAGTCTGTAAACCAACTTATCTCAAGATAATTATAGGAATTTTTTGCAGAATGGTTGTTCCCCGGTGAATCTGCCCCGACACAAAGCGTAGCAATTTTGGAAACATTTTTTAAATGTTCGGAGTACTTCAGATGAAAGCCCTGGAACACTCAAAATTTTCTCAAAAATGGCACCAATTTTTTTTTAATTTCCTGTAATGTAATAGAAGATAGGACCAATTTTCACTATTAAGTCTGTTTTTTGAAAATTTCAAAAGTTTGTATTTTTCGTCCTCTTCCTATAATTACAATGTGGAAAGTAGCAACTGTTTTTTGAAATGAAGTTTGTTCTCCACCATTAATTCATTGACGTCATGTAGAGATTTTGGAAATTTTAGTTTTTGAGTGAAATAGGGAAATTTTTTAAAAAATATTGAAAACAAGATTCTCTCAAAAGCGACTCCAGATTTTTTCTTCACATTTTTGTTGGGTAGTGATAATTTCGTAAATGACCACATCGCCATTTTTCTGAACTTTTTTTTAACCACACCCATGTACGTTTTTGCGTATCTCTCACGTCGTATCCCGTGGTATTTCTCACATCGTCAATATTATCGGCGATTTGTATACATAATTACATTTGTGAGTGCAAGTGCTTCAAATGATGCCATGCACAGTTTCTCGAAAACTCAAAACTTTCCTGAGAAATTGAGTTCAAATTTGTACGTATGCAGAAAGGCTCGAACGACACCTTCACACAAAAAAGGCTCTAAGAAAGGTGTCAAATACACTGTATCAGATGATATAAACGTAATTTTGCTGTATTGTTTTCTTTTTTAAAATATTTACAAACATCTTTTTATTTGAAATGTCACTCACGTCTTTAGTATTTACATTTTCCGGCGATTTATATTCATTATTGTGTTTGTGAGTAGAAGTGCTTCAAAATTATGTCAATGAAGATTCTCGAAAACTCAAAAGTTTTCTCTGAAAATGAGTTGAAAATTGCACATTTTCAGATATGCTCGAAAGGCATTTTCTCAACAAAAAAAAGCTCCAAATTTATCAATATTTTTTATGGCCACGATTTACTCTTCTGTAAAATTCTTGAACACATTTAAGTTAGGGAACCAACAAGCTGAGTAAATGTAGAAAAATGTCATTTATGACGGCAAGTAAGTTTGACTAGCTTGGAAGAAGGATGATGATATACAAAAATGGACGGCAAAACGACTGTTTATCCGTCTCTGAGAACAACGCTAGCAGCCAAACCGAAAGCAGGATTTTCACTAATATTGGTATTCCCCAAATGATGGGACTGATGTCACACCCCTTGAATTTGAAACAGATTTTCTGATTTTACTTTACACGATATTACTTAGAACGATACTATACACAAAGTCTCACTATATTCAGAATTTTCTTAGAAAAGTTCCAAAACTTTTATTTTTATTGTTTCCTCTGATATAGCAAAACACCCATAAAGAAATGCCGAAGGTTGCACTTTCGTTGCGCTCTCTGAATTTTCAAGAATTACAAAAGTTCAAATTTTTTCGGCATCTTTCTATATCTACAATTATGAAGATAGAAATTATTTCATTAATGAAATCTGTTCATGAAAATCAAATCTTCAAAATATGTCATGTTTCATATTTCGAAAATGGGAGTTTCTTTTGCGTGAAACACAATAATTTTTAAACAAATATTTTTTCAAAAACGACTCTAAATGTCTTTAAACATTTTTTCATCCAATTTTGCGAAGATAGAAGAAGCGAATTATGCGAATTGCGAAGATTCCGATATAGAAAAAGGTGTTGGTCCCATTTTCAGCAAACTCTCTGAATTTTAAAAAATTCCAAAAAATTAACATTGCAAAAGAACAATATTGATGAGCAATATTTTTTAAAATGAAATCTGTTCTAAAATATCAATTCTTTAAAAAGTATCCTGTATAATTTTTACAAAATATGAGTAGTTTTGTGTAATCTTTCTTAAAAATCTTCCAAATTTGCAAATTCGAAATTCCCGTGCTTTATTTACTAGTTTTTCACGAATGTCGGATTGCAATTAATCGGCAACGCCCCGCTCCGACTCGGCAGTATGAAATTCTGAGAATTCCTTCTCGTTGTTGGTTTATGGCTGTATGAAACGCAGATTTAATTGTATTTGTATTGTTGATATTAGCTTTATAAGAATTAGTTTTCGCTCGTAATGGTCTACGATTTGTAGTGCACTTTAAAAGTGATCACTAAATCGTGTTAATATCGACAATAATTGCAAAAATATAATATTGCGTAACCGTGACGAGAGAGTACATGCTGCTTTTGCACCTCTAGTTTATTTAAGATTAAACGATCAATTATGTTATCTCAGGAAGTGAAAAAATGTCACTTTTCCTATGAGCTCTACATATATAATAGTACAAGGCCTATAAACCGGTCGACTTTTAGAGATCGTTTAATCGAACATTCAATAACTCACTGGAAGTTATGTTTTGATTTTTAGTGCGTTCCTGAAAGAGAATTGAGTGCTTTCTTCATTTCAAGAACGTCGGTCCCTTTCAAGCGTGAACACACGTGCCTTAATATGTAATGCAGGTATAATAATGATTTTTCTGTTGTTCACTACAGTTATCAGAATATTTTATGCATTTTCCCATTATTTTCAAGACCTTGGAGATATGTAAACATAAACGAACAGATCTCTTTGCATCCCTTACACCTTCCATCTCATTCCTAACGAAACATGTTACATTTATTTGAAGTTGTAAATGGTAAAATTATACTTTAGTAATGTAGATAAGTAAACAAGGCGTAAATTTTACGATCACTCCTGCCAATAAAATTTGTTTGTCAAAGGCTGCACAGTCATTTGGTTCCTTGCCAGTGTTTATTTGATTTTCGGAACTTATATTGTTCTAAAATATCTTGTTAGAATTTTTCCTCCAAGTATTCGCGGTCTTCATCTCGCTCTATTAAACTAGTAGGGCTACAACTCAATGTAATTTCTCACATTAATTCAAAATTTGCAATTTCCGAAAATTCAGAGAGTTCAACGAAAATGAGATCCGCGCAGTTTTTAAGCGTCCCTTCTTTTATTCATAGAAAAAATTAAAGAAAAAATGTGAAGCTGTTTTTGACAAAAATGTTAAATTTTAATTCCCTATATTTCGCGCAAAATTACAAAAAAAACTACTCGTATTTTCGAAAAATTGAAAATGAACATATTCTTCTGTCTTTAAAGAACAGATTTCATTAGGATAAATCTCTGTATTTAATATTAAGGTTGTAAGAAGACGCCCCAGAAAAATTGCACTTTTGCAATTTTCAAAAATATTGGGAATTAAGCGGACATGAGACCTGCACCATTCTCTTAAGCGGATTTTACGCTATCCAAGGACAAAGTTTGATCAAAACTTTGACGCCATTAAAAAAAGTTAATATGTTTTCAAGGCTTCATGTAACATTCCCTCAAAAATCAAAATATCAGTTTGAAACTCCCAAAGCCTCGAGTTCATTCAGATGGATCTGGGAATATCAATTTTGAAGAAAATCGGCTGAACGGTTTAGGCTCTAACGTTGACTACAGACGAACACACAGACGTTTTGCCATCAATAGATTTTTTCAGTATCAAGGACCTATAAAACATATATTCTGACTACACTATGTGTTAGAGGAATTTTTTTCCATATTTAGCAAACATGATTTATCCCCTTTTTCGTTACTTGGGTCCGGCAACAAGAGTTTTTCTACCGAAAAGTCGCCGTTTTCTGGCATACGATGACATATAACTACCTTTCTTACGAGTTACCTTCGTTAGGGCGATGAAGTAAAAGAATGTTTTCAGAACTAATATTTTCGTGAAAAGAAATTACGTTAAACTCCTTAAAAAACTTTTCGTTGTGAATAAGATTATTCTCATAGTTACTGCTGTTCCCCTTTGTTGTTGTACGTAGTGTCTAGGAAGATCTGCAGCTGATGTGGCATCTCAGACGTATTCTCTGGAAGTAAACTACGGTAAACACGTTTCAATTAAGGCAACCTACTTTATGTATATTCAGGTTTTTTATTCAATTGATATTGCGACTATATTTGATCCCCCAAAACACTTTACATCTTAGGTATCTTCTGTAAGAATTGTCTAACAAACGTTTAATTCGAGGAACCATAAAAAAACTTTTTAACTCGATTTTTTACCTCCTTTATCGTAAATTGAATATGTGTGTGTGTGTGTGTGTGATGTTTCTTCGTTGGCATCAAATAACTCAAATCATTCCAGATGTGTAAGTCACACACGAAGATCATGAAAAAAATCGAAAAGACATCATAATTATTCCCGACCTTTTACAAGGCTGATAATCGCGTTCATGGAAGAAGTCGTTGACGATTTCAAGTGCACGTACAAATTTGACGATCACGTCTGCCAAAAAGGAGCATAGGAATGAGCAATAGTAACAGATTGTTACTTTCTAGCATACTGCAAATGTAATATAGAAAAAAAAAGTTATGTAATTCTGCGAGGAAAACGGCCATTTTTCGACAGAACTCGTATTGTAGGCCCCTGACACCGAAAAATTGGATACTTCTTGTTCCTATATAAAGTAAATAACGTCCTCTAACCAGTTGTGAAGTCATAATATGCGTTTTGTGGGTCCTTGAATCCGAAAAATTGATTTACGGCAAAATGTTCATCTGTCTGTTTGTGAACAGCACTAGGGACTACACCGTAACAGGACTTTTACCAAAACTGACATTTTTCGATCGATCTATGTCGCGACCCCTTCAATTTGAAACGTATATTTTCATTTTGGGGGAATATTTTGTACGAGGCCTCAAGATCAGGTTCGATTTTTTTCTCGAGAATAGCCTCAAATTTTTTGATTTAATCCTTTTATCCGAAACAGCCAAGAACGCATATAAAAATGGAGTCTGATTTCAGCATTTTCGAAAATTGCACAAGTTGAAACAATGTTCTGCGTCTTCACACAACTATAATATTGAAGACAGATGTGTTTCTTCTCAATGAAATATATTACTCAAAGTTAGATCTTTAAATAAGGTCATGTAATTATTATCATATATAAGTAGCTTTTGCATAATTTTGTGTGAAATAATGGTAATTAAAAAACTGTTCTTTCCAAAACGGCTTCAAATTGTTTCTTTTACCTTTTCGTAAGAATAGTGCTAACGGCACTGAAAAACATAACATAAAAAGTTATATTGATTTTTTTTCAAAATTGCACAAATTAGTTTTGTGTTTCTCTCGGGTCGTTTATATTTACATAACAAGTACACGGTGTCGCGTTTAAGAATACAAGTGCTTCAAATGCTTTTTTTATGAATGATCTGGTCTGTCCGCGCCAAAGACTCACCCGGACAGCTAAGATCATTTACACGATCGTGCGCGGAAATATATGACTTTGCTTTTTTATGAAGTCTAACAAAAAAGTAAATGTTTACTGTTTCACCAATTTGCGCATTTTCAGAAATTCTAAATAATTTTCTCAAAAATTACTCAAAATTCTTTTTTAAATTTGTGGAATGGATTTGTGTACTGAATCACCTGACAAAAACCCAATTTCGGTGTATTATGTTGATTAAAAAATACTGACATGTAATTTATTTAAATCGCTTATGTCGTTTTACTATTTACATTACCTTATTTTATTCTTCTAGACTATTAATGTCATATTCTATTATTTAGGGACAGATAATGAAAAATTTGAAAATTTGAAATATTATTTTAGGCGCCGATAGGTAGAGCAAGAAAGAGGATGGAGTAGAAACCGAGACTAAACATATAAGAAAACAAACTGGCGCGAGAAACTCAGAGAAATACTGCAACATCAGTAATCTTATAGTTGTACAGATAAACAGGTAGAGAATTTTGCAGCAAAGGTCATTGAAAATGTTATAGCTTGAGAAAGCATTGTGTGCAATGTGCAGAGGGACCGCTGGACCTGTCTATGGGCGGCGCAGCGCAAAGTAGCCGACACCATAAGCGCAGCACGCGGCCACTCCTGCCCTGCGGCCTCTGCCCTAAGGCCTTCGACCGGCCCTCGCTGCTCAAAGGCATACCCTCGCTGCGCAAGGCCCGCTCCCCCGCACAGGCTCGCTACCCCTCCCCTCGCATTGTTCAAAAGACATAGTTGAGATAGGAAAGTACTTGACTCTATACTATACTTGGCCACGTATGCCAAGTATTTACTGACCCCGGCAAGCCCTTGCAAGCCTACGCTCTCTTAATTGAGACTATTCTCTCGCATTGTCTTCTGTCTTTTGCGTCGCATTATTCAAACGGCTCATGCGTTGGAACCTAGTTGAGATCACTCTCTCGCTCTGACTTGCTGCCCTTTCCCTCACATTGTTCTCTTATAGAGGCACATGCACCGGAACCTAGTTGAGATCATTCTGGATCAAGAAAAAATACGACCGAGAAAGCCCTCCTAGCATTAGATTGAGGGGGTGAACAACCCTCCGTGCACCGCTGCCCTTGTCCCCTCTCCTCCGGCGCTGTTAGTACACTCCCCTTCACTTAACGAGGCGAGAACCATAGACCTCTCGCCGCCTGGGCCCTTGGCTGCGCCGAAGAAACAAAAAGCGAATTGCTGCGCAACAGCTGAAAGAGACCGGAGATGTATCTCGAGGAAAAAGTGGCGAAAGCGGCAGTCAGCTTGCCCTCCTCTCAGCAGATATACACTGCACTGTTGCTGAGCGCGACGGGGTATGCTCGCAGCACTCACTGAAAATCCAATCTCACCAGAGTTAACCGACCAGAGTTACGAGGTCGCGGGGGTCCATGCTTCCGCGGGAGCGGGTAGTTCCCATTTCTTAAGGCCGCGGTAACATTTACAACCCTGCAGGCTATGCGGAACCCAGAGTTCACAGAGGACTCGGTACTGCCTCATGACGCCAAATAAGCCGATTAGCACGATGTCGACAAACGGCCCAGTCCCTGAAGCCGCAGCAGTAGGCAATTCGTCGTACGCTCCTGTATGACGGGATGCTGTCATTGGCTGCCGCAAGGCGCCCTGCATGCAACACTGGCAGCAACCCGCATAAAGTTCCTGCCGGAAGGGTTGTTCGGTGCGACGTTCCCTTACCTCGGCAGAAGCCGACACCGCACACACCACGCGGGCCCGGGGGCCCACCGGTCCAGACGGAAATCCAGTGTCGAAGCTATGGAGGCAGTCCTCGTCGCCGGCGAACGCCGCGGAGGGGGGAATACGCGAGGCCATGGCAGTGGCCGGTGACCGGGAGGGGACGCAGTGCTGGAAAAGGGTGGGGCAAACCCCGGGCGAGCACCTTAGAGGCCGGCAGGCTATTTAGGCCTGTCACTGACCGGCATCGCGATCCAAGGCGTGACCCCGTCCCTGGTCTCCCGAGCTGGGTGTCTCTCGTCCCTCACACTGCGTGAACCTGTTTAAGCCGCGGGGTATCATCTGGTTCGAGGGCATCATCTGGTCAGAGCAGCATCCTCGGGCGTAGACTCCAGGCCGTGTATTAGGCCGTACTAAATTCGCAATATGGCAGCTTGAAAGATTTCCTGTCGGAATAGCCAACTTATGAAACTATAACTCTGATCAAGTCTCTCGCTTTTGTTTTGTTTGTTGTCTCATTCACAATCCTCGCGCGGTCTCGAGTCTTGTCCACTGTTCAATAATACATGTTTCGTTTTTCGGTAGAATTAAAAAGAGATCTATAAACGAATATTAACTCTGTGAAGAATTATTGAGTTAATTAAGAATTATCATTATCAACTATTGCGAGCTTAAGAAGTGTAAAAAAGTGTCAAGTGCAAATGAAAAATACAACCTCAAAAGTTATCTGCGGTCATACTTCTATGTAATTAATGCTTTTGAGATGTGTGTCAACAGTTCCTTCACGTTTTGAACTGGTAGTAATGAGGTTTATTGAACGCAAATAAATACCACAATTACTGAAGTTAATTAACGTGATATACATGGTAGTTTTTAACTGATCTAATGAATTGTTTCTAACAGTCCAGTTATGTCAATATCAATGCAAATGCATCCATTTAATTTATCAGTTCAATTATTCATTAGCTTTAAAAAGTAAGTTCACAAAAATAATGAAAATCTTCATTAGTGTAAGTAAGTCTTCAATAACTTATCCATTGTTACCAGAGACAGTCTTTGAATACGTGTTGTCTTCAAAGGTTCAGTATTAAGTATAGACCCAGATGTTGTTGGGGTATCCATTATTTTCCAGTTATAATTAAAATGAATTCAGAAAAAATAATAATAAATATAATATAATTAATTTAAAACAAGAAATACTAAAGGGACACTTAACAACAACAAATAATGAACTACTATAACTATTTCAATTAACTTTATATTATTACTAAAGAAAACAATTGGAAAATAATAAATAAAACTCAACAACGCCTAGTACTACTAAATAAATAAATTGAATGATAAAACGCAAAAAACGAAAAGCACCAAAACCGCAAAATGCAAATCTTTAGCAACACTCGTAAACTAACACAACTTCACTTCCATGGCTTTGAATGTTGGCGGACTCTACGGAAGTAGTCATTGTTTCATTGCAAACTTAAATTTTAAAAAATGTCCCTACCGCTTGAAGGTAATATATACAGGGTATTTGTGTGACGGTTGGCAACAACATTTGCCAACATAAAACGAAACGAAACTACCCTAAATCGAGTATAAATGTATGTTCTCATCCGACAGTGACATTTTTCAAACGTTGTCCCGTTAGTTCGGCTTTTTAGCTGGCCAGCAGTCTACGAGCGACATCAGCCAAAGCTGATGTAAGGGCTCATCAGCTTCCGCTGGCCGGGAAGAACGGTGCCCGATGCAAAGCCCCCAGAGGAGACATTTTTCGCCTCTTTATATGGCAATGCCCCGAAGGTGATTTGCGAGGATCTCTTCCTCCGCCATCTCGACCGGGACCCCGTCAGTACGCCAACTTTGCGCCGGCGGAAGTACTGAGGAAACACGGCAAGTGCAGCAACACTGCACCGAGGGTGGTCCCCCTCACGAATGCCCACCTTGGTCCCAGGGGGACGAATTCCGATTTTGATACTGAATTGCGCTGTCCAAACTCACTGTATTCCGAGGGCACGAAGGCGGGCACGTATAGTCCTCATCCACAAAGGTGATGAGAGCGGGGACCTGAGCAACTGGCGTCCTATATCATGGCTAAACATTATGAGTTGTATGCACCGTTATGCAACATTATGAGTTGTTGTTTTTGGCGGACCGCCTAATTGGATGGACAGAGAGATATGGTGTCTTATCTACAGCGCAGAAGACCCTCCGACCGTTTGATTGCGAGATGGCGCAAAAGTATCTTCTAGGTAGAGCGCTAGACCTCGCCTTCAGCGGCCAGCAGAAGATGAGTCTGGTCGTTATCTACCTAGCTAATGCGTTTGAGTCTGTTCCGCACGCTGCCGTAGATGTGGCACTGAACGCGACCGCAGTCGGAACTCGTAGCGAATATTTACCGCGATACCACCACCCAGGTCCTCACCGAGAAGGCTCGGACGGAAACCATAGCTGCCGGCTCCTGGATGCCTCAGGGCTGTCCTCTGTCGCGGTTATTAATATTCGTCATAGATGTGGCCATGCGGGCCCTAGAGGTTAATGAGCCTGTGGGACCCACGCCGGTGCTCATCAACGCGGATAATCTGGCGCTGCTAACCACGACGCCGGACAAGCTAAAGACCCGCCTTAACACAGCGGGAGAAGACCGACAGCGGCTAAATCTCGGAGTAAAGAACGGAAAGTGCCATGTCCCGATGACTGAGGCATCAAGGCACATCCCGGCGATGTTTCAAGCCGGAGGGGCTGGAATGCCAGAACAGTAACCTTACAAATGTGCCATGAACCGGGCGCGATCTTTCCTTCCTCTTCCTTATCCTATCTTCACCCTTACTTACACATACAGACACTCACATGCCCTTCACTACCACACTTGTCGGGATCTTAGGGTTTGTCCCGGCTAGAGCGGTGTCCCGATCATGGGAGATATCCGGTTGGTGAGGGAAAGGTCCCGGATATCGCCATCCAGAGGGAAATCTCCCTCACATCTCGCGATAAAACTACTTGCACTACACTTACCGATGTAGTGATCTTAATAGTTAACCTACCCGGAATCACCACTCAATTAATTGAACCTGAAGTATGCGTCGACTAACTTCGGCTTTTATCCCCTCCGTTGTGGTTAACGTGGGCGTGCGCGTGCGCAGGCGAGAAGCCGCACGCGTGCGGCGTTTGCGGCAAGGGCTTCTCCACGTCTTCCTCGCTCAACACGCACCGCCGCATCCACAGCGGCGAGAAACCGCACGAGTGCGCCACCTGCGGGAAGCGCTTCACGGCCTCCTCCAATCTCTACTACCACCGCATGACGCACTCCAAGGTACGGGCATGCTCTTTATTCATTATTTAGTTCAGCTAACTAAATATGCTCATTAATTTCATGAAAATCTTTGATTATCTCTATGTTAATAGTACGCGTGGCCTGCAATTAAAATTCCACTGTGCAATTAAAACAACGCACCTACCAATCAGAATTCAGAAAAGAAGTCAAAAGTTTAATTAAGAAACTATATCACAGACGTAGCCGAGGTATTTGCAATCGACCATGAAACATGAACAAAAAGTACATCATAGATTACTTTCCTACAGCAACTACATATACACAACGAATGAATAAAACTAATTTGGGGAAGTAAACGTTAAGCTAACTGACTTATGGAACAACACAAAATATTTTAATGTTAATTACGTGAATTAATTAAATGTTTTACATGTAAAATATTTGGTTTTTAGTATTACGAATGTAAAAATGTACACGACAGTTATGTTAACCAGTTCTAAAAGTACGCTATAGAAAAACTATGTCAGAAGTAACTAGTTTTTCCCCAATATTTATACATGTATTATCTCTCACAATTTTCTTTAATTTTTGGGGGAAGTAATGTTTTCATTACTTCGTCAGCTTCTTCTAATATTTTATCCGCAATATGTTCTGTACCTTCCATTTACAAATTTTTCATGGAAACAAAAGCAATGCAATTCCCACTAAAATATATATTTTTCAGAATTAATGAAATGCATTCCTCGGGTGGAAAATGTGTGCTTGAATTTCTTAAAATTTGAATTATTCGTAAATGGAAACGAAAAAATATTGAACGTAACATGTGTATAAAGGGATAAAATTGCACTCATGGTATATAAGAAAACTCACTCCTATCGTCGCTCGCTTTCTTGAACATACTATTCACGTAATTATTCCCTTATTTATACTCTCATTTTGTTAATTACTATATCGTCAGAAACAGTTGATGTTTGATGTATTATCGGGAGAAGTGTATTCTGTGCACGTTTTCTTACATTCTGGAAACCGTACCGTAATCCATATAAAATATAATTTGAATTCTCAATACAGATGAAAATGGACGTTTTTGGTATGAATTTATAAGAAAATATTCGCTCTATTGTAATAAAAACTATTTGCAAAGTCAAATTAGCTATACATTTTGGGCTATGATCCCTCATCGTGTCCTTCTTGAAGGAATCGATTTCCTGCCACGACCACACGGAGAACGATAATTTAAGTAACTACATTTCCCTCTGAACTCTAGAAAACGTGCACAGATAGTGAATTTACACCTTGCGCAGAGGATGAGTCATTTCTCCTGAAAATGACCCCAGAATCTTCCTCGTTTCAATACAATTAATCATTTCGTCAGCATTTGGGTTGGTTGATTGATGTTTTCCTGGCACGTCAAATGCTGGACCATTAGTCCCGTTAGTGTTGTGAACGTTTTATCTCGGGAGATGGGGTGATTTTCTACAGAAATGACTCACAATTTATAGAAGATAGATTGCATTAAAATATAAAACTCGTGTTTCAATATTGAAGGTGCAGGTAAAGTTAAAAAATATAACGTTTACGCTTTTAGACATTTTAGAGCAAATCTGACGTATGGCATATGATTAATTAAACCAATACAACCGAGCTAACAATTAAACAAAAATTCGGGGTATTTTCAGAAAAAATATTTTCTTAATATTGTTGCAGCTTTCTAGATAGAGATTCGTAATGCTGGCGGGAAAAAACATGCTGATTTTTCGAAGTTTATAGAAAACATGTTTTATGAGTTCTGTGAGGAATTAAGAAACAAATAAAGTATTGCCGTGATACACGAGAGGCTAATTGGCTCCACGCCACACCCAACTCAAACATTCACGCATTACGCCAGTTTCGATCCCACAATGCACTTAACCCCCTATCTTCCCCGTCCCATGGGGCTAACTTGACCGTACTATCTGCAAAAGTGTAATGTTCTGTATGATCAAGTATGTAGACACCAAGATTGTGGATTCTGTTAGCTATGAATGTGCTGCGTTTTTCTTGTGGCGTGCAGAGTATGTGTTCAGACTTCCGTGTCATATCTCAATAACAAACGGAATCCTTTCAAAAGCCCGTGTTCTAAGTGGTAACTGTGTGAAATCTGTGTATAATTGAGGAACTATCACCATACAAACAAAACAAATAGTAGAAGATGGGCGCAGGAGTACATGTACACAGGCGCGAGATGGTGCTAAGAGCAACCTCATCACAGTATTTGGGAACACAAGGCATTCTTCATTGAGAATTGTCCTCTGGGAAGTAGGAATTAACGCAGGGAGGGAATTTCTCAAATGATCCTTAGCCGCCGGTAGATAACCAGGAAGGGGTGTAGCAAAACAGTAAAAATAGCCCCGACTCAAAAGAAAGGAGTACTCGGTAGTGCGAGAAAGTCTGTGCCACTGGTTTTCAAAACTAGTCTCTTCTCGACCGATCACCGGTTCATTTGTGTGTTTGTGGACAACACTGTCAAATCTTTCACAGGAAAGATCTACGGAACAACTTTTGACGGTATTTTTTTCCAAAATTGCTACTCGTAAATCGATTGTGCCTCTTGCTACCCTATCATTAAGAAAAACGAATTGTGGGCTGATGATTCGAAACAAATATAATGATTTTGGATAAAGAAGCCCAAGAAACTTTTTAAAATAATCTCGAAAATCCTTCCAAATATTTCTTTAAACTCTTGACCGAAGCAAGCTTACAAAAAATTACAATATCAAGTTCTCATTAAAACTTATACATTTTCAAAAAAGTTCAAAAGTATTCGACCTATTATTTCAACATATGTATTACTGAAGTTAAAGATTTTCTCTTTGACATATACGTAGTACAGAAAATGAATTGTGATAGAGCGTAGAAAAGCAGTTAAAAACAATTTGTGGGCCCTTGATAACAAATAAGTGAATTTTTCTTAATCTTTATTAAATAAAAATAACGTTGCTGAATACGTAATGGCGATATTCTGTTTTGGGGGTCCCTGACACTCGTATTTGAAAAATAATGAAAAAAATCATTAACAAAATTTTCTTCCAAAATTGATACTCCTGAACCGATCTTGCTGTCCCGGTTTGTTTATTCTTAAGCGGATATTTCAGGTATTAAAAGAACATAACCTAATGGCATTTCTAATATTATATAAAATGGCATACATTTAACTTATGCTCTTTCTGTAAAGCAACAAAAATGGAGAGAACGAACGATCAACGAAAGACACAATCGGGCACATTTGAAGTGCGTTTTGGTAAAGTTCCTTCTAAACTGGAAGGAAATGAAATATTGCTGAAAGAAGTGCTATCAGAAGGATGTGCGACATTAAAGGGGATTTACAACACAATACTGTTGAACCGTTTCGTGTGAATGCAGTGCTTACCCTGTGTATGTGTGCGCAGGAGAAACCGCACAAGTGCGTGGCGTGTGCCAAGTCGTTCCCCACGCCAGGCGACCTCCGCGCCCACGCATACACGCACAGCGGCGCGTGGCCCTTTCGCTGCAGTGCGTGCGGCCGCGGCTTCGGGAAGCCCACGGCGCTGACTTCTTCCCCTTCATTTTGTGGCACTTTGCTGCGTTTCGGGAAGCCCATGGCACAACCCCGCCCTTTTTTGGACTTTGCTTCGTTCGGGAAGCCCATGGCGCTGCACAACCACCAACTGCTCGGTAATTCTTCCCTTCATTTTGTGGCGCTTTGCTTGGCTTCGGGAATCCCAAGGTGCTGCGCAACCACTAGCCGTCGCACTCCGGTAACACTTCTTTCTTTCATTTCTTGGCAATTTGCTTGGCTTTAAGAACCCTAATCCCTGCGAACCTCCAACCTCCAAATGTTACTATCCGGTAACACTTCTTTCCTTCATCTCGTGGCTCTCTGCTCTTCCTTAGAGGTCCAACATCCCTGCTAACCACCGAATGTTGCTAACCACCGAATGATGCTAACCACCGAATGCTGTTATTGCGATAGCTTGAACCGTATTACACCAACAGACTGAGTCCCACTCAGTACATTTGTGTACTTCTGGCTCATCTCCAGATGACAGGAAACGAGGTAAACCTCTTAAGCATGACATAAAAATACCCGATGAAATAAAAGTACTAGTGAAGCAACGCATTAAATCTTTAATATCATCGATAGATTTTTTCGGTATCAAGAATCAACAAAAAATGGATACTACCTACGCAACGATATAGGAAGTAATTTACTACATGTGTATAAGCAATATTTATCTACTATTTTGTTACCGAAGTTCGACTTTCTCTTCTTAACGAAGTAAGATGAGAAAGTAAAACATCTCTCATCATTATTGTACTTTGCAAAGTTAATTTGTTTGCAATTATTGGAAGTACAGAGAGAGTTCCAAAATGGGGCCAGCCCCACTTTGCTTACTGTCTTTTGCTATAGTGTGACCATTCAAATATTCGACATACGAATTTGCCGCCGCCGCCGCTGACGACACCAGCTTCTACAGTAAGAGGGGTGTAGAGGAGGTAGGGGGGTTTCCCTACCGTCCGTTCTGACGACACGGAAGCAGGGGGGAGGCGAGAGATTTTTGTCGTTGGTCAGACGTCGTGGAGTAAGGTTATCTTGAGAAAAGAGGTATTTGTACTGTACATTTTGTTAATACATTATAGATTGTGATCAGTGCTTCTGTTGATAGAATGTACTGTGTTGGAAAGACACAGCTTCAGTTAAATTGAAACTATAAACATTCAATAGAGATGTTTAAAAGAAGACAGAGTGCAAGAAGCTTATGTCAGTGCTAATAATAGTCACTGCAATAGAGGATATTGTTTATTTTTGATAAGCAGATGCTGGGAAAATGGTGATAACATGTGTTTGTCATTTGTAGTTTATTTTCTAGTTTAAATGTCTTTGTGGTGTTGACACGGAGACTGAACAATGTTCTGAAGAGACAGTCACTTGCTTCATTTTTTGTCCTCAAGGTGAGATGTAGCTAGCTTGGAGTTTGTCCCGATTGTGGCGGTGCTCCACTGGAGGTGGAACCTGGTTGCGGAAAACCCGCAAATCTACAAATAGGACGGCGCTAGATCTCGCCATCCAGCGGAGCAAGAACACCGCCACCTACCGATCAAAAACATGCACTACACTTACGAGAATAATGACATTAGTAGTTGACGCGCCCGGAATCTCTAATCAATCAAAGCATGTGCTAATGTGCGTGGGTGGTGTTGGCAGGGGAGCGGCCGCACGCGTGCGCCGCCTGCGGGAAGACGTTCGCGCTGGCGTCCAACCTGCGCGCGCACCAGCGCACGCACCACCTCGGCCCCGCCCGCAGCCCCGCCCCCGCCGCCGGCCCCGCCGCCGCCGCCCCGCTGTGGCTGCTGCAGCGCCTTCTGCACGCGCACGCCGCCGCCGCGCCGCCCCCGGCCTCCTTGGAACGCCAGCTGACTTGGGCGAGCGCGGAGGAAGGCGCCGAAGCACCTCGGCAGCAGGCTCTTCATTCATATGCTGCTATTGTATAAACGTGAGAGGTCCGTGTGTATTGTATGTGCCACGAAAACGTTAGAAACGCTGGAGTCATTGCTCCAATATTTGGCACAAATGCTTTTGACCAACCAAGAAAAAATATATTAGTTGCGATTAAAAATTATTTTTTAATTACAAAATTGTTCCTAAATCAAAGTTAGGAATTAACTATGATAACTTGTCAAGTTAACTATGATAACTTGACAATTACTTAAATCAAAATAATAAAGAAGGGAACCGAGAGAAGAGGACTGACTTTAAAACATAACCACGGAATCCTTGGATTTCGGTAAAAAAAAGTACAGCAAAAGAAGTTATCTAGAACAAAGATAATTAAAACGTGATTCAAAAATAAGCACCTACAAAATAGGAAGTGCCATGATAAAACAAGAAGGCGAAATGGAGGTTTCATAACCATTGTCAAACTTCGTACATGTGGTAATGTTCTTCTCAGATCTTTTGAATTAGAAGTAATTAATGAATATTATCACAAACTTAAATAGACTATTAATGATGAATATTAAGCTTATTTACGTTAAATGATTTTTTCGTGAAAAACTCATGTATTGATAGAACAATTTACATGTTCACATCAAGATAATTACATAGACTTAAATAATTTAGGGCTGTGTAACTACAAAGAAAGAAACTGTATAACTTTGTGTAATTACTAAAATTATTAAATTATTAAATAATTTCATCTATTGTATTTAATAGTTACTTATATTTAGTTAATAATGCACTTTGCGCTCACAATACTCCAAGGATATGTAAATGTTAAAAATAAATGTGTAGTTTATTTTACAATCAATTGTCTAAATGAAACATTTCTAGTCAACTCAAATTTGCAACACTTTGTGAATTTCATTTCTTCAATAGACGTAGATATCCTTAACATCCAAAACAAATAAGTAAGTTTTTTTCCCTTTCTCATTGCTAGATGTCGATTTAGCCGTGATAGGTAAAGCATGGTACACTCCAGTAGGGGCTGTATTCATGACTTGCATCGCTTCTAATTTTCATCTAAAACCGTGCTTAGTTGTTATATCCCTGTGTTTAAGTCGGGGGGAGAGGTCGCTGTAAAGCAAACACACTGAAATAGAGTGATTCAGTGAAAAACTAATACGAAAGGTATTTTTTCACAGCTTCTTACTTCTTACGTCTTTCTTTTCTACCATTCAGTTTTAAAATATCCTACTATGGCTCATCTCGCCAATTTTTCGACTCCTCACATTATTCAGCCGAGACAATGTTGAATGGAATTGCCAGACATTGAATGACAGAACAAGGCAACGGACAAGGGAAGGCATCGACACGTCTTATTCCAACCCACAAGCCACAAATCTTGAACGCCAACCCCGTTCACTTTATTCGACCATTCTGAGAAGCCGCTGCAGAAGTTACAATAATGGATGGTTGCGTGAGTCAATGAACCACAATGCAATTATCTGCATTTGTATGTTAATTCTGTTAGATAAACGGGTAGAATTTCAAACTGTGCTCCAACACAAAGTTATATCAAAGATTTCGTTACATTTTATAACGACAGCAGCGACGTACAGTGAAGGCCATAAAGCCAGCGAGCTTACAGTTACCGTAGACGACGCTAGCTAAAGCCAGTTGCTATAAATGATAGGTACTCTTATAAGTTTTGTAAAGAAATCTTGACTAGAAAATTCAATGTTTGATTAGTTACGTACTTACACGAACTGAAAAACATCTTTGAACACAATTTATTTGGTAGCTGTGAAAATGAATGCCCATTTAGAGGATGAATTGAAACAATTAGAAATAAACAAAGATTAAATATTCAAACTAGAAGTGCTATAGAATGGCACAGACTTTCTCGTAGTAAAGTTTTCTAATTTCCTTTTTGTGGACTGGTACAGTTCAGTCTTGCCCCTCCTTCTTGCCTGCTGCCATCTATCACCGTCAAAATTACATTTTTTTTTTTAATTTTCTGAACTTGCTGGTTTCCAAGTAGTAGAACCCAAATATTAATTTAAGAATATTAAAGAATGCTAAAACCTCATCCTAAGTAGCAATTTTCATTGAAAAATTTGGAGCCGTCTTTAAGAAAACAGACTTACGGGGTTACTGTAAATGCGAAATTTGAAGCTCTTTTTCACAGGAATCTATTGAGTTTTCAAAAAACTTCATTTAACGTAATTTGAAGGAATTCTACTCACAAATTAAATAATGTATACAAGTCTATTGAAATGTGCATATTAACTGCCTGAGAGATTATTTTACAAAATGTTTGAGCGTATTAAAATGCAATTTTGAGTTTATTTTTACGGAAAACTGTTGAGTTTTCCAGAAACACTATTTGCTATTACTAGTGCATAAAACCAGTTGCTAAACTAAGAGAAAAAATCCTCTAACACGTGGTGAAGCCAGGATCTCTGCTTTGTGGGTCCTTGGTGCCGAAAATACAATTGGAAGCAAAACGTTCGTTCGTCCGTCTGTCCGTCCGTCAGTCCGTCCGTCTGTGAACACTCAGCGCATAAACCATTCCTATGATTTCCGAATTGAAGAATTCCCTGTGTATCTTGCTCTAGTTGAAGCTTTCAAACTTTGAAAAACGTTCTTTTAAATTTGGGGGTACTTTACATTAAGACTCCCAAACATATTCACAATTTTCTCGAAAACGGCTCCAAATTTTTTCTTTCAATTTCTTGTAAGATAAGAGTAAAATACACTTATAAAGGTGGCATATATCAAAATATCACGGTTAACTCTGAAGTTTCGAAAATTGCAAAAGTTAGAATTTTTCCAGCGTCTTCATACAGATACAAAATTGAAGACATGGATTTTTCCTTCAAATGAACTGTGTTGTACATGTTGAGTTCTTTCAATTAGGTCATATAGATGTTTTTGAAATATTAGTCGTTTTCGTGCAATGGTGCGTTCAATATTTGCAATTTTAAAAAATAACATAAACAATATTTTCTCAAAAACTACTCCAATTTTTTCCTTAAATTTTTGGTAAGATAGATACAAATTATTCCTATTCCTTGACATAAACGCCTTATTGTTGTATTCTTTTGTTTTTTCAAAAAATTCAAAAATGAAATTTTTTAAACTTGTCTCTCACGTCGGTCAAACTTACATTAAAGGCCATTTCTTCACATTATTATATTTATGAACACCTGGGCTATAAATAATGTCAGATAAAGTTTTTCGAAAACTCAACAGTTTGCTGTAAAAATGAGCATAAAAGTCCGCATTTTCAGAAAAGCTCAAACGCCATTTTCTCAAAATTGACTCCATATTTTTTCTTCAAATTTTTCCAATATATAGTATTAATTAATTGCACTGTTTATTATAGCGTAAAGTTTGTTTGGATATATTCATTTCTTTTTCAAAAAAATTACAAATGTAATTTTCTTGAAATACCTCTCACGCCGTTAATATGGACATATCCATCGATGATTAAATTTGCGAGTGAAAGCGCTTCAAATGACTTTAAATGAATGTTTTCGAAAACTTAATAGATTCCTGTGAAAAAGAGCTAAAATTTCTCATTGCATTAATGTTTAACCGCCATTTTCTTAAAAACGACTACTAATTTTTCAATGAAAATTTCTATTTAGGACAAGTTTTTACTCTTCTTTAATATTCTTGAAGTAATGATTCAGTTGTACTACTAGGAAAGCAAAATAATGAGAAATTGTCAAAAATGTACTTTGGGCGACGATAGATGGCAGCTGGCCAGAGAATGGAGCACGACCTTAAAGCCAGACCACACCAAGGAAATTTAAAAAAATTGGTACGAGAAAGTCTGTGTTATTCTGTAGCATCTCTAGTTACTTTCTCATATACGTACGCATATACGGGAGTAATATTCGTTGTATAGAGAAAGTTATGTAATGCTAAGGAAAATCGATTCCGAGATTTCAACGGAAATACACGTTTTGGGGACCCCTGATACCGAAAAAGTGGTTATTTTCAAAATGCAATATCTGTCCGTCCGTCTGCGAACACTACTAGCGCCTGGCTCTAGTGTAAGCTTTGAAATTTTGAAAAATATTCTTTAAAATTTGGGGGTACCCCACCCGGACATTTTCAAAATTTTCTCTAAAAGGCTCCAAATTTTTTCTTTAAATTTCTTGCAAGAATAGATCAAAATACACTTATAAAGATAGCATAGGTCCGATTTTCGCGGTTAACTCTGAATTTTCGAAAATTGCAAAAGTTTGAATTTTTTCGGCGTCCTTCTAAAACTACAAAATTTAAGATACAGATTTTTGCTTCAAATAGAATTTATTGCTCATAGTCAGTTCTTTTAATAAGGTCCTGTAGATTTTTTAAAAAATTGTAGTACTTTTCGCGCATTATGGCGTGCAATATTTTGCAATTTTAAACAATTGCAGTTGCAAATAACAAAAATAAGATTTTCTAAAAACGGCTCCAGATTATTTCTTGAAAGTTTTGCTAGGGATAGTGCCAAATGTTCCCTATACGATGACATAAACGCCATATTCCTCTATTCTTTAGTTTGTTCAAAAATTACAAAAATTTAATTTTTTTGACTTGCCTCTGACGTCGGTAATATTTACATTAGAGGTAATTTCTTCACATTATTATATTTATGAGTAAATATGCTTTAAATAATGACATATAAAGTTTTTCGAAAACTCAAATTTTCTCTTAAAATGAGCTTAAGGTTCCGCATTTTCAGAAACGCTCAAACGCCATTTCCTCAATAATGACTCCAAAAGTTTTCTTCAAACTTTTCTAACGAATAATGCTAATTGCATTCTTTAAGGTGATCTATAATTAATTTCGCTGTATTCTTTTGTTTCTTCAAAAATTACACAAATGTATTTTTTTTTTTCAAATATCTCTTCAAATACGTCGTTATTATGCACACTTCCATCGATTTATATACATCATTACATTTGTGCGTTGGCTTCAGATGGCTTTAAATGAAGTTTTCGAAAACTCAATAGATTCCTGTTAAAATGTGCTTCAAATTTTGTAAATACAATAATGCTTAATCGCCTCTTTCTTAAAAACGGCTTCAAAATTTTCATTGACAATTTGTATTTAGGACGAGGTTCGGCTCTTCTTTAACATTCTTGAAGTAAGATTTCGTTTCTACTATTACGAAACCGAAAAGTTGAGAAAATGTAAAAAAAAATGTTCTTTGTACTTTTAAATAAAATTTGCGTACCGACTTTAATTGTTTAATGTCATATGACAATGCGTTGTATAGTATCAGAAATGTTTTATACGGAGGTCGTTCGATAAGTAACTTGGTTCGAATACTAAGAGATGACGAAAGCAACTTCTGTGAATTTTAATTTAAAGCTACAACAATATACGGTAAAATTTCTTTGTTGCAAGTCATTGTCACTCTAGCTCATTGTTGGACAGCGACTTCAACAAAAGCGTTTGCGAGTCAGTGTAACAGATGGATAGAACTGGAATTCGTTGTGTTATCCAATTATTTTTTATGGAAGGTAAAAACGCGAAAGAAATCCATGAAAGGATAACGCCTACATTGGGTGATTCATGCCCTTCGTATGGGACGGTGAGACTTTGGGTCAACCAATTTAAGCGAGGCAGGACAAGCATCGAAAATGCCTCAAAACCTGGGGCTCCAAACACAGCTGTGACGCCAGAAAACATCGACAAAATCAATGATATTGTTTTAGCAGACAGACGAGTGAAAGTGCGCGAGTTAGCAGAGGTAACAGGTATCTCAAATGGCCGAGTGCATTTAACTTTGCATCATGAATTGAGTATGAATAAGCTTTGCGCAAGATGGGTGCCGCGATTGCTGACTACAGAGATGAAACGAAATCGCATGAGAACATCTGTCGAGTGTTTGCAGCTATTCAAGCAAAATTCAGCGGATTTTTTGCGTCGTTTTGTTACCATGGACGAAACTTGGATTCACCATTACACTCCAAAAAAAAAAAAAAGCAGCAGTCAAAACAATGAATTGCAAGAGGAGAACCCGCTCCGAAGAAGGCGAAATGCAATCCTTCAGCAGGAAAGGTGATGGCGACAATCTTTTGGGATGCTAAAGGTATTCTTCTTATAGACTACCTAGAAAAGGGAAAAACCATCACTGGAAAATACTATGCATCACTTCTGGACAATCTCAAGGCAGCTATCGCGGATAAACGTTCTAAAATGGTATACACAGAGCTCTGTCCTCAAATGGGATCCGAGGCCATACTCAAACATAGAACGAGTTCCTCGTGAGCGAACAAGTCTGTTAGCACCAATGAAAAATATATTAATGACCAAAAGTCACAAATAAGGTAGAAAAGGCGCAAATAAGGCAAAATGTCAAAAATAGATACCAGAAGGTAAAATAGCCACAAAAAAGCAAAATAAAAATCTACAAAAACAACTCCAGAAGTGTAATTAAGTGATTCCTATTATTAAAAGTCGTAAAATTGTAACAATAATAAAAAGGCATTTTGCCAGACTTCTATAAATAAGTATAAAAGGGCATAAGTTTCAATGAGTGAATGAATGGAAAAAAGAAAGAAACAGCAAGATTAATAAAAACTACAACAAAACTGTAAATACTATTTTCTGGGTGTGTGAACCTCGACTACGGAAGTTGGAATTAGTTATTTACAGGCTGCCCCTTTTAGCCCCAAAAACTTAAGAGCTGCGTTGCATGTATCCCTTATGTTATTAAATGACCGCCTCGCCAGGGCCACTGGCGGTGTGTATGTGTGTAATCAAATGGAATTTTTTTTCAACTACTGCCCAGCAGTAAAAAAGTCTGAAAACTTCACAACAATTTGTGATTTAAGAAGAACTTCTGAGATTTTTTGAGCCTGTCCCAGGGTTTGATAACACTCTGGAATTTTTTTAAATTTTTTGATTGAATTTAGCAATGAGAAAATATCAAACTAGCAGTGCTACAAAATGGTCCAGGCTTTCTCGTACTAGTAAGTTTTCTAATTTCTTTGCTCTGGTCTCGATTTTCGGTATTGCCCCATTCTTTTGCCAGCAGGCTTCTATCGCCACCCAAAGTACATTTTTTTAATGTTCTCAATTTTTCGGTTTCCTAATTTTTGAATTGACATATTACTTTAATAATATTATAGAACAGTAAGACCTCCTCCTATAAAGATATTTCTGTTGAAAACTTTTGGGCCGATTTGAAGAAAATGGAGTTTAAGTGTTACTGTAAATTCGAAATTTCAAGCTCTTTTTCACAAAAATCTTTTGAGTTTTCGAAAAACTTCATTTTAAATCATTTCAAGCACTTCCACTCACAAATACAATAAGGTACAGAAATCGCTGGAAATATTATTAAAAGCGAAAGAGAAATTTAAAAAATACATTTGTGTAATTTTTTAAAAACTAAAGAACACACCAAAATTAATTTTGCCTTATTAAACAATGCAATTAGCATTATACGTACGAAAAGTTTGAAGAAAAAATTTGGAGCCGTTTTTGAAAAATTAACGTTTGAGCGTTTCTGAAATAGCAGAATTTTGAGTTCGTTTTCTTAGAAAACTAATGAGATTTCAGGAAACTTTATCAGACATCAATTTAAACACATTCACTCAGGCCCGTGTTAACGCACGAGCCCGAAGGGCCAGGGCCCAAGGCCCCCAATGCTTAAGGGCCCCCGATAGTTTTAAAAATTCACTTCTCCCCATAGCACGTCACACACAGCTTTTAACTGTTATTGACGTAAAATAAAATACAATAAAAAATATTTATTACTAAATTTTTCAAATAAAATAAAAAACCTAACAAAAAAGTGATGTATGATTAAACTATGCGCAAAAACCTGGCATAACGGAGTGATCTGTCGCGCATTACTGGATAATATTTATAATATGGAATGTTGCTGGTTGATTCGAGAGTGAGGAGAAGTTTATTTTTTTTAATAAACCTGCCTCTAAATTGGGGTATCAGGGAAAGTAAGAATAAGGGCCACCAAATTAACGTAGGCGCAAGGGCTCCCAAAGCTGTTAATATGCATGCACTCGTAATTAAACAAATTGTTGCTAATGTAAATATTAACAACGTGAAAAGGTTAGTCAAAAAATTGTAATTATTGAAAAACTAAAGAATAGAGCAATATGACGTTTATATCGTCTTATAGAGTATCTTTATCACTATCCTTACCAAATGTTCAAAGAAAAACAATGGAGCCTTTTTTAAATCTTGTTTTTCTTGTTTTATTTCCTCGTATACGTACGGATATACGGAGTAAATACATAGTATAGAGGAAGTCATGTAATGCTGCGGAAAATTGAGTTCGAGATTTTCACGGAAATACTCATTTTGGGGTCCCATGGTACCGAAAACTTTTTTTCTTCCCAAAACGTCCGTCCGTCCGACTGTGAATACCACTAGCCCATAAACCATACGTAGGATGGTTCCAAAACGAATATTCCCACGTCGATCTGGCTCCATTCCAGAAAAAATTAAAATTAAAAAATTCTCGGTTTTGGCTGTAGAAGGGTGCGAGACGGGGCTTATAAACCTTTCAAAAATCTTATTTTTATATAAGATTTTCAGTGTATCTTCTCACAGGTAATTTGGTTTTAAGGAACATTTTACCATCTTATCCGGGGGTATCTTCGGGGGTAACGGTATCGAGGAGATTTTTAAAACTGTTCTTTAAAATTTGGGGGTTCTTTCCATGAAGCCTTGGAACATTTTCAAAATTTTCTCCAAAACGGCTCCAATTTTTTCATTAAATTTCTTGTAAATAATAGAGGAAAACACACTTATAAACATGGCATAGGTCCGATTTTCACGGTTAACTCTGAATTTTCGAAAATTGCCAAAATTTGATTTTTTTCGGAGACTTCCTACAACTACAAAATTGAAGACAGGGATATTTCTTTTATGTGAAATTCGTTGTTCATAAATAGTTCTTTCATAACGGCCATGCTAATTTTTTTTAATAGTAGTTTTCGTGCAATAGTACGTGCAATATTTGCAATTGTCAAAAATTACAAAAACAAGATTTCTCAAAAACGGACCTATTTTTTTTTCTTTAAATTTTTTGTACTGTTAGTTCCAAACAAACCTTGTACGATAACATAAACGTCATATTACTCTATTCTTTTGTTGTTGTTTTTTTCAAATATTACAAAAATGTAATTTTTTTGACTTGTCTCTCCCGTTGGTAATACTTACTTAAGAGGCGATTTCTTCACAGTATTGTATATATGAGTACATGTGATTTAAATAATGTCAAATAAAGTTTCTAAAAAACACAACAGTTTTATGTAAAAATGAACTCAAAATCCCGCATTTTCGGAAACGCTCAAACGCCATTTTCTAAAAATGGCTCCAAACTGTTTCTTGAAACTTTTGCAAGGGATAGTGACAATGGCACTGTTTAATATGACGTAAAGTTAATTTTGGTGTACTCTTGCTTTTCTTTAAATTACACAAATGTAATTTTTGAAACATCTCTCACGCCATTAATACGCACATTTCAATGGATTTGTAGACATTATTAAATTTGTGAGTGGAAGTGCTTCAAATGATTCCAGATTAAGTTTTTCGAAAACTCAATAGATTCTTGTGAAAATGAGCTTCAAATTTCGCATTTACAGTAAATATTAACGCCATTTTCTTAAAAAGGGCTCCAAAATTTTTCAAAGAAAATTTCTATTTAGAATGTTTTAGCATTCTTTAATATTCTTAAATTAATATTTGGGTTTGGGAAACCGAAAAGTTGAGAAAATTTTTTTAAAAAAATTAATTTGGGCGGCGATAGATGACAACAGGCAAGGAGGGGTAAGACTGTACAGTACCGGTCCACAAAAAGGAAATTAGAAAACTTTACTACGGGAAAGTCTGTGCCATTCTGCTGCTTCTCTAGTTTGTACTATTATAGTTTTCGCTTCTTAGAATTATAATCTAGTTTTATTAGATGATTCTTCATTCATTCACTAACTTCATTTATATTTTTTTTTAAACAATAGGATCTTCATTCTACTGTTCGTTGCTGGTACATGTTCAGCTATCGATCCCCAATCGTTCCCTTGATTATCAGACCCGTTTAAAATTGCATCGACCCCCCAAGGGGTCGATAACGACCCCTTTTTTGGAAACCCTGATGTAAATAAATGTAAAATGATCGCAAATTCTTTTTATCCTTAACTTATAACATGCCCTAATTGCTTTACTGAACTATACTAAACGAAGGTTAATACGTAACGTAAATATGCGAAAATAATAATTATATCATGATCCATCCTCTGTTTCAGTCATTTGTTCACAGAAAGTTACATTTTATTCTTTGGATAAATGTTAAGGTCTTGTAATCAGGAATATATTCCTCCATGCCTTATTGCCCGTGGCTAAACCAATCTCATAATGGAATATGTTTCCTCGGTGGGAAAAGGCCTCAACTCAAATGGGCGGGAATTGTTACTTCATGGTGCGATGTGATGCCGATGGGAGCTGACATACAGTTTTTAAATCTGTACGGTCTGATAGACGGTTTGTAACCTCAACCTTGTACGTTATTGACCGAGTAGGTACCAGCGAACTTATCTGTGTATTAAAGCTGATTAGTTATTTTGGGTAGATTTAAGGAGTAAACGAAATAATTCAATATAAAAAAAATATTTTGTACGAATTCATTGGTGGTGATTGATGGTGGCGACAATTTTGACAATTTAGTGGAGGCGTCCCCATGGATAAGTGACGTATTTGATTTTGTAATTGAAAGTCGGAATTCATCCGTCATGAATCGTATTGCATGGAATATGGTTCTTACGTTAAAGCAGTTTTCTTATCTTTAAAAATTAAAGAGCACAAATTGTGAAACCGAGTTATGTGGGTAATTGTATAACCTTTAAAAATATAGTTTATCTTGAACCTTTCTTTTCAGCCTCTATCTGCAAGCTACAAATAACGAAATTGACTTTGTTGATTCGTGAACTTTGAAAAACTATAGCTGCATTTGATTTATTGGCCATTTCCTAAGAAAATTATGGCTAAAGTCCAAGTGGTTAATGTAGTAGTCTTAGATAATCCATCTGCATTTTTGAATCCTTCCAATTTGAAATACTTTTGAATGGTGGAAGACTTGCAGAAGATTTGGAATGGAAAATCATTTATGTTGGCTCTGCAGAAAGTGAGGAATATGATCAAGTTTTGGATACAGTGTATGTTGGACCTGTGCCAGAAGGAAGACACATGTTTGTCTTTCAAGCAGATCCTCCAGATCCTGCAAAGATTCCTGTTGCTGATGTAATAGGTGTAACAGTTGTGTTGTTAACCTGTTCATACAGGTATGTGAAATATAATTTTTTTTTAAATTTCTGTAATTATCAGCAAAGCGATATTTTCCATTTCCATTTAGTGGGATTATGCAGCATTTTAGTGCAAACGGCAAACATTTGTAATAATTCCTGTATTGTAAATTTAATACGTCAGGCTTCAGTAGAAATGTAGAAAACAGTAATTCTTAAAAGATTAAGTTTTCAAGCAGCAGCATAATAAAAGGAAATGTACAAGAATATCCTTGAGAAATTAGTTGCATTGAATTAATTAGGAGCAATGTTTACACAGTGGATCTTTTCAGTACACTATGGTTGTATAACATATGCATGAAGTTAGAAGATGCATAAGCATTTTAACACAGAATGTTATGCTTTCACCATAATTCTCTCTGACATCACAGATTGTATCTGATCTGCGTTAGTTATAATTGGACAAAAGAATGAAAAAACGTTTTGAGGAATAGTCTTAAACATTTTTATTTTATTTGTTATTGTCATGTGTGTGTTTTATTGTGTGCAAAACTTCCAAAACAAACAAAGTTTCAACCTTAGCTTTGATATTCCATTTAAGGAAGCAATGTATATTTTGTACCGAATGTTTTTAGAAGCGTAACAAAGTAAAGTTAACCCAAAACCAACCTGATTCTGGAAATGGCAAAATACCAACAAATTTTTATGCCTATGAACTTCCACAGCCAAGCTAATTAGCTTCATCTTAGTTGTTTCAAGGCTCTGGTTTTTCACCTGCAAAATTACATCAAACAATCTCTTGTCTGGTCAATGTCAAATTACCAACTTATTTTTATCCAAAAATACATATTGGCTTGGATTTCTCGCATTACCTTTCCTATAGTGCCCACTGTCAGGCTAAGCTAAAGCTCACCCCCATAAAATTCAATATTGTCTCTTATTTGTTTCACATAACCTCCTTTTGAAGTTATCTTCTTTTTTATCAAGGAATGTACAATAGACTGTGGCATTACTTTCCACAATATTTTATAGACTTTCAAGATGTGATAAGGCTTATTTAAATTTTGACTTAAATCTTATCCCCCTCAATTTAAAACTAATTCTTTTTCCTACTTTTCCTCAAAATTTTCCCGTTGAACCACTTTATTTTACGATAAAATATGATAACTTGCTAATCAGCATTCTCTACTTGAATCGACCATAGCATTTTTGTAACACTAATTGAACATACGAAAACCTAGTAGTTTTTGATTGGTATGGCACTAGCTAAATCGACTCTGACCCAAAATGTCCACCGTTTTTTTAATGAGATTGGGTAAAAAGATCAACTCTGTTAAGACACATGTTTGGTATTGAGAAGATTATTCTTCAGTATTGTTGGATCTAAACTTAAATATGCTTTAATAATTTGATCACCAAATCTTCAGGATCTTTGTAAAATTTTAGAACAATTTGTCAAGTACCTTGAGTAGGCATACTGGAATTTATTTCCTTTGTGAGATTGACCATGAATATGTGTGGGCTAAATTTCATATCCAAGGTTAAGCCAATAGAAGGTATTTGTCTTTGACAATATATTTCTTAAGATCTTAAGTAACTTGGTTGATTGCCCCCACTGTTCATAGTGAAATTCCTCTATCTGTCTCATGTTACCTTTCTCATTATTATAGACCTTTCAATAAGACAACTAACAACAATTTGATATTAAATAAATCTTCATAAAATTATTGTCAATATTAACAAATTCATTTCTAATGTAGAAATGAGTGTCGATGTAATTGCTGATTCTTTAAATTCTCTAATAAATAAACTAATAATTTTACTAGTTAAATATGTCGATTTTATGTTATAATTTTTTAAATTTTACTTTAAGCCTATAAATGAGTATATCCCACTGGCTTTGTACATTAATAAATCAACAAATTGTATGTGTAATTCACAATACATGTTACCATTGTACATATGGAAACTCGAAAACTATTTGTCTCAAGCTCGTAATAGTTTTGGGAACCCAAGGGTGCCTAATTTATATATCTAGGGTTGTAATCTACAAAAATGATACTGTTTTGGGCTATCTATTCCATTTGTGGAGGTTTATCTCTTCTGAATAGCAACATCAATGCACAGGTTGTCAAGAACTTGCAGAATCTTGAAATCTATGTTAAAGAAATTGACTAGTGATCATATTTGTGAACTCTGCTATTTTATATTGAGGAAAGATGGATTTTTACACCTTTTTCTGTCATGGGATAGAAATTAGTCTAATTGTTGTTGTTTTTCCCCTCCACTAGATATAAAGTCAATATTCTTTTGTTTTGGAGTAAAAAAGTTCAGCATCACTTGATCGTATCTTAAAAAAAGCTATATATGGTTTATGCATTTTAATTTGAAAGACTATCTTTTACTGAAGTAAATGTCAAAGAGCTCTCTTATGATTTGAAAATAATTAATTATTTTTAAAAAAGTGTTTGTTTTTTTTTTAATTTAAAAAAATTGTTTCAGAGGGCAAGAGTTCATTCGTGTAGGTTATTATGTGAACAACGATTATGTTGATCCAGAGTTGAGAGAAAATCAGCCACCTTCAGCACCACCACAGTTTGACAAACTTCAACGTAATATTCTTGCTACTAATCC
Source organism: Teleogryllus oceanicus (assembly GCA_964035755.1). NCBI lineage: Eukaryota > Metazoa > Arthropoda > Insecta > Orthoptera > Gryllidae > Teleogryllus > Teleogryllus oceanicus. Next base: position 92,796,513 of record CAXIVR010000002.1, on the reverse strand, counting down.
TCGTGTTACACGTTTCAAAGTAAGTGATTTGTGATAATATTATATCTCTTAAACTTTTAAGTAAAGAAACAAAATGGTTTCGAAATCTGACATGGTAGGTATATTTTTATGTTTCTGCTATTTTTAATTTGGTTTTTCTATTCTCTTGGTTTTTGTTTATTCAAATAGTTTCCTGATTAAATGGCCACTTCATTTAAACAGTTACTTCAGCTAATGGCCATTTTTTCTTGGAATAAATTTATTTATTTTTCATAAGACATTTGTAAATATTCTTTTTTCAGCTGCCGTCTGACTAAGTGGCCAACAATTACACTCATTTCATAGATTAGCCTTTATTAAGAAGCAATCACAAACAGTTTTTGAACTGTATTATTATAAACAGAAAAGTGGTGGAGATTACTTTTGATTCAATATCTTCATAAGATTGGATGCATTTCAGATTACTTTGAATAATGATTTCTAGTAATTTATTTTGCAAGATTAATTTTTGATTCTGGTAACAAGAAATGATTTTAATAAATACCTTTTAATGAAACAACAACATGATCACTTCTGTTTCACAGCATTCCTATATAGCCAAGAGAAGACAATAAGATCCTAAATACCTTGTTTCATTTGTAGTAATTAAATACCTTAAAAGAGAACAAACTTCTTATAGCAATTGCCACAATTAGATTTGATTTACGCTTCCAGTTATCTCATAACCTTGATGAAGCAGCCACCTCTGTTAATGGCCAATTTTTTCCAAAACCATTTGTGACCACTGAAATCAGGTTTGACTGTATTTTGGCAGTTTTCTGTTATCCAGGGGTAGTTTCTGAATTAGACTGTTTAGTGAATGTGAATGTTGTGACGTTTCTAGTGTATATCTTTCTTATTCAGTATTTATCTAATTATTTTACCTGTAGCTTACCTTCTTGGGCTCTCAGGTCTCAAGGCACTGGTCTCACCCCACCAGCATCCAAGCATGTTGGTGCATGCCACAGTTTGTGTAACCTGAACCCTCCCCATTTTTAAGCACTGGTGATATCAGTAGCCAAAGACAGTAAGGGTTGGTGAAGGTACAAGCCAGGAATGAACTGTGTGTTCCATTCTGGCTAGAAGTGAATTCATGTCAAAGCTCCACCATCATTATACCAATTTTGGGAGTTCCTGATACATAGTAGTGTCTGTGAATGAATTGAAACATAGCAGTCTCAAACATAGTTCCCGGCAGTCATTAGTGTACAAACTTACTGCGCTTGACTGTTCTTAACGCCACCTATCAAATGAGAACCTTGCTTTCACACTCACCAGCACTGGGGTTGTTGATACTGTACTGCATCATGTTGCCATTTGTTTCAGTCTAAATAAAATATTTCTTAAATTCTCTGAAGTTGCTGAATTCATGATTTTAGCTGTGTTAGGCATAGAGGAGTTGAGATACGACACACCATGTATATCCACCCCAGGTGCCACTGGTCTTTGCTCCACCACTGCTCCAGAACATATATTACTGGCTTGTGAGACAATGTACATTTCTTCTGAATTATTTCAATATCCAAATTTCACTACACAAAGACATTTTAATATTTATTAAATTGTCCTGATACCATTGGGAACAAGAATAATTTAATACTATACCCTTTAAGGCAAAAGATAAATAATTTAAATTAATATTCATTTGCAAAAGTTATTGATACACTAACATTAAAATATAAATTTGGAATTGATTTTATAAACTCATTGCAAAATTGATAATAAACATATGCAAATAATATCCAACTTAAATATTTGATTAATAAATAACATAGGATGTAAGTTTTCCAAAGCCATTTCTCATTTTGTAATTATAAAATTAGTACTAAATGGAAAAAGTTTATTTATAAAAAAGAGAGAAAAAAATCATTTAGAATGTTCATATAGAATTCCTTGTAGATAAGTGATCACCTAAGAGGTCTGAGAGAGAAAAGACAACCACTTTCATTCGCATTAAAGATAAAATAAAGACTACTGATAGCCCCTAAAACAATTGCAATTTGCAAAGTTCTGTTTGATGATCATTACATTTGCAGATACCATCAGAGCAAGAAATTGTAATGTCATTATCTCAATTGTCATGAAAATTTGAGTTGTAGATAATCTGGTGCTGATGTGCAATATTGTAACCTCTGTGTATTTATTTGATCCTCCTTTAATACTTTTTTTTAAATACAAGATCTTAACAAATTCATGAAGAAAATAGGTGCTTATACTCCATGCTTTCTCTGTTCTAGGTTGATTGGGACAACCACTCCAAACAAGAAGAGAAAATGGAGAGTACCACTGATCCTGTTGATAATAGCATGGATGGAACTTTCAAAAATGGTTTATTGAATTCTGTTCATGAAAACAGCAGGCCAAACATTTGTGAAGCTGGTGTTAATTCATTTTGGTTGTTGGAAAAAAGGAGAATGTGATTTTACTGCTTTTTGCTCCCAGCCAGAAAGGCCTGATACATGATGCTGCAAAAGACTTGAATGTGTTTTTAGTGTGTATGATACAAAATTAGCAGAATGGGAGAAACTGTGTCATGATGTTAAAAAGGAAGAATACAGAAAGGTTTTAGATTTACCGTCTGTATTATCACAGATTAAATATATACCTTTTCAACTTGTATCCATTTCAGCTCTAACATCTGATACTAAAATATACAAGTTTCAAATTTCTGAAAAAGATCAGACAGATTTAAAAAATAAACATTCTTCAAGTCTTAACATTGAAATTGGTCAACATTTGATTATGAAGAATAAAGTTGGCAGTAGTGACTGTCTTGTTACAAGGGCTTACACTCCGATATCTGATTTTGAGGCTCATATGCAGGGATGTTTTGAAGTGTTAATTAAAGTGTATCCAAGTGGGAAAATGTCAAATTACATAAAATCTTGGACTATTGGTGAATTTGTTCATTGGCGAGGTCCGTTTGGGGATTTCAAATATTCTGGAATGAATATGAGCAATAATTATGTCTTGTGGAACTGGAATACTCCAATGTTGCATTGATTAAATCAATTGTGGAAGATACCGAGGAAAAGTTTGTGCATTATTATACTCTTGCAAGAAGTATGAGGAAATGCTTATGTGTGATGAAATTTCATACTTCAGAACCTACTGGAATTTTTCATTTTGTTTGTTTGTAACACAAGAAACCCCACAGAATATTCGCTACGGGGAGACTGTGATTGAAGGCAGAATTACACCAGATGTTCTCGCAAAAAAAGTGTCTGAAAAGTCTTTGCATAAAACTCTTGTATTGATATGTGGAACTGAATCTTTCAACAAGGATGTGAAGAATTTTGCGCAAGTATCAGGAGTGCTGGAAAATAACATTTATGTTTTTTGATGTTTCTTACTGTTGCAGTAAGTGGTGTCAACTGAAAGTAGTGACATGTTAATGAATTGTGGTGATAAACTTCATTGGAAATGTTGCTAGGGGTTGTTGTAATTGTTTTGTTACTCAATGAAATTGAAACGTTATTTGCATATCTAGCTTGAGCTTGTGATAAGAATGTACACATTGAAAATTCATTTCAGTTGGGTATTCCTATCAAAGTTATTTCAGATTGAATAGAACAGTAAGTTCTCAAAATTCTTTTCTACATCTTTATCATGTTTTGTATAACAATTTGGGAAAAGGTTTATTGACCTTTGTATATGCATTTTCATTTTGTGGTATTCATTATTACTAGATTAATGGACTTGTAACAGTTGTCACAATTCTGTGTATTACAGAAAGGTTCATATTTATTACTCAGAAGATATTGGAAATTTATGCTGATATCAGTATTTCCAAATCTCCTTTTTTGTTAGTTATTCATCCTCTGTAACTAAACTGTTTTATGTTGCTTGTTTTGAATTGTTTTTTTAGATGTATACGGAATGGATTGGAATTGTCTTTTTAAACTTGATATTTTTTTTTCAAGGTGTTTCAAATATCCATTTTGGATTTTCAGGTCTGGGCCTGGGAACTTAAAAGTTTCGGTCTGAATGATTAAATATTGCAATAAAATTTGAATCTGTATTTTTACTATGAAAGTGTGCGTTTGTTTTTATGTACATATTGTCCCTAAATGTGTATATTTTCACCCTCCAAATTTTCAATTTCATGTTGAAAGAAGCAATTGGCACTTATTTTTTGAAAAGTGAAAAAAAGCAAAACAGAAACTTGTTGCAATATAATTTTTTATATTGAAGCTTCCAATTGGATAACTGCATCCAACTGATTAACATGAAGTTAATCGCCGCACATTTTGATCGAAATCAAATCACACTGCAAACGTGTGTCTCTTTATAGTTTGTGCGTTTCAATTAATAATGTCCAAGTAGTTCCAAGACATGTTACTGCCCTAAGCATATTTGCATTGCACAACACTACCACACAGCCGGGAGATCCGTCGGGAGTTTATAGCTTATCCTGGTTAGGGCGGTGCCCTGCTAGTAGGAGTTACGTGGAGAAGAACCCCTTCAAACAAACGAGTAGGTCGGCGCTGGATCTCATCATGGGAGAAAGATTAGCCACCTCCCGCGGTAAAACATGCACTACACTTGCGGGACATGGCCTTAGTACAGTATAATTTAAGCCTGAATCGATCGGGTCACAAAAAATCCGGTTTATAGAAGTTTCCGTTTTATGCAAGGTCTATTTTATGACACACGATATTGACGTCTCTGCTCTGAAAGTAGTAAATTACATGATTTATAATTATAAATATACATTAACATATAACATTTATGTAAGAAATCACCGATAAATATTAAACTCTTCATTGACAGCTTCCGAGTTAAAAAAGTACACACCTTTCTGGCGGCATTCGCACTGCTCGGTTACTCTTTCAACGCACGAGTCAAAACCCAGTTGGACTTCGATACCCTGGCATCGCGTTGAGCAATGCGTATCTGGTCGAGGGGTTATGATTTTCAACGGGGGGCAGGGAGATGCGTGAATAGAAGCCATATCTGTACGCCTTCCCACGCTCAGAGTCGGGAGAGGAAGAATTCCCCTATTCTGCGATTTTTACTTTGCTGCTGCTGACATTTGATCAGCTGTTACGTTGTCCAATCGGGGGTTTACAGGTTAGCAGTGATGTCATAATGGTGGCTTCCAGCCATCCGATTGGATGACACCGTATCAGCTGATATCCTTTAAACACAGTTCTGTGAAGACCGGAATATACGACCGCTTTGAGAGACGAGCGACCCCAAAAAGGTCGAATTCCATGCTGACAGCTGAAGCCCCTCTTCTTCAGTGTCACGACCAGAGAGAATTAGTCGCTTGATACGGCCGCCATCTTGCGGCAGGACCGAGAAAGACGCAAAAACTCGTGCCATATACAATCTTGGAGATTCTACCCTCAGGTGACACATTAGAAAAAACCCTACTATAAATCGCTCGTGGCACATCGCGAACTCGCTAGCCTTTCACCACTGAGGATCCGCGTTCGATTCCCGTCGAATCTCATGTGAAATTTGTTCCAACAAAACGAGTTTGGTCGCTTCACAAGCGCTAGTCCAACCCCTGTGAAGTGTCCTAAACTCTACCCCTTTCCTAATTCCTTCCCAATTCTGGTCGCTGGGTAATGACGCAGGAGCGCGTGAAGTAAGAGGCGCGAACGCGGAAATGCCACCTGGCGTTCCTCTTTGACAACTGACTAGACGAGACATAAAAATACAGCGTCCTCAGGAATACTGAAGGACAGATATTAATGGAGGATTACTCCGCGCTCAACGCTCGACCAGGGGCGAAGAGACGAGTTGCGTCGATAAAATAGGATTAAGGGCGCTGGACGGAGCGGGTTGCTTTCCACAGGTCACTAGTTCGATATCCGAAGCTCGAAGGACCATGGACGGAGCGGGTTGCTTTCGACAGGTCACTGGTTCGATATCCGAAGCTCGAAGGACCATGGACGTGGCGGGTTACCTTTGCTTGTAGTGGACTGTATTATTGGTTGTTGAAAGTAGGTAGGCAATCCACTCAGTCCCTTTCGACGCTCGTTAGGAATTTTGTAACAATGTGGGTTATCATGGAAACACACTTCTCACCTTGCAGAATGATGTTTAATTACCTTGGAGTTGTCACAATTGTTCTGTACAATAAAAATACACTTAAGTTATTGTTCTCAATGTGAGAATACAGGAATTTTCCATCTTGAATCACGAAGCGCGAGAACATGTGCTCGCCTGGCAACTTACTTGCAACTTCGTGTGAAATACATTAATTAGTTCAATACATACACAATGCTGAACTATAACAAATTGAAACAATGTGGCTTTCACTTGACCACAACTTAAGCACAGAATATTACTTTCTGCATAAGAATTTACGTGATGTTTTAAACACGGAGCCCGAGATATACTTCTCGAACTGGCTTCTTCTCAGCGACTGATTTATACACAATGCTGAACTACAACAAATTGAAACAATGTGGCTTTTCACTTGGCCACAAGATAAGCACAGAATATTACCTTCTGTATAAGAATTTACGTGATCTTTTAACACTGAGCCCGAGACATGCTTCTATCAAGGGTGCTACTCAGCGACTGATTTTTCTTCGGTTTGCGAGTTCTATCGGGCACGCGAAGAGGGGATTTGAACTGGTCAATTAACGACTGCTTTTCCAGCGGTTGCAGTATGGCGAGGTGGGGTGAATTTGAACAGACCAATAGGCAACTGCTAGAATTCGAATATGTTCTAGAACGTTTTAGAAGGTTTGGGTCACGCGGCGCGGTGGTGCCGCTCGGCTTATGGAGCCTTCCATGCCGCGCTTCCGGTGTTGCCGCCTAGGGCGTAGGAAGTGCTTTATTTTTATACGTCCCTTTCAGCTTTTGCGTGTGGGCCCGAACATACACCCCCTTGGAAAACCGCAGGTTTTCCACCAAGAAATGAGAGGGCACACTGCATAGGCTAAGATATGTCTTGTTAGACTATGCGCAACATAAGTTCCTTGGGGATAAGGCTAGGAATTGTGCAAGGCGTTTTTTTAAACGAAATCTTAATACGAAGTATCCTAATAACTAAATGATTGTAAAGGGGAGAAGAATGCAGGTGGCAATGATAATGGGTGACAGGCACGCAAAACAGACTGACTGGCCAAGCCTGAACATAGGTAAGAGGACAAATGCCGAGGATGTCAAGTCAGGACTGAAACGCGATTGTAGAGACGAAGAAGGTTCATACGAGGATGACAACGAAATTTAAAAAAAATAGTGTGTAATAATAATTATATTTATTGTAAGTTAGTTATAATATCACAAACGTGCAATTTTGCACTTTTTGACAAATGAAAAAATAGCATTTATTTGGAAAGCGTAATTCACTTCGAAATCGGTTTCGAAAAAAAGTTTTATACTTGTATAAAAGTAGGAAATTTCATGCTCTTTAAAATTGATTAGGATCATTTTACTTTCTCATCTATGTAGTAATATACGTAGTGTAGAGAAAGTTATGTAATGCTGCGGAAAATCGATTTCGAGATTTCAACGGAAGTACATATTTTGAGACCCCCTGATACCGAAAAAGTGTTGTTTCTTTCTGTATTCGTTCGTCTGTGAACACCACTTGGCCTAAACTGTACGTAAGAGTTTTTCAAAATGGATATTCCCCGATCGATCTGGCTCCACTTGAAGTTTTGAGATTTTAAAAAACATTCTTTAAAGTTTGGGGGTACTTTACCTGAAGCCCCTGCGACATTTTCAAAACGTATTCAAAAGTTGCTCCTATTTTTTCTTTAAATTTCTTGTGATAAGTATAAAAGTTAATGCCCTTATAAAAGTGGCATAGGTTCGATTTTCACGGTTACATCTGAATTTTTGAAAATTTCAAAAGTTTGAATTTTCGGCGTTTTCCTACTACAAAATTAGAGATTTTATAAATTTTAGATGATAAAAATATATTTCTCTTGTGGCGTCGTGGATAAAAGCACACAGACATTTAAAAGTATGTACAAGTTTTATTTACAAAGAATGTACAATAAGCACTACATTAACTGCTCCGTAAATACACACTTTCCGGTATTTTCCAACCGCCCGCCTTTGAATACACCACATATTCTAGTGAGGCCTCGCCTCAAGTGCACGCTCCTACCGCGCCACTCCTGTGACATTTATCACCCGTGCAACGTACAAACACGCTCCAGCCTGGGCGTAAATTGTACGCAAAGCTCGAGGCTTCCAAAAACAAAACCCGCCGGCGTGAGCGAGTCCACTCGTTTTTATACCTGCCGTCTTGCCGTCACGTGACCGCCGTTGAGCGTGGGAGGAAGGTTTGCATACTACCACGTGACAGTCCAAGCAACGCCGGCGTCCACCTGGTCTAAAATATCCATACACCAACGCCGTGGCGCCAGGCTATTCAGCTCTCAGATATTCGAGCTTTCTGCGTCCTTCTCTCACGCAGGGTCGCCAACGTAACGCTACACTCTATCGTGTGTTGTTTCAAAAATTACAAAGACGTAATTTTTTGACATGTCTCTTACGTTGAAAATATTTATATTAGCGGTGCCTTGTTCACAATATTGTATTTATGTGTACACATGTTTTAAATAATGTCAAGTAAAATTTCTCAAAAATCCAACAGTTTTCCGTGAAAATTGGTTCAAAATTCTCAATTTTTAGATACGCTCAAATGCCATTTTCTCAAGAACGGCTCCAAACCTTTTCTTCAAACGTTTCTTACTGTTAGTGCTAATTGTATTGTTTAATTTGACCCAAAGTTCATTTTGGTGTATTCTTTTGTTTTTAAATTACAAAAAAAATTCTTAAATATCTCTCACGCGATTAATATGCACATATCCAGCGATTTGAAAACTATTTTACTTGTGAGTTAATGTTCTTCAAATGAATTTTAATGAAGTTTTTTTCGAAAACAAACATTTTCTCTGAAAATGACCAAATTACTCATTTTCATTAAGAATTAATTGACATTTTCTAAAATACGGCTGTATTTTTTCAATGAAAATTGCCATATAGGACGAGGTTTTACCTTTATTTAATATTATTAAAGTAATATTTCGGATTTACTATTAGAAAAACAAAAAAATTGAAAAAATTTCGAAACAATGTTCTTTGGGGGCGATAGATGGCAACTAGCATAAGGATGGAGCAGCACCGAAAAGCTAGCCAAGTTCAAAGATATTAAAAAACTAGTACGAGAAAGTCTGTGCCATATTGTAGCACTTGTTTATTTTCTCGCTACTGCTTACACAGTATAGAGAAAATTTCGTAATACGGCGCGAAAAAGCGAGAGAAAAGTTTCAATTGCTGGACCCTGGTAAAGCAAAAGTGGATAAATCTATTTCCTATATATAGAAAGGTGTAGCTAGAATCTGTGTTTTGTGGGACCTAGGTTCAAAAAAATCGATTGTCGGCCCGTCTGTCCGTCCGTCAGCGAAGAACGCTGATGGCAAAACTGTTCAGCTGATTTTCTCCAAAATTGATATTTTCCAATCCATCTGGCTGATGTCGCGGTCCCTTGACTTTGAAACTAAAATTTTAATTTTGGGAGATATTTTACATGAAGCCCCTGCGACATTTTCAAAATTAAAAAATGCAAATTATTTAATTAAATTTTCTTGTTGGACAGTGTGAAGGACATGTAAGAGAATGGTGCAGGTCTGATTTTCATTGAAATCCCAGATTTTTCGAAAATTGCAAAACTTCAATTTTTTTCGGCGTCTTCTTACAACTAAAATATTGATGATAGAGATTTTTCTTAATAAAATCTGTCTTTAAAGACAATTTTATATTTTTTAATTTTTTCTCAACAAACGGCACCATTATTTAAAAATTAAATTCTGATCCCAGAAAGGGGCACTTGTGAGAATGGTGCTGGTCTTATGTTCCCTGAAATCCCTGATTTTCCAAAGTTGCAAAAACTCTAATTTTTGTTCTGCATCTTCCTATAACTACAGTTGTGAAGATAATTTTTTTTCTTAATGAAATGTGTTCATTAAAACAGGTCTTCAATCCAGGTCATGTCCGATTTTTCGAAAATACGAGTATTATGTGCGTAATTTTGCTTCGATATAAGCAATTTTTAAATTTTACACTATTTCTTAAAAAACTGCTACAAATTTTTTAATTTTTTTCGTGAATGGAGCAAAACACGGCAAAGAAAGTTGTGCTGGTCCCACTTTCGGTGCACTCGCTGTTTTAAAAAAGTAGAAAAAAAGTGGAAATAGGAAATTCGAATTTCGCGCGTTTCGTTTGAGTGTCACTCTAATGGCAATGTAATTGGAGAAATACTTGGGGGCAGTCATTAGAATCAAGAAAAGAAAGATTATGGTGATGATGATGATGATGATATTATTATTATTATTATTATTATTATTATTATTATTATTATTATTATTATTATTATTATTATTATTATTATTATTTAAGCATCATCTCCTATATTATTTCAGTAGTATAAATACCTTTTGCCGTTCTCACACGCAACCAATTTTTATAAATAAGGTCTCAAAACAAAGATAATTTCACGAAGACTTGAGGAATTGCCCTTTGACTTTAAAAATATGAAGGACTTGTTTTATTTTATTGTTTTGGTCAAAAACTGTATGTGACGTATGCTGGAGAAAATCATCTGCGCACGCTTTCTTGATTTTCAGAATCCCTTCCTAACAATTTAACTATTAATAGTTGAAAGATGAAAAAATAATAGTAATAATAATAATTGAAAAACTAATAGTAATAATAATAATAATAATAATAATAATACATTATCTCACATGATTTCGTTGGAAGAGCTGTCTGACGCAGTTCACTGTGCCGCTTTGGCAGTTTGCTCTGTTTTGGGCAGAAAAATTAGACAGGAAAATGGCAGAACATTCAAAGACTCCAGCTCTAAAAATGAATTCGTACCAACATGGAAGAAAATAATAATTTACAAAATTAATAAATCCAGGAAGGAAATCAGTCATCTAGCAGCGTACTTCGCAGGGAAAGGAAAAGTACCTAAGAAAGTGAGAAATGTGATACGATCAATCGCTAAAAGAATGAAGTTGCGAATGAACCTTAAGGATCTGGATAAGAGATTGAAAGATGAAGAGGAACGTCTGAAACAGAGAATAGCTGCACTCGGTGCAAGAATTAGGCGTTATGATGAAGCAGCAAAGAGACGCCATCAACAGTCAGCGTTTGCTTTCGACCAGAAGAAATTTTATAGACTACTGCAGAATAACAATGAAGACCATCAAGGGCAATTTCCGAGTAGCAAATCCTTGGTTCAGTATTGGACTGATATCTGGGCTAAACCAAAGCAACACGATGAAGGAGCTTACTGGCTGCAGAAGGAAATAGAAGTTTGTCTTAACAACGACGAGATGCCTCCCTTTGAAATTTCCTTGCTGATATCAAAACAGCAGTACAGAGAACACAGAATTGGAAGTCATCAGGTCCGATAGTATCCAAAATGTATGGTGGAAGTATTTCACTGCCACGCACCCATGCCTGACTCGGCTGTTTAATGAAGTTTTGCTAGATCCAACTATATTCCCAAAGTACCTGTTGAGAGGCAGAACGTATATGGTGCCCAAAGCTGGTGATAGATCCCAGCCAAAAAATTATCGACCGATCACTTGCCTGCCAACCCTATATAAAATTATTACTTCTATAATCTCTTCAAGAATGTACAGTCATTTAGTCGACCAGCACATTTTGGCTCCTGAACAGAATGGGTGTCGCAAGGGAAGTATGGGATGCAAGGAATTATTATTGATTGATAGTGTAATTACGCAGCAAGTACGGAAGAATCAGCGCAATCTTTCTGTAGGCTGGAGAGATTACAAAAAAGCCTTTGATTCGGTACCTCACTTATGGCTTTTAAGAGTACTCGAATTGTATAAAATCGATCGAAGACTGATTGTTTTCTTGAAGAACTGCATGTCAGAATGGAAAACTCATTTGCAGATTAAGAAGGGAACCTGCTGTTACGTGACGGATGATATTGCAATTCGTCGTGGAATCTTTCAAGGGGACAGCCTAAGTCCGCTATGGTTTTGCATAGCACTCACCCCTTTGAGCAGAATGCTCAGACAATCAGGGTATGGGTACTTATTGAAGAAAAACCTGATGTTCGTATCTCTCACCAGCTCTACATGGATGATCTCAAACTATATGTTTCTAATAGAGATCACGTACAAAACGAGCTCGAACTTGTCAAAGTTTTAGCGATGCAGTTTGTTTAGAGTTTGGGATTGAAAAATGCCTACCCTTCATGTTGTCCGAGGCAAGTCCAAAATGAAGAACAAAATATGCAAATATGTGGTGACACAATTATTAAAAATATCGGCACTGAAGACTCCTACAAATATTTGGGAATGCTGCAATTGCTGGGAATTTTTGATTCAGACGTTAGGAACAAAAATTTTACAGAACGTGCTATCGAGAGTAAATAAAATCTGCAAAACGTGGATCAATTCAAAGCAAAATATCTGCTATTAATACTTGGGCTATTTCCATAGCAACACATTTGGTGTAATAAAATGGACAGAAACATTCTTGCAGACTTTCGACAGGAAAATAAGAACTACTCTTACAAGGCATCGACTGCACCACCCTCAGAGTTCAGTGCACAGACTGTACGTACCTCGTGCTAGTGCGGGAAGAGGACTCCTTAACTTGAGACACTGTGCCGACAGCAGAAAAAAACTGCGTCGGTACTTTCTATCAACTCGTCTGTTCACAAAGCTATCTGTGATCAAGATAGAAAGATGACCCCATTATGTCTGGCACAACCAAGTAAAGAGTTTGATTACCTGAAGCATCAAGACCGCGTGAATATCTGGCAAAGAAAGGAACTTCATGGTACATTTTTGCAACTTTAACTTCGGAGAACATTGATAAGAAAAACTCAGTGGAGTGGCTTCGAACCGGGGGCCTCTTCGGTGAAACGGAAGGATTTATTTTCTCCATTCAAGACCAAGTTGTCAAAACCAGAGCTTATAAAAAAATCATCATAGGTCAGCAAATTGATAGCCGATGTCGCCTATGTAAATCCACCAACGAGTCAATCCAGCATATTTGCTGTGGATGCCCCGCATTAGCACAAACAGAATACCTTAAGAGACACAACTGCGTCGCCAAAGTAATCCACCAAGCCCTTGCCAAAGATACGACCTCGTAGAGAGTGAACAACCATATTATAAGTGCAAACCTGAGCAAGTAATCAGCAATGATCGAGCTCGAATTCTGTGGGATAGTGTAATCTTCACTGACCGAACAGTGGAAGCAAATAGACCGGATATTGTTCTCTTTGATAAAATATCTAAACATCATGCATCATTGATGTTGCGGTTCTACAGATGACCGGCTTGTAACAACTGTTGCTGAGAAAAAGAGGAAATACCAACCCCTGGCTGTTGAATTGAAGGACATGTATGGATTGCGCGCAGTGGAAGTGCTTCCAGTAGTGGTCTCAGCGAATGGATTGGTCACCAAGGAATGGCAAGAGATCGCGAAGAAGTTAGAATTGACTGAAAAGCATATACGGACAATTAAAAAATCCGCATTATTGGGAACAGCAAATATAGTCCGTAAATTCTTAAGTTTGACTTGACTGATATAAAAATCAAAATATATTCTTGTTCCACTTTACGTGCAAACCATTGTTGCCTTGGGTGATTTTGACCCCGGCATCAGTGTATATCTACCAGTGGCGGCCGGTGCTTTGCGAGGTAGGGGCAGTTTAGGCCAAGGAAGAGAAACCCTAACGCGCTCAAGTGATGTAAATGTTGATTCTTTGGCCAAAACCATGGTGGAAATAACACCATGGCCAAAACGATAAGGGTTTTTCCGCCATGGCCAAAACGACCTCGGTGCTGCTAGTGAGAAATCGAATTGATCATTGATCAACGCAGTACACCTTATGGGCACCTTACTGATGACCTTATGCCGCTCAGTTTAACTGCGGAAACAAAGGTCGTGTCCTGTGTGGCTACAACTGGCGGCGGTGATGCGCAATTGCTTGTAGGTTTCAATCTTGGTGATACTTGATATGCCGCGGGATAACGCGCGTAGGCGACAGGATGCGCGCGATGCAATAGCCTGGCGATATCCACTGTGCCGCGCGGAAAAGCGATCAGTTTCATTAGCAGCTGCGCCATCCCGCTCCCAAAAAGCATCTCGAATGTTATTAGGCGAGTACAAAGGCTTCAGAGAGTGGATGGTTTCAACTTGCAAGAAGCATTGAGGGTCTCAAGACTGCATTACAATACTTATTGTTAGACACAGAGGACAATGCAGAATCAATTACGGAGAGTGCACGAATTCTGGAGAAGGTTCTAGAGAATTATTAATGAAAAGTTCGAAGCAAACAATTGAAAGAAATTGATTTTTAAGGACAAATAAAGATATTGAAATTTTCAGTTCCTGCTCTTAATGATTTTTTCTGTATCTCCATGCGAATAAAATTAATCGTTATGCAGAAAATCTGTTTAATTTTGACATCCTCAGATATAGTGAACCAAAATGTTAGTCCCAGAAGTTCACTATAACCGGAGTCGACTGTATATATAAAAATAAATATGTTAGAGACACAGTCTCACGACAAAAATCTTACCTTAATTAATAGTCTTGTAGATGAAATCCATTCTCCTCTCCCTTCCTTCAGCAAAGTGATTGATGACAAGATCATTAAAGTTGTATGCATTCAGAAGTTCTTTTTCTATAGAACACATAGCCAATGCACTAAGTCTCTCTTCTCTCATTGTATTTCGTGAGAAAGTCTTTATTCTGTTGAGAGTCGAAAACACCTTTCGCTTTCTGCAGTTGTCATCGGATTGTTGCAGATAACCGCAAGATTTTTACAGATTCAGGCAAAATTTGGACTAAGTTGTTTTCATAAATACAATTCAAGAGGGTTAAAGCTCCTGTTGCATTCTGAAAATCGTTTCTGTTGTATATAACAGTCAACTCTTGTCGCAGTTCAATTTCATTAAAATCGTACAATTTAATGGCAATTTGAAATTCTGTTTCAGGAAATAACAGTTTGTGTTTGCTGAACAAGGTGGGTTGAAATAATATGGCTGCCGACAAATGGTCGTTGAATGTAAAACGATCATCAATGTTAGTTAGAATTATGTCACATACTTCTTTCAGGACAGTTTTAAGCTTGTCTTCGAAACGAGCACGTTTCTGATTGCATGACTCGTTATTTTGGGTATTCCAGTGATGGTCAAGGTCAAGAGAATTTCTTGTCCGCTGTATGGAAGACTTCAATTCTGACATACTTTTGGGCTTTAATGGTGTCTACATCCTTTTGTTGTAATTGTTTAAAAAGTATATCGCAATGAGGTAGAATTTGTTAAAAGCTCAAGCCAAAGAGAAAATCAGCATCTTTTAAAAGTTTTCGCAGTCCAATCGCTTTTCTTAACTGTTGAGTAATCGTTATTTGCATCATGCTCAGTTATGTCAAGATATTCACCTATTTCATTCTTGTAATTATATACAGCGCTTACACATCGGGCCTTAAAATTCCACCATGTATCGGCATTCCTTGAAATTCTTTCTTCACAACGGTCAAGAACCGCAGTTCTTTTACCGACTTTGTGAAGAACGTTGAAAAACCTTCAAGTTGCTGAAAAATATTCTTACTTGTTTATTTTCAGTGGCAGAGCGCTCTATAATTAAGTTCAGTTGATGAGCATAAGAGTGTGCTAATGTGCTTTATCGTACACTGCTCTCACTCTTACCTGCACTCCACTCTGTTTGCCACTCATAACCGACGCACCGTCGTAGCTTTGTGCGATTAATTTATTTGGGGACTCGTTTATTTTCAGTTTTTGAAGTTCCCTGAACACGACACAACTAATTCCTTCTGCAGTGTGATCACTGGTGTTACGAAGTTTATGAATCGTTCATATATCTTCCCCTTCAATTCATATCGTACAACAAACACAAGTTGAGACAATGTCCTTAATCAGTTGTTTCATCTACTTCTATAGCTATGTAATCAGTCCTAGATACTTCCTCACAAATCAACTGATGACAGACAGCATAAATTGAGTCAACAAATCATTCTGTATGGTTTAGAAAGCCCCAGAAACACACGATTATTTGTTTTCTCAATATGTTGTTTTAACGTGAGTCCAACTCTGCCATCAAATTAACTAAACCACGAAAAATACCTGGTTGTCCGATCCATCTGTTTCGTCGTGTCCCTTAGAGCAAGTTCAAACTTCCGCAAAATTTAATACAGTCTATCAGTTTACTCAAAATGTAACGATTCTTGAAACATCTTCATTAATTTTCTTTATTCTCATTCTATAAGCTGAATCTAACTGACACCTTATATCAATTTTGCCTAGCATGGTAAATTCTATTCCACTGTTTATGTGTTGTTCCACTCAATTTGTGCTTCTTCACTTTTTGGGCAAGGTGTTTAATGTCTGATACACCATCCTTTGTCCATGCACGATCACTAACATTCATAACAAGGCACGTATAACAAAAGAAGAATTTCTTATGTCACAACCACATAGCCAGTCTGCGTATTTGGAGAGAGGAATTGAATTTTCTTGTGTATCCACTTTGCTTTGCAGAGCATTTTGAATCTGCAGTAATTTTTAAGTGAGGTCTTGGGCCCTAATTTCTTTAATTCTATTTTTGTTCTATAGTGAGATTCTGACTACCATCAGTTAAAATAGTGTTCACACTGTTGATACCACTCATGATGAAACACTTTAAATATCAAACACGACATGCAAGTCTCATTAACAACTGTTCAACTCAACGCACTACACATGAATTTGGCTGATTCCTATCAATGACTTGAATCGCATATGCTAACGCACTCTGTCTGGTCACAACAACATTACGTGTGCGGAAAACTTCTTCGGACTCTGCCGCCGCCCAAGCACCCTTCAATGCTCCCCTCCGGCGCCCTTCCCCTCCACGCCGCGTTCTCCGTAAAGGGCCTGGGCAAAGGCTGGAGCGGATCTCCGAGAGTCCGCATTTTACGGTTCGGTTGAGAACATTGACCCTTGGTGCGGCCCATGCAAACACATTCATTCTAAAAACATTTATTTTTCTGATACCATATAAGATCATGCAACATTTTTTTTGTTTAACAGTTCATGTTTGTAAATTCTGAAACCTTTCGTCTTTGTTAATTTTACTGAGAGGCGCCCCAGAGTCCTCAAGAGCAGCCGCCACTGATATCTACAGAAATTGGGAAATAATAATAATAATAATAATAATAATAATAATAATAATAATAATAATAATAATAATAACAACAATAAATTTAAAAAGCTGGAGATTAACATTTCAAAAACTAAATATTTTCGTTTCCGAATTATAGAAAACTTATTTGTAACGGTAAACGAATGAACAGATTTGATTTTTCTATATTGCTAACAAAATAGAAACTCACCATAAGCTCTACTATCACTACATGCAAAAGGAAAGCTTTGCGCATAGTGAAGCTACATTTACGTCCAGAAGCAAATCAAGGGGCCATCTCAGCATTTGCTCAATGGATCAGGACAACTGGACAAAAACCCTATCGAGATGGGGGTCATTGACCCGAAAGTTGAAGTACATTACTTGTTACATGCATATTAAGTCTTTTTTAAAAATTGTACAATGCAAATGTAAACTAATTCATTATAATATATCATTGTTTTGTTAAAATAAACATTATTTTTCTTTTTGACGATCAGTATAGTCTCTAATTGTATAGAAACAGTTTTGCAGCAGAAAAGGTTTTACTTTTAACTTTTAATTTGTGTACCAATTTTAATTGTTTAATTTCATCTGGCAATGCATTGTGAAGTGAAGTACATGTATTGTTTGTGGACTTCTTGTAATGAGCTGTTGAAACTGACACTTCATGAACATGATTTCTACGTCGAATGTTGTAACTATAAATATCAGTATTACATGAAAATATGTTCCCACCGTTAAGTAAGTCAGTTTTGACAAATACTACAGATTCTTAAATAAATAGGCAAGGCAATGGTAAGATTCCAAGCTCAATGAAAAGAGGGATCAAGTGGATGGCATTTTTCATTATTCGGATAATTTTCTTTTGCAATCTAAATGCCTGGGCACTAACGGATGAGCTTCCCCAGAATATTATGCCATATCTCAGGCGGGAATGTACATTTGCAGAATACACGCAACGAGCTCCATGAAAACTGACAGAATTTGTAAGAATTCTGAATGCGTAACATAATGAGCTTAATTTAGTGTTTAATTCTCTTATATGTACATTCCATTTGAGGTTTGACTGAATTGAGAGACCCAGAAATGTTGTTTCCTGAACATCAGTTAATTGCATATTGTTAATTTTCATGGAGCATACGATTGCCGATTTGAAACGCAAAATTGCATTGAGACAGTCTTTCCTTCGTTAACTATTAATTTGTTATTACAAAACCAATTTGAAATTTCTGAAATTGTACTATTTATTGTTTCTTTTTTGCAAAGAACATTCGTGTCATCGGCAAACAGAACTGTTCTTCCATTTTTAATAGATGAGGGCATATCGTTTACGTACAACAGAAAGAGGAAAGGCCCTAAGATCGAACCTTGTGGGACCCCATGTTCAATTGGCAAAGAATTGGAAAGATAAGTAAATAATGTCCTTTTGTGCCAATACGGTATTTCTACTCTTTGAGATCGATGTTTAAGTTACGACGCTATACAATCTAGGGCAATACCACGAATTCCATAAGCAGGTAATTTTGAGAGCAAGATGTTATGGTCAATAACGTCAAAAGCTTTGGAAAGATCTAAAAATATCCCAATGGGTTCTTCATTTTGGTCCATTGATGAAGTAACATCTTTAAGGAAAGGAAAAAATCGCAGTTTCCGTAGATTTTCATTTTCTAAAACCGTGTTGTGGGTCTGAAAACGCTTCGTTTTTCCTAAGAAAAGTTTCTAGAAAGCGTATAGAAAAGCCTATCTAATATTTTTGAGAAAACTGACAAAAGAGAAATTGGCCGGTAATTTTGAATTTCATTTTTGTTCCCTTTTTTAAAAAGTGGGTTAATTTCTGTGTTTTGAAAATATTTGGAAGTATTCCTGTGCACAAGGAAGCATTGAAATGTGAGTTAGTGGGTGTATAATGGCAGAGGCACACCTTCTTAATAAACAATCAGGAAATTCATCTTAACCAGAAGAATGTTTATTTTTTAGTTTACTGACTATTCTGAGGATTTCGATGGAAGAAGTTTCGGAAATAAACATCGTGCCGAATTTTTTTTAGAAGCATATGATGTTGAATTTTGTGGTTTTAGTCCCTTCGTGAGATCAACCGCAATTCTAGAAGAGTGTTGGTTGAAGAGATTCGCAACTTTTTCTGGATTACATATTTCTTTCATTATCTTTAAAACAACATTCTCTACGAAATATCGCGATGACGTGGTCGTATTTTTTACGATATTCCACATTGCTTTAGTTTTGTTCCCAGCGTTCAAAATATCCTTATTATTTTTGCCTGAACTATTATTTTCCTTAAAATTCTTTTATATTCTCGGAAGTAGACATGGAAACCGGGTGATACGTTATTATGTATAGGAATAACGTAGAACGTACGTTTGTTTTTACACGATGTTCTAATTCCTTGTGTGATCCAAGTATTACTTTTTCGTGAAATGTTTAATTTTCTCTTTTTAATAGGAAAGCATGCGTTAAAGTGAAATTAAAGCTATGAGAAAAGATAAATTATATTTTCCATTTGTGTCAATAGCGTTATAAACTGCCTCCCATGATTCCTTCAGCAGGTAGTCCGTAAATGATTTTGTTAACTTTATTAATATCTCTGCACATGCTTAAAAAAACGCATATAAATATTTATGTCAAATGCAACCCGCAACACTCCGTCAGTTTTATCGTTAACCACACCATAATCTACAGGATGAAATATTCTTGGACATTCTATTCAATTTTTACCGGTTTGGAGCTTATCGATACTATCAATGCCACATATAAATGGGGGATACAGAATGCATTCCTCCATGACCTATATTTCAGCCCTTGGCGCTGTTGATCATCTCTGTGACGTGACGCTTAGAAGACTTAGATTTCTCCATCTTATTTAATTAATAATAATAATAATAATAATAATAATAATAATAATAATAATAATAATAATAATATAAATAAAAATGGCAGAATCGTTTAGTATATCGTTATACATAGTTATGAGATGTCCGGTAATTGATGGGACAGTATGTATAATACAATATACTGTATACATACTATATATATACCATAGTAAGCGAATACTTTACATTGGTGTGAATACGTATACTTGCCCGTGAACCCAATAAAAAAGTGTTTGTTTGTTTTTAATACATATACTTTTAGTCCCTTACCTTCATCATTGCCTTGAATGTTTACAAATTACTCCGCCGCGAGCGGCTATAAACAAACAAGTGGGTGCTCCGTGACGAAGGACATGATGAGGGATAGGACAAGACCTTCTTCAATACTTGAAGAAGGTCTTGGATAGGAGCACAGATCTATTGATGATTTATTCTTGAAAATAGATTTTGTTACATCGGAGTTAATATTTTGTTAACTATCCTTGCAAAAAAAACGCTAATTTATTTTATATTCAAAATTCAACTAGTATATGGCGTAGTGTAGGGATCACAGAATTATAAAAACCTGCACAAAATTGACTTCTCCCCGTAGCACGTCACACACAGTTTTTGACGTATTTAAAAAAATAATGTGTTATCTATACGCTTCGCCTAATAAACACTCCATTGTTTAACGCCCTTCCCTCATGCTCTTTGCATATTCTGTACAGTGCACTGCATAATCCTGGTGGAAATGCATCAGAGAGAATACACGGATATGCACTGTATTGTCCATGATGGGTCTGTTGTGAGATTTTGGTAGAGACGCTGTCTCTCAAATTTCAAGAAAGAAAAACGGACAAGAATAGATGCAGAATAGGAAGGGCGAGGAAATACAGACGAGTGCGGGGAAAACAAGAGAGAAAAAATTATTGAAGCTCAGGAAGAAAAAGTGAGGAGTTTTGGTGGATTTCGGTGTATTTGGCGTGGATATGCGTACCGGCATTGTGTACTTGCGAAAGCAATGTATTTACCAATAAAGTGGCATCCATAATTAAGCATATGTCAATAAGTACCCGCTGTCTAGTTCATGTAGAAAAAAAAACAGCAAGGTTTAGAGACCACGACTTTTTGTCATGCATCTCTTAAGTTTAGGTTAGGGAATTTTTCTATCCTGAAGCCGTGATTGCTCAGTTTTGTTTGTGATATTATCGACGCATTCGTGGCCAATAAAATTCGAAAAGAATCTCCGGTTACCATTTCAAGAATGTTATGAACGTAAATGTTATAAAATGTCTTTTCTATCAACAGTGGAAAGAGACCCTAAGAAGCGTCGAGTGAAGCCAGTGGGCCCGGCTCAACAATCTCTCCTTGACTTTGATTTGGGGGAGAGCTCTGATGATAGTGATTTTCGCATTGAAGACCATTGTGAAGAATCCGACGATTCCTTGGACTCAGATGATTATGGAGGTTGTATAATGTATTCATTTTTTGTTCACATAATCTTTGTAAGACTTGTGTACAGTAACAAATGCTGTTGTATGTAGATCGTGAAGGGGAGGATGAAGAAGAAGAGGATGACAGTGATGAATCAGAGGATAGTGAAAATGGCACTGGCCCTCAAATTAAATCTTCATTAACAATAGGAGATGTTATTGAACAAGCCAAACAGCGACAGACAGAAACAAATGATAAGGTACAGATTGTTTTTCAAATTGTTGTTCATCAAGTATGTTTAATACTATTTCTAATGTACCAGTGATGACTATGGAAGGTAAAGTAAGGAGATTGATGAATTCTCATCTAGGCACTTGACATGTGCTAGACGTTGGATGTTTAGGCACATTAAAGTCGTCTTGTAGGTGCCTAAAAAGGCACTGAAAATGTCAAGAATAAGGAGAAGAATGGCACTCCATAATTTATATGTACAACGAAATGAAAAATTGAAGTCTTAGGCTTCCGTGGCCGGAGTCATGTGAATGATCTTGGCTGTCTGGTTGACGCCGCGTCGAAGGCTGTGTTGCCGATGTTTTGACCATCTTTTCATGGTCTTCCTCATGGCTGGTCTGCAGACCAGCCCTGAGGAAGACCACGAAAAGATGGTCGAAACGTCGACAACACAGCCTTCGATGCAGCGTCACCCGGACAGCCAAGATCATTCAGAAAATGAAAAATTGTTTGTAATTTTTACCTAAATTTTTTTGTAAACTTAAATTTACAAAAAATACATTTTAATGTAAAACTAGATTTACATATTTACAATTCTTCTACATCTTACTCTTAATAGTTTGTATGAACCAGTAATATTTGCGTTTTAACAGTAACTTCTCAAGGAGCACAATTTTAATTTTGTGACGATTGAGAGACAAAATCAGTTTGAATGCGGAGAAGGATCTCTCTACATCTACTGATGTGACTGGCATATAATTTAGAAGACTATCACTATCATCACTGAAACCGTTTGAGAATTTACATGCATTTCCACTTAAAATTTCGGTGCCCTCGGAATATTGTCAATTGACCATGTTTTTAGAACATGGCCGGTATAAATAGGGAAATGGGGAAAAGTCAGTTGGCATCCTTTTAGGAATTCTCTCGTAGTTTAAAATACCAAGACGTGAATTGAATATTTCGTTAAGAAATGTCACAATGGATCATGGTCAATTTTCTAATATCTTAGCATTGTATATAAAAATAATACTCCTAAAAAAGGTATTTATGCAAAAAAGGCATTTATGTTAAAAAAAAGCAAAAATAAGCATTATAAAACTTCGGCATAAGTCATCATTTGTTATAATTCGTGCACATATATTATCAGCCTTTAAATAAGTTCGCTAGAATAAAATAGGTATTTTCCTAAACATCTGATGTCTAGTAATGGCATTGCAAACATCTAACAAAGCACTGCTGCAAAGCATGCTAATGTAGACTCTTCCAAACTGAGTTTAGATTTCTGTCTGATTATTTATTTTCAGTTTGAGATTTTTAATACAACGAAAGTGTTAATCTGCTGTGGATGTTTGGGAGATAGAAGCGATGACGCTAATGAAATAGTGGAATGTGATGGGTGTGGTGTAACTGTACATGAAGGTAATATTTTGGAATTATTTTTTTTAGTGTAATACAGTAAAGTCTGTTTAAGAAGGAATTGATTGGAACAAAAAATAATTGCAGTTTAGGAAGGTTTCAGTTTTATGTATGGTTGTAATAAATACATTAATATATAATGTATTTATCGAAGAAATCTCCAATAAATGAATAATAAACATTCTTCGTTGACAGCTTTTGAGTGAGTTTCAGTAAGGTTGAAGTTTTATGGTTTTTTCCAACCATTGTTAAACTAAATGTTAAACACACAAAAATACACACCACCTTACTGCCTAGTGGTTGCATTCAAACTGCAACCTCTAGGCGGTAAGGTGCTTGCTGACTCAATGCACAATTCATCAGAGCCCAATAATACGATTTTCCGATGTCCTAGCTTGGCCTTGAGCAATGAGTCTCTGACCAAGAGTTTTCTATTTTTAGTAAGGGACCGGGAGACGCTTGAATAGAAGCCATGCTCTTACATCTTGTCACGCTCAGAGGGTGGGGAGGGAGGGAATTTGCTTATGGCCTACGTCTTGAGAGACTAATGTCCCTAAGGTCAAATTCTACACTGACAGCTGAAGCCCCTCTCCTCCACTGTGTGGCTGCCATGACTAAAACATGTCACAGGGCAAGAGAATTTAAAACAGACTTGCTGATGCATTCATTTCATTCAGAACATCTTATGCCTTCTGCCAATTGCATTAAATTCATAGGAAAGTTTTTTTCCCCCATAGGACACGAAAACTGTTCCATTTTCACATTGTACAGATTGTTTTGTGTGGTGTAAAATGTCATTTAACTTCACAGGCCAAAGGAATTTTCCGGTTAAGATAGGTTTCTGGCTTGTATTGATTTTGGTTTACACAGATTTTACTGTATAAGTAGCTAATTGCTTTTTCATGAACAGAAATGACTTTGTCTACGTAAATTAATAGTTAAATAAAACAATCTTGATTTCTTTGGACACCATTTCTTTTAGTAGGAAATGCCTAATAATTACCAAAAAATAAGAAAGAAAGAAACTTAAATGCTTTTATCTGACTTTTACGAAAAAAAATATAAAGTTTTAATTGTTAAAAATAATATGTATGTTTGTTACACATTTGATTTCAAGAAGCAAAATTAGAACACGTGGGAGAATAGCGTAAATTATGAGTATGATGTGCAAATATTATTGGTATTTGTCATTATGGAAATATTCTTATTCAGATTTGTTAATTACTGAGAAACTTTTTCCAAAGTCATATATCTTTCCCATTTTGGGTTTTGTGTTATTGTAAATTTTTTCACAATAATGATTTAGTGTTCTTTTCTTATATGTTAGGGTGTTATGGTGTGTCTGACACGGCCAGCATATCAAGCACTGTTTCTTCTTGTTCAACTGAACCTTGGTTTTGTGAAGCTTGCCGGGCTGGGGTCACAAATCCAATATGCGAATTATGCCCTAATCGTGGTAAGTATCTGAAATAATTAATTGCTAGATATTGACTATAGAAGAATGTGACAGTGCATGTGGAGTGTTAAGTATTTGGTCGTACAAATATCTTTGATGATAGAAAATTACAGTAATATTCAATTTTGGTCTGAGATCATGAGCTGCATGATCAATAGGGAGGGATTTCTATGATTTGGCATATTTTCTTCCTGTTGCTTCGGTTTGGTTAATTGGAAATGTAGATTACTGTGATTGTGCATTTTGGCCAATTTTTCCCGTTGGCGATTCCTATAATTATAGGAGTATATTTTGTTAAAATAGAGACTTATCTGTAAAACGTTTCAGGTTTTCATAGAATTTATTTATTTGTGAGCGTTCATTTATTAGAAAAAGTTTGTCACAGTTTAAGTTTTTTCCCCCTTTTTTAGAGATTATAAAATACTTGTGCAAATGTAGGATATTTCTTGATATCTTTTTTAAACCAGACAGAAAAAGTGAAACAAGACATACAATGTATTTCATTAAGGTGCATTTTTACTTCTGTTATTTCTCCCATGAAGTAAGCTAGGTAACTATTTGCACAAAAATATATATTTTCATTCCATGCATGCTTCTCCCGAATTTTATCAAGAAAGGTTTATACAGGATATGATGTATTATTAATTTTAATTGCATATTAAAGAAGACATTTCAGAATTTTTAGGTCATAAATACATATTTAAAAAAATTTATAAATGCATATTTGAAACTTTTTTAGGGCATTAAAATCCTTAGAACAATGAAAGTCATTCCTATTTCCATGTTCAGATGTTGGAAACTTGGGAAGAGATTTTGTAGAATTCTTATTTTTGTTTACATTTTTTTTTCCATCTGACAGGATTTCTCATTTTTTTTTGCGACCTCTTCCCTTGGGTGAGGGAGTTACTGAATCAGAGAATTGCCTAATCCCGTTCTCAAAATTTGTATATGGCTACTGTCCTTTGTCCATTGTTGTTACACACTATGATGAATTAAAATACAATTTAGAACAAAGATTAATGATGAATTTCAGTTCTTACGTATATGAGTAAAATTAAGTACGGAAATAAGAAACTGACAACTGACTTACCTCAACTAATAGGGCAACTTTAAATAATGTTTCACAAATTTACAGATAGTTGAAAACTTGTTTTGCTCATGTACCATGTCTATTAAGGTTCAACAAACAGTACAAAATTAAACTTATTGCAAAAAATGTATGTATTAAGTGTACAGTGAAGTTTTAAAACTAGACGGACAAATACAATTAACAAATGGACAGGCGCTTTTGAAAATCACATTTGAATCACATTTGAAAAAGAAAATAATATTCTACAAGTAATATATATTGAACCTACCATTAGGAAACTGAAAAAAATGAGAAAACTTAAAAAAATATATTAAGAGCTGCGATAAATGGCAGCTGGCAAGAGGATGGGGCAAGACCATGAAGCTAGCCCACACCAAAGAAATTAGAAAACTTTACTATGAGAAAGTCTCTGTCATTCTGTAGTACCCCTAGTTAAGATACTGGTTAGGACCATGAGAGAAGTGTCAATTGAAAACGTGTCTCCCCCCCCCTTAAAAAAAATTCAAAAAAAAAAATTGTTTTCAAAAATAAGTTGAATGCAGTGCATACTGTATTGAGATAGGCAGGGTGGTAGGCCAAGCCAGGTGAGGCATCATGTCTACTAGCACTACTGCCAATTGTATTAAAAATGTTTTGTAGAAGGAATGTGGTTTTATACTGATGTGATGATTTTTATTTTAAATAATTCTAGTGTATTCTCAGATACACAGAATTAAAATCCAGAAAACATGTTTTCAATTGTGTAGGAAATGCTAGGAGGTCACAAAATAAATAAATAAACAAATTTTGAAAAAAAAGTGTTGTCTTGCTATCCACTTCCTGACAAGGAGCGTGGTAAGGTGTTCTCTCTCATGTATCATGAACTTAATCTCAGTGTTGTGAAAATATCACAAACACATTTCCATTTAATTTCATTGCTAATCAGTGTTCAATTTGTGTTGCAGGTGGCATTTTTAAAGAGACTGATGTTGGCAAGTGGGTACATCTTGTATGTGCACTATATGTGCCTGGTGTAGCATTTGGAGAAGTTGACAAATTGTCAAGTGTAACATTGTTCGAGATGCCTTACAACAAGTGGGGTGCGAAGACTTGTTGTATGTGTGAAGAAGAGAAATTTTCTCGTACAGGTGTATGCATTGGTTGTGATGCTGGAATGTGTCGGACCTACTTTCATGTAACGTGGTAAGTGTTATTCTCTTCAGTTAGTTTGGAAATACTTGGTTTGCATACTTACTTCTATAGATTACTACATATTCTTAAATATGTAGTACAGACCAAGTTATGTTAAGCTACAAAAAAACTCAAACTTACAAATTATGACAGTAATACACATTGGGAGGTTCCTGATACAACACTAGCTATTCACAAACTACATTCAAATTTTCCATATTGTATATTCTTCTATTGATTTGACTCGAGTAGAAGCCCTGCAACTTTGAAAGCTTGTACTGTATATTCAAAAGAGGTTAAAAAAGATACCAATTTCTTTCCCTTTAAATTTGTATTTCCAACAGATGAAGAATGGCCAACTGGTCCATCGCAGTATTTTAATTGATTGATTACGAAATCGATTGATGAATACTTTCTATTAGTAAGAAATATTTTTAAACTTGAAGCCTTCAGCAGCAAAAGTTGCTTGACTATTTGGTGACATTAAAAAAAGAATTAGATTAAAAAGCAATGAAAATGAATGAAATTTACTGAAAAGATACCTTTCTGTATTTTCTTTCAATGTCAGGTTTTGGATTCTGATGACCTAAGAATTCTTTGAAAATGACCTATATAATGACTTAAAAATAAGGGGAAAATGACCTTTTTTTAAAAATACTCAAAAATTTGTACAAAAATGTTTTTTATTCAATGAATTTTACAATTTTAAATAAAATTTATTTATACAAAATTATATTTAATATAGTTTTTATTTTAGGAGGACATGCTCTTATGTACCAACAGTCAGTTCTGAAAGGTCAAGGACATTACTGAAAATCTATGTAATTTTGAGGGTTCGAAAAACTGCAGTAGTGCATTTTGTCATGAACTGATGATACAATAAAAACTTTGTTTTAGTTTGTCATTATAAATTCATGGAACATTCAGTAACAAAAAACATGAAAAGGAACCCAAATGCATAAAAATGACAAAAACAACTTAAAGGTCCCAAAAAGTGACCTAAAAATTGAATACTGGCAAAAAATGACCCAACACCTGTTTGTCATGATAAACATGGATTTACAAGTTAGCTTCATTGAGAATGCATCAATGATAATGTCATGAGAATCCAAGCCCTGTTCATTTCATATCTTTGAGTATAATCCAGAAAGGGTCTGCTGAGCTGGGGGCCTCTCTATGTAGGCAAATGGTTCATTTAATTTTTCTTCATTGATATTAATTTATAAAAATTCTTTCTTGTTGGATAAGACTAGCTTTGATGATAGTTTTGTTGATTGCTTGAAACTGATGTGTACCAGGGATGCAATCATGCATTGTTGAAAAATGAGTGTTATGTACTTCATGGAAATTTCAATTTTAAATAATCTATCTGTATTTGCAGTGCACAACGTGAAGGGCTTCTCTCAGAAGCCCATTCTGAAGAAGTGGATCAAGCGGACCCATTTTATGCTCACTGTAAATTGCATACAGACAAAATGTTGATGCGGTAAGTATTAGTCCGAGTCGGGGCACTTAATGTTTTACTATTTTATATAATGTTTACTTAGTTTTTAATTATAATAAACTTACAACTCTTTTTTTTTCCCACAGAAAATATACCTATGAATTTATTTTTAATAGTACTTAGGGTGTCTTTCGCTTGATCTTCTGCTTCTTCTCCTCTCCTCCTTTTTCTCCGGCTCCCTGTTTGTCTTCTTCTTCTGCTCCTCCTCCTCCTCCTCCTCCTCCTCCTCCTCCTCCTCCTCCTTCCCCCTTGGTTTGAAGCAAAATACCTCACAACTTTGCTTTTGGACTTTATACTTCAGATCCTTTTAGCTTCTGCAGCCCATGTTGTTTGTAATCTGTTCAATAAACTTCATTGTCCTTTGTCATGGCCTGCCTTTTCATCCCCTTCCTTCCACATATTGCTCCAAAATATATTTATCAATCATTTTGTATTGCGTGATAAATTCAGGTCATCTCTTTTTTTCCTTTTTGAAACGTCCTTATTTTCAACATTGTTTCTGCTCAGACGCCGGGTCGTAACTGGTTAGCTCTACAATTGCGAACAAAACAAAGACAAATTGAACAACAGCGAGCAGGCCACGCAGATGCCCCAGAGCAAGTGCGCATTCAGCGGAAATTGGCCAAATACCGGGAGAAGTATTTGCAACATAAATCAACTAAAGTACCTCCATGGGGTAAGTAATGGGTCAAGTCCCTCAGTGTTTGACACTGGCCTTTTGAATGTGAATTTATAAAATTAAATAAGTACAATAAAGTTTTTAAACTTTGCGAGAAATGCAGACCAAGTTGTTTTAAAATTTTCTTGAAGTTAAAGAAAGTATCATACCAAATACTTCTGTAAAACTTGCTCAATATGGAACTTCGCAAGGGAACAATATTTTTTTCACATTAGGCAAGATTTCACATGATACAAATAAAGCTACATTTGTCTGAGAAATTCAACACCAAACAACCATGTATAATCAAATAATATTTGCCCTTTGAATATCAACCACACTCAAATTTTACAGAAAGGAATCTTGAAAAAAACAATCCCCTCCCTTTACTTCTATATCAAAAAAATAGATCCATTAATTTATTTCATTGTTGAAATGTGTAATTTGTAAACTGTTGTATTATTGTACAATGTATTGTACAAGTTGAAACAATCCGGCATCTGCAATAAAAGAAAAATAACTCAAGTCGCCTTTTGTTCTTATGCCAAATCATCTTTCATCCATATCATGCTTCTTCGATCACACACAATTTTTCTTTTGTGGTGAAAGATGTCTTGCACAAACTTGCAGAAGTTATAATTAACACTGGGTGTCTGGTGAACATCTACTGCACCTCAGTAAATGCTTTCTACTAACCCATGCCATCATGTGATCATGTGCAACACACTTCATATTTCAGGTACCAACCTTGATGCAAATAATATCCGCCGCCCAATTTTTGAAAAAAATATTTGGGGTTTATTTAAGTATATAAAGATATGTTTTAGGAAATTCTCTTTTTACTCACTTAAAACAAAATTCGCAAAGCATTTTGATATACAGTAAAACCCTGCTTTTATGTTCCCGCATTTTACATTTTTTTGGCATATTTCTTATTGGTCCCATCAGTTTTCGTATATTCATAATGTTATAAATACCCCGTTTTTACGATAGTATAATTTCAATTTTCCCGCAATTTACAACAGTGCTTGCCACAGCACCGTTTGGAAAGCAATTCACGTTGCAGACAACGTGTGCTGTCTCTGCACTTTCCCACGACCTTGCCACGTTGAAAATGATCACAACAGAAAGACTATTGAAATGGTGCAATATTATTAAGAGTTATGAAATTTTATGTGAAGACTAGGTTTAAATATAGTAAAAATTATTATTGAGCAGCTAGGCCTTCACAAATATTCATTTCATGGCATTACAGAAATATTTAAAAAGGTAGAAAAAATTACCAATGTGCATTGGTTGAATATAAGGTCTGTGTGACACGAGCATTGCTTTGATGCGCATCACATAACTCTTACAATGCCAGCTGCATCAATGCCTGCACAAATGAGTCACTTTAACCGGTGTGATAGATTAAGCCTGTAACTTATATGAAACAACACACGAGTGCTCTTGGCAATGCTCGTTGTCTAGTGGGCATCGCACATTGAAAGCTAGAAAACGTGCTTTATATTGATTTACATTGTAGCACCTTGCTTGAGCTCGTTTGCCATTTCACATAAAATAGTGTTAATCTACGACGCACATTATGTGATGTGTGCACAGGCATCGACACAGCTGACGTAATTGGCATTAGATGACGCATGTCAACGCAATACAATGCAACGCTAAGGCCTAAGAGAGGTAGTCTCACGATAATTTGTTTATTTTACATCATCCTCTTTCACAATTTCACAGTTTCTCATTCTAAAATAAATGTAATTTTTCCCATCTTTTTAATAGCTCAAACATCAAAGAAGAATTCTCCGTACGTTTTTAACTATAAATTCGTTTCATGAACACTTTCTATTTTTTCATAAATAAATAAATAAAAAATACTAGTTGGAAATCATTACATTTTATAGATCTTGGGGAAATGTAAACTTTGCATTTTTCCCCTTACAGTAGAAATACCATCCCCCCTTTCATCCAACAATGAGTACATTGTTGCATCGTCAAAGGCTACTAGTAGTGGATTGCAGGGACTTGTGGAAGTGTCGTTGTGACATTTAAAATTCACTATGTTCAGTGTTAATACGCCTTTGATTTCCGGTTGTAAATTTCGGTCAGATTTCTGATATTTGACCGTGTAATATTGTTTATACTGCATATTGCGGATTCGGTGGTATAACGGTCAGCGTACCGGACTGTTGTACCCGAGTTTGCGGGTTCAAACCCGATCGAAGCCGTGGATTTTTAAGGGCAAAAAAAATCCCTCGTACGCCTTCCTTCGGAGGGGAAGTAAAGCCGACTGTCCCATGTAGTAGATTTACTGCATGTAAAAGATCCTCAAGCCTAAAAGAAGCCTCTGAGCAAACATTGAGATCCGCCAGTTTCGTCGCCCAGGATAATACCTCCTTTCTCCGCTAGGTGTTGAAAAGAGCGTATCGAGATTTGCGTGATTAGACGGAAGAGCGGGCCTGATGGCCCGAGTCTCGCCACGTAAAATAAGGCATTAACTAAAACTAAAACTAACTAAAACTATTTTAATCCTTATTGATTTTGTGTCTAAATACATTATACTGTACTCATAGTTTCAAAAAGAATCATTTTCCCTTATTTACTCTTCTCGCAATTTACACCATTTTCACTAGGGTTCCATGAAAACTGTAAGAGAGGGGTTTTACTGAATTTATGATGTTGATTTATTGGGAAAATACATTATATGTAATACTTGAAAATTCACTTACCACAGTTTTGATGCGTATAAAACTCCACACTTTAATTCATTCTCCATATAACTTGTTTGACTTTTTTTGTGGTCTTACCCCTCTCAATACAGTGTTAAGCACTTAATTGGAACTGCAGAATGTTGGGATTGTCTTTGTTAACAGCAAACTTCATGTCATCACTTATGCATTGTAAAGTTTGTCCACATTTTAGACTCTGTTTCTACTTCTACTTCCTTTTCTTCTTCTGCATCCCATTTCATCTATTTCACGTTCTTTTTCATCTTGATTTTGCATTGCCAAGAAACAGGTAAACAGAGAGAGGGGCAAACTGGGGAAGGGAGAAATTATGATAGGGGACTATAGGGGTCCCCTTCTCTGTAAAAAAGAATTCAACATCACTCCAGGCCGTGAGTTGTCTGAGAGGGAGAGGAATGATTCTGACTCTGGCTCTGATTAGAGAAGGAAATGTAATTGTGACTGAAGATAACAAGGTGTAATTACAGTGAATAACATTGCATGTACTATTTATTATGAGTAGGGCTGTGATTTGTATGCAATAAAAACAGGGAAATATGCACATATATATGTAAATATATTTGGTAGTATTTGCAATTAAAAAAGGAAAATTTGTGAAATAGTGTAATGTAATGTGTAATGTGGGAAATATGTTTACAGAAAAACAAAAAAGACAGAAATTTTATAAATTGTTATAAGCAACAAACATTAAGTCAAGGGCTTAATTTTGAAGAACACTCATTTCAGAGGAAAATAATGGTAGATACAGTTAAAGTACATTTCACAAACTGAAAATCTTGACTTACTGCATTTCACTTGTGAGCCAATGATATTTGGTTAAAGTAGAAATGTTAGTAAATTGAAAAAGATGGGACATACCTTGAACAAAGTCTATTGATCACTTGCAAAATTGTTGCAATTGCAAACAAACACCTTTTTCAAGTTTTCAAACTCAAATGAATGTCTATTTGACTGCAAAAATTGCTTTAAACCTGAATGACTGAATGGCCACTCCACATCAACAATCAGCAGGTAACTTAGACAGAACATCTTTTATTTGATCAAAGTAGTTGGAATAATACTCAGCTGCCTTCAGCCAAGTACCCCATCTTGTGACAACTGGTTAGGGAGGTAGGAGTAGGTCAGGGTCATTTGTCTTAATAATATCCACACAATTTGGAGCCTTCAAGAATACTTTCCTGACAGTTGATATGAACTGATCAATATCTGGGAATTGAAATCTCACAGTTTCTGCAACAGGATGAAAAGCGTTTTATTTTATCGCAGCCCCTACTGTTAACATAGAAGGAGTACCATCTGACAGATATAGTAGAACCTCTTCATGCTGAACTTCATTCGGCCAAAGAAGACTCATGGATTCATTGAAATACGCTGCAATGAGGGGTGAATATGCTCTTTTCGTGGATGAGGGGTGAATATGCAACAAAAATATACAAATATGCAATTATGCAACAAAAATATGCAATTATGGTGATATATGTAAAATAAAAATATTGATGAAAAAATTGATGAAACAGGCTCTCTTGCAAGATAATAGGAGAAGTTTCAATGCTGAAAATTTGAGACAATTATTTGTTTCTTGTTAGGAAATCGTTTTTAATAATAGAATTAGGATGAGTATAATGTTTAATTTTGGTCTTTGTTAATGAAATACGGCACTATACACTTCGATAAAAGTATTTTAATAAAAAAGAATTGATAAAATGATAATTAATGTTACATATTTCAACTTTTTAGTACATATTTCTGTATATAATAATACATACATATCTGCGCGTGGGCGCGCATGTGTGTGTGTGTGGGGGCGCACGCGTGCGTGTTCATATTTTCCCAATTTTTAGTACATTATTATCTGAACCCTAGTTATATCATATAAATGCAATTGGTCAATGCATAAATAACAAGTTAAGTTTCTTTATAATTCTGCATATCAAGTCCAAATAAAGGTGCTAGTATTAATATAATGTGAGTATTCTCTCTTCTTTTCCTCTCAGTGCCAACTCAGAAGATGCCTCGTCTTCTCACCACCAGTGCGTCAGCCTGCCAGAAGCTCCTCAAAAAGGCGGAGCTGATGGGAATAGACACTCAGGCGCTGGAGGTGCAGGAGGCGCAAGTGGCCTCTCTGGTGGACGTCCGCAAGAAGTGGCACATTCCTCCAGCATTCAGGTAATGGCATTTTACCCTCAACTGTTACGTTGATATCATTTCACAAGGGTACTTTGTATCAAATTTAAACACTTTCATCGTTCTTTCAAAAACAGCTCCAATTTTACTTTCTCGTAGAATTCATGTGCTAAAACTGCACACTCCACTGCTATCAGAGAGCAAGCACACTACTACATCAAATGCCTTCTCAAACTAGAAGTGCTACAACAGTACATACTTTCTTGTAATATTGGTAACAGTTAGTTAATACAATGCTCCAACTATCTAACACTTAAGGTATCACTTGAAAATCTCCTAGCTTAAGGAAGAACCTTTCTTCTAAATTTTTCAAGGGTCCATAAAAAAACCGAGACAGGATAAAGTGTAAACTGTGGGAAATCACTTTTGTGTATATAGTAAAATGCAAAACTATAATTCTCTGTATGTATTAATATTAAATTTAATAAAAAATTGTAGTATTTCTTAGGCCTAAGAAACCCTAATAGTAGAACATGTATGCAGTAGAATATCCTCTTAATAGTAGAATTGTAATATTACTTTGAGAATATTGTAGAAGTGTAAAACCTGGATGTGTATGCAAATTTTCATTGAACATTTTGGAGCAATTTTGTGAGAAAATGTTATTTTAGCATATCTGAACATGCCCAATTTTGAGCTCATTTTCACAAAAACATTTTGTTTCTGAGAAACTTCATATGAAATTATTTGAAGCACTCATAAAGCCAGTAATATACAGTAAAACCCCGCTTTTACGTTCCCGCAATTTACGTTTTCCCGTTGATTATTTAAATCCCCCATTTACGTTAGTATAATTTCAGTTTTCCCGCAATATACAACAATTTGCTTGCCACAACACAAGCCGTTTTTCCGATTTCCGGTCTCGCAAGGAGCGCAATTTTTTCACGTCGCGTCGTTCTGGGTGGCGTCGGTCTGAGGGAGACTTAGGCCATTCAGTCCTGCGTTCATAATGCGAAAGTGATAGTGATTTTAAGTAAATTGCGGGGTGGAATTGTGCGAAAACTTCGAGCTGTAGAAGTGGAGTACAATGGAAGAAAGATAGAAGAAGTTTTCTATTGAACAGAAAATGGAGATTTTGAAGAAAGTGGACGCTTTTCCAGGACCACGTGTTGTGTTGGCGAAGCAGTTGGAAATTTCTATTTCAAATCTAAATACAATCGTGAAGTGTCGAAAAATAATCGAACAGAGTGCAAAGGTGTGCGGACAACAATCTAAAAAGAGAAAGTACGTGAAATACTCAAAATGTGAGAAACTGGAAGAGATATTAAAAACTGGTTCGAGACAACAAGGGCATCCAATATACCAATTAATGGTACAATTTTGAGGGAAAAGGCTAAAAACGTGCAGATATGTTAGGAATAGACGATTTTGTTGCATCCAATGGTTGGATTGATCGTTTTAGAACGGTACAATGTTGTATATAGGGCAATTTGTGGAGAATCGAATAGTGTTGATAAAAGTATTGTTTCTTCCTGGAAAGACCCCACTCTTCATGAATTAATTAGTGAATATGATGCAAGAGATATTTTAAATTTCGATGAAACCGGGTTATTTTTTAATCTTCTGCCGAATGTTTGTTGAACGTTTGCGATGAAAAATGAACCATGCCATGGGGGCAAACATAGTAAAGTTCGCCTTACGGTAATGTTGGGGACAAACGCAAATGGAACGGAAACCTTGCGTCCGTTTGTTATTGCAAACAAAAAGCCACGTTGCTTTAAAAACATAAGAACATTGCCAACATCGTACGCCTCAAACAAAAAAGCACGGATGACTTCAGAGTTATTTACTCAGCAAGTTCATGCTCTTGATGCTAAAATGGGAGCACAAAATAGAAAAATCCTTCTATTTGTAGATCAATGCCCAGCACATCCCAAAACGTTGAATTTAAAAAATATAAGAATGGAGTTTTTCCCAGCCAAATGTACAAGTGTACTGCAGCCTTTGGATTTGGGCATCATTAATAATTTCAAAGTGCACTATCGTAGAAATTTAGTCCAGAAATATTTAAGGTACATTGAATGTGGTAAGGATGCAGCAGAAATGAAGTTTTCGATATTAGATGCCTTGCATTTTATTGCAAAATCATAGAGGGAAGTAAAGCAGTCTACTATTGCCAACTGTTTTAAGAAAGCTGGCTTTCTGGCAGATACAGAAGAGGCCGTGGAAGATGCTTCTGATTTTGAGTGTGAGGGCTGGACAAGTATTAAGTCTCAAACTTCATTTGAAGAGTTTGTATCTGTGGACAATGATGTTCGTACTGCTGATGAACAATCATCATTTAAAGATATTGTTCAAGATTATCTTCAAAATAATGCTGTTGGTGAAGATGCTGATGGAAGTGAAGATGGCACTGACGATTATGATCAACCTCCTCCCACTAGTGCACAAGCATTTGCAGCCCTAAAAACAATAAAAAAAATACCTCTCTGCTGCAGATGGTGGTGATACTACTTTTGATAATGTGTATGAACTAGAGTCTCTAATTCAATCAGTCCAAGCTAAAAGAAGAAAACAAACCAAAATATCTGATTTCTTTTTGTCTTTATAATCTTATTTGTGTATAATACTGAATATTATAATTCTTATTGGATTTTTAGTATTTAAATACAATTTATTTATAGTTTTGAAGAGAAAAAATAATTTCCCCTTATTTACATTTCCCGCAATTTACACCATTTTTCCTATGGTCCCATGAAAAGTGTAAAAGAGGGGTTTTACTGTATAAAGAAAGCAAATATTTATTCAAATTCAATTCAGTTATGCCATATTTGCCATGGTGAGGCTCAGGCCATTAGGTCTGCTCTTGTGTTTGTGCAATTTCCCCTACACTCCTTGCACCTCCTAGCAGAGAAAGGAGGTATCACTTGGGTGAAGAAACAGGCAATTTGAATTTTACTCGGATGCTTCTTTGAGGCTTGAAGATCTTTACATGCAGTACAAAGGACTTTCTTTTCACCCTTAAAAATCCATAGCTGCAATCAAGTTTGAACTCGCGAACTTAGGTATAACAGTTCGTTATGCTAACCATTACTCCATCATAGCCATATATAATAAATATTATTGAGTTGAAGGATATTATAAAAAAAATTGTAATTTTTCTAAACCCAAAAATGCATCAAAATGGCGCTTTTTTCATGTTATTCAATGGATGTAGTTCTTAACTGTATAAGGAGTTGAAAGAAAAAACTGATAGCCATTATTGGGAAAATCTTGATTTTCATATTGCTCATATTTCACTCTAAATTTCACGCTAAGAATAGGAATGTTATAAAAAATATGTTCACTTCATTAAAGAAGTAATTGTATTAGAAGAAAAAGATCTATTACCTTCAATAGTAGGTGGTCCAATAAATTTTAAATTGTGGCAATGTTCGAAAATTCAGATTAAACTGTGAAAATCTGACCTATGCCATCTTTGAGTATTTCACTCCATTTGTACAAGAAATTTAAAGAAAAACTTAAGAGGCATTTTTGTGAAAATTTTGGAAATGTCCCAGGAACTTCAGGTAATGTATCTTCAATATCCCCTATATTAAAAGAAATCTTTTTGAAGTCACAGGGATTCAAACCAGGTCAGATTGTTCAGGGAATATTCATCTCGTCAAAAATCCTGTGAATAGTTAAGGCACTAGTGTTGTTCACACATGATCAGGCAGCCATTTTGGAAACAAAAACTGAAAAAGAAGCAAAACAGACAAACAAAGAAACAAATTGAAACTTATTTCTCTTCGTATCATGGTATTCTAAAAGTATATTTCCATTGAAATATTGGAATTGTTTTTCCACAGCATTACACAACTTCCTCTATACTTCATGTATGAGAAGTAATACAGCAAAACCCTTGAGAGACCTGGGGGAATGGAATTTTGTTTCTTATAAGTGGGAAATGGGTTTTTGACGCGTCATGAAATGTTACCATATTTTTAATGAATCAATAGGATTTGTTCACTATTTTAAACGTGAGAAACCATAAATTACTTGATACCAAAGGCCATTTTGTCAGAGCCATTTTGAGTTTCAATGTACAGCTAAATTCTGTTGTAAGATGAAAGAGATAACACCTGTTGTTATATATACGAGATCATTCATCATTCACAGATCCGTGGAAAGCAAAAACAAATACAAAACTGAGCATTTCAATTCACTCAGACAGTACTACTGTATGTCCATGAGACATTGTCCATGTAGGGATGAAACTGATTGAAAGCTCTGAAGTAAAATAAAATTCTGTATACACTGGCAGAAAACAGCTCCACAGCTCTAAAAACAATTGGACACCTTTAGGTACTGTAGAGACTTCGGTGTTGCCAAGAGACACGAAGCTTGCAGAATGAGCTTTCTGGAAGAGAACTTCACCCCCCGTCCCCAATGGAACTGGTGTTGCGAATTCCTACTCCAGTCTATTTTAAGCATGTGCCCCAAACTATAGCTGATGAACACTGTAAGTCACCTGGGGGAAAATTAACGCTTTGTCTCTTACAAGCAAGAAGAAATGCATGGCAGGAATGTAATCTTGTCCACAATAGGTGGGAATCTCTTATAACGGAATGTGGAAAATAAATGCATTGTTTATGTACAACTGACCTCGGGACTGTGAATTTTGTCTCCTGTAAGTGGGGTTCTATGTCCTCCTATATGTGGGATCCTATATATTCTATTCTATTACAATGAGGTTTTGCTGAATCTATTTTCGAAAAATTTCTGTTTCACCTGTAATTTGAAGGAAGCTTCTCGTATTTTGAAAAATGTGAATGATATTGAAGATCTAATTCTGAAGAACTGATATCATTAAGAAAAGAAATTCTTTCTTGAGAAAAGCAGTTGTTGGAGGGGGTCAAAAAACATTAAACTTACGGCTGGGACATCACGTTAGGGGCACAGACGTAATTCAGATTGATTGTGCAATTTTCGAGAATTAAGATATTTGTGTTAAATTGAGATCTCCATCCTTTTTATAGGCATACAATAGACTTTTTAAGCCAATTTTGACAAGTTTTAGTTGTTGGGGCTTTGTGTAAAGAATCCCCAAGTATGAAAATTTAGTTTTCAAATGTGAGGGGTTTGGACGTTAGTCTCATATACTACATATTTGGTTTATGAGAAAGGAAAACCCTTATCAAGTTGTAATTGAAATGATATATCTTTTGTGTGGTTTTATTTATATTTATTAGTTTTCTTATTTTACATTAACTATCAATGCTACCACAATATAGTTAATACTTGATACATTGCATAACAATTCAAAATGCAGAGAATTGTAGCATATGAAGTGATTTGCAGTGGATTTGTAAATTTAGAGAGAGTCATAGGAATTGGATCTATTACCATGGTGTCAGAAATAAGTGTTCAGAATGCCATTTGTCAATTGTCAATGCAGCTTGATGTTTGTCAGTTGTTAGTTTGGTTTCTTACTTCAAAAATGTTATTAGACATATAATTATTCTGTTGTTAGTTCTCAGTTGTGAAATAGTAAAGCATTAATAGTTTTTATTTACTTTTATCAACACATTAAAAGCATTGGAAGCTGCAGCTTAATAATCATGGTTTTGTAATAAATAATTATTTTTCAGTGTTGAATTCATTGGTTATTTTTTGGATCGCAATGTTCGTCTCACATCAATGAAGAATAAGCTAGATGACCTTCTGAAGATAAATTCTCGCCTTCAGGATGAGCAGCAAAGTCTTCGTCACAAGTATGATGAGGTAAAGTGTAAAATAAATTATTGATGTTGAATGTTTATTTTGGTGTATTAATTTACAGGGTTTTTGATTTTTTGACTTGTGTTTATGTGAAAAATTGTGCCAATGTAATTTGCAGTAATTTTTCTTAATTGTTTATATTTAGTCAGTTTTTTCTCTTCTTTTTTCTCCACCCCTTCATTCATTTTTCTTTTTTGCAGCTTCTGAAGGAGAATTCTGATTTGAGCCACACAAGTGTAAATCTCAAACAGTGTGTACACAAGTATCATACTGTTATACTAAATGTCTGTCCCAATAAAAATCTACCATCTGTTGATGAATTGGGTAAGCCACCTCCCCAAGTTGCTGTATCTCCGAGTCACAGTGCTCGAGTTTGTCGCCAAGAAAACAGGATACCTAACTCTCGTACATCAGGTATGGCTATTTTTGTAATATTTATTTTGTTGTTATACTAATGCTGTCTTAAAAATTAATCTATGTTCCAATTCTTTTTCATAATTTCACCAAAGAAAACTTCCTTTACTTGTAAAGAATTTGAAATAGTCTACTACATTTTACTTTCTTTTATGTACAAAAGAACAAGACAATTTTGTGTGCGTTCATACGTTAAAGTTTTTTCAACCCTGGTTGCTAGATGTTGATTTTGCCAAGATCCCTAAAGCGTTGCACGGTCCTGGCCAGGGTGTATTTGTGACTTGTGTTAGTTCAGATCTTCATCTAAATCAATGCTTAGCTGTTTAGTGAACTTAACTTAATTCATTAGTTAAGTTCACTAGACTCGACTTAACTACCTGTGGTTAAGTCGAAGAGTGAGGTTGGTGTAAGGCTAACAGTGATTGGTTCGCACCGAAGTTGACAAGACATATGCAGCTAAGGTCTAATGGTTTTGCTACTTCTACTAAGGAATAATACTCATATAATTAGCACTTTGCACTTTAGAGCTCTCTAGTAATGTAATTTAGTAACATAACAATGGTTTAGTACTTAGTTGCAAACACATGCTCCCAGAGAACTCCAACAATAACTGCATGCATAGATGCGATGACAATGGGTGAGCACTAAACAAACAATATTACATTGGGCATTTGGGTTTTTGAAATGCGT
Source organism: Teleogryllus oceanicus (assembly GCA_964035755.1). Classification (NCBI taxonomy): domain Eukaryota; kingdom Metazoa; phylum Arthropoda; class Insecta; order Orthoptera; family Gryllidae; genus Teleogryllus; species Teleogryllus oceanicus. Next base: position 92,755,768 of record CAXIVR010000002.1, on the reverse strand, counting down.
TCATCAGAAACATTTTCAAATAAGGTCATTTTCAATTTTAAATTTTTTGCGAATTTTATATGAAACATAGGCAATTTTTAAATTTAAACAAATATTTTTTCAAAATTATGTTCTTTAATATTTTATAATTAAGGTAATTATATGTTTCTTTAATTTTTTTCACTTATCTAGCAGAGAATGGTGAAGAAAGTGGTGATGGTTGCTTTCAGTGCACTCTCTGTATTTTCAAAAATTGGAAAAAAATTGAAATTCCTCTGCTTTATTTGACACACTGTCTGTGTCCAAAATGGTAACGCAGTGACTGGAAATTCTTAGAATTTTTGTCATTGTTGTCACTCGAGTTGATTGTATGATATAGATAATATTCTTATGAAAGGAAGTAGATTTAGGGAAGGTAATAGATAGCTTAGGGAAGGTAATATGTAACTTAAAACTAACAGTTCTTTAACTTCAGGAAGTTTTGAACACTGATTATAGTATTAAAAAATTGGAAGTAAATATGGCAAGCTTGTCTAAAATTATTTGTTTAAAATATTTACAGGCTACAGTACAACTGATATATCCTGACTCAACACTTGAGATGATTCATAATTGACATATTGTGTGTGATATACATTAAAGGCAATTTAATAATAGCAAAGGTTAATGAATTACAAAAAGCCAAATGGCATTTATAATTACAAAAGTGGCAAAGGTTACAAGCCAAAAGTTATAGTAATAGTTTCAATTCCATGCGAGTTTAACTCGACAATAGCGATGGTGATTGGTTAATCTATTGTAAGTTCTCTTGAAAGCTTCATGTTTGGAGCTGTTGCCACGTCTGGTGGTAGATCATTCCAGTTTTTAACAATTCTGTTGCCCAAAAACTTTGTATTGAAGGAGTCTGTGCCTAGTAATGGTAAATTTGGCATCGTGGCCTCGCAGATGCGGATTGTGGGTTCTACGGAACATGTCAAAATCACAGTTATGGTGTCCTTTCAGAATCTTAAAAGTTCCTATCACTTTGCCCCACTCTTTTCTTGTTATCAGCATTGGAACCACAAGTACAGAAAATCAGTGTTCATAGTTTAAATTTTTAAGGTCTATAGAGATACAATTCGCCTTTCTCTGAACTTGTTCTAACAAATGATATGGTAAGGGTTCCAAATCGTTGAACCGAACTCGATTATAGGGAGAATGTCAGTTTTGTGTAAAGTTACAAACACGGTGCTTCTGATAGTGTTGAAGGCCAAACAGAGGGGATAAATTGCTTTATTAGTCTTTTTTTGCAGTGTAAGATCCATGATTTCACCAATTCAAATTGTTCGAAATCATAATTCCCAAGTCCTTCATCATGTGTACATTGGCAAGGCATGCTCCGCCCTGGAAGTATTGTATTTTAGGATTGGATTTCCCTATATGCACAACTACACATTTAGCTGCGTTTAGCAGTATCATCCATATATTTCACCAATTATACAGATTATCCAGATCACGTTGAATTTGCAGGTGATTTAGTAGCATGTTGGAGTAGATTTTGGTGTCGTCTGTGTACATTCTGACATTAGAGCATTTGCCATCAGAGAGATTGCTCATGTACAGGATAAATAGAACCTGTCCTAGCACAGATCCCTGAGGGACTCCACTGCTAATTTTCTGGAAGGATGATCTATAATTACCCGTTTTAACACAAAAACATAGATTTGAATAATGTCTTGGGATGCCATTATCCAGAGACATTGTCCAATCCCCAAGATATAACAGCAGGTTAGTTAAGATTGATCTATCTGGTATGAAACCATGTTATAGTATTCGTCCAGTTCTCAATGCGAAATGCAGTATTGCATCCGTCACAATCTGTTCTAGTACTTTACTGATGGAACTCATCAGATTCGTCTATAGTTCATATCCGCCTTCATACCATTTTTGAAGATTGGTATAATATCAGCAACTTTCCAAACCGAAGGTAGTGTTCCGGAATCAAGGGATTTATAGAAGATATTGTGAAGGGTAGGCGCAAGTTCCTCTGCACACTCACAGAAGTAGTGGTGGGATACCATCTGGTCCCACAGAAGAGTTGCGATCAAGGGAGGTAAGGATTTTGTAGATATCGTGAAGTAGTGCTACACATAGGTCAGTTGTTAATGACGTCGTTAGATTCCAACATGTAGAATTTCGAAAAACCTGTTGCAAATTCCTCAGTAATATGTCTCGAGGTCCATCCCCAATTCACAGTCATTTCTTCAAAGGGTCAGAGCTAGAGAGGCCTTTCACCTGATTTGTCTTCTGATGTGTGAGTATAGTTGTTTGCCTTTGGTTTTTACAATGCCACGTTCATAGTTTTGTCTACGACTTCTTATTGCTTGTAATTGCGTTATGCAGTACTTTAAACTCCCAAGACAAGATTAGTTTTTAGTTATTTTAAACTTCTTCCACAGTCATTGTTTTTTAGTTGTAGTATTCTTCTGGTAATCCATGTTTTTTTTCTGTTAGTAATTTTTGTTTAACCGGTGAGTGCATGGCCAGAATGCTAATAATATCATGTCTCGTTGTTAGCCAACTGTTCTCTTAAATCTTGTATGTTGGAGATTTCAGTGTTCAAAGATAATAGTTGTAAGTCTTTCCTTATATCTTCAAAATTTGTGCGCCAGTATGTCTTGCGATTCTCAGGAGGGTAGTTGAAGTCAGTAAGCTGTATTTGTATGTCAGTGTGCAGGACAGCATGTTTGCTATTTGCAATGGGAATTTCCTTGGTTGGGATTGATAGGGCTGAGTCAACTTTTGTCATTATGAAGTCGAGTATTGAAGATCTCTGTCTACCACAAACCCTAGTTTCGTAAGTTATCAACTGTGTAAAGCAAGAATCTTCATACACCTTCAGGAACTCCCTTGCCGCAGGTGGGACGTGTCCAGGGCCAGGCCCAGGCTAGTGTAGAGATGAGAAGTTGAAGTCTTCTAGTATAGTGGTGAGATCATTCAAGTCATTTGCATTGCGGATCATGTTAAAGAGGACTATGTCATAATCAGACGTTACGTTCGGTCAGGGTGGTTCGCAGATCAGGAATATAGGAGAGGTAGCCACAAGTGAATTTTCATTGAAATCGTCTGTGATGTATATTAGCTCCCCACCTCCTCGTCTGCCTGTTCTGTCTCTCCGAAATATCCAATAGCCCTTCACACGGATCATTTGGTCCAGTATGTCTGGTTTCAGCCAGGTCTCTGGCGGTACTATAATGGTTGATGTTCATGTATGTCAAGAAGAAATTGATCAAATTTCGGGAGTAGTAGTGTAATAAAGGAGGGTTCAGGAGTAGTAGTGTAAGAAGAGAGTGTAATAAATTGTGAGGTATCTTACTGTTGCCTGTGTTAGTTTCCCTGTTGAGAAGCATGACGACCACTGACAATTGTTGGTACACCTCTCTTATATTTAATAGTTACTGTTGGGTCATCTTGCTGCTGTCTCATTAGTTGTGCTCTCAGTTCTTTAATTTCTTCTAGCTGTAAAGGGGTTTGGTCATTTTTGAATATAATTCCTTGAAGTAGGCTCTTTGTTTCTCCGCAAGCTATTGGGGGATCGTGATGCCTTCATAATTTTTGTTGAAGCACTCTCATCAGCATGGTACCACTGTGAAGAAACTTTTTAGGCCCTCAGTAAATTTATATATTACATACACATACTTGCTGCTTTGGGCAGAAGCCATAGCAACTATTTTTTTAAAAGAAATTTTTATGAGATCACACAACTTTTTTTTTTTTTTGTTGTTGTCTGAAAGAAATGTTGCACTAGTGTGTGTTCACAACAACTGATTGCTCTTTGAGACTTTATTAGCGCAGAGATCAATGTGAAATCAGTTGTCTGACTAATGCCGTGCAAGATGAATGTAACCCTTATCGAGCAGCATTCATACATTCAGATAGCTGTTCCCCGTGGTAGAAATGCCGGAGAATGCCACAGAATTGATGGAAGCTGTTGGGAATAATGCTCTTCCTTACACAGCAAGATCGCGTAGCAACCCGTGATCAGCAACGAACGGGAAGACCTGCGAGTTTATGGACCAATGTGACAAGGGATGCACGTGCTGTTTGTGTGTGGGGGGGAGGGGAGGAGGGGGCATATGATGTACGCTGCCTGAGTTAAAGAATGAAAATGGCATCGATAATCGCACCATCCGTAGGATCTTGAAGAAATGTGCACTTGCGGACAACGGCATCGAAGTGGGTACCACATGCTCTGTCCGAAGTTTAAAAGTGAATATGATATGCAACATGCACTGAATACCTAGTATGATGGCGACACCATTTCCTTTCGCGCATAATCTTATCGATGAATTTTGGGCCTGGGAATATAAACCGGAACTCAAACGTCTGTCCGCAGTGGTGGCATGCCGGATCACCAAGAAGATCCGTCTGAATCCTTTCCCCTTGAAACTCATGGTGATGGTCACTTGAGACATCAGGGGCGTCGCTGTGTGCCTCTTTGTTCCACATGGGAGAAAAGTGCCAACACCTTCCAGAGAGTCCTTCTGAAACAGATGCGACGTGGCCTTAGGGAGAAAAGTTCTGATTTCTTGGGCAGTGCAATCATTCTCCATGACAACGCAAGATCACGTAAAGCAGACTGTGTAAAGCGGCTTCTGCAACACTGGGGATGGGAAGAACTAAAGCTCCCACCGTATTACCACTCGGGCTGTTATACCCATGTTTGCGGGTTCAAACTCGATTAAAGCAGTGGATTTATAAGGGCGAAAAAATTCTTCGTGCGCCTTCCTTTGGAAGGGAAGTAAAGCCGGAAGGGAAGTAAATCCTCAAGCCTAAATGAAGCCTCTGAGATAAATTAAAATTGCCTGTTTCGTCGCCCAAGTAATACCTTCTTTCTCCCTTCGTAGGTGAAAAGAGCGTAACGAAATTTGCGTGGGCAGACGGGAGAGTAGGTCTCATGGCCCGAGTCTTGCCACGTATAATAAGGCATTCATTCATATTCTCCCGACTTTTGTCCATGTGATTTTGACCTTATACCTAAGGTGAAAGATCCATTACGTGGTAGGCGGTTTTGCAATTCGACAGGACATTACAAATGCTGTGCAACAAAGATGACCCTCATACGACGAGGAAAATGGTGAAGCAGGTCATCGCCTCGCGCTTCGTTGGAAGTGTGTTGTGAAGGTTGCAGAGGACTCCTTTGAGGACCTTTAGAACGGGTATGTAATGCTTCTGAAATGTGGAGAACTCATATGTGCTGTAATGCTTTGGAACGTGAAATCATTTCAAATACTTTAATAAATATGAGAAACACAATTTCGGCGTTTTGTTATATGTCCATACACAAATCATTCCTTGTCCTTCCATGTGTACCTTCGTTTTCCACCCGTTCGGATGTATATGGTGTATATTGCCATCTTCCTACACTTAAGGCAGATCATCTCCGACTTTGCAGCCGCCCGGCTGGACGTTAGGAGTCGTGTCTGTGTACCCCTGAAAATCTGTTGGGTGAACAGGCATGCATTGCGGATCTCTCGGTTTTATTAACCAGTAAAAAGAATTCCTGAATTCGACGTGAAATGTAATACAATTCTAAGGTATGCGATAAATTTAAATTGATTTTTAAAAAATCCAAAAAAGGGGAGAAATATCCTTCCCCACAATATGCAGAGTTTCCCCCGCTATGCTGATAAGAACCAACCATTGGCGAAGGCACTTGCGTGGTCCTGAGGCTCCAGTGGGGGCTCTCCGCAGGCACCTTTGGCAACGACCGTGCCGTCTCTGTCTGCTCGTCGGCGATACGCGACCATTGTCCAAGGCGCGCCTCGTCTTCCATGGCGAACATCGGCTGAGAGCCGTTCTATTCGCGGCACCGATAACATTGACGACCCCAGTGCTGTTGGGAAAATGCGGTAAATGCAGAGAATGGCCCTACTGCTTATGCACAATGGAAGCGAAAGAATCTGATGCCGTAAAAACGCGACTGCGGGCACCCTGGGAGGGAGCGATGTTACGAGCATTCATCGTTCGCGTGCGAGTGTCGAGAGGCGCTGCCAGTGCCGGAGCTGGACGATATTGGGCCCGGGGCAATTCTGAAACGTAGTCCCATCTACAATTCGGGATATTTTTTTAAATTTGTTGCGTCTACATCTTGACGCAACGCATCTCCAAGCCCCTTAAGGGGCGTTGAGCGTTTTACAATTGGGAGTAATCCTCCATTAATGTGTTTTTACTTTTTAATAATTGTCAAGTCTCGTCACGTCGCAGTCAGTCAGTGCCTTTTATCTCTTCGGCCAGGGGCTCGACGCCGTTAGATCCCGGGGTTCCTGGCCGGTCACCCAACCACGAACCCGCGAGTCTCGAATGCGCTTAACCTTCGTGACTTCACGGAGCGTAGTAAACGCATTCGGCTAGCGCCGCCGGCAGTCCTAAACTTTAATAAAAAGCCATGGCCACTGTCGGTTTAATATATATAATTTTACAAAAATGTTTATTAAAATATCTTAATATAATATTAAAGTAAAGACCGGATTTTCATGCAGTGCAAACACGAAAACGTGCAAAAACATGCAATAAAAAGTTCAAGACTTTGCAAAACGGTATTATGTAGCCTAAAAACTCCAGTTAATCTACTTATCAATTTATTTGTATATTTTGATTATGATATTCAAGGCGAATGAAATATAATTCTATTTTTATTGTAATTAAGTTTGTATGTATTAAGTAATAATGTTTAAACAAACCTTAATTGAAATTTTAAATTTTATTCGACACAAAATTAAATTAGCATAAAAAACAAGTAAATAAAAATAGAAAAATACAAATACACATTCAAAAATCAAAAATTAAATTACATGAAAAACTTTGTTCTACATTTATTCTAGTCTGTCTGCCGAGCCTCATTCTGACGTACGTGTGCACGCTGCTAAAAGCGGTCAAAAACTGCGTTCATTCTTTCTTGTAGCTCGCAGGGCAACGCCTGTTCCGAGAAATTCCATGAATTTGAAGTGCACTGCAGCTTGTCGCTAAGCTTCGCGTCCGGACGGAAGGTCAGAAGTGACTCGCGCATGCCTTCTCGTTTTGGTAAGTTCACGGAAGACTGACGTGTGTGTGGTGTATTATCTATATAATATATATATATATATATATATATATATATATATATATATATATACACACACACACACAAACATCCCCCCAACATAGCGCTTGCTGAGCGGCCGCAACCAAAGGCCATGGATCCCTGCTCTAATATCTCACTAGAATATAGCTGAACCGCTCGCAAAAAACCATCATGGCGGACGTACCTTTGGTAAAGTCTCGGAGGCTACCCCCTCCCTGCGGGATCTGAGATGTCCCCTCTCGGCGATAAGGAAGCGCGTAGGCGAGAAGGAGAGGCGACTGTGAGACGCAGCGATCGCCCTGACCGCCACTCGTCATCACTGGTCTCTTCGTCAAAAGAGGAACTCGCACTCCCAGGAGGGTCCAAAGAAATGACGGATTCATAGTTGTGTTGGTCCATCACATTATCTGAATTATTATGTCGCCTCTATTCCCTACACATGCTCGCAGGATTTCTTCCATTGTTCAGCACTGTATTGTGCAAACGCTTCTCTGCAAAACGTTTCCTTTTCTTTTAAGAATGCACCAATAATTTCTGCTGCCTCGCGCCCTTTTATAAATCCCCAAACAAGTTCTATTGGATTTAGATTTGGATTGTACGGTGGCAGGCGGAGAGGAATGTGGCCATGTTCAATGATTACTTGAACAACGACCTATCGTTTTTCAGTGGATATACTTTGAATTATTTGTAATAATTGGGTTTTTGTGAATAACAGCAGCTACTGTGTAAAGTACACTGTCACTGCTCACTAGCCACGGTCAAACAGGGACTGGAGACCGAAACTCTTCTTCAAGACATGGCTTATTTTCTGTTGATCGTTTGGACAACCCTTACTGTAGAAACACGTAAGCTGCCTTCCGTCTGATCCTTCTCACTCATCAGTTTGTTATCACCAAACTCGCAGTGTTGAATTACCGCGTTGCTCCGAGAGAAAGACAGAGAGCGCAGGCAGGCGGGGAAATATTAGGTTTGTTCGGGCATGCGCATTGGACGGTTTTTTTGAGAGTGGTAGAGCAATAATTAGACAACGTGTATCATGAAAGCTACAGACGCTCAGTTCATAGAACAACAAAATGGAGATTTGATACATAGTAAACGGCATTCTGGTTTCACAAACCATCCGAATACACTGCTGAGTTATGTCACAAAAACATTTTTCTTAAATGAAACTTTTAAAAAAGAAATTAAAACAAGTTGATAATATAAAAATGTATTCAATAAAACTATGAATCTTGGAAATACGTCTAGTAAAATTCCAAATAAGCGATTTTCACGCTGCATTATCTAAAACGTGCAATATCGTGCAGTACCGTTCATGATTCAAATTTTCATGATTCATGATTCAAATTTTTGTCAAGGTTTCATCTAATTTAAATTTAGCAAAAACAATAGAGTTACACGGAAATTAGGTCTTTTAAGTAATGACTAGGGAACGGATTTTCATGTAAATACATATTTTTTTCCGGGACAAGATATCTGCATTCACTGTTTTTTAGACAACACAACATTCTGAACGAATTGAAACAATTTTTATTTTACATATTTTGGTATAATTACATATTTTTACATATTCTATCTATTGCTACATATTTCGTTAGATTTTAATATATTTATAAGCTGAAAATGAACATTTCACTTACGCATTCGAAATATGTTACTTGAGAACTAACATTCTTACTGAAATATTTGCAAAACCATTCAATGCGCTTGTATTAACGCCGGATCTTCGCTATTAATTGTTAAACTTACTCTTCCCCCGCCCCGCGCCTTCTGCTTGCTGGAAACCGCGTACTCGGGAGGAGCGGATGAATGTGAAGCAGAAGGTACTTCAACCACGTGCTTACACATGTTTCAAAGACCCCCATGCGTAACTCCATAAAAGAAATATTTTTCAGATCATCGTCATATCGCTTTTATGGAGTCGGGGGGGGGGGGGCTTCCCTTGGTGGAGAGATTAAGCTGGGGCTAGGTCAGGGATTTCTGCACAATTTTCCTCCTTCGCTCACGATTCCTGCCTTGCTAGATTTCAACGCTTCCCTTGTTAAAATTTCCCGCTTCTGGGCCGATGTTGTATTACTTTGAAGATCAATTCATTCTCGCAGTGCTGTTACAATATATAACAGCATACAATACACTGTATTCAGCTGGTTCTATCATTGCCCTCACAGGCAGGATTATTGCGATTGAATATCTCGACATCCGCAATCAACTCCAGAGTATTGAAACGTCGCATGCCATTGAAACTATATAACAAGTATACAGACTGGAGTAACTTTTGTGTCATAGGCGACCTTAAGCAAACACACTATTAAGAAACGCAGATGACATAGATGATGTAATCAACCTTCTAACACGATGCGTTCAACATTTAGCGTAGAAGGCAACACCTCTTCCCTACTCCAGACAATATACATATCCCGCAAATGTATTGGAAACTGTAAAAGAGAGCGTCGGCTAAGACAATTCTGGATGCGCAGTATGCATCACCAAGATAGAACTAATTTTAATAGAGCTTGCGTCTTCTAAAACAATCCTTATAACAGTTAAGAAATGATTCTTTCCACCAATGTATTCAATCCGTAACAGTAACAACAAGCAATTCACTTGAAAGCTAGCAAAAAATATAAACGTCCAAATATGCATTTTCCGCCTAATCGGGAAACAAACAGTTGCTGGGCAAGAAGTCCAAAGAACAAAAACAAACGTTTTGCAGAACACTTCGCTACCGTCTTTGAGGCAATGCCCTCACAAAATAACGCAAACGAAGAAATAAACCAGTTTCTTAATGCTCTCCCCCAACTATCACCTCCAATAGAACCATTTTATTTCTGTGAAATAGAAAAATCGAAAGGGATTTTTCTTTGTTGCCTCTCTCTTCAACGCTGTTCTTCGATGCAACCATTTCCCTAGCCAATGGGAAGGAGCTCAGATTGCCGTATTAAAACCTGGAGAATCGACAAGTGAGACCGCATCATACCGTCTAATAAACTTGCTCAGTCTTGTCCTTTGAAACACTACAACTATTAAAGCCTCTTCTCAAGGAAGTTATTCTAGACCAATTTGGATTCAGAGAAAATCACCTGTCCAACAAGTCCATCGAGCTGACATAATTACCCAAGACTTTGAATCAAACCGCTACCGTTCAGCGGTATTTCTAGACATACAGAAAGCATTTGATAAAGTATGGAAAATGGACTACTATATAAAATTAAATCTGTTTTACCACATGCATTTTATCTTCTACTGAAATATCTTTCTGACCGCTACTTCCAAGACAAATACCAAGAAGAATACTAATTTTATCCTATTAAATCTGATGTCCCCCACCCAGTGACCTACCAAACTACGATTTCACCCCTGTGACAAGTTTCGCCGACGATACTGCAATATTGGTTTCGCCTGAAGGCCAGGCATAAACAAATCTTCAAAAACATCTAGACTTACTTCAGTAGTGGTTAAGACGGCACATACAAGCCAATACCTCAAACACCGTACTTTCACGCTTTGCAAAGATCAATGTCCCAAATTGAAGCTGAACGATGGGTACCTTCGACAATTTTTTACATCGGTAAAATACTTGGGATTCCACCTTGACCAACGTATAAAGTGGAAACAATTTATCACAAAAAAGAAAGAAGCAAAATTAATCTCGCCATCTGATGAAAATTTAATCAGCCGCCGTACAAATTTGTCGCTTCAAAACAAAGTACAATCCGATCAGTATGGAGCTACGGAATCCAGGTATGGGGTTCTGCAAGTAAATCAAATATCTAGATTCTCCGCAGATTCGAATCAAAATGTCTCCGTTAGTCAGCGCACTCTGATACGTATCTAACACAAGATCTACGAATTCCCTCCATATACGAAGAAAGAATACGTCAAATCTCAAGCGCGCTTGAACCAATATCCAAATGTCGTGACCATGAATCTTCTGGACAATAGTGAAAATCTTGAACGACTCAAGAGACATCACATTCTAAATTTGCCATTCCGATCCAAATGTAAGAGATACTCTGTACAATATTTTATGTCCTTATGCACATCATCAAGAACCAATTGACTGAATCTTTAAATTAAAAACAACATTGTAAATGAGACGTTAAAATGTAAACGTTAAAAAATCCTCATCAATGAAGTTCTTACAATGACTACCATACTATGGTTGCCAAACTGCCATATTCCGAGATAATGTGCCCATACAGAAAAAAGGGTTAGGCGAGGTTTTTGTGGCATCAGAATATCGGACGTCTTTCCTGACCAGCACAATCGCCAGACCTCAACATAATACAACCGTTACGGAGAGTTGTAACGCCGAGAGCGAGGAGCAGATTTCCAGCTCCAACATCGTTGAAGCAATTGGCAGATGTTTTGATACAACAATGGGAGAACATTTCTCTGAAAACTATTCAGGCACTCTGCAAATCTATTCCGCGACTAATTACACCTGTTTTAAAAACAAATGTGGACTCAACACAATAAATATTTTGTCTGTGATAGGAGTTCGTATTATTTTGTCCACCCCCCTGTGAACCAGATTTATCCATTTCCTTATCAGGGCACGAGAAATAGTTTTTTTGTGGAGAATTCGTAGCAATGTCATCTTTGTAATTGCTTTTCACTCTGGTCTTACAAAAAAAGAAAACATTTGGAGCTATTTTTGAGAGAATTTTGAAAATGTCCCAGGAACTTGTCAAATACCTCCAAAACCTGAAAATTGTTTTCCATAATCACAGTTTCGAATCGGACTAGATCGACGGACGGATATTCATCGCAAAAAACCCTACGAATTGTTTAGGGGCTAGTGTTGTTCACAGACTGGCAGATGAGAGGATGGACGGACGATTTGAAGAAGAAAACAACTTTTTTTTCGGTTTCAGGGGGCCACAAATCGTGTCTTTTCGCTGCTGTGTCGAAAACGATTGTCCGTAGCGTTTGCCTTTTTTATATTACGTGTATTATTCCGTATATAAGTAGATATACGAGAAAGTGATGCATAAGATTTTCTCAAAAAGGACTCCAATTTGTACTTTCTCGTATACGTAGTATAGAAAATGTAATGTAATACTGCGCGAAAAATCGGCGGATTGTCGGCAGAAAAAAATTCATTGCCAGGTCCTGATAACGAAACAGAGGATAAGTACAGTTTCTAAATTTAGAAAAAATTCTTGTAACACGTGGTGTAGTCCATGCTTAGTGGGTTCGTGATACCGAAAAGCTGATAGACGGCAAAACTTCTGTCCGCCCGTCTGTAATCAATGCTAGCCGCTAAACCGTTCAGCCGATTGTTTCCAAAATTGATATTCCTCAATTGATCTGGCTGATGTCACGACCCCTTGAATTTGGAACGGATATTTTAAACTTTTAATTGAAATACAATTTAGGGGGTTCTTTACATGAAGCCCCTGAGACATTTTCAAAAAAATGGCTCCGTTTTTGGTAATATTTTGTTAGTGTGAAGGACGTTTAAGACAATGGTACAGGTTTCATGTTCGTTGAAAACCCTGATTTTTCAAAAATTGGAATGCCGTCTTCCAAAAAAAAACAATGTCCTGCGTCTTCCTAAAATAGAATTATTAAAGGGAGATTTTTCCTTAATGAAATCTGTTCCGTAAAGGTAGATTTTGAAATAAGGTCATGTCCGTTTTTTCGAAAATTTTTGTACTTTCGCGTAATTATGCGTGAAATGTAGGCAATTTTTAATTTTGTTTAAACATTTTTTTTTCTCCAAAAAGGCAGCAAATTTTTCGAAGGAATTTGGACCTGAGATAGCGTATAGGACGCGTAAGAGAATGGCGGAGATCTCATGTTCGTTGGGCATTCTAATTTTTGAAAATTGCAAAAATTCAAAATGTTTTCGGCATCTTCCCACAACTACAATTGTGAAGATACGTTTGTTTTTTAAATGAAATGTGTTGATCAAAAACAGGTGTTCAAGTAAGGTTATGTTGAATGTTTCGAAAATATTAGTTTTTTATTTATTAATTTTTTTGTAATTTGGCGTCAAACACAGTCGCCCGCTTGGAATTTGCTGTGCTTCGTGAACTTGCAATGTATTTGCATTCTGAATGTGTGAATGTATTTTCTTTCAAGCAATCTGCACACCTTAATTGAAATTAGCTCTAATAGGCTTTCTCTTTTAAAAATTCGATTTAAATGTAATATGAAGGAAAATTGCTAGCCTTCAGGAAATATCAGGTTGGAATGCGACAGAGTGGCATTCCGCCCGCGAGACGGCAGCTGTAGTTTGTTAAATTACGTCTCATTGTTTGGACATGATTTAGCTGTATAAAACGCATTTATAACTGTCGTCGACCTGGATGGCCGAGATGGAGTGTGTCGACTCAGCACTTCGGTCTGAAGGGTTGCGGGTTCGAGTTCCGCCGTGTGCTTTGTTGCCCTTTGTCTTTCATGTATGTGTATTGTGATATACCAAAATTTTCTCTCTCTCTACATCTATATCTGCTAAAGATCTTAGCGTCCGGCTTGCTGGGTCAATGGGTCACGATATAATTATAATCCTTATTACCTCTGTAATGGATTATAGGATCCGCCGACTATACAGCGCAGCTGGGAATCTGAAATAGAATGATTCTATTCCTAGTTCATTACTGTTTGGATGGACTAAATGAAAGATCACTTTCTTTTCTTAATGAACAAGATTTAAGATGGTTTATTTTTACATTTTTATCAAACACTTTACTGCATTTAAGTTAGGCCTTTGATCGTGATCTCTTTCAATTTACAATTTTACACCGCGGTTAACTTATCTTTTCTTCGTTGATGTCCTCGTAGACTTCTCAGTCGAAATATCTTGCGATCTTGCCGTAGTCCAAAGTCCCACTAACGAAATCCTCTTCTGCCCTATCCAAGCTGTTCTCAAACTATCAAAATTACCAGTCCGATTACGTCCTATGACATAGTCCCGAACTCGATTACCACTCCCGACAAAGTTCCAATTTATACTTCAATATTGCTTCCACTTGAAAATATCTACGAACAGTTCAGAAGCGCGTTTCAGAGCAGAATGAAATCTTTCTGTATGATTCATCCTCGAAGACTTCGTATTAAACTACCTTCATTTTTTTCATAACATTTGACCGTCCTTCTCTCACCCAGCCAATCCATACGTTCGTTATATTTTGGTGTAGCTGACCTTTTGATCGTCTTTTGAACTTCTTCGCCCAATCCCAAATTTTCTACTTTCGGCATCCAGAAAACTCTTAATGCATTTAGAAAAACAAAAACTACATTGTTTATTCCCGGTCGTTGCTAAGCTCTAGCTCTCGTGATATTTCGTAATGCATGTTCCACCATATTGTCTCCAAATAAATGTTAATTTATTTTAACGTGACATATTGGTATGTCACAGTATTGTCGCGGAATGCTTTGAGTCTGCTGACCACAGATCGAGGAGCCCGCACCTAATGTTCTGCAATGCGAGTTTTTCAAAATATGATGACTGAGATGTGTTAATGCGGAGAGAAGTTGCAGTATAAATAGTATTACGTAACCATTACGAAGGGCGAGAAAGTATGGCTGTTTTAGCTCCACTAGCTTCTTTATTTTTCTCGAGTGCAGCACAGTTTGCGTAATTATGTTATAGATTGGATTTTCTGTGAAATCTCTGAAATTTCAAAAATTGTATATATCCTTTTTAAAACCGGTTTTACACCTTTAAAGTCGATGGTAGTGATTGATTTATTAATGAAATTATTCTTCATTCGTGTATTCTTTATTATTCCCGGAATTTTGAGTTGTTTGAGTTTTTCAAGTGATGGCTAAAATAGTAGCTGTATTATTTTAAGAAACCGTTAGCAATGTTACAAGAAAGTATATGCTGTAACTTCTTTGAAATTTGGTTAACGGGTAGTGACATGACATCGCCATATGCCAAAATCAGCTGCCTGTCGGAGAAAACAGGTGAGAGAAATGTTATCACATTATCCTAATCTCGTTTTTTCCACTTGTTTACACTTGGGGAATTCTCAATTATTTCCGTACAATAAACGCCATCCACTTTCTTACCTTGTTTCTATAATGAGGAATTAATACTTCAAATGTTTCAATCAAGTTGGCTAATACTTCGAACCTTGCTTTAGTCTAAGACATTTGCCATAAAGTGAATTATCAATTTACATAAGGCAGATATAATTAATTTGTGTCAAACACCATCCTTCAGTACACGTGCTAACATTTAAACTGGTGGTGCCACAACAGTATGGACTTTCCCGCCCTTAATAACTTACGTATTATTACAAATTACATTACATATTTGTATTTCACAGCAATTTCTGTCCATAGTCACACATTTCAGCTATCACATGTACAATTTGTTACAGATTGTAGATGTGAGGTGTAAAAACTAATTATTTTGAAGTTAACATATGAACACAAATTCGACAATAAAAATACTTACTTTCAGTTATAACATTTTCCAATGAGAAGGAATTTTAAGATGAGAGCGTAGTCTTCCGCGGCCGGAGTCAGTAAATACTTGGATATCCGAGAGACGCCGCATTCTAGGCACAAGTGCCAACGTTTCGGCCGTCATTCTGCGTCTTTCCTCAGGGCGAAAAGCTTTTTTGCCCCTCAAGAACAATCTTCTGAGACTAATAGAATCCAGGAAATTCGAAAATTTGCAGAATTAGACTACTCTACTTATATATTTTTTTTAATTACATAACTTAAAAAACTGATTTTTAGAACATTTATTTTAACTAAAAATATGCAAAACTACTCATATTTTCGAAAAGTTGAACAGGGCCTTATATGAAGATGTTTGATGAACAGATTTCATTAAGGAAAAATATTCTATCTTCATTATCTTAGTTGCAGGAAGACGCTGAAAAAGTTTAAAAGTTTGCAACTTTCAAGATTCAACTACAACTAATGTGCTTCAGAATTGCACAAACATTCTCGTTTTAGTTTTCTAATTTGTTTCGTCTGAGCTAGTTTTTCAGTTGCGCCTCACCCTCTTCCCCGCAGCCATCTTTCGTCGCCCAAATTTAATTTTTTCACTTTTTCCCGATTTTTCGGTTCCCCAATGATAGAACTGAAATATGGCTTTGTAATGTTATAGACGTTTGTGAGGTTAGAGAAGATGGTATAGATGTTGATGTTACAGACAGTGACGGCTGCGGCAGGGAGGTTCAAGGGGCACTGCCCCTTGACAAATACACATCCATCATTCCTTTCTTTTTGTATATTACTTGAAGTTATACTTCAGTTTTTGTAACATGGCGCGTGTGGACCTTGTCTTCATGATGGAAAATGGCACGGCTTTTTGCGTCTTTCTTGGTCGTACCTCTAGATGTCGCATGATCGTGACCGTATCAAGCAGTGCTGCAGATTAGACATCTATCGGCACGACCGAGAAAGATGCGAAAAGCCATGTCCTATTCCATCGTGAAGACAAAGCCCTCATGTTACAAAAACCGAAATATAATGTTGTTTGCCCCGTTTTCTCCGATTTCAGAATTCATAAACCCCGCCATTTCATGTCCCGTGTTTTCCTTCATTGGTTAGGGATGTTCGAGAGCCGTGCTCGATTACAGTGTAGTCAAATTTGGTGTTTGCTATTGTTTAGCTAAATAAGCTAAATGCTTTGGAATTGTGAAAATTGCAACATGAGACATGCAAATGGCGGCTGAGGGCACATCCCCGGTTTGGTGACTTGGGTACTTGCAGGAGGTCCAGAGCTACATACTGACGAGTTTGTTAACTGTCTCCAAGTACTTTTCCTCCGATTCGCATGTAGGATGCAGTAGTGTACGAAACGTATTCCGCGATGGAAGAGTTTCTTCCACCATGACTTATTAAAACACTATATTTATGCATTATATTCACCGTTTGCATGCATCTGGCTTGTTGCTTCCACCATGACGTATTAAAACACTACTAGTGAGAACCCGTCAAAATTTGACAGTGAGATCTGAGATAAATGTAAAATACTGTGCCCAGACTAATGTTCACAATATGTTTCATTGTTTGGATCTTCAGGGTATAACGAAGATATTCTGTAATGTGGAGTTCCCAAAATGTACACGACCTTGTGGCCCACGACCAGGTATGGCTCACGACCAGGAGGCAATGCAATATCGGCACCGAATGACAAAAAGAAAGAGCACTATTATACTGACGTATATTATTTTTAAAGTTTTTTGATGTGTCATCATCTCCTTTAAACAACTGTTTGATTTCTTCTGGCATATTGCTCGAAGGTAAACTTATTTTCCATTTACAACATAATAAATTCGTTTGCAGAATTTCTCGCATGGAAGTACAAGAAGAACAAAACTGACATTTCATGTCAATGACCAACAGAAAACGAAATGACCTCACTATCACGACACCTACGCTGACTTTCTCTTTCCCTGCGTCCAGTTAATGTACGTTTGCGTCTTTTGGGGCGCGTGGGCAATGAGTATAAACAACCTGTAACAACTATTGTACTACAGCTTCCGGGTCAATGACCCCCATCTCGATCAGGTTTTCGTCAGTTTCCTGATCCATTGAGCAAATGCTGAGATGGCCTTGTTCTTCTGGACATAAATGTAACTCATTTCTGACGTCTTCTAAATTCAGTGAAATACATTCTTCAAATTATCGTTTCCATGTTGTCGGCAGAATAATAAGAGCCAAAATTTATTGCTATTTATCCTGAAAATAGATTTTATTACAGGAGTTTTTGTTTTCTCCTTTCAAAATTCAAAATTTTGTATTTATCCTGAAATAGATTTTACTACATGGGGTTTTCTCCTTTCAAAATTCAAAATTTAAGTAGTATATGACTTAGTGTAGGATCACAGAATTTTGAAATGTGCACAATTCACTTTTCCCCTTAGCACGTCATACGCAGTTTTTAACTGTTTTTTTGACGTAAAATAAATAAATAAATAGATTCGGAATTCGACATAACCTTTGAACAACTTCAGTACAACCGAGCAAAACCCACTGTCCGAATGTTTTCTACAAAATACACTGCAAAAGCAAATACTACAAAAAAACAAAAAACATCAAGCAGTGGCACCATGAACCAAGGCCCACTACTCCTATGGTGAGAGGCAATAACTAGTGTAACAAATTGAACATTTGCGCTCTCCGCCATATTGTAGGCAACTGCGGGAGCGGTCATTTAAAACTGTGTGTTTTAACGCTCTTTCCACGGGATATTACGGATGCAAAACTTCGAAAATCACATTGTTATTATTCCTATACACTATGATAAATAAATTACGAACAATTTAAATGTGTTTTAAAAATAACGTAATTGGAAATAGCTCGAATCGTTTGACTTTCAATTCAGGAAAGATAATTTCATTATTTTTGCATCGTTTTGTTGCCCTGCGTAGCTAATGCATAGTTTCTTTGAATGCTTATGAAGCTCTCGTTATATATTTTTATTGATGCGTTAATAATAATCTTTGTACAGTAAGATAAAGGTACTTCAAAGTACTAATTTACATCGGAAATGCCCACAACTCTCGTCGCATACGGACACTACACTTCTGTCAGTACCTGCAAGGAAACTAGTTGCCTACAATATGGCAGCCTTCGATTTGTAGCGCTATACTATGTGTATATATATATATATATATATATATATATATATATATATATATATATATATATATATATGAGTGATGTGAGTCCATGCTGTTTCATGGCAAAGATATTGGATAGTATTACCTAGATGCACATGTAGCATATATATATATATATATATATATATATATATATATATATATATATATATATATATATATATATCGATTTTGAAACAGCTATCCTTTGGAAGAAAACAGTTGACTATTGATAAGCGTACTATTAAAGAATGATTTAATTAATTTGTTTACACCGTAAGTAAATTGGGTTGGTGAATCAACACAAACAATATTTGATAACACATCTAGGGATCACATTCTTTCATTTAAAGGAAAAAATACTACAATCAGTTCCGTAGAAGCTCTAAACGAAGCCATGGCAGAATACCTTATTTTTTTAAATATATAGATATTTATGCACTGTATTCACCGTTTGCATGTATCTGGTTTGCATATCCCTATTCAAGAATTTTGTGCCCCCCCTCAAAATTCTTTGGAGCCGCCACTGGTTATAAATAACTTCGTGATGTTATAGAAGAGTAAAAACCTTGCCCTATATTTTCGTGCGGAAATTTCACCGAAAACGTTGAAAAAATTGAAGCCGTTTTTCTGAAAATCTTGTTTTTTAAAATTGCCCATCTTTCATTCGGAATTACGCGAAAACTACTGAAATGTTTTTTTTAATGCTGATAATGAAAGAATTAATTATGGAAGAGAAATTTCATTTGAAGAAAAATATCCCTTCAATTTTGCAAGTGTAGCAAGACGCCGAAAGAAACGTGAACTTTTGCAATTTTCGGGAAAAAAAACGAACTTGAAACGAAAATGAGATCTGCACCATTCTCTTAAATCGTCCTTTTCGTAATCCAGTGACAAAATTTAATAAAAAGATTGGAGCCATTTTTTTACAGAAATTTGAAAGTTCCAGGAGCTTCATTCAAAGTATCCCCAAAATTAGAATATCAATTAAAATTAAAGGGCCGAGACAGCAGCGTGATCGATTGGGGAATATCAATTTTGGTGAAAATACGGCTTACCGTTTAGCCCTAGCGTTGTTCATAGATAGACGCCAACAATAGATTTTTCGACGTGAAAGACCTGCCAAACAGATTGAGACTATACAGTTTGTTATACTTGGGTTTTTGTAACGTGGCAGCTGAGTGTATTATCTTGAAGATGGAAGTATGGCACGCCTTTTCGGGTCTTTCTCGGTCGTGCCGCTAGAATCACTAGCTCTGCAGCACTGCTTGATACAGTCGCGATCGTGCTACATCTTGCGGCAGGAGCTAGAAAGACTCAAAACGTGCCACATTCCACCTTGAAGATGCCGCCATATTACGAAAACCAAGTATAGTGGCAGGGTGCCCAGCGATCTGGGTTTTTCGAATTCAAGGTTTTTTCCCCGGTTTTCCAGGTCTGAGAATATAAATTTTCTAGGTTCTTTTTCGCACATTACTACACATTCTTAAAGTCTACCGCTTACGTACTAAACAGAAAGTTGTGTAAAATTGCGGAGAAAAGCAGCGAATTTTCGGTCGAAAAACTTATTGCCGGGCCATGGAAACGAAAAAGTGGATAAATCAAGTTGCTAAATTTAGGGGGGAAAATCTTCTAACACGTGGTGTAGAATCCACGTGTTTTGTGGATCCTTGATACCGAAAACTCGGTTGACGGCAGAAGGTCCGTCCGTCCGTCCGTCTAGTGAACAACGCTAGCGGCTAAACCGTTTAGCCGATATTCTTCAAAATTCATATTCCTTAATCGATCTGGCGATTATATTGAATGACCGTTATATTTGAAACCAATATTTTAATTTTCGGGGGTACTTTACATGAACTCCATGGGACATTTTCAAGGAAATGGCTCCTACGTTTTTGATTAAATTTTGTTTTTGGATAGTGTGAAGGCCGTTTATGAGAATGGTGTAGATCTCATATTCGTTGAAAACCATGATTTTTTCGAAAATTGCAAAAATCATCATTTTTCGGTGTCTTCCTACAATTACAATTACGATGATAAAAGATCCTTTAATGAAATCTGTTCCCAAAAGCTAGATTTTGAAATCAGGTGATGTACAATATTTCGAAAATTTTAGTAGTTTTCGCGTAATTTTGTGTAAATATAGGCAATTTTTAATTTTTTTAAACATTTTTTCTAAAAAACGGCATAAACAATTTTGATTCAGCGTATAGAACGTTCAAGAGTGCAGGTGTCATGTTAAATGAAAATTCTGACTTTTGAAAATTGGAAAAATTCTAAATTTTTTCGCAGTTTTTCTCCACTTACAATTATGAAGATTTTTACTTTGTCGCGCTTAAGAAGGAACTTCTTAAGAGAGTTATGAAAGCTGACGAAAATGGTGAAATTTGCAGAAATTATTAGCCCTGGTAACCATAATGTGGATAAATCCAGTTGCTAAATATAGAAAAAATCCCCTAACGTGGTGTAGCCAGAATTCATGTTTTAAGGGTCTTTGATATCGAAAAATCCATTGACGGCAAAACGTCGAACAACGCTAGTGGCTAAACCGTTCAGCCGATTTTCTCCAAAGTTGCAGATATTCCCCAATCGATCTGGCTGATGTCGCAGCCCCTTGAATTTCAAACCGATATTTTAATTTCTGAGGTGTTTTTTCATTAAGCTCTTCGAACACTTTCAAAGTTTAAAAAAACGCCATCGATTTTGATTAAATTTTGTTGTTGAAGTCTAAAGGACGTTTAAGGAAATGGCGCAGGTTCCATGCTGGTTGAAAACTGATTTTTCGAAAATTGAAAAATTTCAAATCGTTTTCGGCGTCTTCCTACAACTATAATTATGAAGATACAATTTTTTCAAACATGTGTTCATCAAAAACAGATCTTCAACTAAGGCGATGTTGAAGTTTTCGAAAATATGAGTATTTTTTTTAGTAAATGGGTGTCAAACTTAATCGGCTGCTCGGAAAACACTGCGTCTCGTGATAGTAATTTTAGAAATGTTTTGATGCAGTTGGATGCTACGTAACTTAGAATGTGTATATTATTTTATATTTTTTCGTTCGTGTTTTACAAGGGAGCTTTTGTTATACGTTTACAAATTAATCTTTTAAAAATTATTCACAACCTAATCGAAGTAAATATGAAATAAAGATCGCTAGCCTTCAGTCGCCCGTTCCCAATTTCCGCAATTGGGTGATACGTAAGTTAGAATTTGTATTTTATATCATATTTCATTTTATTATTATTATTATTATTATTATTTATATTACATTTGTATTAATCCATTTTAAATTGCGTCCTTTTTGTTAAATGTGAAAACGAATAGATGAGCGGCCATTGAAACTATTTAATTTCCATATCTAATGGCGAGAAAGTACATGCTGTTTTAGCACCACTACTTTTCTTGGTTAAATTTATTCAACATCTTTATATAATGTCATGTTCTATTTTTCGAAAATTTGAGTATTTTTGACTAAATTTTGACCTTAAATAGTGTAAAGGACGCTTAGGAGAATGATGCAGGTCTCATGTTGCTTGATATGCTCGCTTTGAAATGAAATGAAAAAATTACAATTTTTTCTGCAACTTCTTATAACTTCAAATGTAAAGATACATTTTTTTCTTAATGAAATGTGTTCACCAAAAACATCTTCAAATAAGATCATGATGAATTTTTCGAAAATACGAGTGCTTTTTGTGTAATTTGGCATCAAACAGTCGCGCATTTCGAATTTCCTGGGCTTCGCAAACTTAATTTGAGAGGTTTTTGGAAGCATTGTTATTCTTATAAAAGAAAATAGATTGATGGAAGATCATAAAATTAACTTCGAACTAACAAATTACTTTTTTACTTCAAGAACTTTTGATCGCTAATTATGATATGTTTCATTTGTAAAAGTTTCAAATGACTACTGTTCTTGGCTATCAAAATATACGCTGACATGCATCACAGGCGCTTCGTTTGAATTGGTCGGGTTTGGATTATATAAACATTATTTCTAATACTTTACATGAAAGAAAAATTGAAAAAATTGAGTACCATAAATTTGTACCAACATTTACTTTAATTTCATATTACTACCTGCGCTGCCTTGAAGAACAATCCAGCGAAGGAAATAGGTTCTCCTCGTATTTCCTGGCGCGCAACCCCGTCAAGATCACCGCATGTTCATTTTCTTCGTGCTCCCTGTCAATTCGGGCATTGTCACTCTTAATCTCCGCATAGACTATAAGGAAAGACAGCTTTGACTGCGCTCTTCCACAAAAGAAGTTAAAATTCCCTTTGAATATCATGAACGTGATAACATGGTCGTTTCGATTGGAAAAATAGCAATATGGTGCTGCCCATGTCATCAAAAAGGAGGCGCAACACTAACGGAAATTCAGCGATTGAGTTCCCGGTGAGACGTTTGTTCTGTAAATATCTCGTCCATTTAACTCACAGGCAACCATGGAGGTGCTAGGTACTTTACCCATGTTGCACCTACACAACGGGTAGTGTTTGAAATTGTGTTATGCATGAATGAAGCAAATCGCGCTCCTCAAGCAAACATGTGACACTTCTCATACATACTTCGATTTTAACACTCGTCGTTATCATGCACTGAGTTGAATTCTGCACTTTACTGAATGCGATGCCGTATATGAATTTGTGCTAAATGTTAGGAAAAAATCTGAAAATGACGAAAAATACTGATTTTCAAATCAAATTCCTGTTTTTTCCAGGTTGTTTCAAATTCCAGTTTTTTCCCGGTTTTCAAGGATTCCGGGTTCGCTGGTCAAAATACCCCTTTTTTCTGCTTTTTTCCGCAGCATTACAATACTTTTTTGTGCGTAAGCAGTAGCGAGAAAGTAAAACTAAAGGTGCTACTCCAGCACATACGTTCTAGGATTAATGGAAATGGTTACGTAATATTGTAATATCGCAATTTCTGCCTTGCTACCTCAACTATACTTCAAGAAGTCCGAGTCTACCAATGAAAACGAAGCACTTGCGCCGTATATGGGCATTTATTTCGATACTCAGTCTTTTACAAATGAAACAAGCATGAATATATTTAGTTAAATATATTCGGTATACGCAGCACATTATTAAGAAAAGCAATAATTTTTAATTTGGTATAGCAACATTAATTAATTCGGTATAGCAGGTATATATTAACAGTATACGCAGCACATTATTAAGAAAAGCAAGCTTGCCATGAAAAATGAAGTGAGCTTCCAATTTTTTAGAACCATTATCAGCATTCAAAACTTCTTAAAGTTTACTTTAAGTAGAAGTGTTAGTTCTAAGTTAACATTCTTACCTTCCCTATATCTATTCCCTTTCATTAGAATATTATCTACTACTCAACTCGAATGACAACAATGACAAAAATCCTAAGAAATTCCAATCTCCGTGTTGCCATATTGCGAACTGAAAGCGCGTCAAGCGATGCGCGCGAATTTCGATTTTCTTCCAATTTTCAAAAACACGGCGAGTACGTTGAAAAAAGAGACAAGTAACTCTTTCTTTACCGTTCTTTACTACAAACGTGAGAAAAAAAAAAACTGCAGCCAATCGTTTTAAATTTAAAAATTGCCTGTTTCAGGCAAATCTACGCAAAAACAACTCATAATTTCGAAAAATTGAACATGACATTATTTGAAGATCTGTTTCTAATCAACACATTTCATTAAGGAAAAGAATTGCATATTCGTAATTGTAATTGTAGGAAGATCCTGCTTATGGTTTAACCGCTAGGCTTGTTCACAGATGGATGAACAGACAGACGTTTCGCCGTCAATTGATTTTTCGGTATCAAAGACCGAGAAAAAATGAATTCTGGTTACACAACGTGTTATAGGAAGTAATTTACTGTATCCATGGGAAGGATATATCTACTTTTACGTTACCAGGGTCCGTTAGTAAGTTTTCCAGTCGAAAATTCGCTGTTTTTTCTCTCGTAGCATTACAATACTTTCTCTATACTGCATAAGGAGAAGCAAGAATGTAAAATGCGATACTGCTAATGCTTTTCATCCAGTCTCACGTGGCTAGTGTTAGTTGAACCGTAAAGTAAAAATAACTCCCTTAATTTTAGGACATAAAAACAAATCCACTGTTCTGCATTTGATGTTAAAAACATTGTGATTTTGTCACCTACCTTTTTAGAAGAACTTTCCTTTTAAAACATGGTCTTTATATTGTGGTTTGTGTTGTGTTTTGTGATAGAGTCAGGAGTTCCTATCCCCTTGAACGCGTGTGGCATATGCTCTCAGACGAATGACCAGCACTTGTTAGCCAAGTGCGACACATGCCATCTGTATTATCATCTGGGCTGTCTGAATCCTCCTTTGACACGCATGCCGAAGAAGACGAAGTTGATGGGTTGGTAAGTTTGTCTTTCTATTTTTACTTGAATTAACAGGCTAAACATGTACTTTTATAACAAAGTTACCTTGTTTATTGTTCCAAACTAGCTTCAACTTCATTTGTGTATGCTTTTTCAATCGGGTAATTGATATTTTGTGATTTGAAGTATTTATATTCGAAATAAAACATTAAGGTTTTCCCCAAACCGGTTGTTCGAATTGTTTGTAATAATATTAATTCATACTTATATATTATTCGTTTTTTAATTTGGTTTGTACATCACAGCAACTAGTCCAAGGGAGAAGACTATTCTGTGCACGTTTTCTTAAATTCTGGGATCGCTACTCTAATCCATAAATCAGTTGAATTTTGAATACAGACGGAAATAGCGTTTTTGGAAAGAATTGAAAAGAAAATATTCACCATGCGTAAATGTCAAACGAATTGTTTCAACGGCGCACTGGTAACAACTGGCTGCAGCAACAGCCTTCACTGCCCCGATCGTATTATTGACTTCTAATATACGAAAATACGCTTTAATTGCAAATTGGCGTTGATGTATTAGTTTCAAAAGAATTACCATTTGCAAACATTTCTACGATTTGCAACGAGTATGGAACTGAATGTCTTGTAATAAAAAAGCAAAGTATGCCCATCTATATGTAATTATATTTTTGAAAATATGTAAGAAAAACAGAAAATATGTAACATGAAAAGTAATTGTAGAGTTTAAAACTGTTGATACTAGTGTTTTCAAATTTGCGGGCAAAAAAAGTCGTCGATCAGGTCTTAAAATTACTGAAAGAAAGTTTTATTTCTACAGAAGTAATCTACATTACTTCGTACTCGCATGCAGAAATTTCACTTAATTTTGTACGCGTGCAGAAATTGAGAGGCGCCTAAAACTTCCATTAGGCTGCCGAAGTAAGTAGCCTGTGGCAATGTGAAGAGTGTCAATGGTTTCCTTAGATACCCAGAATCTCGGGAAAATACAAAAACAATGAAACAAGTTTTGATTTTATAGAAAAATGCAAATACTTGATTTTGTTATTCGTTTTATTCTCGTACTGGGCGTACCAACTGAATTCTCATTCTCTATTCGTCACGACTTACGACATAACTGACGTCATGCAACGAGGGAGAACGAAAGAAAGTTATATGTGATGTTTCAGAAAAGCCAATTTTGGTGTTTCAGAACCCGATTTTCCACTAGTCACTAGTTGTACACTATTTCTCTCATGCAATACGAGTTTTATTGAATTATAAAATATGTACGTATTATACTCGAAGTTGTATCCGAGAAGCTGGTGCACACACGAACAAGTTCTTCCGAGTAGCCAGTCCGAAAGAGAGGAGAGGGGATTACGGGCAACATGCGCCCTCCGTCAAGCCAACCATGCGGTACAACAATGAGATATGAAAAATTGTTAGATTAGGTACACTCTGGCTCTGTAAAATCTACTTCCCAAGTATCCGCTTGTCCTTGACTCCCAGTCACTGTTTCCAAGAAGCAAAAGAGGGATGGATTATGACTAGGGAACGGAATTTATTGTAATAACATATGCAAAATATGTACATACATATGCACGTCTTGTTTTCCAAAACATGTAAGAAAAAATAGAAAATATGTAAAATAAAAATTCATTATTGTGTTCAGAATTGTTCTCTACGAACCTTTTCCGAACATAGACATCGCCGATCAGTTCTTAGTGTGCAATTGATTCAATGTGGTTGAAAGTAAGTTCTACCTCTACTGTCGAAATTGCACACTAGAATTCACCACTTTGTAAGAATTTTATTCTAAATATAAAATACGCTCATAGTATACTACAATGTTTACGAGGAGCAGGTGTTCAAGTGAATATAGTATTATCGTGTAGCCAGGGGGAGGGGTTAAAGGCAATATACCCTCCCCTCAAATCGAAGAACGCGGTAAGACAATTTTGTGTAAAAAATATTTGTTAGTTTTCGATCGAGTGACGAATTCGGTTTGAAACATTAGCAAGAACTTCTTCTTCTGCGAGTGGAACTACATCTTCTATCTTGCCAATCATCATCTTCGATGTGACGATTTCTCAGTGTCTGTCGCACACCATCATACCACGCGAATCTTGGTCTATCTCTCTTTCTGTGCATTGGCACCTGCCACCTCCAAATTTTTAATGGCCATTTTTCCTCCGGCATTCTTCTAAGATAACGATACCATTTTAACCTTCTCCGTTTTAATGTATCCATTATATCCGACATGACACCCATTTGCTGCTTTATATTTTCATTCCTGATTCTTTCCATTAACGTTACACTACAGCTGCGTCTCCAAAACTCCATTTCCATAGCCTTTAACTTTTTCTCATTACTTTTGAGATCTCCCACAACTCAGCACCATACAGTGATATACTTTCCACAATTGCTTTATAAATTCTATTTTTCACTTTATTAGAAATATTTTTATTCCATTTTATTGAATGCAATTGACGAATAGCAGATTTTCCTTGCCGAATGCGATGTTTAATTTCCTCCTCACTGGCCCCCTTGGTCTGTTAAAATTGTTCCTAAATACTTATACGTCTGACAACACTTAACAACTGAGCTATCCTCCATTACTAAATCTTTTCCTGTCCCTCCTACCACCATGTACTCTGTCTTCTTGAAATTGATTTTCAAGCCCCATTTTCCATATTCCTCATTTAATTTCCTTAACATATAATGTGCATCGTCTTCATCCTCTGCGATTATCACTTGGTCATCTGCAAAATTTAGTGAATATAACAAGAGTCATTTAATTTTATTCCCATCCTTTCACATTTTATCTTCCAGTTTTTTAGAGCTTCTCCTAAATATATTTTGAAGAGAGTTGGTGCAATACAACACCTGTGTCATAGCCCTTTATTTATTTTGATTTCTTTTGATATGCTATTTCCTATTTTGACATAAGCGATATTGTCCGTATATAACTCTCTAATGGCCTTAATATATACGCTATTAATATGTTGGTTTTCCAAGTTGTGTAGTTGAGTGGTTGAAATTACTTTTGTTCATAAAAATCCGCTCATCCTTTACTGCAAGTACGCAGTAAGCGGGGGGGGGGGGCGGAGAGTAAGTAAGTTTGACAACTCGAAGATATGGTGATCATGGAAGCGCAGCAGCATTGACATTTGATTTGTAAGAAAGATGATTCCGTAACGTAAATTGCAAACGCGCATCTGAAATGTTCCGTTTCGACCTATAAATATATTAAAATGTAACGAAATTTGTAGTAATAGGTAAAATATGTAATTATACCAAAGTATGTAAAATAGTTCTAATTCATTTAGAATATCTCGTAAACTCTAAAAAACATTATTCAATGCAGGTATCTAGTTCGTGTGAAAACATGTAATTACATGTAAATCCGTTCCCTAATTATGACAATACCCATCGAAGGTCCGGCGGTCGTACAAACAGAATATTACATTGCTTCGTAAGGAAGACGATTGCAGTAACATAATATTAGGCAACTGGTATAAGAAATATTTCGTATTAAAATATAACGAAATATGTTGTAATAAGTAACATATG
The DNA here is from genome assembly GCA_964035755.1 of Teleogryllus oceanicus. Taxonomy (NCBI): domain Eukaryota; kingdom Metazoa; phylum Arthropoda; class Insecta; order Orthoptera; family Gryllidae; genus Teleogryllus; species Teleogryllus oceanicus. The sequence goes on along the minus strand of CAXIVR010000002.1, from coordinate 92,727,193 downwards.
TAAAGTGTAAATATACGAAAATTTGTAGAAGTTAGTAAAATATAAATAGAATAATTTCATACAGAATGCCTTATAAACTGTATAAAATATTTTTGAACGCTAGTATTTTGTTCCTGTAGAAAGTATCTCTTTTCCTGAAAATTCATTCTCTAGTTATGAGTTAATAAGGGATAGTGCGTGTGTTGTAGCACTACTAGTTTGGTAATGTACTGCAAAGAAGGCAAAACAATGAAGAGTACTAGCGCCATTAAACTTGCTATGGCTGTAGGAAAACTAGGGATATTCCAGGCTATGGTTCGTCAGTACTCTGAACCATTCTCTTTGAATCTCTAATTGGCGAAGAAATAGTCATAAAATTAAAAGATGTAGCGGGCCTCCAGGCCCAGGTGTCTACCCACACTATCCCGACACTGCAAGGGTGTGGCAAATCAAGAAATCTGTGCGACTGAATCTGAGAAAGATCTGAAAATCCTTTTCCGGATAGAGGAGGTTCCGAAGTTTAGAGGAGCCAGCGTAAGGTGAATGGGGTTATTACCCCACCCCCCCTCCCAGCTGAACGGGATCCTTACTGTCGACCGCCCTTCTCTGAAGAAAATATCGTGAGAGTTCTATAATTTGCGCTTGCGACAGTATGTTGCGAATCCTCTGCGCTGCTTCAGGTGTCAGAAATTTGGTCACATTTAGCCACACTGCATGAGCAGTGCACTCTGCGCGATTTGCCTGAATGAATACACTGTCAGAAATGTCTTTCATTTATAAAAATTTCTTGGCGCTAATTAACAACAAAGAGCATGCGTTTTAAACGTTCCGCGTTGGACTAATATTTTTTCTCCAAAAACCGCGGGCTAGCTTCCAGAGAGAAAGGCATAGATGTCTTTCGCATTTAACTCTTTGGAAAGACAAACTGTTGAAAAGTTAAAGTGCTTTCATAGACGCTCGCGAGATCTCGCTAGATACTGGAGACACCGTGGAGCTGTGAACATTCCGAGAATCAAATGTCTGCATTTGAAAACGCAGGCGCGATAGAATCGTATTGTTTAAAAAGATGACCGAAACAGTTTCTCGGCGACTCGCCTCGCTTGATTAAAAAACTGTTAAGATGCGTGTATATATGCTACCGACTATCAATTTGATTATGTAGGGTTGGTATTGCGATCCCAGCTGAGAGTTATTGGCGCGCGCGCAAGCACGCCCACATTGTAGGGACTTCTGGGAAATACTAAGCATCTCTTCATATGACGCCATGAGAGGCAATTATTGGAGAATTTTTAAGCCTAGCGTTTTCACAAAAGATCGCCTCGTCCGCAAAAAGGCTTAGTTCAGGGGCAAGTCAATAAATAAGTCGCAAACGTGTTTGCCATATACCATTTGAAAATTTCGCTCGCGTTTCGCCGGCAGATGACAGCATATGTATGCTTGTCGTACGATATCTCGCAGGCACTCAGTCAGCCCTAGGTTGTTAGTGCACAATGGCACGAGTGTACACGAGAAGAACAGCCTGCAGTTGTGCGTTTTTTGTTGGCCAAAGGACTGTCCACAGAAGAAGTGCATCGTGAAATGCGACCGTCTATGGTGACAAATGTGTCTCACGGAAAGCTGTGTTCAATTGGATCCAGAAGTTTAACCATGGATGGAAATGCATCAGAGATGGGGAGCGTCCTGGTCGTCCCGCGGAAGTGTCAACTGCAAACACATTGCAGCGTGTGGATCAACTCATCCATGATGACCGGCGTGTGAAGATTGACATAGCGCGTGCTGTAGGTTGTTCACATGGACCTGCATAGAACATCGTGCATGAGCAGTTGCAGTTTCGTAAAGTTTGTGCACGGCGGGTGCCCCGCCAGTTGACTAAGCAACACTAACTAAAGAGAATGGGTCTGTCCTTCCAGCATCTCCCTCTGTACACAGAGGAAAGAGAGGACTTTATGGCACGAATTGTTACGGAGGACGAGTGTTGGGTTCACCACTTTCAACGAGAATCCAAACATTCGTCAATGGAATGGAAACAGCGCCTCCCCAACAAGAAAAAAGTTCAAAACGATTCCATCGGCCCGCAAGGTTTTGCTCACCGTGTTTTGGGACATGCGGGGAGTCTTACTGCAGAAATTCCAGCCTCATGGTGAAACTGTGAAACCCGCGTCGTACTGCACCACTCTGCGGGAACTCCGACAGGCCATTCGCTGCAAGCGACCTGGACTCTTGTCAAAGGGTGTGATTCTTCTCGATGACAATGCCCGCCCTCACACAGCAAGACCAACGCTGGAGCTGTTACAGACATTTCATTGGGAACACTTGGAACATCCACCGTACAGCCCTGACTTAGCCCGCAGTGATTTTCATCTGTTTGGGTCCCTAACAAATCATTTGGGTGGCCGTCATTCTTATATAGATGGTGCCGTAATCTATGAAGTTACACGTTGGCTGCGACAGCAACCAAAGGACTTCTTTGCTACTGGCTTTCAAGGACTTTTAATGAGATGGGATAAGTGCCTGAATGTACAGGGTGATTATATGGAAAAGTGAAATAAATGTCAGAAAGTTACTTTGATTATTTTAGTCTCGATTCCGATTTGCGACTTATTTATTGACTTGCCCTGGTAATTCACGTCTTGGCTGCATTAAAAACAATGTGTCGGTTGGTAGCGGGGGCTGCCTTACAGCTGTGCAGATTCTGTGGAAAGAACGTATTGTTTGGGCGCGTAAAAGCTGAAAGTGAGCTGAAATTATATTACACACGAATTACAACAGAAAACAATAATCTGCGCGCTTAAGGAAACATTGATATCTTCCATTTTCACGCTGAGATAAACGAATAGTCCTTAAATAATAGTCTTTCAGAATTTTCCCTTGTGGCGAGCTAAGAAGTTGTGGCCACGCTTTGTGGGCAATCCAACCTTCTGTAGCTCTTCCAAAAATTTGCTGAAGCTATTTTGCAGCCTCAACACAAGTAGACAAGTATTACAAGAACAACTTGAAGATTTTGCTCCCAGCTGCCCCGCCTTTTCTTATTGTGGGTGACTAATGTCGAGGGGTGCGGGGGGTGGCATGCGGTCGTGTGCGGGAGGTTCTGTTCTTAACCATATGAATGGCCAACAGAACGTAATTTCCCTAAATTCTGGACATTCCACTCATTTTTCTCTGACTTCCATCTAACGTCTTACATCAGACGCTCTGCAGTCCATCGCTGTCTACCATTTTAGAGAGCACTTGCATGGGAGTGACCATTTCCCTATTCTTGCCCACTTCGATATTCACGATTTAAACGTTGCTTACCCACCTTTGTGGCTAATCGATCTAGGGGATTGGGATACATTCGGGAAAGAAATACGAATATCCACCAATTGTTCAAACGATATCTATTCCATGGCGGCCGATTTCGCCGATGCTGTTCTAAACGCCAGCTTCCTTTGCAATCGCGAAGACGATAGGCCGACCACGACATTCCTTTGTGCTTGGTGGAATGCCGTCTGTGCCACTGTGGTGCGTGATCGGAAGCGGGCAATGGCGAAGCTCGAGTGTGTCTGCACAAAGCAAGCGCAATCGTCATCAGTTATAGAATACCGCGAGCAAGTTGAATTAGTCGTATGAGATAGTAACGCTGCGATGAACTGGCTTCCCCATACGAGAACATCTCCAGCTCCTCACATGACACATCAAGCTTTCTCAACACTCAGAGAATATTGGAGAGCTGTACTTTGCGATGTGTGGAGGGAGAGCATAACTTTTGTTTGTGGAGAAATTTTTTTCTGTCCTCGCCTGCGTTGAAAATTCTGCTCCAAGATATGATCAGATTCAAATGAAATGCTAAAGCATGTACTGGAAAAGGCAAATATATCCTCCGTACCCTCTTCAAACTGTTTTAGGATGAGCATACCATTCCTGGAAATTGATGCGAAGCCACTGTTGTCTTACTCCCCAAGGAAGTAAAAGGTAGAACAATCGCCTCTAGCTACCTCTCAATCTCGCTTATTAGCTGTGTCTGTAAGCTCTCAGAGTGAATGGTAAATGCTTGTCTGACATGGCTCCTGAAACAAAGAGACGTGCAAAAGTTTACGTTGTATAAATTGCTGTCTTCGGCAGTTGAAACTTATAGGTCTGAGAGCCTCTCATTCTTAGTTTATGTAATAAATTAGATTATTCCGTACCAAAAACTTGGCGTAACCCAGTTGGTCAAGAGTTGGCTAAAGGTCTACAGATCCGCTGAGTATGTTACTCAACTCAGCAGTTAAACTACTAACTAGTTACTAATGTTGCTGAGTTTCAACTGACGAAGACACCAATGTGTAATATAAAAGATAAACCTTTTAACTAATTGTATGTCTTTGGACAACAGAACAGTTGTCGAAACGTGCAAAAAAGAAAGGGACAGAAATATAATACGCCATAGTGAAGTGTTTGACAACTTGTCACAAATGATTTCACAATTTATATTTTATAAATAAAACTTAAAATCAGGATTCATTATTATTAATACGAATGATATAATTTTTAATATGTCAATGAAATTATTTATTGAACAGTTCAGCATTTAAATTTGATCTTCCTGCCAACATCTGGAAAATGGGATTTTCCAGAGTGTAATTCTGAGTGTCACAAATTTCCATTGCTATCAGCAGTGTATACGAGAGACACTGAAAGCACTGATCTTCGTTGACATTTTGGCAGTTTTTGCTCTATCAAGAACATACAAGTTATCGAAATATAATTGCAACTTCCTGTAAACCGATTGCAAGAATGGAGCGGCAAAATTGAATTCAAGTTCTCTACCTCAAATTCCAGTCGCATGAATTTCTGCAGAAACTATCCTCTTTATAATCACTCAGATCTTTTTCTAGTGGGTATAACTTCCTTCTTACTTTCTCGCCTTTGAAAGAAGAGAAAGTATTGTAATCGCCGGAAAACGAGTATTTCTTGACAGAGGAACTCTTATTGTAGAACTTCATCGTGAATGTTGTGAATTGCAAACTGCTTAAGCTACAAAACTCCATCCTAACTAAAAATGACTTAACCCGCTTTACCCGAACACCATCGAAATATGTTTGGAGGTTAAATCAGGCTTTTTGGTTAAAATGAGATATCGTGATTAAAATATTTTTTTAATTAAAAAATATTATTTTATTAAAATGAGTTGTTTGCTAAACCAGTTAAAATCAGATTCTGTCATTATTCCGTACCTTGTGTTTGTTTTTTTTGTTGAAATAAGGGTTCACTGAAAGGATTGCAGTAAAACACTGCACAACATAATATTCTTTGTGCATTTTTGGCTTCAAGGAGCAAATAATTTAGAAAGTCTTTACCTTTTTTTTAAAAAAAAAACGTGGTTTAAACCAGCCATCTTGGGGAATATATATGTAACCATTTCCACATGGTTTAGATATTCATTTAGTGTACTTTGTAAGTTTGATGAGTAAAAGCCACCAATAATATACTGGCTGTCAAATATTATTAGTACTGACTTATCAAATACTGGGTGCGAGTATATTGCATTTAATTTTTTGCATGTGCGATGCTACCTACTATTAAAATTTCAGTGGGAAATATAGTTCTCCGTAATTCAAATTATCGTTCTCCATGTTGTCGCGGCAGGAAGTGTTATTGCCTCACGAAGGACGTGGTGAGTGATAAGAGCCCAAATTTATTGCTGATTTACCCTTGAAATTAGATTTTTTTACATCGGAGTGAATATTTTGTTAACAATTCTTGCAAAAAATGCTAATTTTCTTTCTGTATTCAAAATTCAAGTATATGGCTTAGGGGATGGAACACAGAATTATGAAAATGTGCACAGAATTCACTTCTTTCTGTAGAACTTCACACACAGTTTTTGACGTAAAGTAAATAAATAACGAGCAACGCATGAGTAAATAAAAAATTACTTTTAAAATACATTTACAATTTTCAGCTCTCCAGGCGTGTACTTTCATCACTTGTATAGCTTAAGAAAATCCGTTTTTTTAAAACACTATTTTTTGTTCCTCTTTTAGGCAGTGTTCAGAATGTGATAAAGAGTCTTCTGGTTCGGAAGTGGAGTGTGTAGACACAGAAGCACCTCGTCGACTTCGACACAACAAGGAAGGAGAAGAAAAGAAAACAGAGCAAATTACACCAAAGGTGAGGTATTACAATTTTTCATTCAGTTGACATTTTTTTGATAGATTTAGATTTGATATCTTAAATTTTTTGTGCAAGTCAAGTAATTGAATAAGTAAGGGTCCGGAAAAAAGGTGTAAATCGCGGGAAAATGTAGACGGAGGGAAAATCCTTTTGCAGGTAAAAAAAAAAATTACAATTCGCTTTTATTAATAATCAGTAAGTATTTTGTACTTCTTTTGTTTTCCACTTTAAAAACCAGAATTCTAGAATATTTTGAAAATATTATGACTGTTTTGCCTTCTGGTGAATTCTTTCAACTTGCTTTTCAAGTTCGTATACATTATCAAAACTATTAGTCACCATCTGTGAATTGTTTTACATATTTCCATGTCTTTGCAATGCAGTGCCTTAAGGATATATATTTTAAATGTCATTGTGTCCTTCGCTGATTCCATCAAACCTAATCATGTCTGCCCAACATTTTTCCTATAGTAGGTCTCGAAAGCACGGATCATGCCTAAATCCATTGGCTGTAGCTTGCATGTGCAATTTGCTGGCAAGAATTTAATTCTAATATTTCTCAAGTTCATTTGCTTTGGATGAGCAGATCACTGATCAACAAATAAAACTTCTTCTGTTCTGAGTTCCCATCTTCGTATCAAGGGCAGACATTTACCTCTCAAAAAGGTTGGAAGTCATCCAAGCTTTTTTATCGGTCTGGTATTTTGTGGGCGATGTTTTCACTTCTTGAAGCGTCGAGTTTTCTTGGGCTCTCCGACAACAAATGACTTTTCAGAACCATCGGCATTAGCTCCCAACATCACGTAGGTCCAAGTTTTTCTGCCTCCCATGGTGTTTTTCGCCTTGAAAAGTGAAAGTTATATTGGGAAGAACAAAAAACCGGTTTCATCCTTGTTGAAGATGCCCTAGGGTGAATAGGTCTTTCTTTTGGCACAGCATTTTCTTCTCCATATACAACATTCTAAACAATATTATAACGCTTTTAGATTCGATGAAGCCAGCCAGACGCGGATAAGTTCTCAATGGCAAGCTTATCCATCACGTCCAGGGCTTTTTTAACTCGTCTTTCATGGGGATGTTAGAAGCAGGTGCCTTCTGAAACCAGTTCTTCGGAATTTCCTTCAACTCTATATACTTCGAATAGCTAGTCTGTCATACTCCTCCTATTGCAAAAAAAAGTTCTCTTTCGTTTACACTTTTATGCAATGGGTGCTCCATCTTTTTCCCTTCAATTTTTCTCTCGTATATAGCAAGCCTAGTTATGCAATGCTGCGGGTAAACGCAACGAAATATCGACATAAAACTTATTGTCGGGGCCTTGGCAGGAAAAGTGAATAAATCCAGTTGCTAAATTTAGGGGGGAGGGGATCCTCTGACACATCGAGTAGCCTGCATCCATGGTTTGTGGGTCTTTGATGCCGAAAAATCACTTGGCGGCGTCTGTCTGTCCACTTGGGAACAACGCTAGCCGCTAAACCTTTTAGCCCATTTTCTTAAAAAATTTATATTCAACTGGCCGATGTCACCACCCCTTAATTTTGAAACTGATATTTTAAATTTGAATTTAAATTTTAAATTTGGAGGTATTACTTTACATGAATTCTCCGGGAATTTTGAAAATTTCCAAAAAAAAAAGGCTTCACGTTTTTTTATAATTTTTTTGGCGGGTAGCATAATAGACACTTATCAGAAATGTGCAGGTCACACAATCGTTGAAAACCCTACTTTTTCGAAAATGGCAAGAGTTCAACAGTTTTTTGGCATCTTTCTACTACTAAAATTTAAAAAATGGGTTATTTTTCCCTTAATCAAACCTATTTTCTTCAAGATAGATTTTGAAATAAGGTCATATACAGCATAATCATTGCCGGGTCGTGATAACAAAAAAGTGGCTAAATCCACTTGCTGAATTAAGAAAAAACTCCTCTAACACGTGGTGTAACCAGAATCCCTGTTTTGTGGGTCCTTGATACCGAAAAATCAATTGACTGCAAAAGGTCCATCCGTGGTGTATGTGAACAACACTAGCACATAAAATATTTGTACAATTTTGTCCAAACTGAACCCCTGACAATCTGGCCTGAGTGTAAGCTTTGCAATTTTGAAAAACATTGGTTAATTTTTGGGGAATTGACATTTACATGAATCTCTTGCGACATTTTCAAAATTTTCTCAAAAGTGCCTTCAAATTTCTTCTTTAAATTTCTTATAAGATGATAATAAAATGCACTTCTAAAGGTGGCATAGGTTCGATTTTCACTGATAATTGAGTATCATAATTTTTTATGAAGTTTGGCAATATTGAAACCTTTTTTTTAACAATTTTATTCCGAAAAATGTCTCCATCCTTTTCCTATAATTTTTTCCTTATATGTAGCAAGAAAGGCAAAGAAATTGGGGCCCCATTTTCAGTGAACTCTATATTTTCAGAAATTGCAAAAATAACACCAAAATTAACATTCCAAAAGTACATTTTTAATGATAAAAGTTTTTTTTAGTTTTCGTATCTAATGTTGTACGATTTGTAGTGTTTTAGAAAAAATTATAACTGGGATGTGGTAATTCGGACAAAACTGCTGTATAATGCAATTGTTATTGGGGCAAGAATGTATGTGCTGTTTTATTGACACTTATTAATTTTTGAGTCCCTGCTTATTACTATCAGTGAAGAGGGGATACCAATATCCTGTTCCTTTACGAACGTGTTCTTTTTTTTTTAAGGGACTTCCAATTTCCTCTAGAATATTGGATTTTTCTTGAATAGAAAGCCTCCTCTTTCTTTTTAAATCCTTTACAGGGCAAAAGTAACTCTTTGTTCAAATTTAAACTTTATTAAAATGACACAAAACTATAATATCCAATATATTATTACACTCAGCTTTGATTCTCGTTATGAGTGTACTTACTTCAATGAGGAGCACATCATTCTAGAGAAAGTGAACTTCAAACAAGGCCAGAATTCCTAGCTGACAATATAATTCTTGTTGTGAGATAGAACTCTTCTGAGAGAATGCAAAAAAATCTAGAAAATATGGCGTTCACAGATCCATGATGGCTTCAAAAAGTGCCAGCTTTGGGAAAAATTTATATCAAAAATATAAAAGTGGGGATAATTTAACATTATGAACAGGAAAATTTAAGGAACCGAGAATAGTCAGTGTAAACTGTGGAAAAATGTTAATTCTGTGAATGTAAAAGTGAGGTAGTACTGTATTTAATTGTAGGAGAGGAGGTTTGTAATGTTATATTTTTTTTCCTTCTTCAGGTTACTATAAAACCAATTGAGCCCCAGCCACAGAAGCAGCTGCAAGAGTCCCCAGTAACTATCCCAATTCAGCAGATTCTGCCTCACCAAATGAATCCAGTTGCTCTTGTGCCTCGTCTTGTTGTGTCCCCAGTTACAATCAACACATCGCAAGTCACGGGAGAGGGACATATCTCTCAGCGTCAGGGGAAGAAACGTCGAAGAGAGAAGCATCATCGGTATTCGCCTGACTCGCAGGGCAATAGCCCCACTAAAGAGCACAAGCGCAAGCGCAAACACAAGAGTCAGGATATGGAGAATCCCCTGACGGAAACGCCACGAATTAAAATTAAGGTACGTTGGCCTAATGTGAAAGTGTACAAATCATGTGAAGGTATATATTTAAAATGGACTCATTTCAGATCAAGCCCATCCCCATGCCTTCTGGGGAGACCACCTCTATGGCAGATGCGCAGATGTTTGTGGCGACCTCTAGTACAGAGACTCCATCTGTATCTGCTACAACTGCAGTTATATCACAGCCACGTCAGTCTTCAGGACGATTGTCATCGTTAGCAAGCAAAAAAGGGAAAGAAGTTGATATCATGACAAAATGTGATGTGTGTGGTCAGGCTGGATCTAATCAAAATCTTGTTAGGTAAGCATTCTTTTTTCTTGATGTACTTTTCCCTTTATAATGTGCATAACCTCTGCAATTAGCAATTGACTCTTTATCATTGTAATATCAAAATTGTGCAGTTATAAATAAGTTTTTGCATCTTTACCTATAAAATTCAATTTCATAGATCATTTATAGCAATCTAAAGTTTCAGTTTTGCTGCCTATAATTTGATTAAAACATTAAGTCTATTAACACTTCTTTAGCTGTGATGCATCCAATTGGGAGCTTGAATGAGACCATCATAGCCGACGAAGTGTAAACATATTAAATGTTTTCAATGAAGAATAGGTCCTAAAATTGTTGAGGCCATGAAATAAAGCATGACAATATAATACAGAAACACTGAATAAAACCAAGTACTTTATTGAACTGTTTTGTATAACAATACTATTCAAAGTCAATTAATAACCAACTACAAAATGTACCTTTGAACATTAGTATTCAAAACTTATTGGTAACATTTCATTCGATTCGATTTGGTTTCCTTTCGATTCAACAGACTAATAAATTCAATTGTTTAATGAATCGATACTTAATAATATAACAAAAAATATAGAGAGAGAGATCAAAGAGGCTGTATTATGCTTATGTCATTAAATTTTATACATTTCAGTACTCTTTATCATTATAAATTCAATTGGAAAGTTTGATCTAACTTCTGATGATGCTTTCAGATGTGACGAATGCATGAAGTGTTTTCATTTCACATGTCTTGATCCACCTGTCAAAAAATCTCCCAAAAGGCGAGGTTATTCATGGCATTGTGCTGATTGTGATCCAACGGTAGGTATATATTTATGTATGTTATGTACGCATTGGATTTCGTTTGTTGGGAATAAAATTACAGTTGATGTTTTGTAACTGTTTTTTCATCACTTAATGTGATTCGGTCAAATGAAGTTTACAATTGTAGCTTGCCTTTATACATCCTCTGAAAACAAGCTCTTACACTTGTGTATTTATTATTTCCATTAGCGAGGGCTTTTGGTGGGGAGGGATGTGGCCTCAACCTTTCTTCCACTTCCTTGGTAGCTGCTGTTGCCACCTGAGTCGTGATTGTATGACCTTGTGAATTGATTTAGTCAAAAACTAAATCAATTCAGTCAGCTTATCCAGTATTACTTTTTCGCTACTGCTTATACAGTATTGAGAAAATATTGTAATGATACAGGGCAAAACGGCGAATTTTCAACATAATAACTTATTGTCAGGCCCTGGTACCTAAAAAGTAAATTAATCTTGTCTCAATATATTGTAATTAATTTCCTAACTGGTATAGAATGAATCCATGTTTTGTAGGTCCTTGATACCAAAAAATTGATTGACAGTAAAATGTTTACCTGTCCATGGACTACTAAAGCCATAGTATAACTAGTGTGTAAACCTTTCAGACGATTTTCTCTCAAATTCATATTCGGTGATCGATTTAAAGGAACTTAAGGTTGTGCAAGTGAAATGGATATTTCAAATTTTTGGTGTTTCTTTGTATGAAGCCTTAACATTTTCCAAATTTCCTCAAAAATGGCTCCAAACCTTTGGATTAAACTTCACCTCAGATAGTGTAAAGGATGCTTTAAAGTATGGAGCATGTCTAATTTCCATTGAAATACCTGAATTTTTGAAAATTGCAAAAGCTCAAAAGTTTTTCGGCTTCTGCATACAAGTATATTGAGATAGAGAGTTTTTGTTGTTGTTGTTGTTGTTGTTTTTTTAATGAAATCTGTTCTTCAAAGCCTGATCTTGTAATATGGTCATGTACAATTAAAAAAAAACAAAAACAACAGTAGTTATCACATATATTAGAGTATAATAAAGACGGCTTGCAAACATTTATTTTCTCGAAAATGGTTCCAAATATTTTCTTTATATTTTCTCCCCATATGTATCAAAGAACATTAAAAATCTGTGGTAGTCTCATTTCTGTCAAACTTTGTATTTTAGAAAATAGCAAAAAGTTAACATTCCAAAACTGCAGTATTGAAGTTAGAGATTTTTGTCTTGAACAATATCTGTTCTAAAAAATCAGAACTTTAAGAGAAGTCATGTACAGTTTTTTGAAAAACGAGCTGGTCTTGCATATTTTTGCTTGAAGTTAATATTTAATTTATTAATAGCAATTTAAAAATAAAACACTTTCTCAAAAACTACACCTTAGAAAGATGTTTAAAACAATTGGGCATGTCTCATTTCCATTGAACTAGCTGAATTTTCAAAGTTGCAAAAGTTAGAAATTATGCAAGAAAGTATGTTGTTTTAGCACCTAGTTTGTTACATAAAATTCTGTAAAATAAAAATGTTTACAAAGTTTATATTTAAGCTGCATTCCAAACCCCTGGGGAATGAAGGCTTTTGCCAGCTATCTCTGTTGTGATGGTTGTCCACGCTAAATATGGAATTATGAGGAATGAGCTTAATTTACTGTACATTATTGTGAATATATGTAAGAAAAGATGGGGTAGGATTGTTACTTCTACGAAGGAAGACAACTTACAGTGTGGAATTCAATTTATAATTTTACAAATACGATTTATAGTCCATTAATAAATGCCTATGTTAATTGTTTATTCTGATTTTAAAATGTGCTCATAAATAAATACCATTTTTTCAAACCATCCCCTTCATTACTTGAAATTTTTATACTTTTACTTCTAAGGAAAATTTACTGACCTCAGGAATTTTTGAGAATGCTCTTTTTGATGAGATAGTTTGTTGTTGTTTTTTTTTTTTGCTTGGTATGGGCATTCAAATAATTTTGAGTATTTTTACTTTGCTCTAAATATTTTGTTAATCAACCGCAGAGAAACACTATTGTCTGTATTTGTGTTACTTTTGCCAATGTGAACACTTTAATATAATAAACAAAGTCCAATTATTGTCTATGTATGTGTCAGTCCTTGAAGAGGTGTTCAAAAAATGTGAGCAAAGGAGCAACTCAAATTGCAAGTGTGTATGAGTGCATAGTATTCTTCACATTCACAGAAATACAGTTTGAGGCAAAATGGCACCTTTGACCTTTTATGTGGTTGAAAAGGCCCTAGGAAAGCGTAATCTACAACAGCAGTGTTTAACTTGTGTTTTTGCAAACTGCTGAATCCCTTTCCTGCTATCAGTATTTTTAGTTATGTAATAGTAAAATGTATTTTATGCACAAAACTAATATTTTGTTAGATTAATTAAACGCCCTGCTGATAGTTTTAATTTGAGATCGAGTGTTTATTGAAAATATTCAGTGAATATGTTTTAAATGAAAACCTTCCCTATGTGGAATATAAAGAGAATGTTATTGATGTGTTGTTTGTGTTGTAGGAAACTGACTCTGACAACTGAATATTGCTGGGAAGAGGCTGAGATGATTCTCATGGAGTCATCTGAAGATGTGGATGTTTCTGAAAGGATGTGAAGAATTATTGGAATTTGTACTTGAGAGTTGAGGAAGTGCTTCATTTACATTACATTATTTTGAATACATGTATATGAAAGGATGATGCAAAAATGTGATTTCCTCTTCAGAAAGAATTTATGGTGTGAAATTCAATTTATAATTTTACAAGTATAATAGTATATTAATAAATGTCTGTGTTAATCGTTTATTCTAATTAAAATAAAGCTTATAAATAAACATAATTTTTGCAAAACTTCCCTAACTTTACTTAACGAAGGGAAGGAATGAAAGCTGTGCATCTATTGAAGAGTTCAGTAATAAATATTTATAAAAGTGACAGCTCAAGAGCCAAAAGTTTGGCAATTTTTCCCAATTTTTTTCAAAACAATTGACATGTACTGACTGCATCACATACCGACGCTCCATTTCTTTTATATTAAGTATCGTAACATTCTTCACGCATCATCATTGCATTACAATTCAAAGGACTATTTTGTAATGTCTGGGCTTAACACTGACTGCAGACCATCTGTCACTCCATTCCTTTTGGCCCACAGTAGGTACTGTAATGATCTGTGGGGACGAGCCCGCAAGAAGGCATGGAACTTTTATGTGAGCAAGGAGAAATTAAAAGAAATGAAAGAAACAATAGACAACAGCGCGTAACCATAATTAAAAGCGTGATACAAGAAAGCATAAGGGGCGGAAATAGGTGTGATAAACGATGAACAGAACTTAAATTTAGAAACATTTTAAAGGAAAAACCACGTTATTCGAGCCACGGTTTCCGTAAATATTATAAATGGTATAAATTGCATGCATAACATGACGAAGACGGAACTCATTGTTGTACTCCTGGAAATATATAACAAGAAGAATTTTGTTGAATATCCAGTGAATGCCTGGGTGGATTTTGGCCAAACTTACGGGAATTATAGGGGAAAATATTTAGAGCAGGGCAAAATTAGTTACGGTGCGGGGAATTTATGTAAGACGCAAAATGCCCGAAAACAGCAAAAATGTAAGAGTTGTTGAATATTTATTATGGTGATGGGCATATGTTTGGAAAAAAGACAGTCACTTGGATTGTAGGGACCAACAATGTGAACTGGGTTACAGAGACAGAATGAGTTCGGATTTGAGGATGATCACACACGTTTTTATGTTGTGTTGAATGTTTGAGAAATTTCGCGGAAGTGTCGTGCAAAACGTTAATAGGCTATTTTGGTTACATAGGAACAATTGTTTAAACCGAGTGCATCGAAAATTTAGTTAAATTCATTGAGAAATTCACGAAAAAAAAGTCTGCATAGCAAATACTTACGTAAATTAGGTGTCAGAAAATAGAAGCGCGCGAAAGATATATAGGGATATCGCGACATATAGAAATAACGTCAGGGAAGCGCGATTAAGACAAAGAAAAACAATAGTCGTGGATGCATTGGCATGTCTTAACGGAGAAGTGAACCGTAGCGGATCTGGTGGCAGCTGAACGGGAACGCGTCGTGAATAATGCACGTGACAACTACCAGCGACGGCGCTGATGGAAGGTGACATCGCTGCAGAAAAGGGAAGTGGCAGATTGTGCAAAAACTGTATTTTTTGGTTTGTTTACGCTCCATTCAAAGAAGTTCTGTCGAAGACCAAGTTATGCTATTAGGCTAAGGATAATAAATAAGGTCACGACAGAATGCGCATTCTGATGGATGGATGAGATTTGTTTTCTTTGTATTGTATTTTCAGTGTGTATGTTTATATGTTTTTCTTCCTGGGTGTTATATATATTTGTGTTGTTATGTTTTGTAAGTTGGAGGGGCAGATGGTGTTCACGAAAGAGCCATCAGCTAAGAAAAGTCCAGAATTAAATGCATGAGCATCCCAATGGCTCATAATTGCCGTGATTCCATGTTTTTTATTTTTGTAATGGTATGAATGTTGACCCAGGCACGAACAAAGCGGACCCTTACTCAACTCCAGTATGGAGTGAGCGCGAACTACGACACGGTAAGGAACAGATAATAGTACGAGCTAGCAGAGGTACGGGCAATTGATAATGTGGCACCCAATTATAATTTAGGGCTAGGGCAGGGCAAGATGGTGGGCGTGAGATTTTATAAGAGAATAATTAAAAGCGGGATTATATATATATATAATATATACAAATATTACATTGGCACCAGCGACGTGAGGCGTCGTGGTACCAGAGAGGTGGATTGTAAAACAGAGGATATTACATTGACGCCGCGACGTGAGGTGTCGTATATTACAGGAGGGAGAGGGATTTCATTGGGCGCCCAACGTGTGGGCAGGATTATATACAAAGAGGAGAGGAATATATTACAGTACAAGACACAAGAATTTGAATTCTCAGGGAGGTTGGTTAATATTTACTACACACCAGTTAAAATACTACAGGAGAGCAGGAACATTAATTAATACATTAATACAAATTTGATATTACTAGTACTACTGCTACTGCTACTGCATCTAGACTTAGACTTATTGGAACGAAATGCGGCATACAACTGGAAAAGTCAAAATTGAAAATCTACTATAGGACCCATTCGAAAGGTACACAGGAGTAAGACAAGGAGATCCATTATCAGCAATTCTGTTTAATTTAATATTAGAAACAGTAATTAGAAAATTAGACCTAAGAGGAGATATAAGTTTTAAAATGACACAGCTTATTGCTTATGCAGATGATATAGTAATAGTAAGCAAAAACAAGAAGGCACTTATAGAATTATATAATAAACTGACTAAAGAAGCTGAAGAAGAGGGTCTTGCAATAAATGAAAAGAAAACCAAGTATATGCTTCTGACGAGTAAACAATCACCAAGCATTAAAGAATTGTAAATAAACAACTACCATTTCCAAAAGGTGGAGGACTTTAAATGGAAGCTATCTTGAATGAGAAGAATATTATACAAGCTGAAATTAATGAACGATTATGAAAGGGTCAGAAAGCATGTCAAAATCTATTAAAATCAAAACTACTGTCAAGAGATATAAACGTTAGGATATATAAAACTGTAATAAGACCAGTTGTGACATATGCACCAGAAACATGGACACTCAGTGACAAAGATATAAACCAACTGAGAATATTTGAAAGACAAATATTATGTAAAATATATAGGCCAATTCAAGTAAATGCTGACACCTGGAGAATAAGAACAAATCAAGAAAACGTAATAAAAGGGGAAGATATAATAAGATATATTAAGGCTCAAAGAATTAAATGGCGGGGTTGCATTCAGAGGATGCAGATGGATAGATTCCCAAAGAAGATCGTGTCATGGATGGCAACAAGTGGGCACAAGAAAGGAAGACCAAGAACTTGGTGGATGGATGATGTGTGTCAAGATCTTTGGGTGCTACACAAGGGAGCATAGAGAGTGATAGTGAATGACAGATAAAAAGTGGAATGGTTTAATTGTGAAAGCCAAGACCCACACAGGGTTGTAGTGCTAATGGAAGAAGAAGTAAATATGAATAATTCAAATTAGGTAAATATAAAATCATGTATGTACCACGGGCGTTAACTGGTTCTAATGATCTTGGGCCAAAGATTCATGGTGCATAAATATTTTATGTGCTGTTTATTATTTCTATAACGGAAGAAAGGAAAGTTCGTTTTCCCTTCTGGAAAGGTTGCTAAAAACATTCCTAGCCTACTGCTGAAGCTTCGACACCACATCTGGAAATACCACTTGCTGTAGGAGTATTTAGACGATTGCAGTAGAAAAGGTATTTTTATTTACAGAACCTGCATCATGTGTATTAAAAAATTCCATTGCAATCGCCATCCACGAGGTGAAAATGTTCTGTAGCTCAAAATCCTAAAGCTATCAACAAATGAACTGTACTGCGAACCGCCGTCCTGCGGGGCGACTGGTGTGGCCGCTATTTGTCTTTGCGGTCTTTTCCACGGACGTTTTCTGTACTGGATCACGGTTTCTTTGGATGTCACTCCATGATACACACTTCCGTAATCCCGAAATTGTTCGTCGGTCATTTAAACTGAAACAGTGCCGGCTTTAGGCATGGGCAGACCGGGCGATCGCCCGGGGCTCCGCGAGTCAAGGGAACCGATGGGAAAAAATAGTAAAAAATTGAAACAGAAATTAGAACTCGAAAAAAGCGTTACTATAGTTTTATAAGTCGCCGTACAGTAGTTTAATATTCCATAAAATTTTCAATTATTTTTTTACCTTAAATAGTTAATTATGGTCAATACGTATACGGTAGGACTCTATGGAATGAAAAATTCCAGAAAACACTGAAAATTTTACAAAGCAATGCTGTCATTGAAAACTTTTTAAGCCTTCAAATTATCTCCTCGTAACATCCAAAATATTTTAACACACATTTTTGCGTCATGTAATTTCATTAAAGTTTGACTGAATATCCCGAATTGAATTTTTTCCGGCTGTGTGTGTGCGTGCGCGTGTGTGTAGGGGGTGCGTGCGTGCGTGCGTGCTACGTTCAGATTTATCGCAGGCCCAAAATTGACTAGCTCCGGCACCGAACTGGGAGGTAGCCGCCTCGTGTTCTCGTCGAACTGACAAAGCGCTTTGCAGCTCAGCGCTGCAAGACGAGCATAACTTCGCGAATTTCCAACGAATGTCTTTCGCCCCGTCACGTTTTTCACGATTCTACATTTTGGGCTTTTCTCTAGGAACTCGCGTAAAAGAGCAAGTGACTGCCTTTTGTGCTATTTTCTTTTACATCTCCCTCCCTGGCTGTCAGTCGAATCTTCGCCTATTCGCGTGTTGTAATCGGCGGAGGCGTCGCTGCGATCCGGTCACATGTCTATTCTTATTGGTTTGTTGCGTTCCTGCGTCAGTCGGGTTGCCAGTTTTGCACTAGTCAAGCAAGCCACCGCTTCGTGTAGCGGTCAATGTCACCCTCTTGTTCGTAAAGTTAGTCTTGTTTTGTGTCTTATTTCTGTTCTAATTGACGTGTCTAAATTCTCTAGAGGCCCCCACGCCTTCGTCGTTGCCATGGACCGTTTCGATGCAGTCAATCGCCCCCCCCCACCCCACCCCATGGAGCCGCAAGTGAGCAGGCGGGTCACAATATCCCCAAAACCGTTCATAACACACCTCCTCGGGTCTGTCCTTCCAAATTCTGAGCCTCGCAAGGGCCCTTTGCATCCGAAAATCATTCCGGGTCCTCGCAGTAACGCTTTCTTCGCACCACTGATACTTCGATTTTTCGAACGTGGCATCTGAGGGTAGTATCTCCAAGATGAAATATGGAACAACGTTTCTCGTCTTTCGCGAGCCTGCCGCAAGGTGTCGCATGATCGCGACCGTTTCAAGCAGTGCTACAGATCAAGCGACTCTAGACAGAGAAAGAGGTAAAAAGCCGTGCCATATTCCATCTTGGAGATACTACCCTCAGATGCCCCGTCAGAAAAGCCCCAGTATAGTGTGTCTTGACACACAGCCACTCCGTGGCACCACCGAGAGCGGAAGCGCCTTTCACTCACAGACACCGCCGACAGCGAGAGAGGAAGGTTTCGTGGTTCACACCGATGTGGGCTCAGGTTGCCGGAAGGCATAAGCCGTTTCAATGGCGCGTCATTTGTGAATGCTGCCATTTATAGCTGAACCGCTCGCAAAAAAAAAAAAAAAAAAAAAATCATGGCGGACGTACCTTTGCTAAAGTCTCGGAGGCTGCCCCCCACCCTGTGGCATCTGAGATTTCCCATCTCGGCGATAGGAGACAAGGAGCGGCGACTGCAAGACCGCGATCGCTCTGACCGTCACTCGTCATCACTGTCCTCGTCGTCAAAAGAGGAACTCGCACTCCCAGGAGGGTCCTAAGAAATGACGGATTCATAGTTGTGTTGGTCCATCACATTATCTGAATTATTATGTCGCCTCTATTCCCTACATATGCTCGCAGGATTTCTTCCATTGTTCAGCACTGTATTGTGCAAACGCTTCTCTGTAAAACGTTTCCTTTCCTTTTAAGGATGCACCAATTGTTTCCGCTGCCTCGCGCCCTTTTATAAATCCCCAAACAAGTTCTTTTGTATTTAGATTTGGATTGTACGGTGGAAGGCGGAGAGGAATGTGGCCATGTTCAATGATTACTTGATAAACGACCTATCGTTTTTCAGTGGATATACTTTGAATTATTTGTAATAATTGGGTTTTTGTGAATAACAGCAGCTACTGTGTAAAGTACACTGTCACTGCTCACTAGCCACGGTCAAACAGGGACTGGAGACCGAAACTCTTCTTCAAGACATGGCTTATTTTCTGTTGATCGTTTGGACAACCCTTACTGTAGAAACACGTAAGCTGCCTTCCGTCTGATCCTTCTCACTCATCAGTTTGTTATCACCAAACTCGCAGTGTTGAATTACTGCGCGACCCACGAGAGAGAGCGAGAGAGAGCAATGTTGTGACAAAGAGCGCAGGCAGGCGGGGAAATATTAGAAGCTTTGGAGGGAGAGGCCACGTTCGGGCATGCGCAGTGGAAGGTTTTTTTGAGAGTGGTAGAGCAAGTAGCAGCGTGTTCTACTGGCGGTGGCACGGACGCGCTTTTGCGTTGCTGGTGGCGGGAGTTCGGTACCGACTGTCACAGCAGCGCCACTATGATGTTCGTGTGAATACCTCCATTTAAATCAATGCATATTGTAGCTAGATCTGATGATATCCCCATATTTAAGAAAAGAAACAAACAGCTGTCAAGTAACTACAAGCCTGTAATCCTGACTAGGACAGGAGGGAAAGTAATTGAGAGACTTGTTGCACGGAAACTGTTAAACCACGCTCTTACTATGAACATTGTTCTCCAACAGAAACACAGATGGTTCCAGAAAATCGGTCCACAGAACAATATCCAATTAACAAAAGGTCCACTACATAAAGTCCAATAAACGTAATATCCATAAATCATACCAAAAGCAAAAATGCCCACTACATTAAGTCCAATAAACGTAATGCCTACAGCAAAAAAATCCACAATAAGGTTCACTGAATAATGTCTACAAATAAAAATGTTAACAAGTAGGAATGTACAAAATGAGTAATGTCAAGTTCTGTTCGATCAAAATGTATTGCCTTCATCAGTTATAACATTCATAATCCATTTTTTAGTATTCTTGTTAATAATATAAAAATCTTCCATTATAAATTAAGATAATATTTTAAGGAAATTCGCAAATACAACTTTTTTGCAGAAGAATATTCTTGTGAATAACGGATACATGTACCATTTCCATTACCGAAGTAAAATTGGAAATAAAATGTATTGGGAGGTGCTCCGAAAAGAGAAATCTGCAAATCCCGGTATGTAACAAGGAGATAGACAATATGTCATAGAGAAGGATGTTAATGAGTTAATATTCGAGTCGAACACTGCTTCCATCGAAGGAAAAACGAGTTCCGATAGTTCAGACGTAAGACAAAGAGTTACTGACCGGGTGAACGAAAATCCTAGTCTTATTGTGAGAGAAGCTACCGCTGACATTACAAATGAGGTTTTAGCCAACTTGCGTGATTTACTACGATCCGTAAACTGGGGACAGCACAGTTATCGTCGAGAGTTTTTCAGAAGTAAAAGAGACCTTCAGATATTTTGTCATCCATAGTCTATGGTTCATCTTTGCGGAAAGAACAATTTTGCCGTAGGTTTTTGTCAATGAAACGTTATTTTCCATATCATACCTCTGATAATTAGTTACAGTATATGATACTGGACATTTTTGCAATGGACATTTAAATAACGGTCAGAATAAGGAAAGATTTTGAGAAACGGGTAGGGTTTAGAACACTTCACAGGGGTTACACTAGACCTTATGAAGCTGCCAAACTCGCTTCGTTTTCACATGAGATTCGACAGGAACGGAACACGGACCTTCTTGGTGAAAGGCGAGCGACTTCGCTCTGCGCCATGAGATAACTGTTATTGTTATTACGAAACCATATCTGATATCGTACTATTTACTGTTTCTTTATTGCAAAGAATATTCATATTATCCGCAAAGAGAACTGTTCTTCCGTTTCGAATCGTTGAGAGCATATCATTTACGTATAATAGGTAGAGAATAGGACCTACAATCTAATTCTGCGAAATCCCAAGTACAACTGGTAATAAATCGGAAAGGTGAGTAGATACTATCCCATTATTTCAGTACAATGTTTCTACTCTCTGAGATCGTTGTTTAAGGTATGAACATAACCTATATAGAGCAATATCACGAATTCCATACCAAAGTAATTTTGAAAGTAAAATAATATGATCAATGAGTTTTCAAAATGTTTTTGAAAGATCAAAAAATACTCCAGTAGGTGCTTCATTTTGATCCATGGATGAAGTAATACATTTAAGAAAAAAAAAGAAGGATGTTTATGTAAAGTTTGATTTTCTAAACCCATCCTAAATCCTAAATGTCATTTGAGCGTTTCTGAAAATGGGCAATTTTGAGCTCATTTTCACAAAGTTCAATGTTTTTAGTAACGAGTTTTCGAGAAACTTCATAAAAATCATTTGAAGCATGTGTGTTTACAATTGCAATAATGTATAGAAAATGTACGGTTTCAAGTTCCCATTAAAATCCTGTGATACAAAACCCCATTAACTGGAGTTGGAGTAATCAACAATTTTATTACAATACATACTTAGGATAAATCCTTATTTTTAATCCTTCAATTTCTTAAAGAAATCTGGAAATGGGGAAAGATGGAAAGCAGAGTTCAGGGGAAAAACTACAACAGTTTTGTGAATATTTGGGTTATGTTTTGTATCTTGAAATACTAAGATCCCTTCCCTTCCCCGAGCGCGCGCGCTTGCTGGTGGAGCGCTGCGTGACCTGTGGCGGTGTGTTTACTTTCAAAATATCCGTAAAGAACTGGTCGCAAAAGAATCAAAATTTCTCAAAAAAATCCTGATTTATCGTATGGCATTATGTATATCTTTGTATTCGTCTTTTTACACTCTTTATGATAGACTGAAAAATGTGTATAGTTCCATTTGAAAAAAACAAAGTTACCTCAAATATCTAGTAAAATACAAGTGATAAAATAGAAATAAACTCACGTATCAGTTAGCCCTATTTTCTCATGCACTACCGTGAAAACTGCATTTCAACATCTTCAACCGTTCAAAAGTTTCACTCTCTCTCTCTCTCTCTCTCTCTCTCTCTCTCTCTCTATATATATATATATATATATATATATATATATATATATAAGATAATAATAATAATAATAATAATAATAATAATAATAATAATAATAATAATAATAATAATAATTGTCAAAACCGTTTCGAGAGCCATAACGTTTCAAATTTTAAAATGCGTGAATAGTTGAAATAGTATTTTTACAATTGTGAAATTAAAGAAAACAAAATATAAAGTGATTAACAAACTAACATGTTGACAGAGATGAAATGATGTCATGTTTACATTACCGCGATCTGGGAGCAAAACGAAGAAGTAGTGGCCGGTCGTGGGCGGCGGCAAACTTGGTTGCAGGAGGCCTTGGCTCCTTCCGTCGAAGAGCGGCTTTCACCTGCGCCGTCTCGTCGTCGCTCACGGAGGCAGGTGGCGCCCGCACTTTCGCCCACAGCCTGTGTGTGAAGAGAGCAGGAGGAACACCGTACCTATCATCGCTACTCGCAATGCATCCCATAGCCGTCTTTGTCGCATCGGCCTGCCTCTTGGGCCTGCACGCCGTCCACGCCAGGCCCACCATCTACATGGTGAACGAGAACGATAAGCTGGAGCCAGGTACTGCGCTTCTTACTAGCTAGCTACGAAACATTTCGGAAAGTGTGCAATAGATCATTTTCGGTAATGACCTACAAATCATGACTTTTGTTACGAACTTCTGTATAGATCACGTTTCGCAAGCATGCAAGGGAATAATAAAAAACGCTTTATCTTACAGGCAAAAATGAAGTTCAATAAAAGTAGGTGTGTTTCTTCTCAAATCGACCATTCAGAAAAATGCTTTTGACATCGCAGAGTCGTAAAAAATATCCATTGGAAGAACAAGCTTCTACGTTGGGGCGAATTTGATATCTTTAAATTTTCTCATTTTTAATGCTGTATCGGGAGAATTCCTACCGAATGGAATGCCAATTTTCTTTGAAGCGCCATTTAAAAGTCCTCAGCAGTCCGTAGTCTGCGAGTGCGGGGGCGTGGTTGAAGGAGCGACCTTCCCCCACCCTTCCCTTCCATCCACGCGCCTGGCCGTGACGTCACCAAATTGACGCCTCCAAGTCCCCGTGCAAAAGCCGCACCGGCAATCAGACGCGCAAGTGTGATTTGAGCGAATGATGAACAACCATCACACTTACAGTTCTGATGCAACCTATACTCCGTGCTCCTAACTGAACAAGTATGTAGTATGTAATAGCTGAATGTCAATCGATTTTTCGCAATCAAAGACTCCAAAACTGGTTCTACACAACGTGTTAGAGGGATTAATTTAGGAACAAGATTTATCCACTTTTTCGTTACCAGGGTCCAGCAAAAAGAGTTTTTTGTGTCGAAAATTCGCCGTTTTCAGGCGCATGATTACAATACTTTCTGTTCTTACGAAGTTCGGAAGAGGGCGTGTGGAAAGGCATTTAACTTAAATGAACTACTTACAACTAAACTATATCTAACTTATAATTATTTTATAATAGCCTCTTTGCCCATAGTATACAATAGTTGGAGAATATCTAGGTAATTGTGTTTGTACAGTTATTCTTACAGTTCTTTGTTCATCTATTTTTATTTCCATTCGTAGTCACTTTCGCTCATAAATGTATATGTACAGAACATATTCACTTACTCAAACACACTTGACTACACCATTTTCACTTCACGACGTACACAATCTTGTGTTCGCCAAGGCGACTTGGCGCCGCGGCGTTTTCTCCTCCAGGCGGCCCCGATGCCGCGAAGCGCGCTTCCGCGCCTCTTGCTCTAACACCCTTCGGTGCCCCTCAGTGGCTGGGCCGGGGAGGCGCAGTGACTGAAGAGTGGTGGTGCTGCGATGAACGCGACTTCTCCAAGCGCGATGCAGAATGTGGCACGTTAAATTTTAAAAAACTCGCATTTTGAAAACAGGGCTGTAGCGTCTTATTGCATTATAAAAATTAAGATGTAGAATTTTGTACCATTTATTGGAAAAAAATATTATTAAGGAAGGAATTTTTGAGATAAAAAATCTTTTGATGCTTTTTAGTTTTTCCCATTAAAATAAGGAAATAAGGGAAACTAATTTATTATTTCGCCAAACGCCTTAATTTGTTCGGCGTTTTCCTACAACTACAATATTGAAGATATATTCTTAATAAAATATACTCTTCAAAGACAGATCTTTGAATAAAGTCGTGTATGATTTTTTGAAAAAATAAGTAGATTTTAAATTTATGCAATTTATAAAAAAAATCTCTAAAACCCCTCCAATTTTTCAGGGATAGAAGGAACGCTTAAAAGAATTATGCAGGTTTTCATAAATTCTCTAAATTTTCGAAAATTGCAAAATTTGAAGATTTTTCCTGCGTATTCCTACAACAATGAATGAAGAATTTTCTTCTGAATAAAATATGTACTTCAAAGTTATATATTTAAATGATGACATACATTCTTTCAAAATTTAAATAGAGTTCGCAAACTTTTGGGTGAAATATAGGGAACATTAAAAAGATTTGAGAAAGAAGATATTCTCAAAAACGGCTCCAATTTTTCTCTTTGAACTTTTGTGAAGATAGTGTTACATGCGCTGAATAATATGACATAATCGGAATTTTAATATATTATTTAGGTTTTCAAAAATTATACAAAAGTAATTTTCTTTATATCTCTCTCACGTTAATATTTATAATAAGAACTATATTTTCTGTATATTTCTTGTATATTTTCTATACATTATTGCAATTGTAAACACAAATGCTTCAAATGATTTTTATGAAGTTTCTCGAAAATTCGTTACTCAAAAACATTGAACTTTGTGAAAATGAGCTCAAAATTGCCCATTTTCAGAAACGCTCAATTGACATTTAGGATTTAGGATGGGTTTAGAAAATCAAACTTTACATAAACATCCTTATTTTTTTTTCTTATATGTATTACTTCATCCATGGATCAATATGAAGCACCTATTGGAGTATTTTTTGATTTTTCAAAAACACGTTGAAAACTCATTGATCATATTATTTTACTTTCAAAATTACCTTGGTATGGAATTCGTGGTATTGCTCTATATTGGTTATGTTCATACCTTAATCAACGATCTCAGAGAGTAGAAAAACTGTACTGAAATAATGGGATAGTATCTACTCACCTTTCCGATTCATTACCAATTGCGCTTGGGATTTCGTAGAATTCGATTGTAGGTCCTATTCTCTACCTATTATACGTAAATGATATGCTGTCAACGATTCGAAACGGAAGAACAGTTCTCTTTGCGGATGATATGAATATTCTTTGCAATAAAGAAACAGTAAATAGTACGATATCAGATATGGTTTCGTAATAACAATAACTGTTATCTCATGGCGCAGAGCGAAGTCGCTCGCCTTTCACCAAGAAGGTCCGTGTTCCGTTCCTGTCGAATCTCATGTGAAAACGAAGCGAGTTTGGCAGCTTCATAAGGTCTAGTGTAACCCCTGTGAAGTGTTCTAAACCCTACCTGTTTCTCAAAATCTTTCCTTATCCTGACCGCTGGGTAGTGACGCAGGAGCGCGTGTGGGAGGCGCGGTACGCGGAAATGCTACCCAGTGGTCCTCTTGACGACGCACGTATAAGTATGTAGTAATGTATAAGTAACGGAGGATTCCTCCCTCCACACACGCATACAAAGTAACGGAGAATTACTCCACATTAAGCGCTCAATGCCCAAGAAGGGTTAGGAGACGCGTTGCGTCATTAGGGGGAAAAATCGAAAAGAAAACTGTTTCAATGCTGTTTTCCATTTCAAATAAACAATTGTACACTCCACTGAAAATGAACGATGTGCCATTAACTGACGTTAAGCTAACACAATTTTTTCTCAATTCGTTATTGCTTCGTAATAATTTTCCTAATTTACTTTCTCATTTACAGAAATTGCTCACGTGTCCTTTCACTTTTTTATTTACCAATTTTTTCTATTTTCCCCGCTATCAATTATGTTGCTATTCCCTTGTATCATTATTTACTATTCGATCCTTTGCTTCTCTTCTGTCACCCATTGTTACTGTCACCCTGTTCGTATATTTATTTGAATTTATTGTTTCTATTAACATACCCTTGTGATAGCTTATCACAGATGACATCAAACGTTTAAAATCGATACAAATTTAACCAAAGCTTTAGAAAGGAAAGTAATATTTATTTTAACAATGATATTGAATGTATTAAATACCATTTGGAATATATAATTTAAAAGGCTGGCTGTAACAAATGTTGAATCTTAGCATCTGGGTCAATGATCCCGATCTCGATCAGATTTTTCGTCTAGTTTCTCTGATCCTTGAGCGTGTGCTGAGGTAGCCCCTTGCTTTGCTTCTGGATGTACGTGTAACTTCACAATCATTGCATGTCTTCTAGATTTCTGTGGGAAACATAGTTATTCAAATTATCGTTGTTTCCGCGGCAGTTACTCGATTCCTTCATGACAGGCACAATGGTATAAGAGCCCGAATCTATAGATGATTTGCGTGTGAAAATAGTTTTTATTACGTGGGAGCTAATATTTTCTTATCAATTTTTGTCAGAAACGCTGGTTTCCATCTGTATTGATAATTCAACTTGTATGTGGGTTAGAGAAGAGATTTCAGAATTTTAAAAAACGTGCACGAAATACACTTCTCCCTATGTAGTACGCAACGCATGTAATTAATTAAATAAATAAATAAATAAATAAATAAATAAATAAATAAATAAATAAATAAATAAATAAATAAATAAATAAATAAATAAATAAATAAATAAATAAATAAATAAATAAATAAATAACTAAATAAATAAATAAATATAAAAAAATAAGGCATTTCTATAGGATGGCTCCAGATTTTTCGATCAAAATTTGCACACAGGAATATGTTTTCTATAATATGTCTTCAATAGTATTCTTAAGACTTTTTCAATTGAACTATTAGGGGTCAAAAAAATAAAGAAAATTAGAAAAAAATGTCAGTTTGATGCCAGTATGTAGCGACTCTGTAGCACCACTTGTTTTGAGATTGTATTTCATAATTTGATATTTTGAATTATAGTCTTACAGTTATAATGAAATTGAAGTAATTTATTTCATTCTATTTTCCAAATACTGTTTTCCTGTATTTCTAACATTACTACCCAGGAAATAAAACATGTAGTAAAAATTATTACTAAAATACAGAATAAGATATATCAATACGTAAAAATATATTTGTACGTTTTGTGTTGTTCTAAAGTTGTAGTAAAACATTCTTGTTAACTATTCAATCCTTCTACATTACTTCTCTAAATTTTTGCAAAAGTGTCTGATGAATCCCTTTTTCAACTAATGTTAAAATGCTTTAAAAAGTGATAAATTACACTTTGATATTTGATTTCTAGCGCTGGTGCCTGTCTCCTCCACAGTCATCCCCTTGCCTGTCTACAAAGTCAGCACAAGTCTTGGTTTCGCTGAAAAGAAGGGTGTAAAGACATCTGAACCTGGGAAGCTTATTACAGGTATTTTATCTTCTATATCACACACTCTTTGTGATTTGCAAACATCAAAATGTTAAAACTGAGTCATGAATTTTCCTAATGATTATAAATTTTTGTATAGGCTACTCAAATACATATCATTTTATGTTCAATAGCCAATGAAATCAAATTTTTACTATTTGTTTGTAACTCTTTCTTTTAAGGAACACAAACATGACAATCGAGTTTTTTCATTTAACAGTAAATAGTGCAGTATCATACAAAATGAGAAATGAATATATTAGTATAAATATGAGAAGGAGATAATCTATATATTGCCATGCTAATCAATAAAATAATGTCAGCACTAAATATACTTGATTTGATTGATAAAGGAAGTAATCATTTGCATAATGAAATGTATTTGAATTTTTCTTTGCAGGTGGCAAAAAAAAATTGCATCAAGATGATAACATAGCTATTAATATTAAGCAAATTTCAAAAGAAGAATATGAGCTACAGTCATGAACAACTTTATGACTTTAAACAGATAATCCAAAGAATGAAAACTGAAATAACCATGAAAAGGACTAATGTTGCCACTGATTGGAACTAATCATTACTACTTTCTGAGGTGACTGGAAATCAATAATATTGAATCCAATAATATCTATGAACTAATATCCATCTTACAAAAATTCATAGTTTTGGACAACAAAAGGTACTTTGATCCATCCAATTATATAAGTTCAATTAGATAATGTTCTTAAATAGGATAATGTAATAAATTATATTAAAATTTTATTAGTGGACATTTTGATTATTCAATGTTCTCTTGTTTCTTTTTGGAAACAAGTTGTTGCAATTAGAAATCGATAATTAATTCTCAAAGATACAAAATAGAATATGCTGGATTAGATGAATAAAATATTGAAATATACTTACATGGTATCTGGAGGAATATTATAATTAAAAGGAACTAAAATGACTTTTATTTTAATTCTCACAAGGACTTAAGAAACTCACGTTTCCATTGTAACAGTCATTTCAATGAGAATTTTTCTTCAGGATCTCATTGAAATCACCAAGTAGATATAAGATTGACATAAATGAGTTAATATGGCATTTTGATGAAAGTCAATCTGCTTTTGTTTTTATTTTTTCTTCATAATTTCAAACCATTTTATAAGTAAAAATTGATTAGTTAATAATTGTGGCATAAATAATTGATTTTTTCATTAGTTTGTTATATTATGAAAAATACATAAATAACTGTAAAATTGAAAAGATTTTCCTTCTTTATTTGTATGTTACCCAATAGCGCAAGTGAAAATGAGTTTAGTTTCCTTGATGTGGAAACAACCACTGATATTCTGTAAAAAAAATTAAATGTAAAACCTAGTCATATAGAATATTGGAATTAATAATTCTGACCTGTACATTTTTAATGCATTAAAATTATACTATTTATGTTATTCTTCCTGGTATTTTTGTTGAATTTATATATGGAAAGATTCTTAAGTATAAATAGGTAAAGAAATATAAAAAAAAGACTAAATTTACAAATGGAAGTCTCAACACACTTTATATAGCATTTAATATTGCTTTTGGTAATTGATTTTACTTTTTAGTAGCTTGGTTTTGTTGTTTTTTATTATTCTCTCCCATTATCACTTTATGTATTGTAGCCCTGATGAAGGCTTAATAAAATCAGAAATGCTAGTGATTTTGAACAATTCTTTTACTCCTCATCTATATTGAAGAACATTTCCATATGTAAATTATATTTTAATTTTGTATTATAATTTAATCAGTCCTGTAATTTTTCTATTGTAAAATGGGCCTAAATGTGTATTTATTAACCAAGAAAACTAAATTAATAGGTTTGCAGTAGAAAGAACATGGAAGTAGAAAATAGATTCAAAACTACACACAATAAACATCCTGTTTTTATTTTCATAATGTATTTATTTCTTGAAATCCCCTATTTTATTTTCTTCTTGCTCGCACTTACATCATAAGAATATAAAGTTAAACGGCAAATTTTCGGCAGAAAATATTTATATTCCAATAAGAGTATTTCTGCCGAAAATTTGCCGTTTTCTGGGGCACAATGTAAATGTATGTGTCCTGGTAACTACAAAGCGGATAAATCCTGTTGTTGTAAAGTAAATTACTTCCTCGAACATGTGGTATAGTCATAATCCAAGTTTTGTGGGGTCTTGATGCCGAACAATCGATTCACGGCAAAACGTTTGTCCGTCTGACTGTCCGTCCGCCTGACTGTTGGTGTATGGTCAACGTTAGTGCCTAAACTGATCAGCCGATTTTCTCCAGAACTGATATTCCCTAATCAATCTGGCTGATGACGCGGCCCCTTGAAACCGATATTTTAATTTTGGGGTTACTGTATATGAAGCCCCTGGGACATTTTTAAAATTTTTAAAAAATAACACCAATTTTTTTATTACATTTTGACCTGGAATTGAATAAAGGACGCTTAAAAGAATGGTTTAGGTCTGATTTTCGTTGATATACCGGATTTTTCGAAAATTGCAAACATTAAAATTTTTGCGGCGTCTTCGTACAACTAAAATATTGCAGATCGAGATTTTTTCCTTAATGAAATCTGTTCTTTAAAGACGGATTTTCATATAAGTTCGTGCACATTTTTTTTTAAAATTTGAGCTTTTTTTGCATTATTTTGAGTGGAATTTAGACAAATTTTTACTTTTTAAAACAATTTTTTTCTAAATGGCACTACAATTTTTGGTTAAATTTTGTAGTCAGATAGCATAAAGGACGCTTAAGAGAGTGATCAGGTTACAATGTTGAAATTTCTGATTTTTCGAAAATTGCAAAAATTAAAAATTTTTTCTGCGTAAAAAAATTTTAAAATATTAGTATTTTTTGCGTAATTTTGCGTAAACGGCATTTAAATTTTAAAAAATTTTAAAGGTTCCAATTTTTTCCGTAGCAAAGAAGGAAAGAAAGTGGTGTTGATCCCATTTTCGGCGCATTCTCCATATTTTTGAAAATTGAAACAAAGTCGAAAAGGGAAAATTTCGAATTTTTCGTGTTTCTTTTGAGGTAGTGACACGACATTCTCTTCTATAATATCGTAAAAGTCTTTTTTCAAATCTATTATGGGTAGGATAAAATATTGGAAAAGTGAAAAACGTTTTTTTGGCCCCGGTAGGTCGTAGCTGGGAAGTGGAGAGGGCAAAACAGAAAAGCTGACCCTGACTGAAGAGATTGGGAAACTAGTACGAGAAAATCATCAAAAGAGTGATCTCGTGGCTCAGAGCAAACTCGCTCGCCTTTCACCAAGGAGGTTCGGATTCGATTCCGGTCGAATCTAAAGTGAAATTTGTTCCAACAAAAGGAGTTTGGCTGATTCACAAGGGCTAGTCCAACCCTTGTGAAGTGTCCTAAACCCTATCCCATTCCTATTCCTTCCCCATTCTGGCCGCTGGGTAGTGACGCAGGAGCGCAAATGAGAGAGGCGCATACGCGGAGATGCTACCTGGCGGTCGTCTTGACAACCGCCAGACGAGACGAGACAGAAATTACGAAGATATTAATTGAGAATTCCTCCGCGATAAACACTCGACAAGGAGCGAAGAGACGCGTTGCGTCGATAATGATTAAGAACGTAACATAAAAAAAAAGTATATCATATGTAGCACCATTTAGTTTTAATTGTAAAAATTGAAAATGAAACATTTTTGTTTGAGTAAACGTGTGTATAAAAGTATGCTATAATTGATAATTCAATTGTTTAATTTGGACAAATATCCTGATAATTCAGTAAAATCGAAATTAAGCTGTGGGCTTTGGAGGCCCTTGGCAATGTGTGGATCTTTTTATACCTTGGTATTGTGAGGTTCATTGATTGAAGATTCCGGGTACGTAAACGGCTAAGGACATTATTCCCGTAAGTTTAATATATGTTTTAACGTGGAAGATGATGGTGATCCACCGCTGGATGGCGAGATCCGGCCCCGACCTATCCATCAGCTTGCGGGCTTTTTCCCAACCAGGTATTTCCCACCAGCGGGACACCTCCCCAATCCGGACATGCTATAAGCTCTCGACGGAACTCCTGACATGTGTGGAACTTCGGTGCTTGTGTAAGTAAGGGGAGAGGATAGGGCAAGGAAAAGGAAGGAAAGGTTGGGCTTGGTCCGTGGCCGGGGTTTTTTTTTTGGGGGAATCTGCTCCGTCATTGACCTGGTATTGATCGGAGAAACTACGGATAAGTACCGACCAGAGCAGCCGTCCGCGACCACTTGAATTCTCCTCTCGACAGCTAGTAGGTAAATCCAACTTAGCTACAAAGCTAGAGTCAGAAAACCTGCCACAATCGAGAGTGGAACCCAAGAGTGGTTAGAGGCATTAGAGTGACATCAATTAATGTCCTGAGTCACCTAAGCCGGGGTTAAAATTGGTGTAACAAGGTGAAAGTTATTACTCGTAACGGGAGTGCTAAAGAATTCCGAGCCCGGCCACAAACCCCGCTCCTGAGCGAAGGCTGCCGTGCAGCAGCGATGGAATGAGCGGCGCGCGGTTTTCGCCTCCGAAAGAGAAACCGCGTGGGAGGGGGGATGGGTGTCGGGGTGGGGAGGGGGAGGGAGGGGCTGCGCAGAAAGCATGCGCAGTTGAAGAGAGCGCGTGGCGCGGGGCGCACAGAACGGACGGCGCGACTTCGCTGCCTGTGGTGGAGCGGCGGCGAGGACAGCCAGCTGGTCAGACTCCCGACAGCCACGTGGGTAAGACGTCTCACTTTCACTTTCCAACCAACGTTCTTGAATTATTGCTTATAACAGGTAGCATACTACCATAAGGTACTAGGTTCCTAGAAACACGGAGAAAACTATCAGTGCTCACTAATGCAAACGGGCTCTCTGCTAACGTATAGAACCGATGGGGCAAATAAAATGTATATTAGTTGCAAAAATAATTGCATTTGTTTAAAAAATAAATCAAAAATAAACTAGTGGCGCTAATGAATGGCACAGCCTTTCTCGTACCAGTTAGTTTACTATTCTCTTCGGCGTCTAAAAGTCTACGAGGGCCTCTCGCGACCCCACCGCTGCTCCTGGAGGTGGTGAAAAGCACCTTCCCACGCCCTGAACCTCGCATAATTCTGGTACAAGACCTGGAATACCCCCATGTCCCAGATCCAACTGAAAACATTCATATCTTATATGGGTATCAAATCCATAGGCTTAGTGCCCATAGACTGGTTCATTTACTCTGAGCTCTGTCTAACGAGAGCGTATAACTTGTTCGTTCTGAATGTAATCTTGTGTGGTTTTGAAATATAATAATTTATAAAAATAATCATATGATTACAAGTGAACTTTTTATGTATACTCCGCCTTTAATGAGCTTTGATATATTGAATCTATGTATCTGAAGCATTTTGTAAAAATTTGTTTGCAACAAAAGCGAAGCAAACTTTTGTTAGCATTAAAATCTAGCAACAACGCAAGATCCCAGAATTTTCTCAAAATAAGATAACTCTACAGAAAATGTTGTAGAACATAACATTTACATCACATATCAGTTGACCCAGTGGTTTGGCATTTCTGAAAATGCGCAATTTTGAGCTCATTTTCACTGAAAAAGTTTTGAGTTTTCAAGAAATTTTATCAGACTATTTCAAAGCAGTTGTACTCGCAAATGTGATGATGTATAATGAACGCCCGTAATGGTAATATAAACAACGTGAGTGATGTATCAAGAAATGACATTTGTGTAATTTTTGAAATTTCAAAAGAAGACATCAAAATGGTGTTCAGGTCATGTTATTCAGTGTGATTATTGTTGTCCGTATAAAAAGTTTTAAAAAAGTTGAAGCAGATTTTGAAATTTTTTAAAAAATATTGCCCATATTTCACTCAAAATTGCGCTAAAACTACTGTTTCAAAAACTACGTGACATTAAAGAGCTAAATGTGGAGAAAAAAATTTATTTGAGAAAAAGTCTACCATCAATGTAGTTGTAGGAAGACGTCAAAATAATTTCAAACGTTTGTAATTTTCGAAAATTCTGATTTAACAGTGAATATTCGAGCATATGTCACCTTCATAAAGGTATTTCACCTTATTCTTTCACGAAACGCAAAGAAAAGAATTGTAATTATGTTTGAGAAAATTTTGGGAAAGTCTCAGGGTCTTCATGTAAAGAACTCCCAAAATTTAAATTATATTTTATTTCATACTATGACGCATTTCGGTTGTTTACGTGTCTCAAAGCAAGCCGGAAAGTGGGACTTCAAGGGACAGTGTACCGTAATGAAATCTCATACCAACTTATGAACTTGGAAGTTTGGTACCAACGTTTCTAATTTGTTTTATATATAAGTGGCCAGCACAAACAATGCAGATGATTGCAATCATGAGAAGGAAACTTACAATAATTCATGAAAAATGTAGATAACTGTACAGATATGATGACAAAGTTGGAGAACTTATTTATTTTTAATTCTTAAATACAAATTAATAACATTTACAAAATACATTTAAATATTAGTCATATTAATTGAACACTCAGGTCTGACTTTGTCTCTTGTGTTTTCGATAGTGTCGCGTGAATCCAACCGACTTTTTCTTAAGAAACACTATCAATAATTGATAAATTATTTATAAAACTTCGAAAGGTGCGTTGAACCAATAACATGGATTACATCATTGAATATTTTGACCATTAGGACGCGGAATTCATCTTCTTGGACTGTAGCAAAATAAGTACTACGTTACAAAATACATTACAATTTCGTGTAGCTGAAGAAGAAACTACTTTCCAAGTCTTATAAGTCAGTCAACATAACATCCTCGTTAACGATGTTAATATTTGTATTTTTTCTAGAAACAAATTTTTCATATTTTTTATACCTTTCTTTTGATTCCTGAGGTATTAATTATTCAATTACTTCATTGAATAAATCTATTATCGGTTTCCGAAGCGTCTCTTTATCTTTCAATTCCCTTTTAAAGTATTCTGATATTGCAATTGTTTTACAGATATCAAGATATTAGAGGTGTCTGGTGCCGAGGGCAATTCTTAATTGGCACTCGTACATCGTGAAATATTTATTTATTTATTTTTTATTTATTTATTTACGTCAAAAAAGCAGTTAAAAACTGCGTATGACATGCTATGGGGAAAAGTGAATTGTGTGCACATTTTCAAAATTCTGTGATCCCTACACTAAGTCATATACTACTTAAAATTGGAGAAAAAAATATTGCAATATTGGAATGCAATATGGAAATATTGCAATATGATATTAAAATAAAAGGAAGGAAACGCGATATAGTTCGAAATAAAATTTGTTACGACACACGGGTGGAAATGTTTATATTAATCGTTAAAATTGCAGCCCCGGCTCCTAATGTCGCCTCAACGAGAAACGTCTCACTCGTAATGTAACATTTTCCGTCCTTAAGACGTAAATTACTATTTCAGAATCGCAGAGGTTCGAGAAGAGTCAGATTGATCAGAGAATGTTCATTTTGACGAAACTTGTACGAATACTTTAAGCCATAAAGTTGTTCACTGACACGCCTACAGACGGTCGGACGTTTTGTAAAAAAAAGAAGAAAAGGAAAAAGAAAGCAACAACACTTTTTCGTGGTCAAGGGACACCTTAAACATGCATTTCCCTTGAAATATCGAAATCAATTTTCCCCATCATTACATAAATTTCTCTATACTACGTATAATCCATATATACGCATGTATGCGTTAGAGCAACTAATGATGCTACAACAACACATACTTTATTGCATTATTTGTTAAGTTTTGTAATTTTCGAAATTCAGGTAGTTGAATGAAAATGCGACTTGCACCATTTAAGGGCCATTTTTAAGTGCCATACAGTTTTTTAACTCTGTTTTCATATATTATTTATCTTAAACACATCTACGTGATGGCTAGATGCAGAGATGATTTCTAGATGAATCTAGAAATAACTTCTTGCTGCACTTAGAACTGTTACAAAAGAACTGTTTGTATTGCTTCTCTTGGGTTTAAACAGATATATTTTTAAACATTCTGTACAGACATTTGAAATGACTGTGGTTTACATGTTTTTTCTTCACCTCATTAATAGTATAAGACTCACCTGAATATCGTCACTTCAATTTGATTAACAACTCACATTGAATCTTAACACACTGGCTGTCATGCGGGACCGTATGGTGTTGTCGAGAGATTTAACGTTTTTCACACGAGACCGTATGGTCTCGTAGGGATATTAAATTTTCTTTTAGTACACGACCATATGGTCTCGTAGGTATATTTAATTTTCTTTTAGTACGAGACCGTATGGTCCCATGCGTTGCCTTGTCTCTTTTATGATAATACTCGATAATGTTTCAACCTATCCGCGAATTATCATAGGTAAATCCACAAGTGCTTTGGAAATTGTCGATAAAACTTATATAAATAATCTTATTCAAGGCCACTTGCAATGTTAAAATCGAGGAGGTTAGGTTATATGTATACTCGTATATGATACACACACGTTTTCTTGAGTCCCGGTATACCTACCCCCACTCCTTTGCCAACATTAGTTAAGAATAAATGATAGCAACGAGCATTGTAGACAAAATCTGATAACCAGAAATGTTCGCTCCCATGTAATAGAAACTATTTTGCATTGAAAAACTAACTACAAATTTGATATAAAATTCCTAGTCAAAATAACCAAACTCCCCACTCCTCGCGCAACGAGCGAAGCGAGAGCTTAAGAAAACGTGCGCGGAGAATACCAACGAGATAGAATATTACCACATGGAGTGGCTGAACCGCCGTCATCTTTGGAGCAAATAGAACCCATTTCTATTTTCTCATCCTTACTTCGTAAGAAGAAGTATTGTAATCATGTGCTGCAAACCGGCGACTTTTCGGCAGAAAAACTCTTATTGCCGGGCCCTGGTAACGAAAAAGTGAATGAAATTAATTCCTCTAATACGATGTGTTGTCATTAGGGAACGGAATTTATTGTAATAAAAGAAGCAAAATATATACGTGTATATGTATTTATTTTTTCTAAAATATGTATGAAAAAATAGAAAATATGTGAAATAAACATTCACTATAATCCTTTCCTCAAGCGTTTCCCGACCACAGCACCTTGCCGAACGGATCTTAACTCGGATTTAGAGAGACTGAAAGAAAGTTCTACATCAAGGGAAGCAATTATTCGCTAGTTTCATCCGAAATATATAATACTTTCATAGTATATACAATGTGTTTTACGAGGAGCCGGTGCTCATGTGAATAGCCTGTGATAGAAAAACGAGGGTAAAGGGAGCACACGCCCCCTCCCGACTCCAGAAAAGCGATAAGACAATGATCTGAAAAAAAAAATTGTTGTTTGAGTTACGCATGGGGTCTATGAAACATGGAGTGTATGAAACACGTTGTTGAAGTTCCTTCAGCTTCATATATATTCGCTCATCCTTGATCCTGACTGCTGTTTTCAAGAAGCAGAAGGGGGGGGGAAGGGTAAGTTTGACAGTTAATAGAGAAAGTGCGGCGTGGATATCAGCACATTGCTTTGTATTTCAATAACAAAGTTAGTTTTCAAGTAACATATATTTCGAACTCGCGTGTGAAATGCTCATTTTAGACTTGTAAATATATTAAAATGTAACGAAATATGTAGCAATAGATAAAATATGTAAATTATACCAAAATATGTAAAAAGATGTAAAATAAAAATGGTTCCAATTCGTTCAACATGCCGTGTTAAGTCTCAAAAATATTAGCGAATGAAGCTATCATGTCCCTGTAAAAATATATATTTACATGAAAATCCGTTCCCTAGTAGTCATAATCTATGTTTTGTGGATCTTTGATACCGAAAAAACGATTGACTTCAAAATATCTGTCTGGCTGTCCGTCCGTCCGTGTGTATTCAAGACTAACGCCTAAACCGTTCATCCAATTTTTTCTAAATTGATATTTCCCGATCGATTTATATTAACTCGAGGCCCTCGAAGATTGAAACAGATGTTTTGATTGTTTAGGGTTCTTTACCAGAAGCTTCAGCGTTTCCAAACTTTTCTCAAAAATGTCAACAAACTTTTGATTAAACTTTGTCTTCGGGTAGCGTAAAAGTCACTTAAAATAATGATACAGGTCTCATTTTTGTTGTAATCCCTGGTATTTTGAAATTTGCGCAGTTATTTTTTCTGTCCTCCTACAAGTACAATATTAAAGATAGAGATTTTTCCATAACTCGCCAATAACGATATTTTTCCTTGTAGGCCATTTATAGACAGTGCAATGCCGACTGTTCCATACACTCAAAAAGCAATAGTACGTATTTTGTGGAACCTAGCTGCATTTCCTAACAAATAGCGATCACTTTTAGGTCCTCAACATATCTTGCATCTAAAATAATTGTAAGTGATAATATTTAAAAGGTTTCACAAGCCTTCTTCATATGCACAGAATGAGCAATTGAAATTGAAGGGAGTTTGTTACCACTATGTATAAAAGGACTTTCTAACTTACTTTTGACGCATCTATAAAGAGTTGCCATTCATTCACATAAAATAATTTACATTATTAAAGTTTGAGAGGCTTTCTTAGATCGAAAACTACTGAATGTCTTCATGACGTCAAACTACGCTATCTGATTGGTCAGTAAATTTCATTGCTGTAATTGTGATCAAAGCAGCTCAGATTGCATTTTTATAGGATTAGGTTTCTAACCCAAGGGGTTATTAAATTCCCTTGAGATACCAACAAGGGTTCGTTGACGTTAGAAACATAGAAATGATCATCTTTTTTTGAATGCGCTTCTTCTTCTTCTTTGCCTTCTTCATGCTCTAAAACATATGATTGTGGGAAACAGGATAAGGAAGATCTGGCCTATTAGCAACTGGTCGTATTACATTATTTTCGTAAAAGGGTATTTGTGCGCCGAAAAACAGCGAATTTTCCTCAGAAAAACTCTGATTACAGGGCCCTGCTAACAAAAAGTGGATACATCTCTGTATCTACTGTATACAGTTCCTATACACAGTAAATCACTTCCAGTAACACGTTATGTACTACTCAGAATCCATGTTTTGTGGGTTCTGGATACCGAAAAATCTATTAACGGCAAAATGTCTGTTTGTTCGTCCGTCCGTCTGTCGCTTGTCCGTCTGTCTGTCGTCGTACTTCCGTCGATCAAGGCTAGCAGCTAAACCGTTCAGTCGATTTTCTCCAAAATTGAAATTTCCGGATTGATTTAAATGAAGTCAAGGCTTTCTCAGTGAGAAAGGAACATTTTGATTTTTGTGGGTACTTTATATGAAGCCTCAATAAAATTTCCAAAATTTTCTCAAAAAGTCTCAAAATTTTTTGATTAAATTTTATCTTCGGATACCGTAAGAACGATTAAGAGAAGTGTGCAAGTCTTATTTCCTTTGAAAATTGCTGATTTTTTTGAACGTTACCAAAGTTAAAATTTGTTTTCAGCGTTTTCCTACAAATACAATATTGAAGATAGAGATTTTTACATCCTCGTATACTACGTACGCACAGTGAGCACCGTGCTATCTTCCAGGCTTCTACGCCCGCGTATTGCAGGCTCGTTCGCTGGAGGTTCGCATGGCTCGCCATCGCAACAAACAGCACCTACGCCCTATCGTCAGGCGATGGGCCCGCCTCGACATACCCTGAGTTCGACCACTTCAGCGAAAACCCAGATACCCTTCTACGCCGTGCGTGCCTCGAATTACTACGTTCCCCGACGCTGTGCTTGCTACTTGCGCCTTCGTGATTGGTCAGTCGTCCAGCAAGAGTGGCCCGCACCAACAGACTTTATCTTTGATATTGAGTTACAAGCTGCCTTATTGGCCTTGTTATATTTATACAGATACCATAAATTACATTTAGCTGATAACCCATTTGTAGTTTCTAATCTTAGAAAATAGTTGGTTGGCAGAGGTAATCCGCCCTCACTGATGCTGTGCATTGAACCTCCTCATACGGAACAGAAATTGTCTGGCAAATTCGTGAATCGCAAATTCGTTATCGTCCCGTATCTATTAAAAAAGTACACGCATTTCACAGTTAAACCTTGGGTGAAATATGCACCATGAATAGAACTAATAGACACTGTAAAGCACGCATACGCAATTCAATTTCCAAGAAGAAAAGACAACCTTCCAACAATAAAGCACGGTTATGGAGTGGTTTTCCATTGTTAAGATGTGTAAAACGATAACTTATTGGTAGGAGGAAACATGAGTTACACAATTAATGATCGGACGGAAGCACTAGTCGTGTTTCACACATCATATATTGAACAATGGATATATAATATTTCCGTCAATCATACGTGATAGACGATGAACTGAACTGAATAAAATACTGAAATACTGAACAAAAACTGATGACAGTTCTTGATTCAGTATGAAAATCCTTCTAGACCACGTTCTCTGTTTTTGGGAACCAAAAACCTTGTTGACCAGTGTTATTGATTATTTTACTTTTGTATCCAAAATTTAAGCAAACTTTGGGTCTTGTACATTTTGATTCAGTCTTTCTAAAACTTATACATCCCTTTCGTTGATTTTGTTGCATACTTGACCGGCGAATAACTCCTGTTCCAATTGCACCAACACTTCACGTGCTCCTCCACAGACCAGCTGCATATCGTCCTCCATATTCGAAAATACGGAAATAAATTCTAAGCTTAACTTCCCACTTGAAACTTCAAAGTGTCTATACTTTATCGAAAAATTGCCATCATTATACTAATAACGTGACATATTTAGCGTAAGAATCTTATTACTAGGGGACGGATTTTAATGAACAGTTTTTTCTTTTCACCGTTTAGTATATCAATTCAATTTATGTTACGACAAATGAAAATTACCCATGTTTATAACTTTTTTTTGAATTTTTAGTCGATTTCGAGTAAAGTTATTTTTACCCCTTTTCGTAATTTTTTATGTGTTTTAGCTGATTTCATCGATTTTAATATCATTTTAATGATACTTGCTTCAAATAATATTTACGAGATGCAACAAATGCTCTCCACAGAATTTCTGAATGGCCTATTCCATTCCTTTGTTCAAAAATTGTATTGGCAGCCGTTGTATGTTATCTAAGGTTCCGACGCCTATAAGCATCATTGTCGGTTCGGCCGATTTCGGTATAACTAAAGACAGAGATTTCCTGGAAATGAACAGTCCAAACCAAATGTTTGCAAGCCGAGTGCACTCGAACAAATGGAAGAAGCTTTGATTACATTAGTAACGTATCCAGCTTGAGTTGTTCATCCAAACTGGTTTTGATCACATTTTTATGTAATTATTTGCTTTTAGGGCATTTAAAAACATTTTAAGAGCATTTTATTGATCATTTTTGGCAATGTCAAAGGTCATCAAAATCCACCCCTACTTATTACTAAAATAATACCTACTAATGTGGTTCGGGGTATCAGTTGATGTCACTGCAGAACTTCCTACCGGGAGGTCCCAGTGTTTGAGTCCCGACGGTGGCAAGATTTTCGAAACTAGGTACACTCAGACCTCCTTATATCGAATCTGACGGTTGCTTCACTAATATTCAATATATAGAATTTTTGATTAATTATCAGAATTCGATAATTATGAAATTTTTCCAAATCTATTAAAACAATCATGATGTCACTGCAGAACTTCCTACCGGGAGGTCCCAGTGTTTGAGTCCCGACGGTGGCAAGATTTTCGAAACTAGGTACACTCAGACCTCCTTATATCGAATCTGACGGTTGCTTCACTAATATTCAATA
The DNA here is from genome assembly GCA_964035755.1 of Teleogryllus oceanicus. Taxonomy (NCBI): domain Eukaryota; kingdom Metazoa; phylum Arthropoda; class Insecta; order Orthoptera; family Gryllidae; genus Teleogryllus; species Teleogryllus oceanicus. Next base: position 92,685,352 of record CAXIVR010000002.1, on the reverse strand, counting down.
TATAGAATTTTTGATTAATTATCAGAATTCGATAATTATGAAATTTTTCCAAATCTATTAAAACAATTTTGGAACAATTGGATAAAATGGAAATTGAAAACATTAAATATTTAACAAATGTTAAAACATTCAATATAATTTAATTATTCGTACTACATATTTATGAATAGGAACGTGAAATTAGTATTGCTTATTCTGTAATATTAAGGGATTTTCGTTTCGACATTTCGAACACTCTTCTTAAACGCGTAAAAGCAAACTGAACCTATCCTGAAACGAACTACCGTCATAGCGCAGGGCCATTAGACGAAGGGGTCCATGATTGACCTTCAGATCCCTGATGAACGCATTCCTGCGACTGACAAATTACGCCATCAGAGGTCAACATTTAATGAAAACATTTTGTGCCATTTTTTTTAAATTTTGAAAATGCCACAGTGGCTTCATGAAAAGAATCTCCTAAAATTACAATATCGATTTCAAATTCAAGGGGCCGCGATATCAACTAAGTTGATTGGGGGAGATATCAATTTTGGAGAAAATCGGCTTAGCCGTTAGCGTTATTCACAACATGGACAGATGGACAGACGTGCCGTCAATCGATTTTTCGGTATCTAGGATCCATATAACATGGATTCTGGCTACACCACGTGCTAAAGGACTTTTATTTCTATATTTATCAACAATATTTATCCACTTTTTCGGAGTTTAACGAGGTTGTTACTCTCCCGCTCCTCCTTCCTCATTCCTTGTATGATGAGGCCCTGGGCTTCGGACAGGTATAGCTGAGTTGCTATTAACATCATCGTCTCCTATATTATTTCAGTAGTATAATACCTTTTGCGATTGTCACACGCAACCAATCTTTATAAATGAGGTCTGTTTAGATTGTTTAGATTGTTTAGATGAGATGTTAGATAAGAAAGATTTCACGAAGAGGTGACACATTACATTGAGATTTTAAAAATATGAAGGATTTGTTTAAACAGCATCTAAATATTCACATTAAATGCAACCCGCAACACTCGGTCAGATACATTGTTAAATAACTCCTAAACGAAGCGTTCTAGGGTCTTAAAAATTAAAATTTTGAGACCAAAGATCTCAAAGAAACGTTTTCACGTCATAGTCTACAGGATTAAATGTTCTTGGACATTATATTAAAACATTTGTCGGGTCACGCTTATTGATATTGTCAATACCATATATCCATGGAGGAATACAGAATATATTCCTCCATGAGCCCTTGGTACTCGCTTAGAAGGCTCTCTCCATCTCTCTGTGTTCACCGTGATTTGCGCAGATTGTCGAGGTTTATTGGCATATTTATTAATTCAAGGTTCGTTCTCGTAGAAACAATTATTAGTGGCTTGATACCGATGAAGATTGTTTCTAATGTGTGTAGTGCAACCATTCATTTACCGTTTTGCCATGATCTACAAGCGCTGTATACCCAATTGTGGAGGGAATTATGATGGAAACGGAGCACGTGTTGGTATGTTTCAGTTTCACGATACCCTTGTGGAAAATGAGGGTGGTGTTTAACATACGAGAGTTCTCGCTGGGTCCGCTAATTGTTTTTGTTATTATTATTATTATTATTATTATTAATTCATTCACAGGTCACTGGTACATAGATTGTAGTCATACAGATACAATACATCAAAGCATGACAACAATAAAAATCAACAGTAATAGACTAATAAAATTTAACATTTATAATGTTCATAAATGCTAATGTGATTAAGATAGCAACTAAACACAGTCATTACTTCCCAAGAATTTTCGGACCAATGTGCACGTACAAAGTATGACACATTTCTGGATATTTATTATGGCATTTTTATTTATTTTCAGCGTTTCTAGTGAATTCTTTAAAGTCTTCGGGATGACGCCCGTTGCTGAAAGAACCACGGGAACGGTTTTGATTTACGAGATGTTCCATTGCTCCTTCACGACATGTGCCAATTCTTTGTACTTCTGGATCTTCGTATGATATGCTGTAGCGAGATTGCTGGTGTCCACAACTGCCATGTCTACAAACCATACTTTCTTCTCATTTTTATTCCAGAGTGTTATATCCGGTCTGTTATGATGTACTGTACGGTCCGTCAAAATACTACGATCCCAGTACAATTTATAGTTATTGTTTTCTAGTACATTCTTTGGGATATACTTATAGTATGGTGTATCATGGCATGGTGCTACACCACAGATCTTGACGAGTTGGGCGTGGATAATTCGACCCACCATATCATGCCTGTTCTTATACTCCGTTGGGGCGAGTACACTGCATCCTGCTGTAATATGTTGAATTGTCTCGCCGGTTGGCCACAGGCCCGGCAGTTATCAGAGGTCATTTCTGGATCTTTGATGACATATTTGAGATAGTTTCTGGTTGCAATGACTTGATCTTGGATGGCAACCGGGGGGGGGGGAAGGGTTCATACCCCTCAGTCTCTGGGTAGAGATATCCGATGCTGAGCCATTTGTACGACATGTCTACGTCTACATTTGGATTGGCTATTTCAGCTGAGTATCTCCCATGGATTGCTTTGTGCTTCCAGAGATCTATCTCTTGTTGGAAAGAGGGCTGTTGAAGTTCTATATTAGCTTGATTGAGACTCAGAGGTGTATAATTGTAGTCCGCTTCAAGTACCACTTTGTGTAGATGAGAAGATAACGCTTTCTTCCTGAAGTATTCTCTCATACTGGTAATCTGTTTGAAATGGAGATTACTTATTTTCAGGATACCACGACCTCCCACCTTCCTTGGAAGCGTTACCCTTTGAATTGAGCTTTTGGGGTGGTGGTATTGGGAACGGCTCATTTGGACCCTAATAAGCCTTTCCAAGGATTCAATATCCGTCCTGGACCATTTAATAATGCCCAGTGAGAAAGTTATTACTGGTATTACATACATGTTAACATACAGTTAGGTTTCGTGAATTGAGGAAGGTTTTGAATAAACCTTTCATTCTCTTCTCGAATTCCACCTGCAGCTTTTCTTTAATTTCACTGTGGATTATCAGCTTGTTTTGTTGAATTCCGAGGTATTTATAAAGTTCATTTTCTTCCAGGGCTGTTATAGTCTCCCCTGTCAGCGTTTCATGTTCTACCTCGCTGATGAGTTTACCCTTCCTCATACTTTGGATTTTGCATTTTTCGATACCAAATTGCATTCCTATGTCGGTTGAGAATCTTTCGGTGACATGAAGGAGCTTCTTCAGTCCCTTTAATGTTCCTGAGTACAGTTTGATATGATCAGTCTATGTATGCTAGATGACTCACATCATGTTTGCTCTGACCTTTCAGCTCATATCCAACTCCCATGCTTTCCAGCAAGGAGGAAAGGGGATTCATAGCAAGGCAGAACCAGTAAGGGCTGAGACTGTCGCCTTGGAATATACCTCTGCGGATTTTCAGTGTCTTAGTGACAATTCTTTCACTACTTGAGGACATATGTATTGTTGTTTGCCAGTGATTGATTACGTTCGTAAGAAATCTTACGATTGCATGGTTAACACGATATAGCTTTATTATTATTATTATTATTATTATTATTATTATTATTATTATTATTATTATTATTATCATCATCATCATCATCATCATCATCATCTACATTACTAATTTTCAATTTGCGCATAATTTCAAAAATATGTTTGCAATCAGACCTCTGAGAGGAGTCCTGATTTCGTGGGACTCAGGAGAAATACGAAAACAACGAAACAATGGGTGTGAAACAGAAAAGGTTTCCATTTTGGATGAAATCTGCAAATACTTCTGTCAGTTCTTCTGTCAAATCTGCTGCTGCGCCTACAGACGGAATTCTCATACTCAGTGCGTCTCTACTTCCGACACATGTATCGTTATGCGACAGCAGGACTCCAAGGAAGAGGCTGATCGCCACAAAATCTTTGCTTTTTACGTGTGTCATTATGGTACAGCCTCTTTTTTCATATTCTTGGTATGTAAAGAACTGTTGTACTGTATAATATACTATCATAATGTAATATTGTTGATGACATTTATTTTTGTTAAAATGTTTAATTTATTGCAGTATTACACGAAATTATATTATGTGTTGTTTTTGGGCATTGTGCGTGCTTCTTTTTTAACGAAGCAGTTTCTGTGGACATATGATTTGCTTTATTATTATAATAAATTTCTTTCCCTACCATTTGGTATAAGTAGATTAAAAGAATGTTACCTTCTGTGGGTCTGTGGTGAGGTGGAGTGGAGTGGAGGGGGATTACAGAAGACGAACGGAAGCTGAAACTGTAACTAGTCCGACGAGCGACGGCCTTCACGGAGACCTCGCGATCCGTTATTTCTCCCCCCCCCCCTCGCACCACTCAGAACACCTCCTCCGCGCGGCAAGGCAGACTCATTCCTTTGCGACCGTCGTTAGAGCGAATCGAGGAGCACAACGGAGCTTTCACACGCGAGTCGACACACTTTGAAATTTAACCAGAAAACGCTAATTCAAGAAGCCTAATATTATACTTATATCATTCCAGTGGACCCGTGCGAAAACTAAGCATTTTCTAAATCATTGTTGTAAAAGTGAAAATAGCTTCAGAGTGAAACCCAACTTCGAACGGACGGGTTCTGAACAGGACGTTTCAACATTATAGACCAGGTACTGGGTCCGAGTAACCATTCTAATATTGTTAAGCGTTGCGATTAGATGGACACATAACCAAACAGTCTGATAATTTGTGGAAGAATGTTTCTATATTTTTTCTTTAATATGATTTTAGAAATGATTTCGGGTTTCTGGCCACCCACGGTATGAAGTGACGACATACAGAAAAACTAAATCTCCAAAAGTATAATGGAAGGTCTCATTTTGCATAAAAATGTAATTTCGGTCATACCTGTCTCTCGTCGGTTCTCCAACTGCCCCTCGTAAGAGTTTTCTGTCGCACAATTATTATTTCTCTTACGAAATAAGACCAGAAAATAAAAAGTATTGTAATGCTGCGGGAAAAGCGGCTTATTGCCGAGAAAACTTATTGCCGGGCTCTGGAAACGAAAAAGTGGATAAATCTCGTTCATATATATATATATATATATATATATATATATATATATATATAATAAGGTACTTCCACAATCACTTTGGGTAGACAGAATCCATTTTTTCGGTCCTTGATACCAAAAATTACGGTAAAATATTTATCCATTCGCCCGTCCGTCAACGCTGGCGGTTAAACTGTAAATATTATTTTCACCAAAACTGATATTCTTCCATCGATTTGTCTTTTGTCGCGGCCTCTTGAATTTAAAATGAATATTTTGATTTTTGGGAGTACTTTACCTGAAGCCTCAACATTTTCATTTTTTTCAAAATTGGTTTCAAATTTACCTTAAATCCTCTATTTAAGACGCTTCCAACAAAGACCTTTAAATAAATGGTCTATCGTGTAAAATGGTGTAAATTTTCAAAATTTGCAGTTCAACATTTTTTGGTGACTCCCTACAACTGCTATATTAAAAAAAGGAATTTATTCTTTAATATCTGTTCATCAAAACTTTATTGAAAGAAGGTGAATATCCATGTTTTGAAAATGTGAGTATTTTCCCGTAATTTTGGGTGACACAATTATTTTCTCAACGCCTTCAATCGCAATTGCAATATATTACGTTCCGAGTAATGTGAGGAAATATGTGCTATTGTAGCACCTTAGTTTCTGTTTCTGCCCGGCTGCGAAAACACAAAGAAGGATAACGTGGATCGCGTATGTTTGTTTCTTTTCACCTAACGCTCAAAATAATTAACCGTTTTGAATCCAGTAAAGTCAGAATTATTTCGATATTATCCAGGGAAAACTTAGGATAGGTGTTATAGCTTCAATTTTCTTATTTTCTCCAACGCTACTTCAGTCACCACCGATCTGGCTTGTTGGAACTCATTTTTCAGGTTCTGTTTCGAGCAATAATAACAAATTTCTTTCCTTGGTTAGTGTTATTGCGTTGAAGAGTTAACCTACTGTACTAAATTTTTCTCTCACAAACCTACTCTAAAAATTTTCTCTCGCAAACTAGTAATGGAGTACAATAATTCTTACAAAAATAGAGCTTTATAGCAACTTGGGAATTTTAAAAAAATTAGGAAACCATGTGACTATTAAAACACTCAGACTCTTATTGTTTCAGAAGGCAGGTTTACGGGCCTAACGTCAATCGTGGATCTGACGTATACGCAGGTTTTGCAGTCCCTTTCACAGATTTTTGCAAAAACGTATGTCCTTTTGTGAACAACATTAGTTTCCGAAGTAAAAGTAAGAATATTTTTCCAAAATGAACATTCTTGTATTGAAAAGACTCAACACTAGATCTCACGAAGTTTCAACATAACTTCATTACCTAACGTTCACCATTTTCAAGATATCTCAAAACGTCTAATTTTCTTTTGGTTAATATCTGGGAAATAGAGATGGCAGACAGATATACAGACATGCAGACAGACACACAGACGTACAGACGTACGGACGTACAGGCAGGCAAGCAAACAGAAGCAGGCAGACAGATACAAACGTTTTCTGAAAACTGCTTTTTCGTTTTAAAGATTCTCAAAAAGTGGATTCTGACTACGATTGGTATTTGAGAAAGAAATGTACTACTTATAGGAGAAAGACAGACGTAGAGACAGGCGAGCAGACAGACGAGCAGACAGACAGACGGACAGACAGACGGACAGACTGACGGACAGACAGACAGATGGACGGACGGACGGAAGAAAGGACGGACGGAAGGAAGGAAGGAAGGAAGGACGGAGGGAAGGAATGACGGAAGGACGGACGGAAGGACGGACGGAAGGAACCAGGTAGCTTTGATAAAAAGTCTCATGCATTTGTTTTGGGCTCTTTCTAATTAATTTGTGTGTGTATGTGTGTGTGTGTTTGCAGCACCTCTCCACATTGACCACTCATAAGTGAGCGAAAGGCGAATTATAAATTTATAAATTAATGCTCCATTTTCCATTGCTAATGCGGAGTTTCTATTTATTAATAGATATAGTTTGACTATCTTGAACCCAAAAATTGTTTCAGCAGTTAAATAAATGTGCATTTTAGATCCTGAATGTGAAGGAGTATTAATGTTGATATCACCAATGTACCTAACTTCGTTTAACTGAGAAGAGCTTTCGTTACAGCCGTAATAACTTTTGTGCATTATAAACGACCTTTCCTGTTGCAAGAAATCGTTCATGATCCTGTATTTTACGGTTCAAATGATGACGTATAAAAATTTACGGCACGAATGAATGCGTCATCAAACATTTAGCCAATCGCAGCGAGAGAATCGTGGGGTGGTAGAGGTAAACGGGGCAGCCGTCCACCGTTTTCTCACACAAATGTCAAATACACAAGACGTCACAAGAAAGTCAAATATACAAGACGTCGCAAAATTCAGTTTGATTCTTTTATAATTTCATAATGAATTTATTAAAAATGAATGTATGCATATCGTTTATAATGTTGCTTTATTGCATTCAAATTTTAAAACTCGCTCCTAACGTCGCTCGTTTTCAAAACATGTTCTTATGTAATAAAGCTTAACGTTATAAACTAATAGTACTAAACTACTATTGCAGAATCCGACGCTATGGCAGAGGACGGCCTGGGGGAGGCGTGGAAGCTGTGGCGACGGAGACGCTACCTGGTGGCTGCGCTCGCATTCTTGGGCTTCTTCAACGTGTACGCTCTGCGTGTGAACCTCAGCGTGGCTATCGTCTCCATGACGTCCAACAGCACTGACGGCACCAACGAAATGGTACATGCACTCATGGGCCTCTGCGGTGAACGCACGCTTGGGAGCGCGATGTTAGGAAAAGGGGAGATTCAGAGAATAAAGGCTCTGTGGAATTAACCGGCGGCGTAGGTGGTTCAGAGCATCAATTCACAGTAGTGCTTCCGATGAGGAGGTTACAAGGGTTCGTGACCTGACGATGACAGAGTTTTGGACACTAGCGACATAGTTAGGTCGAGTTCAGCCGCTGTCTCGAGAAGAATTCTAGCTATCGGCTGCTCAGATCGGTAGTTTTCCGTTATTTCTCCGATCAACAGCAGGCGAATGCCGGAGCAGTACCCCAACGAACGGGTCACTCACAGCGCGCGACGTTTCCTTCCTCTTCTTTGTCCTATCCTCACCCCTTACCCACACTTACTATTAATTGCACCACACAACCACTTTTAGCGGGAGATCAGTCGGGAGTTTAGAGCTTGGCCGACTGGGGCGGTGCCCGGCTGGTAGGAGACACGTGGTTAGGGGAAACACGGCGAGCCGACGTGTAGGTCGGCGCCGAATCTCGCGATTCAGCGAGGGGAGATCACCGTTCTCTCGCATCCACTACACTTACGGGACTAACGACACTAACCGTTGACTCGCCCGAAATCACTAAACAATGAATATGTGGAATGGCGGTGCGCAGGAGGCGGAGTTCGCGTGGGGGTCGGAGCTGCAGGGGCTGCTGCTGAGCGCCTTCTTCTGGGGCTACCTCGTCACGCAGCTGCCCGGGGGGTGGCTGGCCGGGCGGCTGGGGGCGCGCGTGTACGGCCCCCCCGGGGGCCCCCGGTGGCGCTGCGCGTCGCGAGGGGCCTTCGAGGTGAGCAGCTGGGTTACGCGCTTTGTTGTCTTGGGCTGATTAAAAGGTACCTCACCCAGGAGAAAATTCCGGAAGTTTTTTCTCAACGGTACTACATGATTTTGAGGATGCTATATTCGAATTTGATGTTTGCCACCTCAAAAATGGTCGGGTTCCTAGAAAAAAAAAAACTAAAATTTCACCCTGTTTTTAGTTTTTCGCTTATATCGTCAACACTATTCGTTTTATTGAAACAATTGTTATTTAAAAATTAAAGTAGATAAAATTTCCAAAAAAATGCGTAATTTAACTTTAAATTTCTGGGTAGTCTTGGGGTTGTCTCAAATTGGGTAGTCTTTGTTTTCGGCCGAGTATTGGCGTCAATAGTCCAGGGCAATTTAGCATTGAAGCAATAATTAAACAAACATTAGCCCACAATATGCAACAGTTCTCAACATTCTTACTTTTCATTGTACAATTCACAATGTGCGAAATCTTCCCGGCCGTTCTAGAGAATATTTCGGAGTACTTTATACAATTTTAACTTTTGAAAAATTATTTTGCAGTTTTGGGCTCTGAAACTTCAGAGACCCTCCCGTCTTTAGATTTGCAAAAATATGAAATTGTATATAAATTTGCAAATGTTGCTATTTTTATTGACTTATCTGAATTGCCTTTAAACGATATACAAAATTCCTCAATCCGATTTGCATTGCTCTAGTATCTTTCGTTATCGAGACATGTAATAATTGTTTATAAGAAATTAGCATCTAATTTGTTGGGCTGTTGTCTGCTGTTTGCTATGTTGTATAATGTTTTATTGCGAGTATGATCACAACTCGTATTCTCTAATGACGCTTTGTATGTCAATATATTCATCGGCTAGCGCGGAAATAAATTATAAACATATTATTGTGCAAACTTCATTACTTGGAAACGGTGCCTTGTAAAGCAATGATATTTTCTATTTAGGATAAATTGATCTATCAAATGGTTAAATGTTCTGGAATTTTTCGAAGTCCTCAGTCCGTGAGCCCAGCGATAGCAAAATTAACTGAAAGTTGAATGATACATAAGAATGGAATAATAGAACAAAACGAGTGGACAAAACTAATCTGTTGCGCAGAGTATTTTAGTTTAGTAAATTGTAACCCCTTTTAAAAAAATTAATTTCTTCTTTCAATTTTCTCAAAAGTCTTTCAACGGATTTAATTTTATGAAAGAAGATATTTTTTGAAAGGCCAATATGTTTAATTCTAGTTTGCTCTAATTAATATTTAATTAAATTGAATTTGTATTAAAATTGAAAGAGGAAAGGAAATGGTCATATTGGGGAGCGGAATGTATTATGATTTAAGAGGATTTATCTTTAGGAAACCTTTAGGATTTTATACGTGTGCAGGTTGCATTTTTTTCCAATATTAAATAACATGGTATTTGATAATGTATGTAGGTTGTAAACATTTATTATTTTTCCTCTTTTTCTTGTTTTGGAATTTTTAACTCCCTGTGTATTTGTTCATTGCTAATAAACCAGGGAGAATTGAGAGTAGTTATTGAAATTTATTTTTTTTTTTTTTTTTGGTTTAGGTTAATCTTTTATAAATTTTAGGTTCTTTATGGGTGAGGTGGTTTATTCGTTCCTAGTGTTGTTAGCTCTGTTGGATTTTGTGGTTTACATCAGGTGAAAATTTTTGCTACATAATTATGAGGATTAAGTTTTACTCTCTAATGTTGTAACAAACTTATGAATTTGTCAAAATGATTTTGGAAGTGGCTATTAAGATCTGAATGAGTAGAGAGTAGAGTACCGTCATTAGCGTACTGAATCTTGCGGTACTCCTGCAGCTAAATATGATTCTGAAGTTGTTTTATTGATTTTAATAGTAAATTTTCTGTTGGACATGAAATTTTTAATAATTTGTAGTAAATATTGGGGATTTCCCAATTCGTGCATATTATATGAGTCCTGTGTGCCAGACCGTATCATAAGCTGGGCTTTTGTGTAGAAATACTGTTACTGTGTGTTTCTTTGGATGAAATACTCCAGTGATTATTTCGGTTAATCATAGGAATTGATGGATTGTTGAGTGATTCGTTTTGAAACCAAACTGAACAGATAGTATGGCGTTTGTTGACGATAGACATTTCTTGGGCCAAATCAATATTAATTTTTCAAATATTTTTGAACTGTTAGTAAGAGACTAATGATTCTATAATTGATGCGAAAATAGGATCTTTATTGAGATTACAGAAGGAAATTATACTAGTAATTGCTTCTATCCATATTGTTGGGAAATAGTTTCAACGTTAGAAATTGTCGTTAATGCTATTACAGTTGGTTTATTTAATATTTTAATGCCAGCACTATTAATTCCGTCACTTCCTGGGGCTTTTGTAAGTTTAAGGAATTTGATTACCGAAGAAGGAGATTTTAGAGATGACTCGGGGGGGGGGGTGAATTGGATTGGTAATGCGGCGGTTAGGATTTTAGTGTTCAAGTACTCTACTATTTTAGTATTAAACAAACTGATTATCTCTGGGCGAGGTTTAAATGTTTCTTCCAGCTGTTCAGCTATACTTTTGTTGGAATAAACTACGTTTAATACTAGATTTAATGGGGAAATATTTGTTTTATCCTTGTTAAAATTTTTAACCGTAGACCAGATATAACTGGAATCGTATTCATGTCATAAAATTGTTATAATTTGAGAGCCTTAAATTATCTAAGCGGGATTTAATAAGCCTTGTTCATTAATGACCTTTCTTTTAATGTCCATCCTTCTAGATTTATGCCATTAACGCCACAGATTATTTTTGGATTTAATTAAATTAATCACTTTAATAGGTGAGCATTTTCCATTGAAAATATTTAGAAAGAACATAGTGATATTTTCATTCATTATCTAGCTAACATTCAACCCTAACGGTCATTAATTAATCACTTTAATAGGTGAGCATTTTCCGTTTTTATTTTTCGTTATCGCGATTTAAATGGCTTCTGCGAGCATTCAAAGATCTCAATGCGTCGATGGCCACGCCCCTTTTTCAGTTTTCATCTCATAGAAGTTTTGAATGTATTTGCTTTTGAATTTCCCGGCATGAACTTTATATAGATGTTCTCTGGAACAAATGAGCTACAGAAAACACAAAATGCCAACGAAAGTTTGCATAGCCTGATTTGATAAGTGCCCCAAAGAAATATTTGTTTCGAAGAAGAAAATAGAAATTGCTGTCACATCAGCAGTTTCTCAATATAATACGGGTGTGAAGCAAGTGAAAAGATAAGATCAAATATAACTGGCATTAACATACCACCTCAAGGGAAGAAATAATGGCAATGAGGATAAACGCCGTCTTCAGAAAAGTGAAATAGCTGCACAACCAGGTTTTCAAAATGTCAAAAAGCAACTCAAAATTACAAATACAGTTCTAGAAGAAAAGAAAAAGTTGTTGAGGTACTATGTATGGCTCTGGAGAATTTTAAATGTAAGTTGATAAAGTAAAAGGCATTTGTATAAAGTTAAATTTTCATTTTCAATTTCCCGCATTTCACTTTCCTGACCTTTTATGGAATTCAAAAGTTCCACGTTCTACAATTTTAATATATTTCAATGAAACTTTTAAAACATCTTAAGAAAATGTAGTTTCTTAGAACTATGGAAGCTTTTTGTGTTATAATCATTAATTACTAAATTAAAAATATTTATTTTTTATGTGTGTTTTTATAGCCATCAGGTAATAACTGTATATTTTATTATTTTTTCTCAGAAACGTCTCATTTATTTTATTTATATTCCATGAATGTAATTATATATCTTTTATGAGTAATTCATAAAATTCAGTGATGAATGTTGCTTCATGTGGAACGTAGAGCATTTTATAAAATAATAAGAAATTTAAAAAATTCAAAAAGTTTTTTTCTTCAAAACTAAAAACAGCAGAGTAACAAAACTTTTAGTGGTACATAAGTATAATGTATTACTTCTTCTGGTAAAATTTGAAGTTATTTTAATGTAAGATGTAAATTTTCAAATTTTCACCTCACTCCCCTTAATGGAGGGCTGAGGCAGCAGATGATTTTGTTTTCCACTGTTTAATTGTAAAAGAATTATAGGCATTATAAATTTCACCCATGACGAATTAATATTTTCTAACGAAATCTAATGCACGAACTTGCATCTAATTTAACATTTCTTCTACCATTTGATATAGAGAATTTACCGTCAAATATGGCATACTTTCAAAATGTCAGAATCGTGAATTCGACTAGAAGAACCAAAGAATATCAATTTTACGATGAATTATATGTAAAGGTGAGACGCTAGCGTTTTCCTCTGAGAGACACGAAAGACACAGTGAAGGGGCGTTTTGAAATATGTGTTTTCATTCCTACATCGTTCATGAAAGGAAATCTTACGGCACAGATTATTATGAATTTGTAGTTTTGGTATGAATAACTTCACATATTCAGCCAATTGCTGGAAGAGAATCGTGAGGCTGGTAGCGGTAAACCGACAGCGCCCCATTTGTTCGCACACTTAGAAAATACCTGTGACGTCACAAGAAAGTTGTTTCAAAATTGACATTGATTCTCTTCTAAATTTATAATTCTGTTACACAAAACATAGCGTATGTAACTCGTTTATAATATTTCTTTATTGTATTAGCACAAATTTGAAACGTCGCTCGATTTCAAAACATGTACTCATACAATGAAGCTTAACATTATAAGATAGTTATATAAACTACTATTTCTGGCCTTAGGCATCTTTAAAACCATGAATTCCTGGTAATACCTCGACAATATTACTTGAAGTTTCATAACATTCAATATGACATGCGTACGAAAAGAGTTAAATAGATTAAGACAAGTCGCAGTTCGTGCGTACATGTGAGATTTCCTTCGTTAGGGCGTCACGTACCCATGCATCCACGCTCTGTGGGCGCGATGGGCACCCCCACAAGAGCGCGCGCGCCTCGCCACCTTCGCCTTCTCCGGCAGCTACGTGGGCACGGTCGTCTCGCTGCCCATCTGCGGCCTCCTCGCCAACACCGTCGGCTGGCCCTTTTACGTCTTCGGTGGTAAAGTGACGTGAAGGCAGCCTCCTCGCCAATATCAACGGCTGGCCCTCCATTTTCTACGTCTCCCGGGGAGTAAGGTGATGTGAAGGCAGCCTCTCGCCAATATCAACGGCTGGCCTCCATTTTCTACGCTCGGGAGTAAGGTGATGTGAAGGCAGCATCCTCGCTAACACCGTCTGCTGGTCCCCTGTCTTCTACGACTTTGGTGAGTAAAAAGATGTGAAGTCAGTATCATGGCCAATACTGACGGCTGATCCCCATCTTTTATTTTTCACTTTCATTTCAAGCTCGGAGGAATCTTATATGAATAGTGGTCCCAATTAGAATAAATTATATTTTTCAATTGACAATTTTAATTTTGTCTTTTGATTTAAAATAATTTCATACGTAAATATTGCTTCAATATCTTTATTATTGAATAAAAATGAACAGAAATTATATATTCCTGAGTATGATAAGTGTTTTAGGATTACCTAGTGGGTCAACATAACATGCTGTCATGGAATAAGACTTCCTGCAGAGCCTCGAAAATTCACAATTTTAACATTCCTATACATTTACTGATGTAAATTTATACAGGAACTTCGAAGTCGCCTCTTGGGCTGTCGGCGTCAAAACCAAGGCCAGTTTCGACATTAACAGCAAGTTGTCACGAGACGAACCACTGGCCTTCCCTTGGCGACGGACGTTAGCCTACATTCGGTGACCTGAGCCAAAGGGTCCTTAAGACGATCCCTGCTGCCGTCACCGAGGTGGGTATCCCCCAAGTGGATGCGCTTTCAAAATAAGTACTGCGATAGAGACGTATAACACATGACAAGGTTTACACATACATACAGAGCAGATAAAGTAAATATTGTACACATTGAGAATACGTTACAGTGCCCTGGTAAGAGCGAAAACTCAGGATCGGGGAATCTACTCATGACGTCTATAAAAGTTAGTATGTCCGTCTGCCCGTGTGTCTGTCCACCTGTGTGACTGTCCGTCTGTGTACAACTCTAGCGCCTAAACTATTTGTAAGATTTTCGCCAAAATGAACATTCCTCGATTGTTCTGGGCCGACTCAAAGCCATGATTTTGAAAATATTTTTTGAGGTATTTTCCACAAAATTCTCTCAAAAATGTCTCCAATTTTTTAAAAAAATTACTTGTTAGACTAGAGTAAAATACACTTATAAGGATGTCATAAGCCTGAATTTCACTATTAACTCTGAATTTTCGAAAATTACAAAAGTTTGAATTTTTTCGACGTTTTCCTAAAACATTGAAGGTAGCCTAACTACATCTGGACCCTGGTTGCAAAATGTTTTAACGCCAATGGTAGCGTCATAAGCAGTTAAACGAGTATCTGAAAATTCGTGCAATTCAACCACAGTTCTGTTCAAGGGGAATCGTGAAGAGGTATCGTGTGTGAAAGGGTGTTTTTTAATACATTAGATGGGAATGAAAATACATCTTCCCATTGAGAACCTAAATGGAAGGTATAGAGTCATTCCATTTCTTAGGGTTCCCTCACAGCGTTTGAAAGATAATCTTACAAATTATTAGAATACATGCTACGACTAAGATTAGGGTCTAATAGATCAAATAAACTAGAAATTACAGATCTCATTGCTCCTTTGGCAGTGCGAATTTTGGTAGTTTCTGATAAATTATGCTTAAAATGTTGAAATTTGTATTCCAAGAAATCCCTTGTTCGGAATCCTTTGTTTAAACAACTTTGATATTAGAATGGGATAACAAATAGTGAGAAAGAATAGTAAGCACTTCTCGACGATTTGATGCCCACTTTCTAAGAGTGAATCATCCAGCCACTAAAATATTTAGTTGTTTGACTGTACACGTAAGCTTTCGCGGCGTCACCCGGACAGCCAAGAAGTCATAATTGTTTGACTGTTTCCTTAGGTATAACACGTCAACACAAGAATGAAGCAGGTCATCCGCGTAGAATGATGATTGAGAGACTTCTGCTCCTAAACGAATTTTTGTTTTCTCGTCTCTTTCCATTTAAAGGTACGAACAACAAAAAATACCTGGTTTAAGACCATATGCGGTTGTCAACATATAATATTTCATTTGTTCAGAGAATGCATTCCGCCAGAGAATATGCTGGAAATGTCAGTCTGATAGTTTGACTTGGACTTTTCTGAATATATTTTACAAGACTGCAACAATAGCGCGCTTACTACTCTAAATTTGCTAAAAGTGTTAAATACGTCTGCTTATATTTTCTCTCCATTGATAAGAATATCATTTAGAGAGGTGCCCTTTGTTGTTTTTGCTTGACCCATCATACCGGACTCTCAATATTGTGGTTGTTGTGGAGGGTTTTATTACAGCGTGAAGAGGTATTCAATATGCCTCATTAAGGGTAAAGAGAGGAGCAATGAGCATATGTCCTAGCTCTAAATACTCTGTCAAGGATTGTTGTTAGGACAGCGTTTAAGACTTACCTTTTGAAATTTCCTCACAAGCATTGAGAAGGCACCTAACGTACTACATTCCAGTGGACTCCCTAGCAGAGGCAGGGGTTAGCTGAAGTAAACCTTACAATTCAAGTTAAATGTTAAGGCACAACATTTGTAATTTCGATCGTGTAATTTCGTTTAAGATATTTTTAAAGTGAAATACTTATTTGTGTCTAAATTCTGTAATATATTTATTGTTTGTGCGTGATATATTGTTGTGAGAACTTTACAATAATTTGTTTAAGTCTAGCACTATTGTCAAAGTGGGAGCCAGGTAATATGAACAGTTATAAAATGGAGACAGTCAATTAAATAAGTGAACATTGTACCAAGTTATTGTACTTGAAACATTAAATAAATAATAAATAAATTAATTAAATGATGATGAAAGAGATTTTTCACTTTAAAAAATCTGTTCTTTAAAATTAGAAATTTAAGTCTGCTCATTTACAATTGTTTGAAAATACGAGTATACTTTTGCAACTTTGAAAAATTCGGAGATTTCAATAAACTGCGGACCTGCACCATTTCTATAAGCGTGCAATCTTTTCTTTAGAAATAAGTAAAAAATTGTAGCCTTTTTCGAAAATTTAGAAACTGTTGTTGATGTTTCATGTAAACCACCGTTACAAATTAAAATATCCGTTCGAGATTCAATGGACCACGACATCAGTTAAGTCAATCGGAAAATACCACATGTGTTAAAAAATCCTGTACATGATTTAGGCGCTAGTGGTACATATTCAAAAAAAGATGGGCAAATAAAATAACCGATGGATAGACGGACGGAGGCAGGTGAAGGGACGGGTAAGGTGACGGACTGATATACAGACGTGCAGACGCATTGCCGAAAACAATTATTCTGATATCAAAGATCCACAAAACAAGAAAAATTCACTTTTTAGGTTTCAAAGACATACAAAACGTTTTTCTGTCGAAAAATTGGCACATTTTGCTGCAA
The DNA here is from genome assembly GCA_964035755.1 of Teleogryllus oceanicus. Classification (NCBI taxonomy): domain Eukaryota; kingdom Metazoa; phylum Arthropoda; class Insecta; order Orthoptera; family Gryllidae; genus Teleogryllus; species Teleogryllus oceanicus. The sequence goes on along the minus strand of CAXIVR010000002.1, from coordinate 92,668,239 downwards.
ACACTAGAGTGATGAAATTAACCAAATAAGAAGTCACAAATTATAACATTAACAAAAGGTTATTATGACGGGTTTACCATATTCCGTTTCCAAATCAGTACCACCCATTTTGTCAATATTCAGAATAACCAGGAGAGAAAGCCATGTCCGAAGCCAGTTGTCGAAATTCCATAGGATGCACCACACACAAGTCACAGTTGCTTCTGAAGAATCACCAGGGTCCTAGTCCAGTTCCAAATATCTATCACTAGTCATTCGTTTTCACAATACTTCTGCTTGCGCTCCCCGAATACTTCTTGCATCGCTCTAATGTCCGCAGCCCCTAATATGTACGTCACACGCTCGGGGTCACACGCTCACGGTCCCCGACGTCACACGCTCGGGGTCCTCGATTCGTGGCTGCCCTACCCCGAAAGACGCTCTGCTTTGCCGCGCACGCAGCGCTTTTAAACTTCCCAACATACATAGATTAAAAGTGCTTTCTCACCTATATGAGAAAATAGAAAGTTGAGCGAAGAATTTTGCTTTGTTTTTTCAGGGGTGCTGGGAGTTTTGTGGTTCCTCACCTGGATCTGGCAGGTGCGTGAAGGTCCTGAGCTTGACCCGAGAATCTCCAACGGCGAACTGGAGTACATTCAGAGATCATTGGGAGATGTTTCTCAAAACAAGGTGAAAACTGGAGTTGAATATTCCGTGTAGCATAGTCTCTTTATAGTGATAGTCTTTTTAATGTGATGCATGATTATTTTCATATTCTGTTGTCCGCCACGAATTTAGAAAGAGAGAATTGTGGTGCGGAGTCATAAAAATAGAAACGTTTTCGGCATGTGTCTTTCGCTTGACTGTTAAGGGTTAGTAAAACTTCAGTGCAGGACTCTGGTGTTTTTGCGAAATAGTGAACACTTGAAACTAAAAGACATTGGAAACGATTTTACCATTACCAATACTAGAGATATGGTTCAATTTCATTAATGCTTCATTTATTAGAATACTAAGAGACGTTGCCGGACATTTTCCCACGTGCTATTTTACCAAATGACCATTTTTCTGGATATGATGTGAAAACATCAAGAAGTTGCAAAAGTTGCATCTTGAAGCTAAATGGGAAACACTTGCTTCATATGTGTCTCCTCAATTGTGTCTTTTCTTAAATTGGTTTGTATTCATTTTCTGTTTTTATTTTTTCTTGGCAAACTATTGAAAATAATGTAATTTGCCAGAGAATGAATCAGACATTATGAGTTGGACATGCTCAAGAATGTTTTATGGCAATCGGGGAGGCCAAGCCCGGAGTCTTGTCATTAACTTGAACACGCGTAGTGAAGCGTCATCGTCGCCTGAAACATGTTTGAAATAAAATGAATAAATCGAAATACGTTAATGACATAAAAGCGAGTGTAATGACTAAATAAGTGATTAAATGTAAAATAAGGAAGCTGTTTTTTAAGTAAAGAGGTATTATGAAACGACTTCCAGAAACCAATCTATTCTTGCAATGTTCACGTTGCATACGGAAAAATGTTCATTCGGTAAAATAACATTCGGGAAAATGGATTGGAATAATGTACCGTAACCCTCAGAAATGTGGTCATCAACTTATAGTTCCACTTTACTCACCATTGACTTTGCTGCCATCAATTTCTATCAACTTACATCAATTTCTTTACACCAGTTTTAACGGCAAATACTAAATACGGTCTGTTGATGTCACAGTCGAATGATTCTTTCAGCTATCATGAACTCTCTTCGTGCTTTGGATTTAGTTTTTTTTATTTTCTCGCACTTACTAACGTAGGTATAGAAAGTATTGAAATCGTGCGCCAGAAAACTGCAAATTTTCGACACAAAAACTCTTATTGCCCGGTCCTGGAAACGAAAAAGTGAATAAAACCAGTTGCTAAATGTAGAAAAATATTCCTCTAACATGTGGTGCAGCCAGAATCCACTTTTTGTGCGTCCTTGATACCGAAAAGCCGGAAGACGGCAAAACATATTTCTGTCTCCCCGTTCCGTCCGTCGATCCGTTTGCCTGTCTCTGCACAACACCAGCGTATAAACAGATCTATCGATTTTCTCCAAAATTGATAATCCCCAATCGCTCTGACTAATGTCGCGGCTCCTGAAATTTGAAACAGATATTTTAATTTTAGGTGGTACTTAACATGAACCCCACGAACATTTTCAAAATTAAACAAAAAAATGTTTCGAATTTTTTTTATTAAATTATGTTGTTGGATAGTACGCAAAACGTGCAAGAGAATGGTGCAGGCCTAATGTTCGTGGAAATTCCTAATTTTTCGAAAATACACAAAATTCAAAAATTTTCAGCGTCTTCCTACAACTATAATGCAGAAGATCGAGATTATTTCCTAAATGAAATCAGTTCCTTAAAGACAAATCTTTAAATAAGGTCATGTTCCACTTTTCGAAAATTTGAATTTTCGTGTAATTTGGGCGAAGTAATTTAAAAAATTGTTTTTTCTTAAACTTCGCTCCAAATTTTCTCTTTACATTTTCTCCACATATGTAATAAGGGATGGTAAAAATATGGTGCTAGTTCCATTTTCGAGTATCGTTCTGTTTTTCGAAAATTGCAACAAAAAAATCAAACCACAAAATTGAAGATATAAATTTTTGTCTCAGACAAAGTCTGTTATACAAAATTAGGTCTTTAAAAAAGAATATGTACAATTTTGTGCAGAAACGAGAAGTTTTGGCGTAATTTGCGCTTGAAGTTTACGCATTTTTTCTCAAAAATCGCTCCAAATTTTTTCTTTAAATTTTCTCCACATATGTGATAAAGGTCGGTAAAAATATGGTGCTAGTCCCATTTTCGGATATTACTCCTTTTTCCGAAAATTGGAAAAAATTCAAAACTACGAAATTGAAGATAAAGATTTTTCCTCAGACAAAATCTGTTGTACATAATTAGCCCCTTAAAAGAAGACATGTACTTCTTTGCAAAAGTTAAAAGTTTTCGTAATTTCTGTTTGAAATTAATGAAACATATATAGGCGCCCCGCGAATTATGGGCCACAAGAAAATAAATCAGAGAACAGCAATGAATCAAAAGGAAATGCAAATAAATCAATGTTATTTTAATTAAAATTTACTTTTGAAAATTCCAATATTCATTTGATTTTACTCTATTTTATTCTCGCATCTTATCTTCTGCGCTTCTGAACGTAATTTGACATGTGTTCTTGGCTATCGAAATAAACGCAGATGCGCACCACAGGTGCGTCGTTTGAATTGGGTGGGTTTTGATTAAATTATCGTTATTTGTAATACTTAACACGAAAGATCAATTGAAAAAATTCAGTACATTACATTTGTATTAATATTTTAATTTTAATTTTACATTACCAACGTATGCTACCTTGGGAAACAATGGAGTAACATTTACACGGAATCATTATCAGGCTTTGTTTTATTTATTTATAGTTTTTTATTTAAAGTCAAAAGATGGAAACGAACTGTTTGTTCTTCGATTAGTAATAAGAATTTGGGGAATTTTTAAGACGTGAAAACGTATGGAGCATTTAGCCATAGTGGAAATAACCATAGTGTTATTTCCACCATGCGTTTAGCATTACAAGTTTAGACAAGAAGTAACGTGTGATTCATGTAAAAAGGAGCGGATTTGGAGAATATTACAGTACTATTGTATTAAATATTTACCATATATTTTCGAACTATTTGCATTTGCTCGCAAAAGCTATTAGTGTTACTGCGTTGTAAAAAGTATATCCCAAATAAACTCTCATTGTTGCTGTAAAGAAGCGCTGACAACAACAGCCGCTGTCGCTGCTGCTGCCGCCACAGCACCCGCCGCCGTTGGATCGTATTATTTATTAACTTTTCATTGTCTTACTTTCTCGCATATTGCGTAAGCAGAATATTTAAAAGCAAAAATACGCATTGGATATGTTCGTTATTACACTGAATACCTTAAACCCTGAATTCAAGGCCAGAAATATATTTTCATTTCAATTTTGAATAAAAAATCTATTTTCACCCTTCCTTTATTTACGGGATAAAGCGATATTTGAATTATAAGAAAAGCACAAAATTAAGTCATAACATTGCAAAATGAGAACATTATAAATATTGCAAGAAAGCATGTAGCACCACCAGTTTAGTCTGATATTACTTTACGCTTGAAGCGGTTTAGAATGTTCTTCTGTGTTTCTAATAATTTCATGTCAAATTCAAACGACGTGTTAATTATTACGCAACTGAAAAACGCTGGATCAAAGGATGTAAGCTCTGGTGGTGTACGGCGGATACGCTCCGTTCTACGTGTTGTTTGATGTGACGGATTTAAGTTGTTCTAGGATCTAATGAATAGCGACACTTTGAATATCGCAGGATACAAAGGATGCGCGTTACATTCGGCTAAATTCCGAATACAACAATACGCTTTCACTATCGTTTAGGAGCGGCTTACTACAATCCAAATCAAGTTGCAAGCCTTTCACCACTGAGATCCGGGTTCGATTCCCGTCGAATCTCATGTGAAATTTGTTACAACAAAACGAGTTCGGCTGCTTCACAAGGGCTAGTCCAACCCCTGTGAAGTGTCCTAAACCCTACCCTATCCTTATTCCTTCCTAATTCTGGCCGCTGGGTAGTGACGCAGGAGCGCGCGGTAGGAGGCGCGTACGCGGAGATGCTACCTGGCGGTCCTCTTGACAACCGACTACGACGAGACGCGACAATGTTAACGGAGGATTACTCCATAAAAAACAAGCGCAGTAATGGGAGGATTACTCCTAAAAAGCGCAAAGCGCTCAACGCCCCCCCAATGGGCTTGGAGACGCGTTGCGTCGAAGTAGACGCAACAAATTAAAAAAAAAAAATCCCGCGCCCGGACAACACCAGCAGGGACGGAGGTCAGCGGTGGACCAAAGAATAAATTGCAGTAGGGCTCAAGGATTTTTTATATTTAAGAACTAATGACACGTGTATTTAGAAAAATATTATCATTTTTTGTATGTTTGTGCAAAATTATTTCCAGTTTTGAGGGTTAGCAAGGGAATATGCATTCCTTTCCGCAGCGACGCAAGTTGCTACGCCCTATTTTGAAACTAGTGTTACAAAATTCACAACGTTACTCTTATTGCACAAGGATTCCCTGCATCGACAGATATTGAAATAAAATGTTAACGATATTATGACAAGATGGCTGTAAGATAACGTCGGAGTTTCCACGTAGCAATTACGCATGGCGACGGTTTCGAATCGGTAAACAACCGATAAGCGTTGAAGTTGTCACGAAAGGTTCGGAAAAGGTTCTAATAGTAATAGGTCTAAAATATGAAAGAGTGTCTTCTTGATAAACAAATATACAGTCGAATCCGGATATAGTGAACATCAAGGGACTAACATTTTCGGTTCACTATATCTGAAGATGTCAAAATTAAATATAATTTTTCCGTAGCGATTGATTGTATTAACACAGAGATACAGCAAAATACATTAACAGCACGTGCTGAAAATTTCAATATCCGTATTTGTTCTGAATTGTTTGCTTCGTTCTATTTAATTAGTAATTTTTCTAGATTCTTCTCCAGAGTTCCTGCTCTCTCCGTACTTGATTCTGCATTCTGCAGAGTTGGAACACCGTCCCACTCTCCGAAGACCCTTTTGAGCCTAATAACATAAGAGATGCTTTTGGTAGCGGGATGGCGCAAGTGGCTAATGAAACCAATCGCTTTTCCACGCGGTTCGGCCGATATCGCCAGGTTAAAGCAGTAGCGTGCTTCCTGTCTCCTGCGTAGATTGATTTATTGATTTTTTTTCGTGTTTCCGGGCCCGTCAACTGCTTAGGTCATTAGTCCCGTTAGTATAGTGCATGTTTTTGTCGGGAGATGGCGGTGATCTTCCGCCGCCGGATGGCGAGATCCGGCGCCGACCTACCATCGGCTAGTGGGGTTTCCCCCTAACCAGAACTCTCCCACCAGCGGGGCACCGCCCCAGTCGGGACAAGCTCTAAGCTCCCGACAGGTCTCCCGGAATATAAAGTAGTGTAGTTCATGTTAGTGTAAGTGTGTGTGTAAGGGGGAGAGGATAGGACAAGGAAGAAGAAGGACAACGCGCGCGGTCCGTGGCCCGTTCGGTAGGGTGCTGCTCCGACATTCGCCTGGTGTTGATCGGAGAAACCACGGAAAACTACCGATCAGAGCAGCCGACCGCTAGAATTCTCCTCCAGACAGCGACTGAATTCGACCTAGCTGAAAAGCTAGTGTCGAAAATCCTGCCGCCGTCAGGACTCGAACCTAGGACCTCCCGGTCAGAGGCGCTGCAGTGACATCAGTTGATGCACTGAGCTACCGCTGCCGGTCCCTGCGTAGAACTTAACGCGCTTTACCCCGCGGAATATTAAGTAACGCCAAGATGGAAACAATCATGCAATTGCGCATTGTCGCCAGTTGTAGCCCACGCAGGACCTGACCTTTGTTTCCGTAGTGAAACTGAGTGGACTAAGGTCGTCAGTAAGGGGCACTTTCTGGGTTCACTACCTTAACCTCAATGGAGGCTTCTTCGATTGTGACCTTTGACCGACATTTTTTCAAGGTGTCTAGTGTTGAGATGTTTGGCATTAAGGCGATATATTTTTTTCTAGGAGAATTAATTTCCAGATCGTTGTATTTGGTATAACCAAGGTTCACTATAATCGAATCTTCTTATGCATATTCGTATTGTAAGTGACACAGAACCACTGACTTAAGTTCAGGGTTCACTATAATCGAGGGTACACTATAACCGGAGTCGACTATTTTAGAAAACAAACTACATTATTAACATACATCATTAACTCCTGCCACATTGGCATGCGACTAATAACGGCAATTGATTTAAAAAAATGCTTGCATAAACTACTTTTAATACGATTAGACATGCTAAAATACATCAATGTAGAAAAGTTAACGCTACATACATAATGTTTTTCTTCATCTGAGAATCATGAACAAAATTGCTTTTAACAGTGGTATATTTACTTTCCTTACGCTTTGCACAATAATGTACATTTATGAAATTCCCTGAATATCTCTTATGGGAATATGCTTTTGATTGCAGGATCTCGTGCATCCGTGGGGGAAATTCCTCACTTCGCTGCCCGTGTGGGCGATTGTGTGCGCTCACTTCTGCGAGAACTGGGGCTTCTACACTTTGCTCACGCAACTACCAAAGTTCATGAACAGTAAGTACTTGAATCCTCGAGATTTTGATAGAAATACCCATTTTGGGGGTCTCTCATACGGGGAAAAGTTCTATTCAAAACGTTTGTTCGTACGCCTCTCCTCCCCCCCTCTCTCTCATTCGTTTGTTTGAGAACACTATTGCCTACGCCGCTCACTCACCAAAATCGACAATCCTCAACAATTTGGAAGATATAGTCTCATGAATTTGTATAGATTAAATCTTTACAATACTTTACAATAAATTCCTACAATATTTACGAAAATTTCTCAAGAATTGATCCAAATATTTCCTTAATTTTTTCCCTCGAAAATATTGCTATTCTCATTTGAAAATAGAGCAGGGCCGATTTAAATGATATACCTTCTTTTGCAAAATTGCAAAAACTTATTTTTTTACCCGTCCTACAAATACATTAATACAGATACAGAAGTTTTTGTTTTCTTGCTTTAATATACAAGTAGTAAAGAGAAAATATTGTAATCGTGCGGCGAAAATTGCCAATATTTCAACAAAAAGACTCATTGTCGGACCCTGGATGTGAAAAACTAGATAAATCTTGTTCCTGTGTGATGTAAATTACGTACTTCCTCTAACACACTGTGTAGTCAGAATCCATGTTTTGTGAGTGGTTGATACCGAAAATCAATTGACGGCGAAACGTTTGTCTGTCTGTCTATTTGTCCGTCCGATTCTGTGTGGGAAACGCTATCGCCTAAGTTCTTCGGACGATTTTCTCCAAAATTAATAGCCTCCGAATGAAATCGAGGCTCTGTGAGTTTCAAACCGATTTTTGGGGGTACTTTTAATAAGGCCCCAACATTTTCAAAATTTTCACAAAAACTGCTTCAATTGTTTACTTAAAATTTGTTATTAGATACGGTAAGAACGCTTAAAACAATGACGCAATCTCATTTTCATTCAAATCTCTGATTTTTCGAAAATTGCTAAAGTTCAAAATTTTTCATCGTCTTCATACAACTACAGTTTGAATACAGAAAATTTTCCTTCTTTAAACTCTTGTTCAAAAACAAATATTGGAATTAAGTCATGTACTATTATTTTTGCAATTTTTCATGAAGTATATGCAATTGCTAAACAATTATTTTCTAGTTTTAATTCTCAAATTGGTGTTGGCATTCGCTTTAAAAGAATTAATTTTTGCACAATTATATATATATATATATATATATATATATATATATTATATATATATATAACAACTAATCGGAAAGCTATTTTCGCACTTCGGTGGGCGAAACACGACTGTCAATGGTCTTGGTTGATTCAATGTCGCGCATAACGATAGAAGCAGCATCGGCCCTAGATCTCCAACATGATAGAGTATCATGAAACTTTCTCGTAACTGATACATTCTCGAAATACTCGTGATAAAATAGTTTCGCAAAAATTGAATTTGAAGAGTTATTATAAAATAATATTAGCGCAATTAATTAGCAATTAAATAGTTCTTCTTGGTAGCATATTTATTTGTTACTTCCCGTTTTGTTTGTGCCAGCTTAAATCCTAAGCTTTGAAGGGCAATCAAAATAATTTTTGCACTACTAAATAGTTATTAAATCGTTCTACAAGAGAATTTTTTGTGGTCACCGATTGTATTGGTGTTAGCTCTTCATTAATTACGCAAAAAATTGAAGAGTAATTAAATGAGTTTCTGGCCAATTTATTAGCAATTAAATAGTTCTAATTGGCATATTTGCTTTTGTGGCAGCCGCTTGAGAGAGGTCTCCATTACGCCTCCTTGGTTAAACCCTGCAAAACCTCAGAAAAGAAGTCTGTTATGCTTCTAGAGCTGTGGCATTCAGGCATATTTTAAAGGGTTGATAAATATAATTCTTAAAACATCAAGTCAGATGGAATTGCGATTTAACAAAATAAGGTAATGATTTCGAATGTTATTACCACTAATATAGAGGTATTGTTCCAGGGCACGTTCACGCAAGAAAACTAAAAACGCTGACACACGAATTTCAAAAATATTTGAAAGTATTTTTTCTAGTATAGTAAATTTTAATGCATGAGCATTTTCTATTGAAAATACTAAGAAAAAAACTGAGTGGCCTTTTGACAACATTTAACCCTGTTGGTCATCCATGGTGGGTTGAGACAACGGATGTTTTTGCTTTCCAATGTTTGATTATGAAAGTATTTTAGTAATTATAAATTACACCCATGAAGAATTTTTTTTCCTAATTCTGCTTTATTCACAATTAGTTCTTTAGAAACTTTCGATGAATTTTAATACTGCATTATTTACAAAATCAAAACCAATTAACTTATAATTATAACAGTGATGTTACACAATGGCAACACAACTGAACCTACATGTAAGATCTAATGGTGATGTCTTGATAGTTGTCAGGTGTCTTGGCTGTTATCCAAAGAGTTGAGCGCCAGGAAGTTTGGGTGAATCTCAAGCCTGCGCTGATATCTGCAACTGTAATTGGTTATTACTTCTTTAATGGTTTCTATTTGTAAATCCTTACGGAGGATTCCATTGGGAATATACCAAGGGGCATTTGCAGCAATGCGCAGTAATTTAGATTGAAATATTTGTAAGATTTCAAATGTTCAAATGACTAGCACTTCCCCATAATTGAATATCATATGTCCAAATATACTGAACTTTGTATAGCAAAATCTTGTTTTTGTTTGTCATACTAGAAATTTTTATTTGTTGTCATAGTATATAGTTTTATTATTATTAGTTTGTACGTCAAAGTAGACCCCAGTAGCCAATATATTATTTTAAAACTTCCCGTTCCAAAACTAAAAGTTCCAAATCATTTCTTTTAGTGGTTACGTGCTTTTTCCACGTTCATCGTTTGTCGAGGTGCATTCCTAAGTATTTAACGGTATCCGCCAGTTGCAGTAATTTATTATTCATTGTAACGGGGAGGGGAGCAATTTTTCTTTTTGTAGGTGACAGTCACGTGAGTAGATTTTGTTTCATTATCTTCAATTCTTCGCCTTTTAAATTCCCTTGATAATTTGTTCAAATGGTGCTCGAGCAATTCTGAGGCTTTTTCGTGGTCTTCATGAGAAGTTAGAAACGCAGTGTCATCCGCATATGTTGCGGCGGTGATATTTCAAAACGTTGTAAGATCTGCTCTATATATTAAATACAGGTTCCAGCACGCTTCCTTGGGGCATGCCAGACTTAACGGGAAATATTGCGCTATAAGCTTCTTGATGTTTCACTTGAAAAAATCTTTCAGAGAGGTACGATCTTAAATGACTTAGTATTCTGACGGTAACGAACTTTTGATCTTGTATGAAAGACAAGTACGTCACACTTTATCAAAAAGTTGATCAACATTTATGAAGGTGGCTGAACAGTATTTGTTTTCTTTTAAGCTTTTATTTACTTTGTTTACTATTCTATGTACTTGTTCGATTGTGAAGTGATATTTCTTGAATCTAAACTGGTAGCTAGGCATACGATTATTTTCGCTTATGTTAACGTTTAAATGGTGAAAAATAGTTTCTCAAAAGCCTTTGAGATTGTAATTGACTGTTAGGTCTGTATGATGAGACGTCGTGTATGGGTTTATCGGGTTTTGGTATAAGAATTTCCTGAGCTACCTTGCATTGATTCCTCATTACTTTCCATCGCAATTATTAAAATAAAGTTGAATATTGATGTTAACAGAACGTTGGCCTTCTTAGTTAATTTCTTCAGCACTTCACCATTTACTAAATCATAACCCTAGGCTTTGTGAGATGATTAGTGTTGTGGTGCTCTTTGCGTTTCAAGATATGTTTCTATTTCACGCTCTGCTTCTGAGTCAGTGGATGGATACGCTTGGAAACCTTTTAATCTGATTCTTTACTGAAGGATAGATTCTTAAGATGCAGAGTGTTTTTATCGTTCGCCGAAAATTTGGGCCGCGTCGCCCGGGCAGCCGTGGGTTCATTCACCCTGCGAACCGCTGAGCCAACTCCCGTGCTGACACACGGGAATTATAGCTGCGTTTATCTTACCTTAAATAAGTTGCGTAAAGCTGTGTCCTTCGGCTCAAATGCATTGTTGGCACCTCCGGAACATAACATACCCTTTGAAGTAAGTCTTGAGGAATTTCTGCCATTTTTTCTTCAATAGAGCGCCAGAGCTCTTCCTGCGAAAGCGGGTTTTATGCATAAATATCTTTGAAGTACCCCCAAAGGGAAAAGTCACAAGGAGTCAGATCAGGTGATCTAGGCGGCCATGACCCACAACTAATTATTCGATCGTCACTATAAACATTATTTTAAAAAATTTCGTTGATCGAACAGCAGTGTGAGTAGTTTCCAAATCCTGTCGAAATTAACCATAGACGCCTCAAAAATGTTCTTAGGAGTTGTAAATTGGCAGAGACTTCGTTTACCTTCTCTTCTGTCAGGACATGGCGCTATTGAAACTTTTGTTTGTCAATTAAAATTCCATGAATGCGAAGTTTTATTACAAGCTTCAAAATTGCTGACCGATGTTGAATATTCACGCCCGGAAAATTGTTAGTAAACCTCTTGCGGCACTTACTGGCAGACTTAAGTAGAACGAAGGTGTAATAAAGAAATAGTCTCGGCTTCAAAGAAAATTTCATGATACTCATTTGAAGGCTCTCACTGGGGTATCGGCCCGTCGCGCCGAACGACGAACGCGCCGAATGAACTGGGTCTTCGTTGACAATTCCCCGGGGAAGCGAAGGCTCGATCCCTGAGGCAAGCGGCGCGTCATCTTCTGCGAAAGATAAAATAAACACCGGGTATTTATTTATTTCAACATATTTCAGTTGAAGTGAAAATCTTAAATCCGTTGTTGCTCAGTTCAGTTCTCTTTTGTCAAGTGGACGTCTTGTTTCTTGACCTATTCTTTTAATTTCCTTTTGACGGAACCTTTTTTCTTGATATATTAGGGATAATATACGTTATTATTTTTAGTGTTGAAATTTGTAGTGGAATGCCATGCTGCGTCTTGAATACATCTCGTTATGAATTCAACTGCGTCATCTACTTCACCTTTGGTCATCATTGGAATTTGAACCATTAAATTCTCTTCAATACACATCTGAAATTTTTACCAGGCAGTTTTATAATTCGTTAAGTTAACTTCCTCTTTTTTAGTAATCTTATGTGAACTATTTTTTTTAACAGGCTGTGATCTGAGCTGAGATCTAATGAGGCTCTAATTTGTGTGAATTTTTAGGAAATGCCCTTCACACTAAAGAAGTTTATAAGATCAGGGATTTTGCAGGTGTATGATGGCCAGTAAGTTGGTTGCCCTGTTGAGTAGTGCGATAGGTTTGTAGCGTCCGCTACTGCAATGCATGCGGCAGCGTGGTGCACAGCGGGTATCGCGAACACTTGCAGAGTGGACACTTGTAGAATGCACCACAATGGGCAGGAAGCGAGGGAGGCCGAGCGCAGGGTGCAGTTCGCGTCACACTTGTACCAGATGTGTCGCAAGACCCGGCGGGGAGTGTCATCCGCCGGGCAGTAGCACCCGGCGAGTGGCGACGCAGCCTCAGCGACGCTATAAAGGCGGGCCGGCCCTGAAAAGGGTAGCTTTTGTTCCTCGAACTTTGTCGCGAGACCATCGCGAGACGCCAGTGTGCGTAGGAGGCCGCAAGCTGCGGGTATGAGCGCCAGGCTCATGTTAACAGTACATTCGGCAGTTAGCAGATGCTAACGGGGAGCAAATGCTCTGTAGTAAAGGTAGGGCAGTTATGTGTATATATGTAAATAAACTGTGTATTAACAAAGCCATCTTCCCTGTGATTTGTTCAACCCACGACGTCACAGGTTCATGCTTATAACAGCTTTATTCAATTCCTCACATCTAGCTGTATTTAACCCGGAACCTCACACTCGATGTTTTACATTTTAATTTCCGTCGATGATGAATATCAGACTTACACTTCATCACTTTTTTGAGTTCTTAACGGTTCAAATGTGTTCGCAGTCGTGACATTGAAAGTTGAGTTTTCTTCCCTCGCACGGACTCTTCTATCAAGGACTTCGTTCATTTTACGTTTTGTGTTTCTGTACGTAACTTTTTGTCATGCGTTATTCTTGCCTTTATCATTAGTGACACTGCTTTCCCTGTGTTTAATTGAGATGCACTTGAATTAAGGAGATGAGTTTCATTTACAGATGTTGATTGCTCTATTTGTTGACGCTTCTGATGATGATGATGATGATGTGAAATGTTTTGTTCTAAAAGTAGTATTTGCTTTAGTTTATTGTATTGTTTTTTTGCTGTTCCATTGAGTGCAGCTGCTGCTGGAACATTATTTGCTGGTTTGCGGAAACTTCATTGTATTGATCCGTGTTTGCGACGGTCAATATGGCTTCGACAACGGCATGGCCGATGCCATTACTTGATAATTCGTTATCGCTTGCTTTAGTATCATCACTTGTTTTAATATTTAATAGATATCACACTTAATGTTACAATTTTTACAAGGTTTATAACTACACTAAGCAAACAAACAACGATAAGTTCTGTTGTGAACGTAGTACACTGCGAAGTTGACTTCGAATTGCGAGAGCTGCTTTCCACTGAACTGCTTGGGTCGCAGTCTCGAGCCAGACTCCATAATGAATTAATATTTTCTTCCAAAAAGGCAAATACCAACACACTAACGTGCATCTACAATAATGATGTGAACATTTAAAAATTTTAAATATCGAAAAAACTTCTTAAAATCCATCCATTTCGGGGCTATTATAACATCAATTTGGTAAATGCAAATATTTAATGTATCAATAAAACACAGAGATATGCAAGTCGTCACTTAGTTCATGTCTCTACAACAGGTTTCATATTTTTGAAGTATAGTGACGCTGAGAAAATTAAAGAAATTACGAGTGAGTAAAGAAGTTGAAGGATTAAAAGAAAAACATGTTCCTTGCTCCATAAATATTACTTTCTTTAATTAAAATCAAATAATTTAATTAATATTGAAATAGTTTAATATACATAAGTATACAGGGTCTCCATATACGTTCATACAAGCCTTCTTATATGTTACTTTTTCAAAATCAAATAAAAGCTCATTTATAACATATGCATTCAACTCAATAGTTTTGACAGAATAAAAGCTTCGATGTTAAAATTTCAAATGAGTTTATCGTCTGAAATTAAAAATATATCTGATTTTAACTTTTACACTGCAATAGAATATCCATTTTAGATTAGTAGCCACTGCCCGCACAATGTCATGAGAAATTTATTCCTAAAAAACGACTATGCCTGCTTCATAGGGGCTAGTCCAAGCCCTGTGGAGCATCCTAAACCCTACCACTGTCCTAATTCCTTCCCAGTTCTGGCCGCTGGGTAGCGACGCAGGAGCGCGTGTGAGAAGCACGTACGCGGAGATGCTCCCTGGCGATCCCCTTCTCAATCGCTGACACGACTTACGGACTTCAGACTGCTAATACCATAATATAAAGTATGGTTTAACGCAGGATTACTCCATAGACGCATTCTACGCCAAGTTGTTGGCTTAGAGTAGGCGTGTCAATGTTGCGGGCAAGGTAACACGCTTACTAGAGCTCGCAGGCATTTGGTCCAGAAAAATTGGCGCGAGATTTAAGGTGAGGAGGTGCTACAGAACGGCACAGACTTTCTCGTACCAAATTTTTCTAATTTCCTTGGTGTGGTCTGGCTTGAAGGTCGTGCTCCATTCTCCGGCCAGCTGCCATCTATCGTCACCCAAAGTACATTTTTTGACAATTTCTCAACTTTTTGCTTTCCTAGTAGTACAACTGACTTCAAGAATATTAAAGAAGAGTAAAAATTCGTCCTAAATAGAAGTTTTCATTGAAAAATTGGTAGTCGTTTTTAAGAAAATGGGGATTAAACATTACTTGAAATGAGAAATGTATGCTCTTTTTCACAGGAATCTATTGAGTTATCGAAAAAGTTCATTTGAAGTCATTTAAAGCGCTTCCACTCACAAATGTAATAATGGAAACAAATCGATGGAAATGTCCATATTAACGGCGTGAGAGATATTTCAAGAAAATTACATTTGTGTAGTGTTTGAAAAAAATATGAACACACCAAAACGAACTTTACGTCATAACAAACAGTGAAATTAGCACTATCCGAAAAATTTGAAGAAAAAATTTAGAGCCATTTTTTGAGAAAATGGCGTTTGAGCGTATCTGCAAATGCGGAATTTTGTGCTCATCTTTACGGAAAACTGTTGAGTTTTCGAGAAACTTTTTTTGACATTATTTAAAGCACATGTGCTCATAAATATAAGAATGTTAAGAAATTGCCTTTAATGTACGTTTTACAGACGTGAGACACAAGTCAAAAAATGTCATTTTTGAAATTTTTGAAAAAGTAAAAGATTACAGCAATATGGAGTTTATGTCACGGCATAGGGTTTATTTGGCACTAAATTACCAAAAATTTAAAGAAAAAATACGGAGCGGTTTTTGAGAAAATCTTTTTTTGTTATTTTTTAAAATTGCAAATATCGCACGCACTATTGCACGAAAACTACTATAATTTCCAGAAGATCTACATGACCTAATTGAGAGAACTATTTACGCACAACAATATTTCATTTGAAGGAAAAATCCATGTCTTCAATGTTGTAGTCGTAGGAAGACGCCGAAAAAAAATTCAAAATTTGGCAATTTTCGAAAATTTAGTCATCCGTGATATTCTGACCTATGCCATATTTATAAGTGTATTTTGCACTTATCTTACAAGAAATGTAAAGAAAAAAATGGAGCCATTTTTGAGAAAATTTTGAAAATGTCCGGGGACGTCATGTAAAGTACCCCCAAATTTTAAAGAATGTTTTTCAAATTTTTGAAGCTTCAACTAGAGCCAGATAGACAGGGGATTCTTCAATTTGGAGAAGATCATACGTGTGGTTTAGGCCCTAGGATTGTTCAGACGGACAGACGGATAAATATACGGACAGACGGACGTTTTGCGTCCAATTGGTTTTTCGGCATCAATGACCCGCAAAACAGGGATTCTGGACAGGATCCACTAACAGGACACGTGTTAGAGGATTTTTTTCTCTTAATTTAGCAACTGGTTTATGCACTGTTTCGCCACCAGAACCCGACAATGAATTTGTTTCCACCGAAAATCCGCCGTTTTTTTCGCGCAGCATTACATAACTTTCTCTATATTACGTATACGAGTATTACCGCGTATATACATACGTATACGAGAAAGTAAAAGTAAGGATTGTACAAATTTCTCCGGAGTAACGGTACGTTACTGAACACCTGGCTCACGACAGTCTTTGGGAGAAGTTACTTGGCAGTTATTATCACAACTTTAGCTATATTAATTCCAATTTTCTCTTTAACGCAAAGAAATGATCTATTAAAATGAAATAATACATCAATCTGATTCTAAATTCTCTATTGAGAGTAAAATTAAAAAAAAATTGAATAAAAATAATCTAGAGTTTGTAATCCTGTTTCTTAAGAGTGATATAAAAACATGAACTTTCTCGGTTGTGGTCAGACGATTTTACAGGTTAACATTCTGGCCTGTTAAAAGCGTCCGTAAGTGAGAATTGTTAACTTATAGACTTGTTAATTTATTTCACATTATTGTGAATACAATAAATAACTGAATGATTTAATAAATACAAATAAGTAATAAAAATAAGAATAATATAATAAATAAAAATAAGTAATTAATATAAATCGGTGATTTTATAGGACAAATTCTGGCAATCATATTTTCTTACGAAACCACTACTCACCGTTTCGATCTGCTTCAACTTGGGCATGACATCCCCCCCCTTTCTGTATTTTAAGAGGAAATGAGTGCGGAGTCAGGGGAAGTTGCCCGTG
Organism: Teleogryllus oceanicus; assembly: GCA_964035755.1. Classification (NCBI taxonomy): domain Eukaryota; kingdom Metazoa; phylum Arthropoda; class Insecta; order Orthoptera; family Gryllidae; genus Teleogryllus; species Teleogryllus oceanicus. The sequence goes on along the minus strand of CAXIVR010000002.1, from coordinate 92,651,190 downwards.
CCCGTAGGAAGGCCGTGCTCCCCAGGCGGGCAAGTAGCTCATGCGGGCGCGGTTTGACGTGCGTGGAACGTGGTCACAGAAATAGTGACAGTTTGGTTGAAATTAATGAGTGAGGAAATATATTTTTTTAAATAAAAAGCACGTAAATGTGAATAAAAATCTGAGGAATGTACTGTTTTAAAATTTTCTCATTGGCTAGAGTTTCAACTTCTCTTTTTGTTATAACACTGGAAAATGAAAATGTAAGAAGGTTGACTCGACACGTGAAAGAAATATTTTGTACTAAAGAGCATTTTAGTGTTATTCTCGGAAGGAAAGCTTTTGAACTTCCAGAAAATGAACTATAAAGGTTTTTTCTTCCTCTTTAATTGGAAAGCTTTTGAAATCTTCCTCTCCTGAAGCTTTCGAAGCTTCAGAAAATGGAGTACAAAGGGTTTTTTCTTCCTTCCTTAGTGCAATTGGTATTATAATGAATTCCTTCGTTCGTATTTTAATTGTTTAGTATAATAATTGAGAGTTAATGCGATTAGTTTATTCCAAGGCTGAACAAAATGATATTAAAATATTCAATTATTTATGGGTTAATGTATTGTGAAATTAAGGAATTTAAAACAAATTACTAGCGGAACACTTCGTAAAACAAAATCGTAGAGTACTATGTTTTAATAAAATTTCTTTAATAATTTCAGTACATGTGCAATGGTTCTAAGGTTGATTCAACTGCATTCAGAAAATGATAAACTCGTAAAATACAACGCAACTTGAAAATAATTCGAACGCATTTTATTCAGCGTGATTATTGACAGAACTGTTATAATACGACTACAATTGTCAGCATCTGAAGAGCAGATACAAGGTGAAACTGACATTGCTACTTAGCCCAAAATGCCACGTTTTGTGGCGAGTCGGTGACCACTGAAAAGCTTTTCAGCTACATATAATTATATTGCGTTTGATGTATATTCTCCTTCTCTAAGAAGAGGGAAAATTGGCTTTTGCCGTCACTAAACGTGCATTTTGTATGCAGTACAGCGTTTCAGTTTTCAGTACAGTGTTTTGAATTGATTGCAATACACAATTTGCAGATAACAGAAAGAACAGCGTTTCGTTCTTATCAGCTTATTACGCTATTGTCCTGTGATAACATAAATTTGGAACTGTCAGTAACCATACTCACTTATCATTCCGTGAACAATGGTTCTTAGAAATCCATTCAATTACTTACATTAATCTCATTGCACCGGATAAATATTTATTTTATAGATTTTCCTAGTTCATTCATACGCCTCGACCGACCGCCAAACTCGTGAATAGGTACAGTATTGCCATTCATTCTTATCTTGTCATAAAGTCATAAAATACCTGCACAATTCTGTGCAGTAGTATGAGATAACGTAGAGAATATTCTGGGGTCGTGATGAAAGCATTACAGTGACACTCGCCGAAAATAAGACCAATATCACACCAATATTCATTTATGGTGAACCAGTACGACATTGCTGTAGTATACACCTCAAACCACTCCGAAAATAATTTGTGAGCAAAGTATCTAACAAATGCATTTTGCGGAGGTTTTCCGTTCAACTGGCTGTTAAGTACTGCGATGGACTTAAAGAAACCCGAAAACTAGTCTGTGTATCATTTTATATTCTTCTGTGATTCAGTCCCTCCAGACAGAATCACACATATCAGTCTATACAAGTTCTACTGTATCAGGCTAGAGGTTTCGGCGTCTAATCAAACAGCCCATACAAGCTGAGAATATGGGAAAGTTTTATTAGAATATAATATTAATTGTTTTCTTTTACAAAAGATAGTTTTAAAAACATGTTAAGCTTTTGCAGAGAAGGGACTGATTCTTCCTTATGCCAACCCTATTTGCAGTTCCTGGATCCGAGGCTGAAAAAATATAAATCTCTTTTCAATCAATTTACTTCGCGTGACACAGCTCAAAATATTCAATTCTTAATGTGTTTAAGTTCCGGTTTATTAGAATAATTACTTTCTACACGCGTAGCCTAGCTACCTAATAGTTTTAAAAGAGTTATTTACGGCATAAGCATAATAAGATATCTTACTAAGAATCCATATTAGAGAATTATCAAATGAGATTATTAACACGAATTTGATAACGAGTCGTATATTGTAATAAGATGATACAATTCTAATATCGTATAACGTTTCACGCACTTTTTAAAAGTTACAGTGAAGTATAATTTTTGTATAAATTTGAATCTTCATCCTCCGAGAGAAGACATAACGATGTTGATAGTAGTTATGCCATGGGTTTGTTCTAAACCCAGATTGGATAACCTCGTACCTTAAACATCGATCTCAAAGAGTAGAAATACCGTACTGGCATAAAAGGACATTATTTACTTATCTTTCCAATTCTTTGCCAATTGAACATGGGGTCCCACAAGGTTCGATCTTAGGTCCTATCCTCTTTCTGTGGTACGTAAACGATATGCCCTCATCTATTAAAAATGGAAGAACAGTTCTGTTTGCCGATGACACAAATGTTCTTTGAAAAAAAGAAACAATAAATAGTACAATTTCAGAAGTTTTAAATTGGTTTTGTTATAACAAATTAATAGTTAACGAAGGAAAAACTGTCTCAATGCAATTTTGCGTTTCAAATCGGCAATCGTATGCTCCATTGAAAATGAACAATATGCAATTAGCTGATGTTAAGGTAACAAAATTTCTTTTAACTGTTTTCTTGACGTAAAATAAATAAAATAATAAATAGTTCTCTCAATTCAATCAAACCTCAAATGGAATGTACATATAACAGAATTCAACACTAAATTCAGCTCATTATGTTATGCATTCAGAATTCTTTCTGATTCTGTCAGCCTTCATGCAGCTCGTGTGTATTTTGCAAATGTACATTCCCGCCTGAGATATGGCATAATATTCTGGGGAAGCTCATCCTTTAGTTGCCAGACATTTAGATTGCAAAAGAAAATTATACGAATAATGAAAAAATGCCATCCACGTGATTCGTGCAAGCCTCTTTTCATTGAGCTTGGAATTTCTCTGAGCTTGGAATCTTACCATTGCCTGCTTATTTACGATCTTGTGTATCTCTCCTAATGCTCGCGCCTCATTTGGGCGCCAGAATATCTCCTCTGCCTGACGCCTCACGTGCGGCGCTGAATATCTCCCTTATACCCACCTCGTGGCCAATGTAATATCTCAATGCCTCGACGCCTCACGTTGCGGCGCCAATGTAATATTTCTACTTCTAATCAATCACGATGCCCACGTTAGTGCGCCAATGTAATATTCTCTTACAAAATCTCACGACGATTGTAATCTTACTCTTATCAATCACGCCCAGCCGTTGGGCGTCCAATGTAACCTATCCCCTCCTCGTCACGTGCACTATCTTGCCCTGCCCTAGCCCTAAATTATAATTGGGTGCCACTTTATCGATTGTCCGTACCTTGCTAGCTCTAATTATTATTTATTTCTTACCGTGTCGTAGTCCGCACGCTCACTCCATACGGAGTTGAGGTAAGGGTCCGTTTCGTTCGTGCCTGGGTCAACTTTCATACCACTACAGAATAAAAATACATGGAATCAAGGCAATTATGAGCCATTGGGATGCTCATGCATTTAATTTTGGATTTTCTTCGCTGATATCCCATTCATTAACACAATCTGCCCCTCCGACTTACGAAACATAACAACACAAATACATAAACACACAGGAAGAGAAAATATAAACATGCACACTGAAAATACAATACAAAGAAAAATCTCATCCATCCATCAGAATGCGCATTCTGTCGTGACCTTCTTTATAATCCTTAGCCTAATATAATAACTCGGTCTTCGACAGAATTTCTTTTCTTTCTTTGGACTGGAGCGTAAACAAACCAAAAAAACAATACAGTTATTGCACAATTCGTGCCACTTCCCTTTTTTGCAGCGATGTCACCTTCCGTCAGCGCCCGTCGCTGCTAGTTGTCACGTGCATTATTCACGCACGCAGTTCCCTGTTCAGCTGCCACCAGATCCTTGATGCACTCCTCCATTTAAAGTTTGCCAATGCATCCACAATTATTGTTTCTTGTACTAATCGCGTCTTCCCTGAATGTTATTTCTATTTCTCGCGACGTATATATCTTTCGCGACGCTCCTGTTTCCTGCGCCTAATTTGCGTAAATATTGTCCATGCAGATTTTTCCGTGAATTTCTAAACGAATTTAAATGAATTTCGATCCACTTAGTCTAAACAATTGTTTTTATGCAACCAAAATAACTTAATAACTTTTTACACGACACTTCCGCGAAATTTCTCCTAAAATTTTAACACAGCATAAAAACGCGTGCGATCATCCTCAGATGCGAACTCATTCTGTCTGTAACACATTTTTACATTGTTGGTCCCTACAATCCAAGTGACTGTCTTTTTAAACATATGCCCATCACCATAATAAATGTTCGAAAACTTTTACATTTTCGCTGTTTTCGGGCATCTTGCGTCTTACTCTCTGTTTCATAATTTTATTAACTTTTGGTTTGTAATTGTCACATTACCGAATTCCCTTTTCCCGTTTTCCCTTTTCCAAAAAACCTTTATTTTCCGTCTTCCCCACTCGTAAAAACGTCACTTACATCTTCGGTCGCTCTTTTAATTCTTTCTTATTCCGCTATGCTATGGAACTGGATACTGATTTATTCCGAGCCTTACATAAATTCCCCCGCGCCGTAACTAATTTTGCCCTGATCTAAATATTTTTCCCTATAATTTCTGTAAGTTTGGCCAAAATCCACCCAGGCATTCACTGGATATTCAATAAAACTTGTCTTGTTATATTTCCAGGAGTACAACAATGAGTTCCATGTCTTCCATCGTCGTCATGTTATGCATGCAATTTATACAATTTATAATATTTACGGAACCCGTGGCTCGAATAACGTTGTTCTTGTTTTAAAATGTTTCTAAATTTGGGTTCTATTCATTGTTCATCACACCTATTTCCGCCCCTTATGTTTTCTATTGCTTTCCTAATAATTATGATTACGCGGCGCTGTTGTCTGTTTGTTTCATTTTTTAATTCCTCCTTGCATAAAAGTAAAACATAAAAGTTCCATGCATTCTTGCGGGCTAGTCCCACAAATCATTACAGTAGTATTTGTCAAAACTGACCTACTTAACGGTGGGAACTTATTTTCATGTAATACTGATATTTATAGTTACAACACTCGACGTAGAACTCATGTTCATCAAGTGTCAGTATCAACAGCTCACTACAAGAAATCCACATACAATACATGTACGTTACTTTACCACGCATTGCCAGATGAAATTAAACAATTAAAATTGGTACACAAATTTAATGCTTCCGGTCAATGACCCTCATCTCGATCGGGTTTCTGTCCAGTTTCCCTGATCCATTGAGCAAATGCTGAGATGGCCCCTTGATTTGCTTCTGGACGTAAATGTAGCTTCACTATGCGCACGTTTTGTTAAGCTTTCCTTTTGCTAGTAGTGGTAGTAGAGCTTAGGGTGAAATTCTATTTGTTAGCAACAGAGAAAAATCAAATCCGTTCGTTTACCGTTACAAATAAGTTTTCTATAATTCGGCAACAAAAATATCTAGATTATGAAATGTTAATCTCTCGCTTTTTTAATTTATTATTATTATTATTATTATTATTATTATTATTATTATTATTACTATTTTTTCATCTTTCAACTTTTAATAGTTAAATTGTTGGGAAGGGATTCTGAAACTCAAGAAAGCGTGCGTAGATGATTTTCTCCCCCCATACGTCACATACAGTTTTTGACTAAATCAATAAAAAAATGAAAATAAAACCTCTCTTACCTGGCACTAACTTGGTTGTCTACCACAAAAAATACCACAATTTAGAAATATTTAATTGCTAATTAATTACGCACAAAATTAATTGTTTTTCAAACTTCCGAGTTTTTAATGATGAACCAGTCCTTAAGACTTACGCTGGCACCACCAAAATCGGCTACTACAAAAACCAATGTGCCATCTTAAAGAACGATTTAATTGGTAATTAATTACGCAAAAATTAATTCAATAGCCCTCTCACAATAGAGCCATAAACTTATTCAAACTCTTTCAAACGCTTGCTAAATTACGAATTCTTGCCGGTGGAAGCTGTACGCTGTGTGAGCTTCTTCGAGACAATGATTTCTCCAGCGCATAATCGCTTTTTTGAAGAACCACGCACACGTGCACTGTACTGCATCATTTCCCGAGAGCAAGAAAACATCGCGAAATGCGTCTCCTAATGTGTACCTAAATGAATTCGTTTAGGAAAGGGGACATTTCGAATCACGGCCGGGAAGTGACTGAAAGTTCCACAATGTCAGAAGGCCGACAAACCAGACGACGTAACCGAAGGAAACTTCCATTGCGCATACACTAGAGAAATTTGTACTGGGAAGAAGGTGAGCGACGCAACGATAATCAAGATGATACAGAATATATATGCATAAGATGGACATTACATAAAGATACCATAATTACGAACAATATATGAATTCATAAGACGATAATTTTATATTGCCTAACCTTCAATTTTGGATATTTAAATTATATGTGAAATTATACTTGCTTGTCTGTATAATGTCCTGACAAAATTGAATCAATTGATTTTTATTAATTTTTGCTTATTTTATAGAAGTAAGAAAGGACTACAGTTCCTGACTAGCGAAATAATTGCAGATAAGCACCATAGGCACTTCGTTTGAATTTGTTTGAACTTTTTTAAGTGATGGCTGAAGTGTTAGTAGAACACAAATTACAATATTAATAATATTAAGTAGCCATTCCCATTAATGCGTGCTGTTGTATCAACATTAGTTATAGAACATATTTTATTTTAGAAAAAAATCTCTTATCATCAATATTGTAGTTTTGGAATGTTAAGTTTTTTCAATTTTCTAAAATTGAGTTCCCCGAAAATGAAGCCTACCACCTGTTTTTAAAATAAATTTGAAGAAAAAAGTTGAAGTCTTTTTTGAAAAAAAATTGTTTAAATGTAGGAACAAGGTTTTATTCACTTTTACGTCACCAGGGCGCGGAAATATGAGTTTTTGTTCCACAAACTTACCAATTTCCGGTGCGTGATTAGTATTCTTCTCTTTACTACATAAGTACTAAGGTGAGGAAGTAAAAACTGTACACACTTAAATGTAATGTGTATTAGGACAGTCACATAAACATGAATAAAAATGTAAATAAACTTAAAATTGTGGCCTGAATAGCGTAAATCTCTCGAAGCGAACACAAAAATTACCACAGTCCAAATACCTGGTTTAAAAGTTGGCAGAATCTCAGAAATGTTTTAGTTGCAAGCATACATCGAAAATATTTCACTATTCGAATTATTACAGTATATATCAGGTAATTCTGAGAATATTGACAGCGACATTTGTCAACACAAAACGAAAATACCCAATATCAAGAATGAGTACTTGTGTCCATAGGACAGTGCAATTTCTCGCATGTGATCGCTCTTATAGGAGACCGGATCAGTAGGTTTCTCATGTTTGCGCCGCCCTTCCGTTGCGGCTGCGGAAACCATAGTGTATTGCCGCAATGGCTGTGGGTTTTCAACTTCGACTCCCAGCCAGGGAGTTTTTTATGCCCTGTAGATGCAAAGATGTGTTGGTAATTATGGGTTTCAGAAGCCCACACCGGCTTAGGTGCTCAGTGCATCAACTGATGTCACTGCAGTGCGTCTGACCGGGAGGTCCTAGGGTTCGAGTCCAAACGGTGGCAGGATTTTCGACACTAGGCGAGGTCGAGCTCAACCGCTGTCTGAAAGATTTTAGCAGTAGGCTGCTCTAATCGGTAGTTTCTCCTGGTTTCTCCTATCATCATTAGAGGAATGGCGGAGCAATACCCTAAGAAACAGGCCACGAACCGCGCGAGATCTTTCCCTCTTCTTTCGTATCCTATACTCTCTCTCTACTTACCAGTACTTACACTTACGTGCACTACTCTACTACATGTGCCGGGAACCCAGTTGAGTACATAGAGCATGATCCGGCCGGGATGGTGCCCGGCTGGTGGGAGATACCTGGGGGGGAAACCCCTACAAAAATGTAAATGTAAAGCCTTCTAATACTTCTGTAGTTTTTCGAATAATATGTAAAACTTTTGCTTGAGTTTAGTTAGTAATTATGTTTTGAAACATACACACACCACACAAAAATTAAAATGACGTACCTGTAAAATGATTCAAACTTTTTAAAAATATATGTTTTCCCTACTACAGTAGCTTTGTGTTCACTGAAATAATTCTAATAAGATTTTGATGTTAAGTAAAAACTTTGACTTCGTCACAATAGAGCCCACCTGGATCCCAAATTACAAAGAAATGCCATAATAATGCCAAAATAACATAATAAACCTTGAGGAAGAAATAGAGGTAGTTCTGGCACCTTCACACATATGGAAGTATGTGTGGATACTCACCAGTAGAGGAATGCAGACAAGATGAAACAATCACTGGAGAACTTTGAACTCTCGCAATCTGCACAAAAAATTATAGTGTTTACTCCTTGAAGACCTGCAGAGATTATTCTAAAAAGCAAGTGGTAATAATACGAATAAGAACTGAAGATTTAAATTTCAGTTACAAAGACTAATTGGAGATCCCTTTCCCAGCTGTTTCTCCTGCAATAACTTTCTGAACATTTACCATTTGATATATCAATGAACTTGGCATATCAGACGCCGGTACAAAATAGGAAGCCAAGAGAAAGTACTTACCATTTTAACATCTGAGGATTATAGAATAAAAATATAAAATTCTGTAAACTAAGTAATATTGTGAATGAAATATATCTGTAAAATAGTGCAATTCTTTTTTCAACAAAGTAATAAGTTTGTATTTTAATATGCGTATGTTTTCTGTATTATTTTCTTAGGCACTGTTTTCATAACTCATGTCAATGTTGTGTAATGATTCTTGTACACTTCAATGTAATGTAAATATGTGTAGTTGCTGATGTCCGGAGCTATCGATGCAACTTGATGTTAAAGGAAAAAAAGCCCGCCTCTAAAAACATTCTTTTCTTTTCTATAATTGCAGGTACTTTGGATTTCGACCTGAAGAAAGCGGGCTTCCTGTCCGCAGTCCCCTACCTCGTCATGGCAATTATTCTTCAAGGAGCAGGACAACTGGCAGACTGGCTAGTTAACAGAAAATTACTCACCATCACACAGGTTTATTTTTATGGAATTATCTTTATTTGCAATTCGCTCAAATAGCTTTGTGTCATAAATAGTGCAGGATCTAGTATTTGTTTCCATAGCCATCATGTAGCTAAATAATTCTCTGCATCGGTCTTTTCGATAGAATGAAGAATTAATTTTGGAAATGAAAATGTCCTGATCTCTTCCATTCTACTTCATTTTAGTGTCTAGTCTTACTACTAACTTAACGTGGTAAAGTTAGTTGCTCACGCACTACGTACTTAAGTAGTAAAAAAGAAATTATTATAATACTACAGCAAAAATTGGCAATTGTTCTACAGAAGACACTGCGAACGGATATTTTAATTTTGTGGAAACTTTGCACGAGACTTTCAACAACATTTTCAATTTTTTTTTAAGTTTCGAGTCTTCTGTAAGGCCAAGTTCCATATGTATCAATATTTACTCCGTATTATATCACTGTATGACAAGCCGATGACAGTCATTCTTTCAGTTGGGTAGCTTTTACATTTCAAATGTGCAAAAATGATGTTACTACTACTCGATATGAAGTTGAAACCAAGTCAGCAATCGCTCTTTTGAATCCATTGTATGCGGAGATTTTAACATTGATTTTTTGGTCGAATCTTGTGAGAAAAAAACGTTTCTCAATTTAATTAATTCCTTCGATTTAGGTATTACAATTAATGTACCAACACGGTTCACGCAAAATTCGATGAAGGCAATTGATCAAATTATAACTAACAAAACTACTACTCGATGTGAAGTTGAAACAAAAGATGTAGGATACAGTGACCACGATGCACAAATTCTTACCATTATAAGAAATGCGAACACTGACACAATAAATAATACACGTATGACTAGATTGTTTACTAAAAGTAAAATAAAATTATTCTTTGATTACTTGATGCAGTAGTCATGGGCAGGGGTTTATAATACTGTTGATACAAACGACAAAAAATAATTCCTTTTTTTCAACTCTTTCATTTCATTTTAAACTAGCTTTCCTCTTCAAAAAAGAAAAATTATATACTTCACGGAAGAAATTCTTGGATAACACAGGGGATTAGGACATCTTATAAAAACAAGCAAATTCTTTCTTTCATTTCTAAACGTCATGACGTATCTCAAGATTTCCTCATCTACTTTAAAAAATACAAATCATTGTTAAGAAAAGTCATAAGGCAGGCTAAAATCATGAAAAACGACGGATTTTGAACTCAAATAACATACTAAAGCAATTGGATATAATAAATACGACCAAATCAACTAGAACCTGTAGAAATGTTGTTTAAAATATAATGATATAAATGTTGAACGATCCAGCAGCAATCGCTCGCACATGGCTGTCGTTAACAATACTTTTAGAATCTGCGATCTCAAAGATTTCAGATTCAATTCAAAACAGACTTTCACCCAAAATTTTAGGCAGATGTTCGTTCGAAACTTCTTCCTAGAATTCCAAATAATCGTAAACTAAAAATAATACTCGTCGGTTTAGATGAATCCTCGGATTTCGTTAAAGACTGTGCGTATGCACATTATCCCATTAATTCCTATTTAATGCATCCTTATCCACTGGAACGTTTCAGATATTTTCAAAACACATAACGTAAACGATATGCCCTCGACGATTCGAAACGGAAGAACGGTTCTCTTTGCGAATGATACGAACATCCTTTGCAATAAAGAAACCGAACCATAAATAGTACAATATCAGATGTTTCAAATTTGTTTCGAAATTAATAGTAAACGAAAAGAAAACGGTTTTAATGCAGTTTTCCATTTCAAATAAACAATTCTGTGCTGCATTGAAAATGAACGGTGTACCATTGACGGCAACAAAATTTTTAGGTCTCTCAATTCAGTCAAACCTTAAATGGAACGTCCATTTAAATGAATCGAACACAAAATTAAGTTCATTATGATACGCGTTCAGAATTCTTGCAAATTCAGTCAGCCTTCAGATCGTTGTGTATATTTTGCGAATGTTCATTCCCGCCTGAGATATGGTATAATATTCTGGGGAAGTACATCTTAACGCTCCCAGACTTTTAGATTACAAAAAAGAATTGTAGGAATAATAACCAAATCCCACCCACGCGATTCTTGTAAGCCTCTCTTCATTAATCTAGGAATTTTACCATTACTTTGTCTGTTTATTTACGAATCAGTGGTTTTTGTCAAAAATGACTTCCTTAAGGGCGGGAATATATTTTCAGAAATTGCCGATGTGTACTACTATAACACTCGACGTAGAAATCATAATCATTAGGTGACAGTATCAACAGCTCATTACAAAAAAAATCACATACAATACATGTACATTATTTTACAACACTTTCCAGATGACATTAAACGATTCAATTCGATAGATAAGTTTAAATCCCAAGTGAAATCGTTTCTGCTGCATAACTGTTTCTATACAATTAGAGACTATACTGAGCATCACAAGAAAAGTAACATTAATTTTAACAATGATACTTAATGCATTATTTACCATTTGGACTGTATAAATGTGTATAAACAACCCATGACAAGTATTGTACTGCAGCCTCCGGGTCAATGACCCCCACCTCAGTCAGTTTTTCGTTCAGTTTCCCTGATCCATTGAGCAAATGCTGAGATGGCCCCTTGTTTTGCTTCTGGACATAAATGTAACTTCATTTTCTGTGCACGTGTTCTAGAATTCATTGGGAAATATCGTTATTCAAATTATTAAATCAATATTTCTTCTTGATTGTGAATATATGTTTACAAATAAAAGTATCCAAAGCTTTTTATGACAATCATTTATTTCAGCATTGCACAACGTTTCGTAACTCGTTTTGTTACATCATCAGGTGCTAAACTTAGTGAGGGAACGCTATCCCATTGAATTACCTCAGCAGAGGTAATTCACTGCTGAGGTAATTCAATGGGATAGCGTTCCTTCACTAAGTTTAGCACCTGATGATGTAACAAAACGAGTTACGAAACGTTGTGCAATTGCTGAAATAAATGATAGTCATAAAAAACTTTGGATACTTTTATTTGTATTCAAATTATTGTTTCCATGTTGTTGCGGCAGGAAGTATTATTCCTTGACGAAGGACATCATGGATAAGAGCCCAAAATTTATTGCTTATTTATCCTTGAAAATAGATTTTATTATATGAGAGTTTTTTTTTAATTCATAATTCGTGAAGTATATGACTTAGTGTAGGGATCACAGAATTTTGAAAATGTGTACAGAATTCACTTCTCTCCATAGCACGTCGTACGCAGTTTTAATTGTTTTTTGACATAAAATAAATAAATGTTATTTCGAGCTGTTGTGTTGGCAGGTGCGCAAGGTGTTCAACTGCGTGTCGTTCGGGGCGCAAACGATCTTCATGCTCCTAGCGGCGCACTTGCGAACTGCCGCCGGAGTCGTCAGCTGTCTCTCGCTGGCGGTGGGCATCGGGGCCTTCGCCTGGTCCGCCTTCAGGTAGGGCTTTCCCAACACTTAGTACAGTATATACCCAGCGTGATCTACCAATCCATACAATTTTTTGTTGTACGAGGATTGCTCATCTGGGTGGGCACCTAAGCTCTGATCTTTATCCGCATCCCCTTGCAGTGCAAGAACACCATGAGTCAAGTATCCAGATTCCCCGTAACGCAGTTACCCCTCTCGGGAACCTTCCCATTTAAGCGTGAGTCGGGCCGCCCTGGCAGCTCCACTCTAGATTTCAACGTTAGGCCGCCGAATGAACTGGCATGCTCCCTCGCAATAGCCGCCATGCCATCTGGGGACCACGCGGGCTAAGGCCAGGGGGGCCCGAGGCCCCCAACCCGTCTCCTCACTGCCTCCACCTAGAAGCTATCAACGTTAGTGCCGCCGAACCTAGACAAACCTGACATGCTCCCTGTCTGGACTTTTATAGGTGGTTTTGAGATCCGCCACCAGCTGCACAGAGGACGAATCCCTCGCCCAGACCCAAAGGTCGGTAGCAAGCCACCCGCTCACTGCCTTCTCCTTGAAGCTAACGACGTGAGTGTCGCCGATAAACTCAGGTGCCGAGTGAACGTCTCCGCCTCCACCTACAGCGTCACGTTTTGAGTAAGGTTTTAGTATATTGTCCAGTAACGTCGCAAACTGTCAATGCCTTTTATCATTTGGCCAGGGGCTCGGCGCCGTTAGAAATCAGTGTTCTCAGATGGCCACCCGTCCAGGAATCCACGGTGCCTCGAGTTGCTTAACTTCTGTGACATTACGGAGCGTAGTGAAGTAATTCGCCTAACGCCGGCAAACTGAATTTCCGTCAGGAAAGAAGTCACTGGCAAAAATACTGATGAGATTTTTGTGGAAGTGGCATAACAGATAAGTGTGCCTTATTCTCTTGACGACATTGACCGTTTGCAGAAAGAAGGTTAGAAGGAATCGACAAACAGGGGCCAATTATAGTAAAATATGTCTATTATACTAAATTCGATGTCTACCGAGCGGCTAAAAATTCATTTTCTAAGAGCGCAGAGAAACAATTCGGCTAACGACGACGGCTAACAGAATAACCGTCTGGACCGCAGACGGTCGTAATCAAGCAAGGAAATCGAGAGTCTGCGAGTTCAAACTTTAGCAGTTCTGGAAGTCATTGCCTAGAATACTTGTTTCACTTAGCGACTAGGAAAACGTAATTAACACTTTCCTTCTCTTGTGTACTACAAAGGTTTTACTTTCTCGTATACAAATTGCGACGCCAAGCTCATGTGTGGGCTGTTGCCACTAACATTATATCGAGCCACAAGATATGTGGGCCGTCGTCACCAGCACATATCGGACTGCACGTTTGAAGAGAGCGCACCGAGTGGAAGTGCTGTTCTGTGGCTACTACGGAACTCCAAGCGGCATTGTTAGTCGTGGCATAGAGTAAAGACTACCTCTTTAGTCTATGGCCGTGGTTGGTGTGACCTGAAGGGGTGGCGGCGAGAAGGGTGAGCAGAAGGTGAGAGGAAGTCACGGAATAAAGGTAAAAGTAGCGATCGAGTGATCAGAAGTACGCAGGGCGACATGACTCGTGAGTGACCGTATTGTGAGTATTCTGAAAAAAACAAACAAAAAACAACAACAGAGGGTGGAAGAATCGTTGATGGATGGTAGTTTGCTGGATGGCGAAATATCTAGTCCTCCCTGGTAGCAACGGCGAGCGCGAGAAGGCTTTTCTCGTGTTTGACTGCGTGAGTGACTGCGGAGGAAGGCGGAATAGGTAGCAGTAAAGCACGAGTGCTAGGCTACGAGGTCGACAGAGGTTTCCAACAGTGATGGAGATCGACAGCCGACGCGCCCAAACATAAGTACGAAGCGAGAAATTTTTTATTATCACGTTTTCAGAATTGTTGTGTGGACATCAATGAATTGTCGAGAAAATGGCACAGTACTAGAATATTAGACGGGATTAGAGCGATGTTCAGTGACGAATAAAAAATGCAAATACAAATTTTTTAATTTAAAAAAATAATTCACACAATCTTTTTATTTGTGTTGTGAATATTCTGAAAGGGGCATCGTGTGAAATTGCACGTTAAATCTCTGTACGGAGCGATTAGAACGTCACAATACGTACATACGTCGTGTAGAGACGGTTATGTCATGTTTCGGAAAATTTGTTTCTCATGTTTTCGGGTCCCCAGTGAATTGGTAATACTTGTCTCAATCATGGTTCTAATAAGACTGACTGCCCATTATCTGCCGTATTGTTGCCAAACCTCTGCTCTTCCCCATTGGCTCTTTCCGTGGTATCGACGGGCAGGGACTCTCGCTTCACCTGAACCAAAGAAGTGTTTCTGAAAAGGTCTGCCCGTCTACCTGCCTCTCTGACCGTTTGTTTGTGCATATGTGAACAACAACGGCGCGACAAAATTAATTATTCGTGGGATATTTTATCGATCTAGCGCGACCAGAAGCTAGGCGATTTTGAAAGTATTTGTAATTTTTGGAATATTTTACATAAAGCCTCTAGGATATTTTCAAAATTTTCTAAAAAAAGAGCTCCAAATAATTTTTTTCAATTTTTTGTTAAGAATATGGTGAAAGGTAGCAAAGGACCAATTTTCACTGTTAACTATGAATTTTCAAAAATTTAAAAAAATGCAGTTTTTGGCAACTTTGTACAACTTGATTACTGAAGAAAAAAATGTTCTTCCAATAAAAATTTTTCTTCACAATTAGTTCTTTAATTTGTCATGTACATCAAATAACACTTCTTACGAAGTTTCTGAAAATTTAAAACGATTCTGTGGACGTCAGGCTGAGAAGCCATATCTCAGAATTGTTTTGAAAGTCGCCTAATTGGCCATTGTATTACACCACTTTCACTTTACTACGTAAGCACGTAGTACGACGCGAAAGAAAAAAACTCTAACAATTTTTGTAATGAAAACGTATTTTAAACAGAAAGGTCTCGTATTATAAAAATGATTGAAATAAAAATCCGACTAAATAAAATACAAACACGTTGGCTTTGTTTTTATTGAATGAAAGTTTGTTTTTCCCTTGCAGCGTGAACCATTTGGATGTGGCGCCGCAACACGCGAGTGTGCTGATGGGTTTGTCCAACACAGTGGCCACTCTGCCCGGCATCATAAGTCCCACCCTCACGGGCTACATCGTGCAGGTCAGTGCCATTTTCTTGGAAAACTAATTTTATTGCGATCGCTGTTGCACTAAAATTCTTTGCTATCTCATCGGCTACTTTTATTGACGTTTGGTGTGCGTTTTTCTGTCGTGGCATAAAATAAAACGGCAGTAATCATCTATAACTCGTTCACAAACTAAGTACGAATATAACAATGGGAATACCGTGGTGTCTAGCAAAAATTTACCAGCATTAGAGAAATAATGGAGAATCGACGACGCTATGTCCGATCGCTGCCTACCAATTGATTATTATAAAACAAGAGTTGCAGGTAAGGTTATGGCTAAGATAGAAGTTGGTAAGTATATCATTAAAATAAAAAAGCCTAGGTAATCGTAAGTTGACCGGTGAGAAACAAATGGTTAGGGTGATGCTCCATTGGGTTACGTGCTGCTTATATGCACTATCACACCGCACCGCGCCGCCGCGATAAGCCTTTCTTTGGTAAGGGAAGGAGTGCAGCGATAGTAGCTTGCACGTTCCAATATTATAATACACGTGATAGTATTATGTACAGTTAATACATTTGTAACCATTACATTCAATACGGGAACTGTTGTACCTCGATCGTGGTGTACCTTGAATGAGCTCTTGGTTTTTAGGCCTTTTGCTGACTAGTAGAGATTAGAATAATGATGTTAAATCAGGTAGAGGGCAGTGTGATCTTCTAAAAAACTGATCAGAAACATTGAGTGACAGAGCGCAAAAATTAAATTTCAAGCAAACAAAGTATATTCTTCAGTTCAGTGGTTTTGTTTTATCAGTGACTACGGACTGGAAACACACCTATTACATAATTTACATTGATATTACTAAAGAATGAATCTCTCTACTTTTGTTGATATTATTACTTTCCTGCTTGGGCACTCTATGAAAACTCACATAATATTGATTTATAAAAATGTGTGTCTTTTATTTGCCATGCTATGTTCATAAATTTACCATATACTGGAATTTGTTATCTTGATTCATTTCCAATTGCTTATCCGGAACTAACAGAATTGCGATCTCTGGAATCTTTATTAAAATGGTTATTTTGAATTGATGGCAACTAGCTACAAATTATTAGCCTGTTTTTCAAATAAATAACTCAACATTTAATTACAATTTTAGTTACAAGATTTATTGCAATTTTATTTATAAGGTCTTATAAAAAAGCTCACGAAATGATCTAATCTTATTTCTCTTGTATACAATAATTATAATCCTGTACGGGACAAGTTCATGGCTTACTTTAACTTTCGTTGATTTCTCAGGTGTACATCTTCTGTTTTGATGCTGTCTATTTGTTGTTCGTGTTAATGTTCCTCCTACCGTATTCTCTCCTAATGTTAAAATCGGTTTGCAAAACGCCCTGGATATTATCAGTTAGTTGATGGTTTCATAAAAAAATTGCAAATTATTACGCGTTTTCCCTATGCTGACCCGCGGGTGGGTACCTATTCGCGATTGTCCGAAGTGTTGAATACAATCGCCGTCTACGACTCTTTCCTATTATGAGTTTCGTTTTGAATATGAAGTCTATTTATATTTAACTTATCATTCACAATAAAAAATACTATGTCTCTAAATTATTAACATGTACAACTTTTCAAAATATCGGAATTAATTCCGTGTCTCCCACTTCCTTGTAATTGAGAATACTAATTCCAATCTTAACCGAAGGTGCTCATATTGTCTGGTCAAAGCGTCCGCTACGGCATCTGACGTAAGGGAGACTGAATATTACAAAATGTCTACAAGACTACAGCTTGCACTGCCTCCTCCATACATTGTTCATTTACTACCCGGGGCTCTGTTTCCCTTTCCACAATGAAAACCTCATGCTTACGACCATAGAACATGGCTTCTTTTTTACCGGTCGCCCTGACAACGTGTATTCTATATGCATTAATTGTATAAGCATTAATTTACGTGCTCTTTACAATGTCTTGATGCCGTTTTTATGTTCCAATAAAACCGAGGGAGAGGGTTGGCTTATCACACATGTAAGCTATGGCGGCATTATTTTTCAATCATACCCTCGTTTACCTTGGATCGGAAATGCATCTTGTATCACGGATCAATGTTCCAAAGTAATTATGCTAATATTCAAAGCTTTTGGGATAAAAAATAGAACTATAATGTTGAATTTTATGTAAAGCAAGTAATTAATAGTGAATAAATGAAAAATTAATTTTATTTATTAATAAAATCAGAAAATGTACCATTGACACCAATGACTCACAAAAAGTATTTTGTTTACTTGCATACAAATGTACAGCAGCAAGTAATATATAAAAGGTGATCCAAAAATTGTGATGAAGTCAAAATTTCAGAAGAATGAATCTCTTCATGAAACGCCCTCCAAAGCCCCTGCCAATTAGAGAACCTGGAGCTTCTATTTTTTCGATCTATAAGCTTCAACAGATTCAATGTTAATGCGTTTTTTGCCAATTTTGAGGCAATACACAAACGTGTCAGACTTTTTACATCAGGAAAATGTTGGTATCAGGATGAACTGGCCTTAGTAGTAAATTTTTCACTGTACAATGTTAAATAAACCGTGTTGTTTGGAAAACTATTCAAATGTATGTAGTAGTAATATGCTGAAATATATTTCCATTGTTTCAGCAGGGTGAAGGTAAGTTTCGTAATGTGATGTAAAACTGAACGATCAAAGACACAACATGATAAGATCCATGGTTGGATCCACGAGTGTCTGGTAACTTAGATCGTGCGTAAGGTTTATTAAGTGTAATAAATGTATAAGGATTATGAAGATAAGGTTTAAAGGCAATGGTTTTTATAATAGTTGCGTGTGAGAGATGATGCAACCATTCCTACTATAAACGGCTATTGCGGCGTAACCTGACAGAAAATTTTATAACAATTCATGGACGATTCAAATGCATGTAACAGTGTATTGTGTTTCAGACCTGAGGTTTGTTTGTTTAAATTATTTAAAGCATACAGTGATTTTTTAGATAAATTAAAGTGATCCAAGGTAAAACAGCCTACCCTAATATAAACACCTGTTATAGTGGCACTTGTTTTATGCTTTTTGCGTAGACGAACGACGATTGGAGCTACATCTTCTACATCGCCAGCGCCATATACCTGTTCGGCGCCATCTTCTACGCCGTGTTCGCTTCGGGGGAGCGCCAGAGCTGGGCGAAGGCTCCACCATCGTCGCCCCCGCCCCCCACCAACGGCGCTGCCGCCGCCGCCTACGCCAACCCGGCCCTGGAGCTCGAGGCGGCCTGAACCCTCCTTGAACACGCCGTGCGCGAAAAGTCCTTTCCCGTGCTTGTTTTCTACGTGGGAAACGGCTTCTTTTATTCTAACTAATGGTGTCCGAAACATTACGAAGCGTGTGCGAATCATCGCGAAGCGTGTGCAAAACATCTGCAACGCGTCACAATTGTCTTTCATCGTGCCGTTGTCTGTGTTTATTGTTTACATGTAATAGAAATGCAATATGGCTACAACCACAGATATATAGAAATAGATAGATTTTCAGTACTACCCCTCCAATGTAGTCTTATAGAACTTAAATTATATTTTTTGCTTGAACTTAATTTGTTTGCCAACGGCAGCCTTTCTTTTTTTCCAAAATGAAAAGATCAATAAATGATAATTTAGTACTGTAATAATTACTGTAAGTTATTTTTTATCAGATAGGGAATTACGATCAACTTTATTCATGAGACGAGCATCCATGAGATGTACAATATTTTTTATAATATTCAGCTTGCAAAAAATTGAAAAGTGCGGTTTTAATAGCCACTTATTTGTTAAATTTGTTTTAGAAAAATGTATCAGACTGATTTTGCTTCGTATCATCAACTGTTAGCGAGCTGAAACATCTAATTTTGATCATTGAACCTTCGAGTGCTTGAACTGATTAAATTAGCTCCAATGAATTCTAAGCTGTTTTCTGCACCACTCAGAAATGTGTAATATTTCAGGTATTCTAAAACCGCAGTTGAGGTTTTGGAAATGTAGTGGATACGAATGCAGAGAAATATCCCGAATGTCATCCACTAAAGAAGGCTTAAATTGTTTAAAATGAAACCCACATATCAGACTGGTTCACTTTGTTACGATTATTGCTCGTAACTTTGCAAAATTATGAAAATACTTCTAAACTGCCTTGCACTTGCATGTTCAACGCGTCAGAACGGGTTGATAGTAAGATGGTATCACGCGCAAGTTCTTGACTTAAGTGCTACGCCAGCGTGCAGCGTAGGCATTGCCAATCTATGTACTATATATCTGTGGCTACAACTCGTTTACTTCTATAAAAGCAATTTTACAAATTAGTTCAGAAAACGTTTTGCTCAAGGTGCGTTAAAAATAGTACACGCAACATCTGCCTGATGTGCGTTGTGCACTCGTTACGCGACTCAGTATGTTCGTATATCAGCATTATAAACCACCTTCGTCATTGCTAGGGGCCCCAGAGATGAGGGGCCTGGGGCAGTTGATCCACGGGGTCTATTTCAAGCATAAAATTCCTCCTTCGTCATTCTAAAGATAATTATTTTCCATGCATCAGCATAGCATTAAATTTGTTTTAGAGATAAATGTGTTTTTCATTTCTTTTGAATGAAAAACAAAATAATCGTGGCTCCCATAAGTCGGGGCCGGGGGCAAGTTGCCCCTGCTCCCTTCTGAACGCCGTTGGTTATTACCGAAAATTTTTCATAATATGGCACGCTTATGCCGTATTAACCGATTATATTACCTAATACCGAAGGATTGCGTCATCTTACACGCAGCAAATCGCAGCGGGGGTATCAAGGAGGGTGGTAAACTGTCATTCCGACCATCCGACCACCGTTTGTCTTATACGTGGCGTCATCGTACCTTCGTTCATGTTATTAACTACAAAACTTAACTTGTGACATTAATTACGAACTTTCTTACTTTGTTTTATAAATTTACAATGCGGTTGAACCAAGTAAATAGCATATGCAATTCTCTTATTGAAGCTATAACGCATTCGTACAAATTCAAAAACTCTTTTCCTGCGTTGCTCGTTTTCAAAACGTGTACATATGCAATAAAGGTTGTCGTTAAAAGCTGATTTCACTATTCACTATTGAGATTCGATTCCCCCTCAACAAGGGGGGTTACGACGCCATTAGTTCTTCTTTATTATAGCTATGAAGTTGTTGTTTCGAAATGGTTACAAACTTACAGCTCCTTAGGAGTAACACCAAATATTATATAAATAATACAGGACGCTCTGAACCTTTCTCATATTATTAATAGGTGACAATTGCTCACTAGCAAACCTGGTGGCGTAAAATCGGCGAAAAATTCAAATTTCAATACATAAACAAAACATTTTGTGTTTTGTAGTTTCTAACGAGATTATTATTTATATTATTATTACTATAGTTTTTTCTTTGATATTTACATATTCAATTTTATATTTTTTAATTTGAAAGTAAATGTACAATACCAGAAGCAATAAAGAACTCATTTGTTAATTTCATATCTTCATTTAATTAGAAATTAAGTATTTACATATTAAAGTACATTCAACACGAAGTCTTAAGGTCTTACAGACTTCGTGACTTCGTAAAGACTTACAACTTCTCACCAAGAGGAAATCGAAAACGATTGTTCTAAATTTCTTAATTTGTGCAATCAAACACAGTACACACCTTCCCAGACACAAGAACGTTATTAACGATCAAACTAAAATATCTGAATCACTCTGCGAAACATAAATTGACATAATTGTAATTAAACTAGAAAATCTTTCAAACTTGTACACTTCCTATTTAATCTCACAATGTTTATAGCTGGTTGGTCCATTAAGGGCGCTATCTTCAAATGTCTCCGGTTATATCGCAAGTGTCATGTATTATCTCTATAGTATTTGGTAATATTGTAATAAAAATATTTGCTAATGAAATAAATATAATTAATACACAAAACAGCATTTTTATTCACTACATTCTACATTTATAATTACCAAAGTGTAAGATAGTGTGTAAACAACACTAGCGCCCACACAATTGGTAATATTAGGTAATATGAAGAATTTAAAATAAGGCTTCTCAGTTCTTCAACCTATGCTGGAATAGAAGAAAAATACCAACTGATTGGAAACTTGCTGAGTTCTGCCTATTTTAAAAGGAGACCGAGACAATATTGACAACTACAGAGTATAAGTCTTCTAAACTTGCGTTTAAGGTATCTAAAAATTGTACCTCTAGATTAAGAAAATTGGTAAACAATGCTGATGGAAGAGCAGTCAGTTGCCATCCGACACCGTTAAAGTCTTATGACAATATATTTTCTTAATATTCTAAAAACACTGGAATATAACAACATCTTGTTTGTTTTATAAATTTACAATGCTTGACCAGTAGCATACCTCTTTTGAAGTCTAAAGATGAAAATTCAAATCTTTCCTTGTATTTAAAATGTATATATGAATCGTTAAATATTTATATTACTTTGAAACCGTTTCAACAAGTGGAGCTTACGACCGATTAGTCTTCTTTATAGCTTGAGTTGTTGTTTGAATGTTACAAACTTACAGCTCTTCAGGAGTAAACCAATTAAATATTATAGGTTTATATTAATAGGACAAATTTATAGCAAACTTGCAGATGACCAACAATGCAGAAAGATAAGATTATTACAAAACAAACATGTTGCAGCGGATTATTAGAATTATTATTTATATGATATTACTAAGTTTTGCTTTCGACATACTACGTCAAAATTTAATTGAAATAATGAAAACCAGAACAGATACAGACTACATTTGAATTCAGACTTCATTTAATTGGGAAATTGACATAAATATAAAATTAAACGAAGTCTTAATCTAAGACTGGTACCATAAAAGACCTACAGTTCAAAAGGAAAGAAAACATGTCATAAATTTTTAAATTATGTCAATCAAACTTTATGGAGAAGTGACAATGACAAAAAGTTATTAAGATCAACAGAAATATGAATCACTTGGAAACATAAATGACATAGTCTACTAAATAAAAACCAAAGTACACTAAATCAAATGTTTATGCTAGGATTGTCCTTTAAAAGGCACTATCAAATGACTCTTTGGTCAGAATCTATAGTATTTGTAATATGTAACAAAAATTCTAAATGAAATTATAATTAAAAAAAAAGCATTTGACGTCAAATCTTTTATAATTGACCAGTTAAGGGGTAACAGCATCATGCCTACAAATTGAGAAATAGGTAATATGAATATTCAGTGTCTCTAACATAATCAGTAGGGAGAAAAGGACAAGAAGCAGATGATGGCGCCGTAAATCAATTCCGTTCCAGACCAACAGGGTGGGGGGACGTCAACACCAGGACGTCAGGAGTAATCACGATGTCAGATCATGCTACTCCCTCTAGAGCGGGGAGTGGGAATCACGCGGCGGAGGGAGTTGGCAGCGCTGCAGGAGTGAATCAGGGATGGTAGTGAGACTGAGGGTGGAGGTGAGGTGGTAGGCAAGGAGGAGCTTGAACCTGGGTGGGCGGGGAAGGGTGGGGAGGGTGGGTATTGGAAGGGGAGGAAGGAAGCCGTGAGGGGTGGTGACTGGCGGAGTGATTAAAAAAAAAGAAACAGAGCATGCTGATGCTTTGCTATGGCGTTAGGCTCGAGAGCGGTGTCTGCTGGGCAGGTGTAAAAGTGCGCAACGGCGAGGGCCAACGAACGCGACGAGAGGCAGGCTGCTCGTAGCACCAGCGACGAGAGGCAGGCCGCTCGTAGCACCAAGTGCGACGGCAGGTACGGCGTGACCATCCAGGTTGTGACACTACGTTGGTGTGACAGAAAATGGCGGAAGGACAGGCCGCAAGTGACGCGACCTATGAGCGACAGGCAGTACGATGGGAGCAAGTCTTGGTGCAGGCGCTTGGCGCACTTTGAGGAGCGAAGGAGGGAGCATTGACGAAGGAGGGGTACACAAGCGGAGGAAACGCGGGACGAGACGCAATGCCGCCTGCCTGTGTCGGGATGTTAGCAGATGGCGAACAATTTAAAATATCACATATCTCAGATTTGAGAAAAAAAAACACGTGCGGAGTTTAGGTGCTTGTGTTGGCTAAAGACGGGCAGACAGACGTGTTGTCGTCAATATATTTACATAGTAACAAGGACCCACAAAGCATGGATTCTATCTACAATCGTATTGGAGGAAGTAATTGATCAAATTTAGGAACAACATTTATTCACTTATGCCGTTACCAGACCTCGGGTTTAAGAGTTTTTTTTGTCGAAAATTCCGGGCCATAATTATTATATTATCCCTTCCTACGAAGTAATTACTAGTAGTTATCCATCTATCTGTCCGTCTATCTGTCCGTCTGTCCGTCCGTCTGTTCGTCAGTCTGTCCGTCAGTCTGTCAGTTTGTCGTAATAATTATTCTGACTCTCGGTTTTAACTGGAGCCTTAAAAAATAAAAATACACATAGCTATTCGGTTGCTCAACATCCCTTTGATAGAAAAGCAGCAACAATCGTTTCGGCGTAATGCACCTTAAAAAATTTGTTTATTATCAATTTCCTCCCTGTATGAAAAATATATCGATTTCAAATTGCAGGATTTAAAAGAGAATATAGAAACAAAATGAAAGTTATGGTTATACTCGTCGTAAAAAGATAAATTTAGAGTAATTAAATTGGCCACAGAATTTGTTACAAGCATATGAGGCAAGTGCATTTTAAGCATATGTGGCAGCCCAAAGTGCGACATTGGAGAACTGTTATTCCAGTATGCTTGTGTAGAGCGAATGAATTATGTGCAAACAAATGGGGTCATTTTAAGATGTTAATTTATTATAAACAATTACATATATCTCGAGAAAGAAATATGATAGCATCGATAGGATTCCGGAATTTTGTATCGCGTTTAAACGCCATTCATATGAGACAATAAAAATTGCAACAATTGCAAATTTATAAGCAAATTCCAAAGTTTGCAAATCTTTAACAATTTTGTAACAATTTATACTTTTATAAACAAATTCGAAATATGTGTTAGAACGGCCGGGAAGGCACCGCAAATTGTTCCTGAAATGAATATCTCAAAATATCAGTATGACAGGACTTGCATATCGATTGCTAAACGTTAGAATACCTGTTGCTAAAATGCTAAATATTTACTGGTCTATTGGCAGTAATTCAGGACGGAAAACCCCGCTCAGAAATATTTTTTCGTTGTGACGTACGCGCAGGCAAAAGCTCTCCATGTTCAAAAATGTTAATAATACATTATATTGATGTTTGTTTTCGCCAAATGATAACGCAAAATATAAAAGCTGATGTTTTTTGCTTTGCAAACATTCTGATTTAAAAATATTTTAAATGAATCATATCTCGTTGCTTATTCTTATGTAAATTTCCTAAAAGACTAGGTATCACATATGATATTTAATATTTGCGCTAAAGAACACCACGTAAAATGCAATTGCCCTTACGTTATACGAGGAATAATTAATTGTGATCCCCAAAATAAAACATCATAAATTAATAACTTAAATTTTCTTTTTGTTTCGTATTTTACATGACAAAACTATTTTTTATAATAATATATTCATGTTTCGTGACCATATAGAAATTTTGCATTCGGTCATCTAAAAAACAAATGAACTATTTCACAACTAAAAGCTGAGTTTGTTTGTGCAAAAATTTTTTTTTTTTTTAAAAAATTGGTTGTGGCACATTTTTTTAAGAATTTCTGTTTATTTATATTAAACATTACTATAATAAACGATGAAATGTAGCGGAGATTATTACTCGTTGTCGAGTGTTATTTTTTCAAAAAGGTGTATTATAAATGTTTTAAAATGTGTTTTAATAGGAAATTACATGCCTTTATTTATTTCATTAAATGTATATACTACAATTTACGTAAAACTCTTGGTTGCTGTAATATTTATTTTCAAATATTTACCATAATATAACTCGCGATCGCCGTCATTTTGTCATGTTCACGTTGTATAGTCCCGCCTCTCTGAAATAAAGTTAAAGCGGATTGGTTAGCTCGATCCCGCAGGGCGGGGCAGGAACCGCCAATCTGTGTTAAAGTTCGGCTCAGGACATCGTCCATTTTTTGTGCCATCGACAGTACATATATCGGTACAATAACAAAAAAGTAATAATATACATAAAATACAATAATACACTAGACCAATACACTTGCGGTCTCCTCTGATCTGGGATCAGCAGAACGCGAGGCCCTCCGCGACAACACATACATACAAAGACAAGGGACAAACAACCATGCCCAGGGCGGGACTCGAACCCACGACCTTTCGGACCGAAGTACTGAGTCGGTACTCGCTCTTAGCCACCTCGGGCATTCAGGTCGGCGTATTTTTGTTAAAGTTTGATAAATTTACGTTGATAGAACTGTCAAGAGCATTTCAAACTTTTTATGGCTTTGTTCTTTTGGTAAATAGGGAGTTTGTTAATTTAAATAATAAGAGAAAATTTCGACCATGTTTTAAAAAACTAACTTGTTTCAGCCATAACACACAGCTCGATTCTTGTCAGTGTGAAAATTACCTTCATTATTATCGTCTTTACGCTACCACTTTTAATTTCTCGTATACATACGTATATACGGAGTGATATACGTAGTATAAAGTTATGTAATGCTGCAGAAAATCTATTTCGCAATTTCAACGGAAATACCCGTTTTGGGGCCCCCTGATACCGAAAACGTGATTTTTTCAATACGTCCGTCCGTCTGAGCGACTGAGCGACTGTCTGCCTGTCTGTCTGTCTGTCTGTCTGTCTGTCTGTCTGTCTGTCTGTCTGACTGTCTGTCTGACTGTCTGACTGTCTGACTGTCTGACTGTCTGACTGTCTGACTGTCTGACTGTCTGTCTGACTGTCTGACTGTCTGACTGTCTGACTGTCTGTTTGACTGTCTGTTTGACTGTCCGTCTGACTGTCCGTCTGACTGACCGTCTGACTAACCGTCTGACTGGCCGTCTGCCTGATCGTCTGACTGACCGTCTGACTGATCGTCTGACTGACCGTCTGACTGACCGTCTGCCTGACCGTCTGACTGACCGTCTGACTGACCGACTGACCGACTGACTGACCGACTGACTGTCCGACTGACTGCCCGACTGACTGTCCGACTGACTCTCTGACTGACTCACTGTCTGACTGACCGACTGTCCGACTGAGCGACTGTCCGACTGTCCGTCTCTCCGTCTCTCCGTCTCTCCGTCTCTCCGTCTGTCCGTTTGTCCGCCTGTCCGTCTGTCCGTCTGACCGTCCGTCTGTCCGTCTGTCCGTCTGTCCGTCTGTCCGTCTGTCCGTCTGTCCGTCTGTCCGTCCGTCTGTGTGTGAACACTACAAGCGCCTATACCATCCATACGATCTTTTCCAAATTGAAGAATCTCCAGTCGATCTGTCTCTAGTTGAAACTTTGACATTTTGAAAAACGTTCTTTCAAAATTGGGTGTCATTGACATGGATGTGGCATTCTATGGATGTGGCGAGAAAAAATCTCTCTTTTGCTTTCTGTGCCTTTTGTTTGGTGGAAAATATTGCTGGGCAAAATCGCTGATTTGAATCATTTGAGTGTTTAAAAAAAGCATGAATCATCAGATGTCAACAAAAAATATTTTGAAGTTTACATTATTTGTAAATACTGGTATAGCGTCACAACAGGACACCTATTACAGAATAAACTTAGCAGAAGAAAATAAGAAAGGACTTCATAAGGTGAGAACGTAAAAAATCGGGATAATAGGTATGGCCTCGGTATTTTAATTAAATCTATCCGTTTTTGCGGGACATTTTAACTGGCGTTGAGGGGACATGATGCGAATGAAAAATCATCTAATCTTGGAATTTTTAAAGGCCTTGTGAATTTTAGTGCAGGGTTAGACAAAAAAGAGTGATGGTTAGTTCTCACTTCTGCTTTTGGTTGTCATTTTCTTCGGTCCGTTGCAAAACAAAACTTGATTCGTCTTCAGCACAAGAAATGTTTTGAAAAAGTATTAATATTATTCTCTTGTAGAAATTTCGAGTGCTTCATCAAAGAAAAGAAACTATGGTAATTTAGAATCGAAACTAGAGGTAAAATAAGTGTGTGATGTGATTTTGAGTGAAACAAAAACTTAATTTACGTTCGTAGATCATTCGCAAACTTTATCACTTTTTCAACAATAAAAGTTTTCACTTCATGCATTAAGATTCTCTGATGAAATTTTGAAAAAGGTGAGTGAAACTTACAAATTTATAAACTAAAGAAAACTCCAGAATTCTTTAATTTATCTTAACTCTTCAATTTATTCAGCAGTCGAATTTAGATTATGTCAAGTACTGTTAGTTTGTCAGAATTCTCTTTTTGAGAAACAATGTATTTGACACATTGAGCGAAACGTCTCAGTTGTTGAAATTAATACTGACAATACCAATGACAGTAGAAGCTGAAAGACGTTTTTCAAATCGAAAAAGAATCAAGACGTTTTTGAGGTACACGATGAGGGGACAAGATCTAATGGCTCTGGCGATGCTATCCAAATGAATTTCATTATGAATATAACATATTTTAGCCACAAAGTAATGAATTAATTTGTCTAAATGAAGAAAAGGAGAATGAACTTTACTTTCAAGTGAGGTAAGACATGGAATTTGTATATTTACTTTCTCGCTATCGCTTTCGCAGTAGAGAGAAAGTTATCTAATGTCTAAAAAAGGCAAATTTGTCAGAAAAACTCTTATTATAGGGCTCCAGTTGCTAAATCAAGAAAAAAAATCCTCTAACACGGGGTTAGCCAGAATCCATATCTTATGAGTTTTTGATATCAAAACATACGTCAAGTCTGTCCGTCCGTCCGACTGTTAACTAGCGCCTAAACTGTACATGGGAGTTTTTTCCAAAATGCATATTCTCTCGTCGATCTGGCTCGAGCCAAAGCTTTGCGACAACATTCTTTAAATGTTGGGTTTACTTTACATAAAGCACCACAAACATTTTCAAAATTTTCTGAAAAATTCTCCAATTTAATAAAAAGTAATGTAAGAACAGAGTAAAATCTTATTACAAACGTAATTATCGTAACACGCATAAAGTTGGAGTAAGTCGGATTTCCAATGTTAACTCTGAATTTTCGGAAATTGCAAAAGTTTGAATTTTTTCGGCATCTTCCTACAACTACAAAGTTTAAGATAAAGGTTTTTCCTCCAAAAGAAATTTGTTTCTTTCAAGAAGGTCAATTAATTTTTTTTTAATTTAATAGTTTTCGCCCACAATTGCGAGCAATATGTTCAATATTAACAAATACAAAAAATATTTTCTCAAAAAATGGTCCAATTTTTTTCTTTAAAGTGTTGGTAGGAATAGTGCTAAATGTACTCATAAGATGAAAAACACAGTATTGCTCTATTCTTTCGTTTTTTTTAATTACAAAAATGTAATTTTTTGACTTGTCTCCCAGATCCTTAGTTGACTAGTCTCCCACACATTAGCGGCGTATTGTTCACATTATTGTATTTACGAGTACATGTGCTTTAAATAATGTCTTATTAAAATTGCTCGAAAACTCAATAGTTTTCTGTGAAAATGAGCTCAAAATTCCGCATTTTTCTGAAAAGCTCAAACTCCTTTTTCTGAATAATGGCTCCAATTTTGTTCAAACTTTTCAAAAGGTTAGCTAATTGAACTGTTGAATTTTAATTAATTAATTTTGTGTATTATTTTTTTTTTTCAAAAATTACACTAATGTAATATTCTTGAAATCCTCCACACTTCGTTAATATGTACATTTTTAGCTATGTGTAAACACTGTTTCATTTGTAAGTTAAAGTGCTTCAAATGACTTTTAATGAAGCTTTTCGAAAACTCAAAACGTTTCTGTGAAAAAGAGCTTTTATTTTCGCACTTACAGTAACGTTTAAAAGCCATTTTCTTAAAAACGACACCAATGTTTTCAACCAAAATTGCTATCAAGGTCGAGATTTTACTTTTTTAAAAATATTCTTAAAGTAATATTTCGCTTTTACTTTTAGTAAACCGCAAATGTGAGAAAATTTCAAAAAATGTAGGTACTTTGGACGGCGATAGATGGCAGCAGGCAAGACTATGGGGCAAGTGTGAATAGCTAGCCCAGATCGAAGAAAATATAGTACTAATACGAGGATATGTGTCATTCTGTAGCACCACTAGGTAATCTTTTAAGTTCACTGTAAATAACTTGTGCCCAGAGACTTCTTTTATGATATTTCTTTATCCTGTGATGACGTAGGTCTGCAAAAACCTGGTTTGTACGGCACCACCCGCCACTGATAGATAATACAGAGTATACATACAAATGAAAGAAAAATTGATAAAGACTGTTACAGTATTTGCAAAACATTAAGCAGAAAAGCAAGAATGATTTCACACAAGGTTGCCTTGATTACAAAGAAGTCCCAATTATGCAACACCATAAACACCGATCCAAACTTCTTAAATAAAGTAGTGTATTTTTCTGTTCGAAGTTAAATCTATTATCTTGCTTCAATATAGTTCAATTCGTAAGAATATTATCAAGATTGTACGATCATCGCGGCCGGCAAGAATGGGGACAATTCGAAGAATTTGAAACATCAATGTGCCATTATGTGAAGTGCGTGTCAAACGAAATGCTGAAAATTAAAATTTACAATTTCGAATAATTTTTGAAATTTTCGAAATGCAGGGTTCAACAGAAAAAGTGGCCTGCATTACTTTATTGTCCGACTGTGAAATGTTTTAGAGTAAATAATTGTTTATAATTTAAAAATTGCTTATTCACCTAAATTTACGAATTAATTGCATTAAAAGACCGAATTTTTTTAACCAGCAGTGCTTTCAAACATTTTCAATTTTTAAACTAGAAGTTCTAGAACATTATATACTTTCCCGCATCATTTCTAAATTTGAAATTTTCCCAAATTCAGAAAGATCAACGAAAATGAGATCCATCCCTTTCTTTTAAGAAACTCTTCTTCTATCCGTGGAAAAAAAGTGAAGCAGTTTTTGAGAAAGAAGATGTTAATTTTTGTAAATGCCTGTATTTCGAACCAAATTACCTGAAAACTGCTCATATTTTCGAAAAATTGAACATGAACTTATTTAAAGATCCATTTTTTAAGAATGGATTTTATTAAGAAAAAATAACTATCTTCAATTATTATTTATTCACTATATTCAATTATTATTTATTTATATAGAATTATTATTTCAATTATCTTCAATTAATATTTAGTTATAGGAAGACGCCTAAAAAATTGCACATTTGCAATTGGCAAAAAAAAACTGGGATTTTAACGAACATGAGACCGTCTTCACCATTCTCTTTAGCGTTTTTTACTCCATCCAAATACTAAGTCTGATAAAAGAAATTTTGTGCTATTTTTGAAAAATGTTGAAAATGTTTTTGGGGATTCATGTAAAGTACCCTCAAAAATCAAAATATCAGTTTGAAACTCCCAAAGCCTCGAGTTTATTAGATCGAATTCTGCATCCGATCTGATATCAATTTTGAAGAAAATCGGTTTAGGCGCTAGCATTGACCACAGACAGAGAGGCAGATACACGTTTTGCCGACAATCAGTTTTTCGGTAATAATGACCCACAAAACCACGTGTTAGAGGCAGTAATATATAGTATACAGCAACAGGATTTATCCACTTTTTCGTTACCAGGGACCGGCAATAGAGTTTTTGTGCCGAAAATTCGCCTTTTTCGGCGAACGATTAGATAATTTTTTCTTCTTACGAAGTACCTTCGTGAGTGCGAAAAGTAAAAGTCAGTTATTTCAACGAAAACGAGGCACACTCCATTTATTTAAGTCTGTTTACTCTACCCGAGGACAGCTTTTAATCTAAAAATATGGAGCCATTTTTGAGTAAAAATTAAAAATGTTGAGGCGTCATGATAAGGACCTCGAAAAATTAAAATATGTTTCAAATTTGCAGAGCCTTCAGTTCGTTCAGATGGACTGGAGAATATAAATTTTGGAGAAAATCTTCTGAACGATTTAGGCGGTAGCATTGACCACAAACAGACGGACGGACAGATGTCAATCGATTTTTCGCTATCAAGTACCACAGAACATGGATTCTAACTACACAACAGTTGCTAGAGGAGTAATTTGCTATATTTAAGAACAAGAATTTCCACTTTTTCGTTACCAGAGCATAACAAAAGGGTTTTTATCGATAAATCAATTTTGCCTCAGCAATACTTTCGTGTGTAGAAATATTATTTTGGAGAAAATGGTTCCAACGGTTTAGGTGCTAATGTTGATTACAGTCTGACAAGTTTGCCACCAAGAACCCACCAACTGCAGATTCTGATTACACAATGTGCTATTGGAAGTAATTTACTATACGTAGGAACAGAGTTTATCCCCTTGTTTGTTTTTATGGACCGACAATAAGTCCAATTTTCTGTCGAAAAACCGCTGATTTACGTGTGGTACGACCAAGCATAAACACATTTATCATTATAATGTAT
This sequence comes from Teleogryllus oceanicus, assembly GCA_964035755.1. NCBI lineage: Eukaryota > Metazoa > Arthropoda > Insecta > Orthoptera > Gryllidae > Teleogryllus > Teleogryllus oceanicus. Next base: position 92,618,829 of record CAXIVR010000002.1, on the reverse strand, counting down.
ACAAGTAGTAGAAGGCATATACTTTATCACTATACTAGTATACGCTATTCCAGATTTATTTTATTGTGACCCACTTTTCATGCTAATTCCTCTTCCTTGCTAATGCACATCCTTATTATAAGATTCACATTTTCCCCATGTTGGCGGAACGCTGTGTATGAGATTGGTTGCTTGTTGTCTTGCAGCTCTGGTTTGGTTTCTGGCACTTCCTTTGTTATGTCTCTTCTCTACACTGCAATGCTACCTCATTTCACAATATAACACTGATACATCGCTGTATACTATTCTTAATAAGGACACTCATTAAACAAAAAGTCCCGACATCCGTTCGCTGCACAACGGAATTGTCAAAAGGTCCGTCTGCGAGGTCATTTTTGAGTGAGTCATTGGTGCTCCTGCAGGTTAACTGTAGAAGTTTGTAGAACAAAGATTTGTTGGAATTTGGTTGATATTAACAATCCTAACGTGACACTCGGGCGGAATCATGTGGCGTAGTCAGAATCCATGGTTTGTGGGACCTTGATACCGAAAACTTGATTGACCACAAACTTCTATCTGCAGTCAACGCTAGCGCCTAAACCGGTCAGACGATTTTCTCAGAAAATGATATTATCTGTTCCATGTGAACATCGTTTTTTTCTTAAAATCTGTTCTAAAAATTAGATCTTTACATATAAGCCATGTACAATTTTCTGGAAAAAAAGTTTTTGAATTCTGCTTTAAGTTAATGAAATACATATTTGTTCTCAAAAACGACTCCGACGTTTTTTTTTTGATTGTTCGGAAGAATGCTTAAAAATTGGCGATTTCTGCTCTCAGTCGTTGGTCTCTGTATCATTAAAGTCTCTGAATTTTCAAAAATTGCATAAGTTAGGAATAAAGAGAGAAATCATTAGTACGTGTGCGTAATGTGACTGGCATTTTGACTCATACAACCTGTAGAAGAATCTAGGAGTGGAGAAAATATTTTTTGCTGCTTGGAAACACTTTTACAGATTCATATAGTAGAATAATATGTTCTAAGATTTACAAATAATGTGTGAAAGAATGTGCTGTTGTAGAACTACTTGTTTTTATTTTCATTAAAATTATCGGGCTCAAAATCGACTGACAATCAGACTTTTCGCGGAAGACAGCATCGTGTTTCAAAAAATTCAAAATGAATCCGACATAGTTCAGTTGCAAAAAAATTGACAAATTGTTGAAATGGTTCTAGGAATACGGAATGAAAATAAATACAGATAGAATTATAACAATTAATTTTACTAAGGCACGAACACAGAAAACACCCCAGTATACAATGTGTAAAAATATAATTCTGGAGTTATGTAGCTGTTAATATCTGGGAGTAATGCCATGATTTAATAATAAGTATTTAAGGTTCGTCCAGTGGATATTAGTATGTGCTTGTATATCTACACTTCTGTATTTATACTCTTGGTTTGGTTCCTGGTCGTATTTCTGCACGTTATTTCATATATAACTGATCTTTGTCGTCTTCTAGTCACAAGCGGATTTTGTTGGCTTTCTTGTGGTCATGTAGGGAGTAATTTCAAACACAGCGTGTATGCGTGAAGCCAGGAACTATTACTCTCCGGTGCAAAACTCAGTCAAGTACATGTTTAGTTTTCACATAAGATCGTATGATGAGGATCGCAGCACTTGTTGCACATTTTGTATTTACCCTGAGAATCTGGCTTGTGATATTTTCTGTTACTGTAGACTGCGATGAAAACCGTGTACAGCGAATCGGGTCATCTGTTGTCGTCCGAGTTCTTTATTTGGCTCGTTTCCAGTCAGATGATGTCATTGTGTCTGAAGAGTAGAATTATTTCCGTATTAATTTCCCTTTCCTGCCTATTTCTTGCATTGCTTCTTCATAAGCATTAGTGGATGTCAAGAATGTCTATCGGAATATCATAATTTAAAGCGACCTCAGCTGCTGATCACATCAGATATACCACACAAGGCTTGGAAAGCTCTTCATTGTGTCATGCGCAGTATTATGCAAGGCTAACTGTAGCCTGAAAGTACAAGATTACACATTCTTGGTTCATCCCATAATGGAATATCGAGCAGCATGCTGGCTCCTCGCGTAGGGAAGGTCAAATTAAAGCATTAAACCGAGTGCAGAAGAAAGCGGCTTAATTCGTGAATACAACTGTGGTGAATATCAACTGGGAATCATTAGTTAAATGTAGACAATTACTTGTCTTTTTTAAAAAGATTGTTCATAAAAGATTGTTCAAAAAATTAAACTTGACATTCTTTTTACGATCTACATTTAGAACAGATTTCATTTAAGAACTAGTGGTGATACAACAGCACATACTATATCCCGTTATTCCTAACTTTTGCAGTTTTCGAAACTTCAGAGGGTTCAACGGAAATGAGACTTGTTCCATTCTTTTAAGCGTCTGTTGTTATAACCGCGGAAAAAATTTAAAGAAATAATTTGGAGCGATTTTGGAGATAATATTCATTTTATAATTTGCTTTAATTCGAGCGGAAATTGCGCGAAAACTACTCGTTTCTTCAAAAACTTATACATCACTTTTTAAAGGCATTTTTTTTAGATAAAAGAAGACAAAAATCTCAATCTTTAAATTTGTAGGTTTGCGATGTTAACTTTTTGCAATTTTCGAAAATACTGAGAGTTCACTGAACATGTAATTAGTGCCACTTTTTATACCGTCCTTTGATACATTGCGCAAATGATGTCTCCGTAAATGCCATTTGCTTTCTTTTCTTCACCCGTGAACTTTTTATCGATGGTGGCCGGGCTCTTTCTCCGACTGCCAAAGATCCAAGTCACCAGAAATTAATTAATCCTCGCTTCGTCTGTCTCAACGACGCACATTTAAATGCCCAAGCTCTGCGTTGTCACATTCACGAAGTAACGGAAACAATATCAAAGCACGATTTCCATGTGCTTCTCATAAGTGAAACATTCATTGAATTCCACGTTAGTAGCAGCTCTAGGGTACCGTTTAGTAAGGGGCGATCGGAAGGCAAGCGCCGGTGCTGACGGTGATGTATGCGCTCGGGGGATTAGCGACAACCTTAAGCTGATTGGTTAGTGTTTGCGGGCGCGTCAACGACTGTCATTAGTCCCGTAAGTGTGGTAAATGTTTTTATTGCCGGACGTGGCGGTGATCTTCCCCCGCTAGCTGGCAAGATCCGGTGCCGCCCTACGTCGGCTTGCGGGAATTATAACAAACTATCTCCCACCAGCGGGGCATCGCCCCAGCTGGGAGAAGTTCTAAGCTCCCGACCGGTCTCCCGGAATATGTGGTAGTGTTGTGCATGTTAGTGTAAGTGTGTGTAAAGGGGAGAGGATAGGACAAGGAAGAGGAAAGACAGATCGCGCGCGATCCGTGGCCCGTTTGGTAGGGTACTGCTCCGGCATTCGCCTGTTGATCGGAGAAACCACGGAAAACTACCGATCAGAGCAGCCGGCCGCTAGAATTCTCCTCCAGGCAGCGACTGAATTCGACCTAGCTGAAAAGGTAGTGTCGAAAATCCTGCCGCCGTCAGGACTCGAACCCAGGACCTCCCGGTTAGAGGCACTGCAGTGACATCAGTTGATATCCTGAGACACCTAAGTCGGTCTCTCATGGATTTTACCGCATTACAATGTTTTCTGTACATTATACATTCAAGAAAGGAAAGTAAAGAAAATATTAATTTTACAATGCAAATACACTACACCGGTTGTAAATTTGATAAAATTGTATTATGTTATATAATTAAGTCAAAATTTAATATAAATTCCGATTCAGATCATTATAACAGTAAAGAAATCGACTCTTTAAGCGACAGCTACAAAAAAATTGCAACGCTCTAAAGAGCGTATTTAAAGCAGGAGAAAGTGTCAGGTAAAGAACGAAACAGCGATTGATTATGCCGTGCACGGACTCGCGGAAAGATTTACAAAGTCGCATACGGTAATGAATTGGAGCTCCACCCGTGAAGTGTAAGGGAGAAAAGTCCACATTCTCCGATGATATTTCCTATTGTGCGCGCGCAATTAAAAGTGGCGAGCAGCAGGTCCGTCGCCGTTGTGCAAGTGGGGTGGGGAGAGGGGCCGCCGCCGCTCTCTCCCGTGCTGCGCGGCGCAGCGGCCTTCGCGGGCGCAACGAGGCAGTGCGCGAGGCGCGAGGCAGCTGAGCGGACGTGGCTTGGCGGTCGGTGGCAGCCGAGCGGCATGGGCGAACAGCAGGCGACCTCCAGCGGGTGAGTGCCTCGGGCCAGCGCTTCCGCCTACCGTTGACAGCCTTAAAATCCACGCTCACTTCCTCCGAAACGGATTTTTCACTAATAAGGAAAATCGCTTTGGCACGTGGAGGGTTCATTTCTGTCATCTGAAGAAGACCAATGATTACAAATTATGATTTGTCTTTTGGATCATGGTGTTTAGGAAGAAATGACAAGTATCTAAAAGTAAATTGTGGGTCATGAGTTTTTGATAATATCTTATGGATCATGTAAGTTTTGACTCTTCCTATATTGGATCTTATCGGTTTTGGTATTGATGTGTTGAGATCATAAAGGTTTTGACAGACAATATTTAAAAGATATAAAAATAGGGTTCTTCATGAGTAATTTTTCAACGTATTGGTCAATTTAATTGGAAATTATTTTAAAGCATCAAGAAATTAATTAATACATTATAAATTAAGTGTAAGGTATTAAAAACAGTACTAAGTTTTAATAGCTAATAAAAATTTATGAGTACAATACAAACATACTGAGATACCACATTAGATGATTATCTGACCTAAAACGTTCATTTCTTCTGATCAATTTCCTGGCCAATGGGCAGGTACTGAATAAAACAGATTTCTGGGAACCGATGGCGCGCTGCAGCGGTATCTGTTTTAAGTTTGAGTAATTGCAAATAGTACCTCAAGATCTTTGCAGTGACGCTCGTTACTGAAATACCCACCGGGACAGTCTTTATCTCCAGAATGTTCTACTATTCCTGTACGATGTATGCCAATTCTTTGAACTTCTGTTGTTGATGTTTTTGTTTTTAGTACTATTATTATTGCTGGTGTTTTTTATTACCTTATCTTCTTAAAACAATGTAAATATTACAATAATTATAATTAAACATAATGTGTAATTTAGCATAATTTATACTTTTTATGAGGGTAATTTAGTTTATTTAAAAAAGGCCATCAATAATAACTTATTATTAGTATCACATTACAAATCTTACAATAAATAACACACAAGTTTCCCATAGCTAAGAAAAAGTATTTATTACAAAGATAAGTAATAGGACTCAATGACAACTGATAATTTTGAAATCATCATGTATTTGTTTTAATTTCCTTGCAAAAAAGCTTAATACTAAGCGTTAGAAATTATGCGTTAGACAGATGAAGTAGTAGGTTCATCGCGTTGGCCGAAGGCCAGAGCCTCGTCATAAAACTGGACACGCGAAGCAAAGCCTCAATTCTCCTTAAACGTTTGAGCTCGCGAGTACGTGTTGTCGTAAGACCTTTGATTTTAACTATTAACAATGAGTTATAATATTTATTGAACATGTTTGCAACCATAATCCAGTTCTATTTAGAAGGCTTTGTCAATCCATACTTAACTTTCTCAGTCCATGAGTTTAGAGCTGCGGTCTAGGGCAAGCAAAAATTGCATCGGATCCCCGTAAGTGAACAATATCTCGTTTTGTTCCTTAAAGAGTGTAAAAGCAGCAGCACTATTCTATTAATTAAATTCTTTATTTAAGTGGAGAGTGCAGAAAATTCTAAACAATAAATTACTGATAACCACATCTGCCACTGATTCCCTACACTGCTCATTGGCTCAAAGAGGTACGCGACAAAACTCACAAGATTCTATGGATTATGAAACATTGGATACTAAACACAAAATGTTTTGTTAATTTTTTTAGGATATCATGAGAAATGTGAACAGCTATTCGTTGATTGATTGATTGATTGATTTTTTCGTGTTTCCGGGCGCGTCAACTGCTTTGGTCATTAGTCCCGTTAGTGTAGCGCATGTTTTTCTCGGGACTTCCACCGCTGGATGGTGAGATCCGGCGCCGACCTACCGTCGGCTAGCGGTGTTTGCCCCTAACCAGGACTCTCCCACCAGCGGGACACCGCCCCAGCCGGGACAAGCTCTAAGCTCCCGACCAGTCCCCCCGAATATGGGGTAGTGTAGTGCATGTTAGTGTAAGTGTGTGTGTAAGGGGAGAGGATAGGACAAGGAATAGGAAGGAAAGATAGCGCGCGGTCCGTGGTCCGTTTCGTAGGGTACTGCTCCGGCATTCGCCTGGTGTTGATCGGAGAAACCACGGAAACCTACCAGAGCAGCCGGCCGCTAGAATTCTCCTCCAGACAGCGACTGAATTCGACCTAGCTGTAAAGCTAGTGTCGAAAATCCTGCCACCGTCAGGACTAGAACCTAGGACCTCACGGTCAGAGGCGCTACAGTGACATCAGTTGATGCACTGAGCTACCGCTCCCGGTAACAGATATTCGTGAATTGTAGAAATTTACTGGAATACATCCTTATCTCAATTTTCAATTTTTGGAGCAAGTGAGCTGTTTTTAACCTGTTTAATTGAAGCATTCCGACATAAATAATATTACTTACATTTCATGTTGCAAATGAAAACGCTATCTCATACTTTTATCGAAATTATGTATTCCGACATAATTTACTAGTGAATTTAATTGTTATTTGTTACCTATTCTTGAAACCTCTTGCAATTTAGAGAGCGCTACTACTAGTGGGGTGTGGTCAATGGATGCGAGTGATGTATCGCTCCTCCAAGTATTTCAACTAGATATTTTTTTCTCTTTCCTAACATCTCTCTGTGTTCCTTAAGTACTTTTCGTTAATTCTGTGCGCATTCCAGCAGGCGTTTGTCTCCTCGTTGCATGTGACTGCCCGAGACACACATCCCTTGGCCGCCTTTTACCGAGGTCATTGGACTAACAACCATGAGCTCTGGCAAGGCGTGTATATTTCGACGTTGGTGATGCGATTTGACTGTCGCAACACAGTGTCCTCATTAGCCCTTCTCTACCTCCGCTCCAAAAACCTCGCCCCTGACTCTTCCCCCGAGCTCCGCTCTTTCGCCGGCGGTCACGTGCCAACGACTGGGCTCTGCGGCGGGGTGCGGGAGAAAGACTGCACCGAGCCCAACGCACGTTTTGTCCTGATAAAGCACGTCGATATACGACAGGCATGTCAAGGTCGCGGGCAAGGTAACACGCTTACTAGAACTCGTGGGCACTGCGTCCAGAGAAATTGGCGCGAGATTTAAAAATAAGGGTTGTACAACTTCCTCCGGAGTGGCGGAACAAACTGGATACCTGGCCCATGACAGTATTTGGGGGAAGTTACTTGACAGTTAATGTCTCAAATTTAGCTATATTAATTCCTATTTTCTGTTTACGGGAAAGAAATGATCCATTAAAATGAAATAATGCATCAGTCCGATTTTAAATTCTCAATTGACAGCAAAATTTAAAAAATTGTGTAATATTTAAAAAATTGTGTAAAATTTAAAAAATTGAGTAAAATTTTAAAAAATTACGAAAAATAAAAATAGTGAATCAAAATCATCTTGAGTTTGTAATCCTGTATACTTAAGAGTGATTTAAAAACATGAACTTTCTACGTCCAGGTTAGAAGGTACAACAGATAAATATTCTTGTCTGTTAAAAGCGCTGTCCGCCCGTAAGCAAGAATTGTTAACTTAGAGAGATTTGTTAATTTATTTCACATTATTGCTAAATACAATAAATAACTGAATGTTTTAAAAACGACACAAAACTAAAACAAGGAAACAATTCGCCATTTAAAAATATCCTAATCACTTAGCAAAGATGTTTATGTAAGGGAGAGTTTAATAATTTATAAAGGGAGAATTTAACAGCGGTTTACCGTGCCTCATATACGACGAGATGTGGGTTACCGGAACTGACAGAAAGCTCTTAACAGACCACTAGAAGTAATAGTTTTTTGTTGTTAGTTTTGTCTCGTTTTTTGTGCAAAAGTGCTTCCTCTGTCTTGAAATTGTGTTATATATTATTACAATAACATAAGCTCAGATTAAGAATACCATAGTTGTGAAACTGTAACGGGATAATTAGAGTCCAACAATTTTCATGAGGAAAGGTCCGACATTAGCACAGAATTTGTAGCAGTAGATGAGTTTCGCGTGGTAGTTTATAAAGTTTCAAACTCTCATTGTGTTATAAAAATACTTCTTAAAACCTTAGTTGTCATATATACCAAAAGGATTGGCGAATAGATTCCAAATTAAAACAGTATGAATGTACACTTTTACTGATCATTTTTCACATGCATTTTCGTAGTTATTTTTTAATTATGTTTACCAGAGAAAGACACACAAAATTGGAGAATTCACAAAAAACATAGTACATATCCACATATCAATAATTTATTGCACAATTTTCATCTATAGCGACTTCGCGCTTTACAGAAGTGTTTAGAATAAATAATTAACTTTACCCCATTTTGTGCGAAGACGTTCATGTGGAATCATCCATAAAACTTTCTTAATTTTGTAAATGGAAAGAAGACTTGATAATGAGAATTGGAAAAGACTACAGTTGGGCGAGAAAATGACATTTTTTACTGATGCTGTAGCTGTTATTGCCTTTGATACGGAGTTCGATATTCGCTGCATAACATATCTGGATCGAGAGGACCCTGCTTACGAAAGAAATATGAAAACAGTTGAATGATGTTACATGTTCCCTTACGGAGGGAATAATGAAAGAGAATTATGGAAGGGAAATATAAAAAGACAAATCGTCCAAATAACTTCTAGTTAATAAGTAAATAAGTAATTCAGAATTAATATAATTAGGTAAAATATAAAATTATGTATGGACCACGGGCATAAACTGGATCTAATGACCTCGCGGGCCAAAGGCCCTCGGGCGTTTTGTCGCTGCTCGATCATCAAAACCCTTATAACGCTCTTGGAGCATAAATAACTACTATGGGGTTTTGAATTGGTTCTTGGAATACCTTTATTTATTCTGCTGTGGACGTAGGATTTTCCAAGTAGAATTCTTTTGCGCGCCTGATAAAAAGGTACGGTGTTGCAGAATTTATTTTTGAGATAAGAGATGATTTGGTGTATGGTGAATATATCAAATTCTCTGTATCTCTTGGATTATTGGAGTTGAATTAGTGTGCTTTGCTGTAGTCAAGTATCTTGTACTACAATGTTTGCAGCGGTTTTGTTACGGCAGGAGTTGCACCTCCCCATGTGTGACGTGCATAATTTAAAAGTGCGCGATTGGCAGTTTGAATAAAAGCAGCATAGGTTCAGCATTGAAGACGTATTTTCTGTTTATTAGCGGGCACAACTGTGAAAGCGTTGCCTATTCTTTATTGGATGTATTTAAGACAAGCTGAACTGGTGCAAAAATTTGCATACTCCAACTATTTTGCATGTTTTGACGGCCGGCGACGTGTTACTTCACTTGGGGATCAATTCGCTGACCCACAAATGATTTCGCGAATCGTCCTTCTCGTAAAGCATTTGGTCGAGCTGGCATATTAAAATGAGAACGGAGTTTTCTGCGGTCAACTCTCCAAACATTCAGCTGCCAGATAGGTGAATGGTTTATATGACAGATATACCCTAACATATCTTTCCAAAAATACACTTCTAATGTAATATAATATTTAATAAAGTGTGAAAATAATCTTCGAAGTGAAATTGAGGCGTTGTTTTGTCGAATTTGTTCATTTCAGTAGAAAGCTTTTTCGCTCGAATCACGGCCATCTTCAGTGCGATTCTGAAGAAATAATCTTTTGACATTTTTTTACATGAGTCCACTAGTGCGTAATGTTTTTTGAAATATTTTCAAATATTTTTGATAATAATGTTCGATTATCAAGAATCAACGATCAGCTATTTTTTAGTTTTCGAGATATCCACCGTCCGCATCATCGACCGCTGCGAACGGGGAACAGATCCATTACGCCAGCGGAGCGCATGGGTGATCGCAGCCTGGCTTTGAATGCTTAAGTGACGGTCGCCGAAGGCAGAAAACGTCGCAGCTTTCAACTGGTAGGCGCCAAACGAGTTTGTTGTCTACAGATGATCCGATGACGAGAAGGACTGAGAATGAATAAAATTACACATCCCAATTGTTCCTTCGAGCACAATGAAAATACGCAAAACATGCAGGAAAAGGGTTTATATCGCATTTTTTTAGCAAATATATTTTTATCTTAAAGAGCACAATTCTTCAATGCTTTTTGATGAGACAAGTGATTGTATTATCAAAACGAACATTATTCCCTGTTTTTAGTAACGCTTTTCTTTATATATTTGTCCCTGTTTTCGGTACCGTGGAAGAGTGGCGGGGAAGAAAATGGAAAATATTGAAAATTGTGTTTTTTCGTAATGGGGACTCATCTAAGATACTATTGAATTGAAAAAACAATGTCATTAGTACAGTAATGTAGACGTAATAATTCTTCCAGAATGCCGAGGAGAATGTGCTGGTTTAACAAGTAGCGAGCTGGCTGTTATGATATAATTCGAAATTGATGCAAAACTTAAAATAACTTTTCCATTAGGTGTATTTATTCGACAGATCCAGACCCTTGCTTTGCATTAAAGTCCACAATTGTATGAGTTTGATCGCTGTCTGGAGGAGAATTATAGCGAACTGCTGCTCTGATTGGTAGTTTTCCGTGGTTTCTCCGATCAACACCAGGAGAGTGCCGGAGCTGTACCCCAAGAAACGGCCCACGGACCGCGCGCGATCATTCCTTCCTCTTCTTTGTTATATCTTTACCCCTTACTTACACACACGTACTCTTTTATGCTTTACGTTACCGCACATGCCCGGAGACTAGACGGGAGGTTAGAGCTTGAACCGGCAGGGCAGTCTTTAACAGTGTGTATCTAAATTATATTTATAACTTCATAAGAAAGAACGATGGCCCAATGTCTATTTACAGGAAAACGTTATCTTAAAAGAAACGAAATCCGCCAGTTGGTTCAGACCCAGTGTTACCGTTGTCACTGCACTGCCACCCAAAGGGAGCTCCTAGGGTTCGAGCCTTTCAGCCCCCTCCTGCGAAAAAACATGGACCATACTTACCGGACTAATGTCCTTAGTAGTTGACGCGCCCGATATCACTAATCAATAAAGCTACAGTTTGGGTTGAGTTGGAGAAAAGACTGAAAGTGCTATGGATTGATCGGTTTATTCGTGGTTTGCATATTGCAGTAATGATACGGAGTTAGACTTTTCATTTAAGACCATTGCAATATATTCTAGGTCTGGGATGATTGAGGCAATTGGCCATGAAGAAATTTCATTTTAATAATTATTACAACTCCTCCAGCTGCCTTTAATGAAGTACTGTCAGATCTGTAAATATACAACTACAACAAAGATGTTAGGCGACTCAAAAGACGAATTTGGAAAGTGTAAAATAAACGTAACATAAATACGGTTTAGAAAAATTATTCTCTACAGTAATCTCAAGATTGACTGGCATCAAAGTTTATACTCAAGAAAATTATTTCTAAACGATCGATTAAACTGTTAAAAATTTTACTTCCGCGCTACCGCTTACGCAGTAGAGAGGAAGATAGTAGTTTTTTCTGCCGAAAAGCTGCGAATTTTCGGCAGAAGAACTCTTAGTGCAGGGCGCTAGTAACGAAAAAGTGGATAAATTCAGTTGTATAATTTAGAAAAAAATCTTCTAACACGTGATGTAGCCAGAATACATGTTTTGTGGGTCCTTGATACCGAAAAATGGAATGACAGCAAAACGTGTCTGTCCATTCGTCTACAACGCTAGCCGCTAAATCCTTCAACCGAATTTCTCCAAAATTAATATTCCCCAATCGATCTAGTTGATATTGCGCTCCCTTGAATTTGAAACCGATATTTTAATTTTGGGGGGTACTTTTGGCGCCTAGGATATTTTCAAAATTCTAAAAAAAATGCTCGATCGTTTTTTATTAAATTTTGCTGTTGGGTAGCGTGAAGGGCGTTTAAGAGAGTGGCGTAGGTCTCATTTTCGTTGAAAACTAATTTTTTGTAAATTTTTCGGCGTCTTCCTACAACTATAATTATAAAATTAGAAGTTTTTCCCTTAATGAAATTTGTCTCTTAAAGATAGATTTTGAAAGTATAGTTAATGTACTAGTTAAAATTAGTACTTTTCGCGTAATAGTTAAAATTTGAGTACTTTTCGCGTAATTTTGCGTGAAAATATGGGCTGGAAAGTACATGCTTTAGCGTACAGCTAGTTTTTCAAGTAGTTAAGACGTAAGAAAGGAATAAAAAAAAATATATCGGCGATCTGCGGGGAAGGCGGTTCGTTAACTATAGAGGAGTACAGATAACTCTGAAAAGGCGGCTTCTTTGAATGAACATTACTCATCTGTTTTCAAACCCAAGAATCTAAAACCAGAATCCCAGAATTTATAGACCTGTAACAACATCCACAATTCAAACTTTACGCGTCGCTATAGGAATCCTATCCTATTATTATAAGGATCGCTAAACTCAAGAGAAATAAACCTATTGTACGTCCTGATGGGATAACATGAGAAATACTGAAATCAGGTGAAGTCATAAATCGCGGTCATTGGACGTGACTATAAATAACGATTCCTCAAAATTGAAAGAGGCAACCATAGTGCCGATTCACAAGAAGGGAGAGTAGGAGGATTGTTAGTTACAGGTCTATAAATTTAACATCAGTTGTCTGCAATCAGGTGGAATGTATAATTACGGAGAATATTACACGAGTTTAGGATACATCTGATTAACTATTTCAGTACCTATCGACTTGTCATGGGTATTCGCAGGACAGACTACTGAAATGTGCCACCACATCGATGAATTAATATTAGATTTTTCTAAGGCATTTCATCTTGTTCCAAAAGGCCTTCTAATTGACAAGTTGGGAGAAACTGCAGTAGGTCATGTAAGAATTTTGTTTACACCTGCATCCAGACAGAGTAAGTGATATATATTCACCCAAAACCAATGAGGTCCCCCAGGTGTGTGTGATAGGTTCGTTGCTATTTTATTTGCGTTCTTTAAGGATATTGCTGTTGGAATTAAATAAAACATTAGAATTTTCGCTGATGACTGCATAATATATAAACTTCTCTGCGGAAGAAAGCGTTCTACACAACGATCTAAACTGTATATGCAACTGAGAGTGCAGAAATAAGATAGAATTATATCCGTAAAAGAACAAATTAATTTGCTTTACCAAGTCTCGCTGGAATGCACGCTCCAATTAGTTAGGAATTAATATTATACCATGTATAAAAATCTGCAATTCGGTTTGGTCCTGCGAAGCGATTTGAGTTGGTCGGTTCACATTAGCAGTACTTGGAGGGTGCTGCACTTTGTAATGTGTATTCTATAAAATATTTCAAATGCCGATACCTAACCTATAATACACATGTTCATTCTACTCTAGAAAATGTAGTGGCATGCTGGGATCCGTATAGAAAAGGGAAGATCGAGGTGTTAAATATAATAAAAACCGGAACGTTTGTGAATCAGGGGAGCGGAGTTGATGGAGGAGAAGTATGGAAGTCTTTAGAGAAGGGAGCGGACTCGGTTATGTAATGTATTACAATGAATGCAGACGGGACATAGCGGGGGCAGATAACAGTAGAAGATTACAAAAACCAGATTGCAATAGCACTGGAGACCATCCTTGGAAAATGCGAAGGTAAAAAAAACGAACCGATAAATGCAAGTTCTCCTTTGTGAATCACATTATAGTAGATTGGAACAAACTACCTGCAAAAGCACAAGAGACTTTTCCTTTTAATATAGTCAAATTTAAAAATAAGCTCCGTTCAATTTAGATCATTATTATAAATATTGGTATTATTATTATTATTATTATTATTATTATTATTATTATTATTATTATTATTATTATTATTATTATTATAAGCCTCTGGAATGGCTCATGAGCTGAGTACTAGCTTCTCGCGCTGTATGGAGGTTCAATTCGGTCGAGGCAAAATAGAGTTGTATCTTTCCTTTAAAATCGTCTCAGTTTCTATACCTGTGTGACGAATAAAAGTTCAAGCAGGCGGATCTTGCTAGGTACGGTAAAGAGAATATGTCATGTTCTGCCATATCGCCTAACCCCAAGCATGGGAGGAATTTAACTAGGCCCAGGCATGGAGAACGCCGGAGACGGGACGGCGAAGTCGGATACTGACCCAATAACGCCTATTTACATTATTATTATTATTATTATTATTATTATTATTATTATTATTATTATTATTGTTGTTGTTGTTGTTGTTGTTGTTACTGTTATTAGTTTACTCTTTTGGAGGAAAACATCTTTCTCCGATTTTGTTCAGCCAAAGGATGTAAGATTTCAGTACTATACCTTTTCCACCTCCTGTTCTTCCAGTAGTCTTTGAACAATTATGTATGTGTCCAGAATCACTGGCTCCTGAAGTAATGTACGCACCTCACGGTTCATATATAAGATGTCAATATTGTTCTTAATTGGAGATTTACTAACTTACTTGAATATTTCTGCTGTTGCACCAACAACAACTCGTACACTATTAATTTTGTAGTACTCCACATATATTTGATTTCGTCTGTCCATGACAGGAACTAGTTAATTGTGGGAATACTGATTGTAGGAGTAATTGTGGGATATTTCGCGAGTGTATGCTCTTCAGATTGCCTGGTAAAGAGTCTGGTATATCGATTATGTAAGTTTTTCTTCCAGTCTTCAAAGCCAGAAAAATATGAATGTTTTAGGGATTATTTGGCGTTTCCAGTAACGTTTTCAGTATTTTCTTCTCTAATTGGTGGTGGTTTGCAAGAGTAGAATGGAACCTACTTCTCACTGCCAAAATACTTTTACTTGAGAGACTGGGGAATTGTTTTGTCTACATGATTATGCCTGTCCGAATATTGTTTCGGTACTAAATCCGAGCTTCTAGAGATTATGTGATCGATCCCCTCCTCTTTTTGGCTCTTTTTGGCCACAAATCCTGCAGTTGGCGTTATGTATATTTTCATGCATGATGTACTTGCAGTAAGCTCTCGTTGCGATTATCTGATCTTGATTCGCAATTATGGAGCCATCCGTTCCCACAAACAGGTTGCCAGTTTGCAGGCGCGCCAACGAATCTTTATCACTAGTTCAGTGCGTTATTTATTATTACTGCCTTTGTTATTATTTTTTAAGTTATTATTATTTCTTATATTATTATTATTATTATTCCTCTATTTCACGACTAAAAATATTATGAGTCGATAGAATGTCAAATCTACTTTGGTTTGCAACCAGATTTCTATAAAGCCGATCTAGGGACAATACATTACGCCTCTACAATACATTATGCAAAATGTGGGCTGTTCAAAATAAAGCAATGTCTTTCAATTTTCAGTCTTTTAAATGACCAGGAGTTTAGTTTTTAGTTTAGAAAGTTATAACAAAACGTTTGCGGAACAAATCTCAGAGCGCCAGTAACTATTGGGACGACCTGTGTGCTCTTAAGCCCCACATTCGGCTGATCTCCATTTCCAAACGCTTGTATTTATGATGTTTCTCTGCCTTCTTGGTTACGATGTTTTTGATCGCCTGGCACATCAATATCTACAAATAGACACGTTTTTTCTCTCCAAATCCCAGAAAACAATATTTAGTTTCCATGCTACTATCGTGCGATCAGTTTGAATTTGTTGGTCATACAATGTTGTTCATAGTCCGACAGACGTCACAGATTTTGGTGAGTGTTCGTACCACTTGGAGCGTAGTACACTTCAAGAGCGTTACAGATCTGCCAGTGGAGGTAACTACACACCCTGCCGTGCCTTTCCATGTATTCGTTCTTTGCTAGAAGTGTACAAGCCGAGACAATACGATAAATGGTTTCTACTTATTCCTGCCAAATGCGACATTTACCTTCTAGGGAAAAGTTTGAGAACCAATTTTTCATAATGTTGTGTTCTCAACGCCTGATCTTGAGTATCTAATACATCTATTTCCGATTCTGGCTTAAATTTTTGCCTTTTTAAGTGACATAAATGATTGATAAGCACATTGTACATTATTTTCAGATATTATCCATGGAGTAGTTTGTCTCTTCATGACTTTTTAAACATTTTTTGTGTCTCAAATTTCATGTTAAGTAGCATCAGAAGTTCCGTGTCTATGCTATTCTGTGTGTCTTGCATAGTTTTTTTCGCAATGCTTTTTGATACATTTACAATGCCTCTGTTTCCCATTATTCGGTCAGATCAGCCTCATTAGTGGGTCATCTAGATGACTACCTACTTTCCCACCCCGACTATTGCATTATGCGAGAAGACTTCAATTTGTCTGAGGCCTCTTCCTCGTTCCTTACGTGACACATAAATTATATCAGCTCTAGGGCGGGCGACATGATGCATTCTCAAGTTTTCTCGTGTTTCTATGATTCGAATTTATTGCTGCAATGCTATCGCGTACTATCTTAGTACAAAAATAGATGGATGTTTATAAGAGTGTGTTCGTGTTCCAGATTAACTCTTCAATGCGGGAACAATATCATTTCAACAAACTTGGAATGCATTCATACCGGGGAGTTATAATGGGGAAAAGAATACTATGGATGTAGGTCACCCTTAGAGGGGTGGGGTGGGAAGTGACAAAGCCATTATGCAACCCGCAAAGCACGTACAGTGTAATGCTCCCTGCGCGAGCACAGTGGGGGAGGCGGGCAAGCCTGTTTAATAGATGATTGTTATAAATACTCGGGAAAGGCCGGATATTCACCCCCAAAAATATAGATAAAGGGTTGAGACCCGCCATTCCTCTCTCACTCCTAATTTTACTAAAGTATTTAAAATCCAATTATTTTCGGCTGTCCCGACTTAACTCAATATTTATTGTATTATTCACAGTTTATTTTTACAGCCATTAAGTTTTTAGGTGGAATCGCTCTCGGGTCTTAGGAAAATGTGAATCTATAGACTTGTCCACATGGGAATCCAAGTTACGACAATTTACTTAAGATTTTTATCATCTAATTTTCAACTATTTGAATAAAAAAACACTTTCTCGTTCCAAAATATTATAGTTTTGCTTTAATAAATTCACTCTCTTTAATGTTGCAGCTCCACTGATGCCGATACGAATAAACACAAATAACAAATATCGCAATGCAATAAATGTCACGACTTTCAAACAATATTTACAGCACATTCTCACAATTCATCATTCACCCGAAATCTATTGCTTTCTCATGACCATACTACCTCCGATTCTCTTTTATGTATACTCGTTATATCTAAATGAATTACCACCTGGTCTTCCTACATGAAGTATTTAAATATTTGTACTCTTGCCTTTTGGTTGCCCACTGCATTCTTGGCCGACGAAACTCAGGGTAAGCTCCTTCCCGCATCCATTTACTCCATGTCATCTTGTTGCTTCGACTCGTCCCAATTTATAATTTAAATCCCATTTTCTAAAAATAACTGCCGTCCTCTAAATATCCATTCAATCAACAAATTGATGGTTTGCGTACTTGTTTAGCTTCCCGATTCTATTTCCATTAGTTCTGTTATGGTTATGGTTGGTTGGGCCCACTGTAAGTGGAAACAGTGGTCCCGCAGGCCCGCCGCGCGGTGGGGCAGCGGAGCTGGGGGAGGCTCGACCCCCCTTTCCTACCTCTTCGCGGGAGCACAGACCGTCGGCGACGGAGGAGAGCTGCCGGCTTTAGGTCTCAGTCACAATGCAAACTTAAACGTAGCGTAATGCCGTAAGATTTACACCTAAAAATAAACATTGACAATGACAAAAGTAAGCTGGAACGTAAGTTTTACCTGAACCAATCAGAATTCAACGTACTGAAACTTGATCGAATAGTTTCTAGCACGGTGGAAAGATCTTTCCACCATAGTTTCTAGCTTTTTCTTCGACATTTCTATCTTTATACACATGCGCACTGTTGCAGTAGTACTCGTATTTCCTTCATCGTTTAAACAAGGATTCTCTGGTAACAAATTCACGAGTAATTCGTCGAACGTAATTAGTTTATTCGCCATGTCAAGTTAAAGTCACAATAAAAATTGCCCAAATTCTTAGTTTGAATCGCATCAAAACTGTTCGCAAACTGGTTTTCTACATTACAATAACAAAATGGCATAACCACAAACTACCTCAACACAATCTGAAATAGACCTTCCTCGCAGCTATTTGATTGGTGTTCGGTACAATTCCGAAGTAAACTTAACGTACAAGCTCGGAGCTTGTGAACTCTTTGAGTTTACCGCCTTACGTCTACAGTTACGTCAAGGCATTGTGAATGGTCTCGTAAGTCATAGCTTAGTAACTCATTTGTAGGTTTTGCGGCTACGTTACGTTTACGTTTAACTTTTCATTGTGAATGAGGCCTTAGACTCGCTTCCAGGAGGGGACGAAATAAAAAGAGGTCGCCAGCCGGCGGCCGACAGTTCTGCTCTGCCCTGCTTCGGGAGCTAGGAGTTGTACGGGTCGCGTCACGAGAGCGCGGTAATAATTCAGCAGTGATGCCGTGTCGAGTGACGCACGGGCGAGACGGCGTTTCACGCCTGGAAAACTTTTACTTCAAGATTGTTTTGATTTGCTCGGAGAAGAATGTACACAGGATGGAACAACTAAGAGGAAGCACCCCTCGTATCTCCTCAACCGTGCAAGATATGAAGAACCCGTTTGGACAGTCGATTGCATAAATAGGGGCTGAGTACAGCATCTTTAACCTTTGTTCTATATTTTACTACGAATATATAAGGTCAACTTTGTTTTTTAATGGAATCCTATGCTAAATTTTAGCTTATCGTAATGGGCGTAAAAAGACGATTTCAAATAGGTGTATATCTTTGAATTTAAGCTAATCGTTTTTTAGGCCGTTATCACTTAGTTGTTGCATCCTGCATTCAGGGCGCCCCACCAACTGTGAGCCACCCCATAACTTCTAAATAGTTTTCGATATCGAAATGTAGATTCCTCTCAAGAATGCAGAATCATGGGGCAAGTAATATTATGTATAGACATTGTTCGTATTATTTTTAGTGTTTGAGAAATTTAACTCTCTTTAATTTTTTAAATGGAATGATATTTTTTTCGCCAGCAATGGATAGATCATGAAAAGAGGGATCCAATGATGTATGTTAGTATTTTGTGAGGAATTTTAGTATAAAAATTGACTTCCTGATATGTGCTTAAACGGAGACTATTTCCTCTTGCAACTGTCGCCTCTGGGAAGGTAGGCTTCGCGGCGCCGAGCCTGTTACGGACGGCGGAGCCGCAAAGCGAAGGCCTTCCCCGGACGCGACAGATGCAGGAGGAAATAGTCTCCGTTTAAGCACATATCAGGAAGTCAATTTTTATACTAAAATTCCTCACAAAATACTAACATACATCATTGGATCCCTCTTTTCATTACCTATTCACTGCAGGTGAGAAAAATATATTGTTCCATTTAAAAATTCTAAGATTATTAAATTTCTCAAAAATTAAAAATATTTCAAACAATACCTCTACGACATATTACTTGCCCCATGATTCCCCATTGTTGAGATAAAACTGCATGTCGATGCCGTGAACCGTAGTTGGTGGGACACCCGGTATAAGCATCTTACATGAGCTTCAGTTTGGCAATACACGTCCCGAGTAGACTGACAATATTTAATATATTTTGTAGTAATATTCTACCTTGTTTTACGGATCTCTTCGTGCTGTTAAATGCCTATCTCTTTATATTCGGATAACAGGAGTCTCTGCCTGGGCGAGGATACAACCTAATAATTATCCAACCATGAAAGTTAAAATTTTGTGTGAAACAAAAAATATGCAAATATTATTTGCGCTAAAACAATCTATAGTTAATTGCTTTCTAATTAATTACCATGCTAATTACTAGTCAGAGAAGTGTTAAATAAGAATTAGAAATGCAATGCATTAGCTGCTTATCATTACTGCAGTTCATATGTTCGAATTTCTTGAGTGAAGCGTTTCTTTATCCCGTGACTCTACGTGTTTCTTTTAATGAGATATTTTACCCGCATATGGGACAAGAGGTCATCGTTTGAAAGAACAGGATGTCGCTTAGGTAGTTAGATTTTTCCTGGTAACCATTCGCAGAAAACATTCCTCTACCTTGCGGTTATAAAAATAACCTTGTGGTTAGTTTGATTATACTGCCCTAACGTTGATAGTTGCTTGTATATTAGTTCCGTACATGGTTGCGATGTTTGATGCTATAACATAATATTTATTGATGGAACAATGTTTTGAATACCATAAGATATTGATAAAATATGATATTGCAGGTTTCAAAATCCACAATAAAAAAATCGCCTTTCAACAGTTATCATAAAATGTAGAGCAATTATGTGCTTCAGAAACGTCACTGTAGTTAACACTGCAATACCCTACTACAAAGTCTGATGCTTTTACCATCATACATGAAGTTGAGAATTTACTGATCTTCTAGCTTCTTACTAAAACATTTGTTTCTAGAAGAAAAGACTAGTCCTAGTCTTCGAAATCATTCAAATATGGCCGAGAACGTATGATTTTCCTAAGTGCTTTTAGAGTAAGTTAGTGCTTTTAGTGTATTCATTCAGTATAGGAGGAAACATTCTGCAGTGCTTATCGGAAACGGTTTTATTTGCCTGAAATATTTTGTGTAAATAGAGAGAATCTGTAGCAGAACGTATTGGTGAAGCAGGTGAAATTGTTTACGGAAAGGAGATTCTGAACATGAGAGCACTGGACGGTCTCCGCTATAAGTATATTTCAAAGTCGGTGATAAAATCTAAGTTTTGTCTTGCCAAAAATCCATCTACACGTGATGCAGCCCGCTAACATAGATGTCACACCTACCATCAAGTCAGGTTTGAGAAGGCAAAATATTTCTGATAATCGGGGCTGGTCGTGTAGCGCACTCGTGACTGATTAACATAATACTAAATACTCCTTAAGAACTCTGCCTGCGGTGGGCCCTGGGATGCTGCGGTGGGTACCTCAGAAGCCGCAGTTGCCGGACCCAAGGCCGGAGAAAGGAGGAGGGTTTCAGGTCGGGTTGGCTTCCTTCCTGAATAAAACAAAAATCTGCTCAGAGAACCACGCAAAGCCTCAGAACTTCACACAATATGACGACCAGGCAAAGAAAAAGAAAACAACGAACAAAGAAACAAGGAATAATGAGAATAGGGACGTGGAATGTTATATCCTGGGGGAAAAAGTCAGGGAATAATAATGGAGATTGCAGAGAAGATTGCACAAATATATAGCATATCGGAAACAAAAAAGGAAGGTAAAGGCACTGAATTTATAAATGACTACATCATGATCTATAGTGGACGAGGTGAAGATGAAAGAGCTACAGCTGGGGTAGGGACACTCCTGCACCAAAAATACCAGCAATGTATTGAGGAAATATATTATGTTAACGAAGGATTACTTGGAACAAACATAAAAATAAACGAAATATGTATCCATATTACTAGCATGTATGCTCCAGATATGGCCAAATCTAGAGTAGAAAGAACGAAGAGCCTTTTATGAAGACCTACAAAATGTAATAGACAAAATACCAGAAAATCAAAATACTCTAGTATCAGGAGATTTGAATGCACGAGTGTGGAATTATCCATTAAATGGAATAAAACAACGATTTCATGAGAATGTTAGTAATGATAATAGAGATCTTCTAATTGACTTCTGCGCTCAAAATAACTTGCGTATCAATAATACCTTCTTTGATCATGACTTCAAGTATACGTTTTTCAGATCGCAAGGGCAACAGTCAATGATTGATTATGTAATAACTAATAGACGTTTTATACGAACGTAAATACTAATGTGCGAACATTAAACTCAGCAAAAATAGACAGTGATTATGCACTTCTTTTGAGTAAAATAAGATTAAAACATAGACTAGCACGAAGAACACACTGAGATATGTCATATAAAATCATTAGAAAATGAAAGCACGTGAAGATAAACAGAAAATAAACTGAAACTATCGAAGAGAAGAAGAAGGAAAAAATTTTTCAGGCAACGGAAGAGGCTATAGGAAAAGGAAGATACAAGTGTGGACTAAAAATCAATACAAGACACCCTGGTTTACTAATGAAGTTAAATATGTTACTGTTGAAAAGAAAATAGCTTTTTTCATGTATTCAGTAACTACTAACACGCCCTGTCTAGTAAGACAACATGTATCAGAATAAAAATAACGTTACAAGAGGGAACAGACCGTCTAAAATTCAAGAGTCAGATTGAAATGTTTGATGTTAGATACTTATTTGTAAAATGATTTGAAGATCGCTGTGTTTATTTTTAGAACTAATTACCACATAGCATTGTAATTTACAAATACATTCATTAGAATTAATTTAAACGATTATAAGCAGACACCAATGACGTTAGAATGGAATTAAACTAGACCCATTGAGAGCGCTGCTATCGCGGAATAATATGAAGGCCGCCATTGTAGTGGAAACGTGGGTAGCCCATAGACATCGGTGCAGCTGTGATAGTAGCAAGTTAGTTGTTTGGAATAACGATATGTTGTCTTCGGAGCGTGTATTATTTAACTGCATAAAAACATTCGTGATAATATGTAATACTTGATAATATGAAAATATTCGTGAAAATATGTATGGTTAGGAGTTGTCTGACATATATTAGTTCACGAACAAATTCATTGTTACAAGTGTATATTCGGTACACAAGTTCGCACAGTTTGACTCTCCAGAACGAAATATTACGAAGGAAACATCTGTGTTGTTCTTTAATCAGTAATTAATTCAAAATGTTGAGGACCTTTTCTGTGAAAACTTGCATATGCCTGTATTGTTAAAGAAATACGGCAGCTGCCTTAGAAGAAAATGATGAAAACGAGAGCAATTGCAGAGTCAGATTTGAAACCCGCGCGCAAATCATTCAACAAAATGGCAGCCGCGCCCCACTTCAGTTTATCCTATGTTCTGAACTGTTTGTTCACGGAATTGTAGGGGCTCGAGAGACACCTGCAAGTGCAATAAATTATTTTCTTTTCCGATAATTTACAATGAAGACCAGGCACGTCAACGTCGCGGGCCAGGTAACGAGCTTACTAGAGCTCGCGGGCACAGCGTCCAGAGAAATCGGCGGGACATTTCAAAGAAAGGGTTGTACAAATAGTTCCGGAGTAGCGGACATCACTGGATGCCTGATCTTTTGGAGAACATTGTAGTCTGTAGTCTTTTGGAGAACAGTGTTGCGATATTATTTCCCATTTTCCCCTTAAAGCAAAGAAATGATCGATGAAAATGAAATAATACATCAGATTTTAAACTCTCAATTGATAGTATAATTAAACATTTTGAATTGAAAGTATCTTGATTTTGTAACCGTGTTTACTAACGAGTCATGTAATAGCATTAAGTTTCCACATTCACTATACGAAATTTAAGAATGATTCTTGTTCTTTAAAAGCGCTATCCGTCCGTAAACGAAAATTGGTAATTTATAGCAACTTTTTAATTTATTTCACACTATTGCTAAACACAACAAACAAATGAATGGTATAAAAACAAACAACTTTAAACTTTCGTTCCTTGCTTTAGCAAGGAAAGAATTCGCCATTGAAACATATTCCTGTCTCTTGGCAAAAATATTTATTCAATTCAGAATTTTAAAAAGAAAACAAACTTGAAATTAGAAATAAATAGTAAAGAATATACACATAATTCAAATCTTGATTGCTTATTAGAACAAATCTGCCAAACAGATTCTCTTAAGAAACCACTATACCCCGACCGCGCGCTTCATCTTGCATCTCATCTTTGTGATCTTAGGAAAGAGAGCAAAGCATGGAAGTTGAATAATGTAGGAGAGTTTGTTCGCAAATCTTGCGGGGATTTGACTGCTGATGTAGCAAAACAATCTGAACTCGAATACATAGAGCAAACTAATCCAAATTTATTATCCACTGATGGAAAAAGTTGAGGTTGACATGAAATCGTGTAATTTTTAATACGCTCTACACTTTCCTGCTTTCAAATTTCTTCAAAACACGTTTAATTTAATGTGTTAAAATGTGATGTGAAGTAATCTGAAAGCAGGAGCGTGTAGAACGTATTAAAAACTGCACGATTTCATATCAAACTCAAATTTTTACACCAGTCGACAATACGCGTTTTGATTAGTTACTCATCGTGTAAACTTTTAAAAAAAATGTTTTCAAATATACTGTCAAAGAGTGATTACGGTTCTGAATATGTGAAAACAAATCGCTTAATCAGAGAAATTGTTTGAGTGTTTCATTTCATTTGAAGTCAGTGTTAACAAAATGTTGAGATATATTTAGTAGCTTTGAGATAAACGGGGAAGGGTTTTTAGTTCTTTTGACTATAACATCACGTTTTGCTGTGCTCGCGCGGCTAAACCATTAGAGAAAAAGCACTTAAAACATTGAATGTAAGTTATTTTTTACTTTCTTGCCTTCCTCAGAAGAATATATGTAATTGTGATCTGGTTATCGGCGATGTTTTGCTTTTATTCCATTTTAGGACATCATGGATGGTTTTCGAGTTATTTTATAAAAACAGGAAAAGTCGTTCTTTTATAAGTTCATTTCCAAAAAAATGTTTTCAGGGAAACTTCGTGTTGGCTAACCTCATAATCGTGATCCCAACCAAAGCCAGATAGGAACCAAATATCAAAACCACATCGAAACGTTTTACTATTTAACCTTTTTTAGTATCATTTATCTGTGCAAGTATTGTATTTTTGCATGTTGAAAAACATTACGCACAATTATAACAAATCACTTTTCATAAACGTGCGCTTTTCACTCTCGTCATTACTTAACACATCACATGTCTTCTGAACGATATTTCAAACGGCAATGAAATTTTGTCTCGTTTTTAAGATCATGAGCGTAGGATGCAAGAAACCTTTTCCATTTGATTTAACCTAGAAAGTGCAAGAGAGGGAAAGGCTAGAGGAAAGTGTTCGAAATTATTGTTTAAGTTGGTTGGAACTCAAAATATCTCTGTCTGCTTTTTGGTCCCACAAACGAGCGCGGCAATGCCACTCGGTCATGGGCAGCGTTTCGTAACGGCTGTCGCAGGGAGAAGGTGGAAGCGTATTGTTATGAAATGAATTTTGCCTTCAGAAACAATTTCACGCCAAATTACGAGTACATTTTGTCTCCTGGTGGAAGTTGAATTGCGTTTGCGGAATAGTCCAGAGCTGCCGAACGCTGTGCTTCTAGGTCTTCGTTGCATTCCACAAAACGTCTGCTATTCTGCCGTTCTTCGTCTGTCGTTCGTTCTCTTCTGAAGTTATGATTGATTGATATTGTCGAGGAATGCGATGGTCACTAGTGCCGTTAGTGTGGTGAATGTCTTACCTCCAGAGATCGTTGTATGATTGATGATTGTATAGTAGTTCCGGGCGCGTCAACTGCTAAGGTTATTAATCCCGAAAATATAGTGCATGTTTAATTGCTGAAGGTTGTGGTGATCTCCCTCTGGACGATGAGATACGGTGCTGACCTACACTTCGGCTTGCTGGGTTTACCCTAGCGCAGTACCCGCGAGCTCTACAGTAGGGGCAGCGTTCAAGCGACTCTGACAGTTTGATGCGCTGTTACCACACATTACTACGCACATGGCAACACCTGCCAGATGAATGAAATCTCAAAACATTAACACTTACTGACAGGAGTTGACACGTTTTGATACCATGTTCATAAGCTTCGCCACAGTCGATTCTTATCGCCACCCAAACCGCGTTGAAAACTTGACGCGTCAGCTAGGGATGGCTTCGTCCTCTATTCCGCAAGCAATGGACGTACATCGAGATCCTCCCCGCGATTTTCCCCGGTTCGCCTATTCTGCCTCGAAATAATCGCGGAAACGATAAACAAATTCGCGAGCCTAGCTCTTTAACACAACTCCACGTTTGCGTGTGGGGCGTAGCCATCACGAAACTCACAGCCTCCAACCAATGCATTGAAGCGCTTGGAAGACACACACTAACTGGTCTGGCGCGTATCGGCAGAGGCATATTTCATTCGCATTTATTTGCGTGTGGGGCGCAGCCATCACGAAACTCACAGCCTCCAACCAATGCAGTGAAGCGCTTGGAAGACACTTTGCATTTCCAATGCATTGAAGCGCTTGGAAGACACACACTAACTGGTCTGGCGCGTATCGGCAGAGGCATATTTCATTCGCATTTATTTGCGTGTGGGGCGCAGCCATCACGAAACTCACAGCCTCCAACCAATGCATTGAAGCGCTTGGAAGACACACACTAACTGGTCTGGCGCGTATCGGCAGAGGCATATTTCATTCGCATTTATTTGCGTGTGGGGCGCAGCCATCACGAAACTCACAGCCTCCAACCAATGCATTGAAGCGCTTGGAAGACACACACTAACTGGTCTGGCGCGTATCGGCAGAGGCATATTTCATTCGCATTTATACTGCTAATGACAGGAATCTGTGCGCTTCTCAAGCGACTTCGTGTGAGTAAGATTAGCGGCAACGCTGAACCCTGGCTGTGAAAAAGGAAACAAATCCCCGCAAGATAATTGCTTCAGAGCAGGTCACATGACGCACCACTGCACGTGGCGAGAGGACTGCCAGAGTCACTTATACGCTGCCCCTACTGTAGTAAGCTTGTTACCTTGACAGCGACCTTGACAAGCCTGGTGTAAGCGGTAGCGAGAAAGTAAAAATGGTGTTGAGCGTTTCTATGTTACAACTGTGCCACTTCTACTGAAGATGTTTGAGACTTCCGGAAGAATTAGTAGATTGATTGTTAGTGATTCCGGGCGCGTCAACTTCTATGGTCATTAGTTCCGTACGTGTGGTGCGTTCTTTTTGCTCGGGAGGTGGCGGTAGTCTTTTCCCGTTGCATAGCGAGACCCGACGCCGACTTACTGTTGGCTAGCTGGGTTATCCCCAACCAGGAATTTCCCACCATAAGGGCACCGCCCCAGCCAGGACAAGCTCTATGTTCCCGACCGGTCTACCAGCATGTAGTAGTGTTAGTGTAAGTGTGTGTAGGGGGTGAGAATAGGACAACGAAGAAGTAGGAAAGATCGCGCGCGGTCCGTGGCCCGTCTGTTAGGGTACTGTTCCGGTAATGGCCTGGTGTTAATCGGAGAAACCACGGAAAACTACCGATCAGAGCAGCCGGTCGCTTGAACGCTCCTCGCAACCGAATTCGATCTAGCTAACAAGCTAGTGTCGAAAATTCTGCCATTGTCGGGTCTCAAACCTAGGGCCTCCCGGTCAGAGGGACTGCAGTGACATCAGTTGATGCCCTGAGCCATCTCTCCTGGTAAATTATTTGAGAATATGTAGTAACATGTTCTGCTAAATAATTTTGACTGAATAACTGTGAACATAAGTTAGATCATTAATGTTTGACCTGAAATCTCAAGTAATGTAGTTCTAAAAATCCTCAAATACGTGTGTGACTTTAGTTATTGAAGATTTACAAGCAACCATCGGTATTTATATTCAGCTTCTTCCTTTATGTAGAGAAGGGTATTCTATAGAAAGCTAAATGTGTTTTATTTTAAGTGGAGTAGTTAAATTTTGCTCGTAGCTTGATTAATAATAATAATAATAATGATAATAACAATAATAATAATAATAATAATAATAATAATAACTGCCATAATTGTCTTTGGCATTATACTGATTTTTCTTCGCAGTGAAGAGGGGAAAACTTTTTTCCAATCACTACCCGACGCACGCAAATGCTGATACAGCAATCGGCCTAATGTAATGATGTCATTGGATTATACGGAGGCCTTGAGTAGAGGCGGTGTTGGTAGTGTTCACTTGACTTGATGTTTTATTGTTCTTATAAAGAATGTTTCAATTATGCTGAAAATAAAATATAATTGTTATGTTGAATGATTTGTTAATGTAGATAATTAGTAAAAGGTATATTGTTTGATCGGGATTGGTGGTCCAGGGCATCAATTCATGTTATTGTAGTGCCTCTGACCTTTGAGTCCCGACGGTGGCAGGATTTTCGACACTAGCTACTTAAATAGATCGTGTCCAGCCGCTGTCGGGAGGAGAATTCTAGCGGCCGACTACTTTGATCGGTAGTTTCGATCAATACAAGGCGAATACTGGAGCAGTACCCTAAAACCCGGGCTACGTTCGCGCGCGATCTTTCCTTCCTCTTCCTTGTCCTCCCCCCATCTCTTACTTAAATACATTTCTACTTACATGCGCTATACTACCACGCTACTAACACTTGCATGCACTACATGCCGGGAGACCAGTCGAGAACTTATAGCTTGTTCCGGCTGGGACGGAGCCTCACAGCTGGGAGATACATGGTTGTAGAAAATCGCACTAGCCAACGGTAGGTCGGTGCCAGATCTCACCATCCAGCGGAGGTCATCGCTTCCTCCCGAGGAGAAAACATGACCTACACTTACGGGACTAATGACCTTCGCCACTGACGCACTCAGATACTCAGATACTGACGCACTCAGATACAGAACAAAAAATATATTTTTGAAAGTGTATCATTTGCTTGGGGGGGGGGGAGCTAAGTAACGCTCAAGAAGGGGAAGGGGAGGGGGAGAGTGTTTCGCTGTGTTAGTAAAGGTAGGAGTGTTAGGTAACGTAATTATTATATTTATTTTTAAATTTTTCAACTTTAATTCAGTTTTTACTAAAACAGTAAAACATTTACAAATTAAATTAAAAATATAAATAAATTAAAAAGCAAAGAATAAATTGTTACAGTAAATAGAAATATTTTATATCATGGTACATTCATTGAATCTGCTTACGAAGAAAGTATTTACAACTGATCTGTTGAGTATTCCAGAATCCATTTAAATTGGCGTAGTGGACTCGCCCATGCATCATTCACGATGGCGTATTCCATGTTCTTGGAATTCCTAAGAATGGAAGTTTCTTCAAATATACTTGCACTTAATTTTCTTCTTTCTATCTTCGGCAAAAATGGCCATAGCGAATGAGGTAAATGGCAGTTTGTAGTCCAAGACTGAAACCAAGTGTCCCTTGTAGTCATTGCACAGTCCTTCAGCCCGTTGGCTTGCTTGGAAGTGAGTTGAAAAGGAACTTCGGATTCTTTTTGAACTCCCTTCGTAGAAATGTCCGATGGACAATATGAGGAAATGAATAACTATATCGAGATGAAATTGTATGGGGGTGATCTTGTCGTAAGGGCCACGTAATTATTTAGGGAGTTCAAGCGTGCGTTACTGGAGGGTGTATTCAAAATACCACAATGTGAAAAGTAATTTGTGGTCGGCCACTAAGGCCTATTATCATTACAATCTGTGAAATTTCGAAAATTTGACTGGAAGCAATTTTTATTAAAATTTTTAAAATTGCTTGAAGCATAGCCGTGAATTATATTTTTATGTAAAAGAATGGCGTGAATTATATGTGAAAAATGAGACGTTTCGAGGATCGTGTTACATTTCTTCTTCTTCTTCTTCTTCTTCTTTTTCTTCTTCTTCTTTTCTTCTTCTTCTTCTTCTTCTTCTTTTTTTCTTCTTCTTCTTCTTCTTCTTTCTTTCTTCTTTTCTTCTTCTTCTTTCCTTCTTCTTTTCTTCTTCTTCTTCTTTTTTTTCTTCTTCTTCTTTTATTATTATTATTATTATTATTTCAACAATATCATTTAAATTATGCTGCAGGCAAAACTGTTTTACATGTGAAACCTATGCCAATGAAATCCTAGGTAGCTAGGTATTTTTAAATGTTCCCGTCATCTTTGCCGCCACCGCCGCGAGTTGTTAATTAAGTGATTTAAGGTTATTCGATGCATGAGAAAGTTCAAAATCTTGTTTACCTTGCACCGCATAGTGAGGGAAATAGGGCGCTGTGGTCCGTTGGCAGCGCGTGACGTTCGAGGTCGCGGGATTCCGACGCTCTGTGGAGCTGGATCTCCGCCACCGTTGGGACTCGACCCAGCGACTTCCCGGTCAGAAACCCTGCAGGGGCAACAGTTGTCACTAAGCCATTTTAGCAGGTCTCAAATCAGATTCGATCAGAATGCGAGGTCTTGTGTAAAATTTTTAGTTGAAGTAATTATGAACGACGGGCTGTGTTTTCAGATTGCGCTTCGGTGACCGCGCCTCGGCCATCGCCTGCGACCTTGTAGTAGAAAAATATTCGGAACTGAGCGCCTCTTTTCCTCCACGCGTCAGCGATGCCGGCCCTAGACTGCTGGCCAGCTAAAAAGCCGAACTAACGGGACAACTTTTGAAAAATGTCACTGTCATATGAGAACATACATTTCTACTCGATTTAGGGTAGTTTCGATTCGTTTTATGTTGGCTAAAGTTGTTGCCAACCGTCACACAAATACCCTGAATATATTACCTTCAAGCGGTAGGGACATTTTTTAAAATTTAAGTTTGCAATGAAACAATGACTATTTCCGTAGATACCGCCAACATTCAAAGCCATCCAAGTGAAATTGTGTTAGTTTACGAGTATTGCTAAAGTTTTGCATTTTGCGTTTTGGTGCTCTTCGTTCTTTGCGTTTTATCGTTCAATTTATTTATTTAGTAGTACTAGACGTTTTTGAGTTTTATTTCTTATTTTCCAATTGTTTTCTTTAGTAATAATAATAAAGTTAATTGAAACATTTTAATTATAACTGGAAAATAATGGTAAGCCTAACAACATCTGGGTCTATACTTAATACTGAACCTTTGAAGATAATACGTTCCAAAGACTGTCTCTGGTAACAATGGATAAGTTATTGAAAACTTACTTACACTAATGATGATTTCATTATTTTTTGAACTTACTTTTAAAAACTAATGAATAATTGCACAGATAAATTAAATGGATGTATTTGCATTGATATTGACATAACTGGACTATTAGGAACATTTCATTAGATCACTTAAAACTACCATGTATATCACGTTAATTAACTTCAATAATTGTGGTATTTATTTGCGTTCAATAAACTCATTACTACCACTTCAAAACGTGAAGGAACTGTTGAAACACATCTCAAAAGCATTAATAACATCCATATGACCGCAGATAACTTTGAGGTTGTATTTTTCATTTGCACTTGACACTTTTTAACCTTAAGCTCGCAATAGTTGATAATGATAATTCTTAATTAACTTAATAATTATTCACAGAGTTAATATTCGTTTATAGATGAACATCTCTTTTAATTCTACCGAGAAACGAAACATGTATTATTGAACAGTGGACAAGACTCGAGACTGCGCGAGGATTGTGAATGAGACAACAAACAAAACAAAAGCGAGAGACTTGATCAGAGTTATAGTTTCATAAGTTGGCTATTCCGACAGGAAATCTTTCAAGCTGCCATATGGCGAATTTAGTGCGGCCTGATACACGGCCTGAGTCTACTCCGCACGGACTCCGCGCCTGAAGGAAGCAGCCTCGACGTCAGGAATCACGACGATTGTAGAATCAGAATATCAGGTTGCAGATACAGAAAACTCTATATAAAAATGGTGATGGTAATTAATAAATATCTTCTGCCTTTTTTATTTTTTTTGTTCTGCTTCTTTTTCATCATGAAGCCCTGGACAGACGTGGCTCAGGCCATCAACTGATGCCACTGCAGTGCCTCTGACCGGGAGGTCCTACGGTTCTACCCCCTACTGTGGCAGGATTTTCGACACTAGGTAGATAGCTACGTCGAATTCGGTCGTTCTGATCGAGAATTCTAGCGGCCGGGTGCTGTGATCGGTAGTTTTCCGTGGTTTCTCCGATTAACACGAGGTGAATTTTAGAGCAGAATCCCTAACAAATGGGTCACAAACCGCGCGCGATCCTTTTTTTTTGGCCTTTCCTCACCCCTTACTTACACACACTTACACTCACATGCACTACACCGCCATACATGTTGGGAGACCAGTCGGAAGCTTAGAACTTTTCCCAGCTGGAGTGGTGCCGCGCTGTTGAGAGATACCTGGTTGGGGTAAAAACCTCAAACCAACGGGTATGTCGGCGCCAGATCTCACAATCCATCAGGGAAGATCACTAGCGATAAAATGGTGCACTACATTTACGGGGCTAAGGACCTTGGCAGTTGACGTGCCCGTAATTACTAATCAAACAAATCAAACCCTGGACTATAGATCCGTCCGTTGCGCACTCGATCTTTCCATTTTGTTTTCAGTGGTCCAACATACAGATTTTCTTTAGGGTGGAATTACATGACTTCTTTTGGTATTATACTTTCTGTGTACGTGGTTTGACCTTGCATTTCTGTACTCTTTAATTTGTCCTTGAAATTAAATATTCCTCACTTATTTCTTATATTCTCATTTCTTATTCAGTATTCTCGTGTAAAGCCCAATAGCGTTTCAAAAATCTCATTTCAGAAGCCCGAATTCTGCTGAAGAATTTGGTATTTAGTATTAACGTTCCGCTTCCTTAGCAGCTACCACTTAGCGCAGGTAATGCTTTAGAACCTTCAGAGGGTGTCATTCCTTACCTTGTTTTTAGAATTCTTTATTTGCTCCACGTATACAATTAAAGCGCTGTATTTTCTTTTCTACGTCAACTTGCCCTGTGTATGAAATAGCACAGTCCAAAAACTTAAAAGTACGGATGTTAAATGATTTTGTCACTTACTACCACTATCTTATAGAAAAGCTACTTTGAAATGCCGTGGACTTGAGCTTTTTACTGAAATTTGTAAGTTATATGGTGCTATCAGTCGTAATTCAAACAGACTGTTATTATTCTCAATGTCAGCGATATACACCTGATTATTAGCAATTGTTAAATTTTTAACAAATTCGCATTCTTTGTAAGTTGTCTGTAATATCTAACTAATGTTGCTACAACAGCACATACTTTCTCACATTATTTCTAAATTTGCAGTTTCCCAAAATTCAGAGAGTTCAACGACAATGAGACCTATGTTATTCTTTGAAGCGTCCCTTGTTTTATCCATGTAAAATATTCGAAGAAAAAAATTGTGTGGAGTGTTTTCTGAGGAAATGCTTTTTTGTGAGTTGCATTAATTTCCAGCACAATTTTCTAAAAAACTGTTAGAAAAATTGTCAACCCTCACCAGCTGCGTCGGAGAAGTCGACGTTAATACGCGGCGAAACGAATATTTAGAAACACGCAGGTTTGCCTCCTTGGTGTTTACATTTCTCGCACGATCTGAGATATTCTTTGTTATGTAAATAGATTCATTGGTATTCCAAGAACGCTGACTCATTAGAACGAATATACAAAGTTTGAAAAACGTCTAGGCTTCTTCCTCATATACTGAGGTACAAACGTCAGAGCTATTCCAACGTTTATTATTATATTTTATAGATGGCATTTAAAACAATGAATCATGTTTATCTTTAACATTCTCAAGTTTTATTTAACTTCAAAGTCCTTGTACGAAGTTCATCTTTGCACAAATACATCTGATTCATCAACTGTAAATAAACTAGTACTACGAAGATACCCACAAAAGAACTGAACTCATTTTCAATGGAAGGAAATGGAAAATTTAAATGAACGGAGTCATGTATCAGTAGTGGAAAAGGAAATGGAAAATTTAAATGAACGGAGTCATGTAGTTTACTTCATTTTATATCGTATTACAATTTGTCAGAATTGAATTACGTTTATGTACAGATGCTGTCATTTCCAGATATTGCGTTTTGAACTTCAAAAGAAAAGTAGATTGTATGAAGTGTATCCTGATTAAAAAGTATTATTATCCGTTACGTGTAAATAAATGTACACGTTCGAAAAAGTTATTGTAACAATCAGTATATTCTGTATATTCTGTACAATTGTATTCTGCAAACATCATCTGCATTTTATAAGAGTGTTTTCCAAAGCTGAAAGCCCTTGATCATCCTAAAGTATGTAGTGACATGCACACGCATTGCAAGCAACGATGTTCTCGACGTGAAGTGCTTTCGCGAGCACAGCTGCTGGTACTGCTGGTAACTTATACAGTTGCATCTTCAGAATGCGGCAAACAGTGCTGCGGTTCGCTTTTGAACAGAGGCAGTTGATCATTGAGGAAGTGTTTTCGCGTCGAGCGAACTCATTTCTTACTATTTAAAAATGGTTTAGTTACTGGCTGAAATCGTGCGAATATTTTGCAACTTCAATTTGATTTGATTTATTTTTCGTCAAAAAATAGTAGAAACTGTATATTACGTACATCAAAAAAGTACAGGAAACTGCGCACGTTTTCTTGAACTCCAGAGTATCTTCCCCACCCATTAATTTTAATTGTTGAATGATGGATAAATGTACCATCAAAGCGAGAGTAGCAAAGTTACAAAACTATACATTTTTGTTCCAGAGTTATAGAAATCACCATTGCATCTCCAACCGAACAACATATTTTATTTGTATTGGTTGTATTGCTAACAAAATAATAATTCATACATCCTGCTCTACTTCTACCACAATGAGCGTGTTGGTGTGCATGGAGAAGCTACATTTATGTAGAGAACCAAAACAAGGAGCACCTCAGCATTTGCTCAATGGATCAGGGAACTTGAAACGCATACCTGGTCGACACGGGGTCGTTTCGTAATTAATATTCCATAATTAACAGAGCAATTGGGAAAAGTCAAGGTAAAATCTGAAAATAATCTCTGAACCTTGAAAATAATCCTTTAACAGGACACATTCGATATCCAGATTTGTGACGCGGTAGCAGATGCGTACAATGCTTTCATTAATTTCTTGCGCTGTCGTGGCAGTCCTGACTGAGAGAGGGCTGGCTAAAAGACCTGCACAGAACCAAGCTATCGCACATAGTATCCCTTCCCCAAAATAAATTCCGTAGGAACATAAAAATCTCGTCTTTACAATTTCAAATTGCACATTCCTCATATATTGTTTCCCCAAATGTTTTTTACTGTCATACAAATAGTGTGTTTTTATTCAATATACCGTACGGTACCTCACAAAAAAGGTTAACTTTTCACCGGGAGCGGTAACTCAGTGCATCAACTAGTCACTGCAGCGCCTCTGACTGGGAGGTCCTAGGTTCGAGTCCTGGCGGCGGCAGAATTTTCGACACTAGCTTTTCAGCTAGGTCGAATTCAGTCGCTGTTTGGAGGAGAATTCTATCGGCCGGCTGCTCTGATCGGTAGTTTTCCATGGTTTCTCCGATCACCACCACCAAGGCAAATGCCGGAGCAGTACCCTAACAAACGGGCCACGAACCGCGCGCGAGCTTTCCTTCCTATTCCTTGTCCTATCCTCTCCCCTTTCACACACACACATGCACTACACTACCACATATTCCGGGAGACCGGTCGGGAGCGTAGAGCTTGTCCCGGCTGGGGTGGTGCCCCGCAGGTGGGAGAGTCCTGGTTAGGGGGAAACCCCGCTAGCCGACGGTAAGTCGGCGCCGGATCTCGCCATCCAGCGGGGGAAGATTACTGCCATCGCCCGAGAAAAAACATGCACTACACTTACGGAACTAATGACTTAAGCTGTTGACGCGCCCGGAACAAACCAACTAACCATTAACTTTTCAGAAAAAAAATTATTTCCTTCAAAGCTTATTTCTTTTTCTCATTATTTTAGTTAACTCCCTCCCACCCCAAAAACTTGGTATTTAAAAAAAGATGGTACATTTTCTGTCACAAAATGGATAACTTTGGAAAGCCAAATGTGTCTAAAATATTTCAAAAGTGTTATTAACCATCTTTAACGCCTAACCATCTGCTATTAACCATCTAACATTAATTCAAACGGTTACACCTATTCTGTAAGAAAAAATATTTTATCAACCAAATGTAATTTTATTTCAAATACTTCAAACATTGAATCGTGAATAAATTTCAAAATATATTGCAATGGAATTGTGTTTATGGTGTTGAATGTACTTCAAACATTGAATCGTGAATAAATTTCAGAATATATTGCAATGGAATTGTGTTTATGGTGTTGAATGCAATCCTACAGTTTTAAAAGTATGAAATAAAGAAGTATTTGTTTCTAACATTGCCATGATAATGCATAGTACTTGTCGGCCCGTTTATTGTGATTAAATATCATAAAATGCGTCTGTCCACTGGTCGTCAAGAATCGCATGGTAACTGACGCATCAAAAGAGCAATTTGTCACTACCCATTTTCAGAACAGCAATTTTGGAAATGGCATAGCGCAGTACTGTGACGTATTCCAATTTTTTATTTCAACTGAAGCAAGCATCTTTCTTGTCCTCAATGAGGTATGTATGGTCCACCGGAAGTACCTTCCAGAGTAAAGTCCGTGCACGCAGAATGCAGACTATGATGTGCGGAAGGGCTTAAAAATTGAGTTGCACCTGCGGACTCATTCACTAAATCCGCAACTGCATGTATAGTATCATATATTAATGAATTTTTCCTTTGCCCTCTAGCTTTTATTCATTACATGAGTGTGTTCTGGGTTTGTGTACTATTGATGGATCTGTTTTTTATGTTCTCAGGTACAGAGGACTACTGCTGTAACAGAAACTGATAGGAATGCTGACGTTGCCATTTTAAAGAAAAGTTTCATGCAGAAGATGGATTTCGACATACCTGCAAACTCCTGAGAAATAACGAAAGTATGAATGAGTTACTAATACAGAACCGTTAAGCCAACATGCTCTTACGTAATGACCAACTGAGCATATGTAGATGAGCTCCGTGTGTCCCTGCAGCAAGCAGGGCTGTTTGAATGAAGTAAGTGAATGATGAAATCTGCGCTCCACTATGCAAGAGTTGGAATTTTAATATACCAAAATAAACAAGAGTGCTACTGAGGGGGTTAGAGAAGAGATTGTGCGCCACACATTTGAGTACATTGGTTTAATGCCCACACGAGTTAATGCAGAAAATACTATGAGCAAGGGTTGGTCAGACGACACATTCATGGGATATGCAACTGAAAACGTCAGATTGTTGTGAATATTGTAAAGGCTGAGGGTGTTGGAGGAAAAAGTAGTATTAAAGCATGTTGTTTTATATTAATTTTTCATGATGATGCAGATATACAACATTATAACTTACTATTAGAAGTCGAAAAATCCACCTTGAGATAGGTTCGAGTCCTGCGTGGGCATGGTTATTTACCCATGTGTTGTGACATGGTGAGCTTTCCAAACCCCAAGTATCACCTTTCAAAATAGAATACTTTCTTTCCTAGCCTGTGTGGGATGGAACTACAAGTTACACCGAAGCGGTGTCATTCCTTAAATCCTCAGGCATGTCCATTGCATGGCGTACTCTCCTTGCAACTTTCGCATCCTCTACTTCACTTGAGTCTAACTTAATCCCTTGCCCTGATCGATAGTTGTGTGTGATCCCAGAGCGATCTGCGCTGGGGTATGAATGAGTAACTGGCTCCATCCTCCCCTAAATTAATGGCACAAGCTCAGAGTTGCGCCTACAGGCTACTTCGAGCATAATTACCGGGAAAAGTGTCTCAGGGCATCAACTGATGTCACTGCTGTGCTTCGCACCGGGAGGTCGTTGGGTTGCAGACTCGATGGTGGCAGAAGTTTTGATACTAACTAGATAGCTAGGTCGAATTCAACCACAGGAGGAAAATTTGTAGCGGCTGGCAGCTCTGATCGGTAGTTTCCTGTGGTTTCTCCGATCAACATCAGGCGAATGCCGGAGCAGCACCCTAACGGGCTACGGACCGCGCTCGATCTTTGCTTCCTCTTCTGTCCTCTCATATCCCTTTACTTATACACACTTACTCTTACATGCACTACACTACCGCTCACGTCGGGAGATCAGTTAGCAACTCAGAGCTGTTCCTGGTGGGGAAAACGTCCGGCAGACGACGGGTAGATTGGCGTCGGACCTCGCCAGCCAGCGAAGGAAGATCCCAGCCATCCCCCGCAATAAAAAGCATGAACTACACTTACGGGGCTAGTGTCCTTAGCAGTTAATGCGCCCAGAATCATTAATCAGTGGAGCATAATTGTCAGGGACACGGCCGAGATGGTCCTGAGGGCTCCTTGGGGTTGGGGCTTCTGGAAGCACGGAGTGGCTCCGCACTGGGAAAGATTCTCTCGCTCAGGCACCCACAGACGGCGTCTGGGGTGGGAGGAGGAGGGAGGCAAACCGACGAGGTATCCCCAACTCAAATAAAGGGGAACAACATTCTAGGTATTAAAAGTGGAATATATTCAAGACACAATTCCTTTTTATGTTCGGGGGAAAGCCACAAATGTCTCTTGGAACAATTTAGGAAGATGCAAATAAGGTAAATTATATGGTTTTTATTCACTAATAAAATTAAATTATGTATAAAAATGTAAATTATAACTGACATACGTTCTTTATCTAACCTGAAATAAATTTAAAAGTATTAAAATTTATTTTATTGAATTTTCGTTTTTTATTTCCTTTTAATTTCATTCGCTTATTTTTAAGATTTTTTGTTTTTTATATTTACTTGTAGTAATTGAAATAAAAAGGTAGTTTGACGTTTAAAACTTGAGTTATATCTTTTGTTTGTTTATGAACTAATCCATGTACCAAACCTGACTAACAGAACTCCTTCGATTTGATGTGAACAGAAACAACAGTGTCTTCCTTGCGAGTGGAACTACATCATACGGCGTCTCTCGCTCCCAAACTTATATCTTCTTCTGTCTTGCCATACATCTTCTTTAAAATGCCGGTCTCTTATTGTCTGTCGCACACCATCAAACCACGTGAGTCTCTGTCTCTCTTTCTTGGCCCTGCATTGACGGCTGCCACCTCCGTGTTTTGAATGGTCGTGTCTGCTCGTGCATTCATCTAAGATGACCGTATCAATTTAGCCGCCTCGCTTCTATTGTATTTAATACATAGGAAGAGGCACCAATTTGCTGTTTTATATTTCAATTTTCAATATTTTCCATTAACATTACACTAGAGCTGTGTCTCAAAACCTGCATTTCCATTGCCTTTAACTTTGCCTCATTTCTTTTTTAAATCTCCAACAACTCAGCACTGTACAGAGCTATACTTTCCTCAAATTCTAATATTCCAACTAACACAATGTAAACCACCTACGTTTTTAATCATTTATTTACAATTATTTTTACTCCCATTGGAACATTTGCTTCAAATTGCAATTAAATTTTTGATAATTAATTAAAGTAGACAATTACGTCTCCTGTCCCGTTGAAAACATTTCAGTAATCATTAATTTTGTTTTCCTAAGATCATAATTAACATTTCACCTAAACCTTAAACACTGGGACATTAGCTGTTTTTACTTTCTAGTATATGTATGTATACGGCAAAAATGTGTTTTTGTTTTTTCTACAGAAAACTTCTTTTGTGGCTTCTAGATATTGTAAAGGAGAAGTTTTCTTGCTCCTCTATGTAGTAAATATATTTTTCTAATACTAGTCAGAATCTACATTTTGTACTTCCTGAATACTGAAAAAATGACTTTTTCTGAAAACGTCCGTTCAGAAAACAACCGTCAGACCGTCCGTTCCGAAACATCCGTCTGACCGTCCGTCTATGAACGATACTAATGCGTAAACTGTTTGTAGGATTTTGGCCAATATGAATATTCATCGATTGATCTTGCCCAACATGAATCCCTGTATTGTCGAATTTTTTAAAATTTTGGGATACTTCACAGAGGAAGTTCCTGGAACATTTTCAAAATTTTCTTAAAAATGGCTCCAAATTTTTTTTATATTTCTTGTAAGCTTTCTTGTTTTGCTTTATATTTCGTGTAAGATCAGAGGGATGTAGACATAGGACAACATAGGACAGATTTCCACTACTAACTCTAATTTCGAAAACTGCAAAAGTTGGCCTTTTCCGAATCGCTTCTGACAACTACATTATTGAAGAGAGATTTTTTCTTCAAATAAAATTTGTTCTCCATAATTAGTTCTTTAGTTAATGTCACGCACATATTTTAAAATAGTAGAAGTTTTTGCGTATTTTTTAGTGAAATATGAGCAAAAGTTTACGAGTCTTCTAAACCTTATGCTCTCGCAAAAGCGCATGCAGATGAAGTGCCCGCGATCGTTCGTAACGCCAATAACCAAATTCAGCTGGACCACTCGTCAAACGTTTAGCACGTCAAATGTCGCTGTCGGTTGGCCTCTCTTGACGTAGTTTAAACAGGGCTTGATTTCTGGCGGAGCGCGACAGAAAGGCGTTCCGGTACCTCGGGAATACGTATTAAATTTTATTATAAACAAATAACTATTTCTATTAAATTAATGGTTAATTCGCGCGTTCCGGGACCTAAAGGTTTAGAAATAAGCGCTGAGTTTAAATCATAACACTCCAAGTTCTAAACAGAAAATAAGTTTATTGTTCATGAATACACACAAGAGGGATCAATCTAAATTTTACTTTTCCAATTTTACTTCGGGAATTATAATAATCTTAAAGATTTCTACTACATATTATTCTAATTTTATATAGTCTTCCTGAATCTTACTTACTTTATGTATTTTAATTATGGTTTAATCTGGTTGAGATAAGACTCAGGTGTCCATTCTCTAGCAAACTGAATCCAGTTCTCTCAACAACGCGATCCCAGGTAACCGCCGATCCATTCCGATTCTTCCCTTATCTGTTTTTTTTCACGAGTTAAAACTCCTACAAAATTTCACATTTATATTATAATAAATCTTAAAATGATTTTCTCAAAAGCTAATTATATTATTTCTGCAACTATATTATTTCTAATTTCAAAAAAATAGAAATAATATAGATGCGTTTCCTTGTTTAATACTTTGTGGACACTGTAGCTTTAATGTATTTTTAATTATGGCTATTGAAAATCTGAAGTTGTGATTGTATAGGAACTAAAAATTGCAAATGCTCGAAACGTTCGAGCCAAATTTTTCGTAAACGGCTGCAATTTTCCCCAGAATCTTCATATTGTAAAAGCATTCAATTCTCTACAATATTCCGAGAGCCAGATTTCGACCAAGATATTAGGGATCCAAAAAATTAAAAAAATATGTAGGTATTTTTAATCAAAAACACAATAAAAATATCGATTGTACAGAAACGAAAAGTAAACCATCGCGTTAATTCAGAAATTCTCTAAATAGTGATAACATTATTTTTCAAATGCCTATAAAAAAAAAGTGCGCAATTTTGTCTTTGCGCGCTTAAGAATTGGCAGGTGATCTACGAAGAATTTGGTTACTACAGAAAGAATGTTGCAAAAAAATATTTTTTTTGACATTAAATATATAAACATGCCATTAAAGATCAATTTCAAGGGATTATTTCTAGTGAATTGAGTGCTTCATGTGTACACTATTGAAAGAACAGTATAGAATGGTGTGTTTTTCCTTGTAATTTATGATACGTGATTGTATTTCAAGTGCTCTTGCTAGTACCGTTTTATAACTGAAATTGATTTTTGTAGTTTTTGTAAAAGAAAATGTACCAAACCGTCTCATTCCTACGGCAGCATTTAAATTTTCGAAAGAGAATTCGCCCTTTGAGTAACACCCCTTAGAGGTAATTAGAGATACTCCTTAGGGGTAAGAGAGACTTAGCCCTAAGGATAAGTTGTTAAATATGTGTTAAAGTAAGTAGTATGTGTACAAAACAATGAATAATGACGCTGTACTCTTCGTTCATTTTAATGTTTTTTTAAAATACATATTTATTTTTCATTCGGAAATACATGGTTCTATTACATTCACTATTTCATATGGCTTACAACTTCCTAATCTAAAAAAATAACTAGCTAAAGGAAGTGGTACGAAGCTACAATCTGCCCCTACTGTTAATAATTGTTCAATAATATGTTTTTTCTACTCCCATTGTATAATTCTGTCATTTGATGGCTGCAACCCGTTGCATATGATACTCATTACGATACATGTTCTTGACCAATCACGGAGAAGTTTACAAACCAACTATTTACACTTTATTAATCATTAAGAATCTTTCTAGAAAATGTGTTGTTCGATTGTGTACATTAAAATTGCATTTAACATTGTATTATACTTGTCAGTTTTAATTTCTTTTATTATTAGTAATTTACGTGGAATATTATTTAAAATAATTGGGCCGTAATTTCACTTTATCCTATTTGACTAGCGCAGTGATAGTTTGGAGGGAACATTTGACTGACGTTAAGATTTGAACGCAAGTGATTTTGTGTTATATGTGGATTCCCTGAGCTTACCATTAAAAGCTGTCCGTCTCTCCGTCTGTCCGTCCGTCTCTGTCCGTCCGTCTCTGTCCGTCCGTCTCTGTCCGTCCGTCTCTGTCCGTCCGTCTCGTCCGTCTCTGTCCGTCCGTCTCTGTCCGTCCGTCTCTGTCCGTCCGTCTCTGTCCGTCCGTCTCTGTCCGTCCGTCTCTGTCCGTCCGTCTCTGTCCGTCCGTCTCTGTCCGACCGTCTCTGTCCGTCTCTATCTGTCTATGAGCACCACTAGCGCCTAAACCATACGTAGGATTTTTTCCAAAGTGGATATTCCTCGGTCGATCTGGCTCTACTCAAAGCGCTGCGATTTTGAAAAAC
The DNA here is from genome assembly GCA_964035755.1 of Teleogryllus oceanicus. Taxonomy (NCBI): domain Eukaryota; kingdom Metazoa; phylum Arthropoda; class Insecta; order Orthoptera; family Gryllidae; genus Teleogryllus; species Teleogryllus oceanicus. The sequence continues at coordinate 92,576,293 of CAXIVR010000002.1, read as the reverse complement.
TTTCGTCAAAATTTGAGGGTACTTTACATGAAGACCCCCGGATATTTTCAAAATTTTCTCAAAATCCAAATTAAATTTCTTGTGAAAATAGAGTAAACCGTACTCACGGTTAACTCTGAATTCTCGAAAATTGTAAAATTTTGAATTTTTTCGGCGTCTTTCTTCAACTACAATATTGAAGATAAGGGATTTTTACTCAAAATGAGATTAGTTATCCGCAATTAGTTCTTTCATTAAGTTCATGTACATATTTTTAGAATTTTAATAGTTTTCGCGCAATATTGCGTGCAATATTTGCAATTTAAAAAAATTAAAAACGCAAGATTTTCTCAGAAACGGTTCTAAAGGTCTTCTTTAATCATTTGGTAGGGAGGGATAGTGTAAGTGCACTCTATAAATTGACATAAACGCCATATTGCTCTATTAGTTGTTTTTATAAAAAAATGTATTTATCTTTTACATGAATCTCACGTCGTTAATATTTACATTACTGGCAATTTGTTTACATTATTGTATTTATGAGAACGTGTGCTTTAAATAATGTCATCTAAAGTATCTCGAAAACTCCACAGTTTTCTATTAAAATGGGTTCAAAATTCAGTATTTTCGGAAACGCTCAAAGGCTATTTTCTAAAAAATGGCTCCATATTTTTTCTTGATTTTTTTTCCAACGGGTAGGGCTAATTGCACATAAAGTTCATTTTGCTGTATTCTTTTGTTTTTTTCAAAAATTACACAAATGTATTTTTTTAAATATTTCACCCGCCTTTAATATGCACACTTTAAGCAATTTGTAAACACTATTGCATTTGCGAGTTAAAGTACTTCAAATTACTTCAAATGAAGTTATTCGAAAACTCAATAATAAATATCTGTGAAAAAGATCTTCAAAGTTTGCATTTACAGTAACACTTAAAAACGGCTCCAAATTTTTTCAATAAAAATTGCTATTTACGATGAGGTTGGGCGGCGATAGATGGACTTCGGGCGGCGATAGATGGCAGCTGGCAAGAGGATGAGGCAACACTGTAAAACCAGTCAACACCAAGGAAATTAGAAAACTTTGTTATGAGAAAGTCGCAAAGTAAGCTAGCACAATTAGTTAACTGTCTTGCACTTACTAACGTAAGAAGAAAAAGTATTGTAATTGTGCGCCGAAAAAGGAGGAATTTTCTACACAAAAACTCTTGTATCTGGATTCAGGTAACGAGAAAGTGGATAAATATACTTGCTGAATATAGAAACAAAATTCTCTAACACTTGGTGTAGCCAGAATCTATGTTTTATGCGTCCTTCATTCTGAAAAATTGATTGACGCAAAACGTCTGTGCACAGCGCTTGCGCATATCCCATTCACACGGTTTTCTCCAAAATTGATATTCCTTAAACCTGTTGATGTGGGCTGATGTCGCGGTTTCTGGAATTTGAAACTGATATTTTAATTTTGGGGGGTACTTTACATGAAGTCCCTCGGACATTTTCAAAATTTAAAAAAAAAACTCCAAATTTTTGTATTAAATTTTGTTGTTGATTAGTGCGAAGGACGTTCAAGACAATGGTGCCGATTTCATTTTCGTTGAAATCCCCGATATTTCAAAAATTGCAATAAATAAATATATAAATGAAGAAAATGAAATGAAAATGAAGAAATGAATAAATGAATGAAGAAAGAAAGAAAGAAAGAAAGAAATGAAAGAAAAAAATGAAAGAAAGAAAAAAATGAAAGAAAGAAAAAAAGAAAGAAAGAAAAAAAAGAAAGAAAGAAAGAAAATGAAAGAAAGAAAGAAAATGAAAGAAAGAATACTACAAAATTGAAGATAGAGACTTTTGCCTCAGACAAAGTCTGTTGAACTAAATTAGCTCTTTACAAATGACAGTTTTGAAAAAAATAGTTTTTGCTTAATTTGCGCTTGAAATTTACGCAATTTTTTCTCAAAAAACACTCCAAATTTTTTTTAAAAAGTTTTGTTCACATATGTAATAAGGGTGGTAAAGCATATGGTGCTAGACTCATATTCGGATATTGCTCGTTTTGTTCGAAAATTGAAAAAAACATCAATTCTACAAAATTGAAGATAAGAAATGTTTGCCTCAGAAAATGTCTGTTTACAAAATCGACTTTTTAGAAAAACCCATGTACAATTTTTTGAAAAACCGAGTAGTTTTTGCCTAATTTCTGCTTGAAGTTAATGAAATAATTACAGGTGCCCGCCAACTACGGGCCACGAGAAAAATTGAATGAATGAAATGAAAAATAATTAATTTAATTTTAGTTATAATTTTATATTGAAAATGCCAATATTTTTTATTTTATTATTTTCTCGTACTTTCACTTTTCTTAAATTTGAATTTCTAATGTATTGATGTTTTTTAAGCAATCTGCAAAGCTTCACTGACATTTGCGCAACAATGCCGCAATCGATATTTGAGAAGCTCATTGCTGTTGAACGTCGAGATGGTGTCGGTGATAAGATACATCTGTTATTAAGTCGAATTTTTCTTCCCAAATTAACCTTTTGGAAATGATTCGAAACCTATTTGATAATCCATATTTGTTGATGCAATTTTCTCTTGTGCCCTAAGAGAAACATTTACTTTCTTTACTTTCTTGGTTTTTGCAATGTCTAGTATGTCTGTTGTCAGGGTGTTTATTTGGGTCGTATGTTGGTTCTGTAGAAGTTAATGTGTAATTTTAAGTTCGTTATTATTCATGGTAAATTTTTGCCTGCGTTGTTTGTTGATCCCCAGTTGGTGTTTTTGAGTTTAAATTCCTATGAGTAAGGTAGGAATTATTTGATTAAATAGCGCTGAGATGTCAGTGTCTTGAACTGTGTGGTGACTTGTATGTTATTATAATGGTTAATACTCTGTTGTTTAGAGGAAATTTTATTGCGACCCTTTCTAATCCCAGAGTGTTGGGTTAAGTTAGTTTTGGTGCAAGGTACTGATTTTTCAACAAGAATATGGGCACTTCCCCCATTAGCATTGACAGTCCGATCTAATTTTTAATCGTTCGTGTTTAAATGTTTGTGATTAGTAAAGATGTTTTCATTGTATTTAACGGTCGATGCGTTAACCTCATAAAATATCAACATTTCTGAACCATGACTATCACATTATTTTTATTACACTACTCGATTTATCCTTCAATAAAACTTTCTAATGTAAAGAAAATACCCTGAAGAATTTTCGGGATAAGGAAAATTTTATAAAGAGTAAAGGGGAATCAGGTTCTATTGTATGAGGAACATAATAGCAAATTTCGAATATTTTGTGTCAAAATACAAAACACAATCTTGTAATCCTTTGTGATTTTTCTCTCTCGCAGAAATCATTGTGAAACCGTGTAACGGTAACTATTAAGGGGATAAATATTTTTCCTATGTGTAATAAATTACTTCCTCTAACACGTTGTGTAGTCAGAATCAATGTTTTGTGAGTTCTCGATACCGAAAAATCGATTGACGAGCTTTCGAGTTCGAAACGAATATTTTGATTTTGAAAGTACTTTACACTAGTTGAATGTGTCGTCGCCAACGCATTAAACCGTTTTAAAAGTATTTTCATGGGATGAAAATATCTAAATTTGATGTATGGCTTTGTTCAAATAAGGTCTTCTGATATCTGGCATTGGATTTCTCAATGAATTATGGTAGCTAATAATGATATACATCCGTTTCAAAATTCCCAACGCCCAGTGACCTTGCACATACCTTGCATGTTACTTCCATAAGGGATATGAACTGCGTTAAAATTCGCAAAAACCCTTTTTTGGAAGTTTTCAGAATTTTCTGGGATGGGTGGGGAACAATTTCTTAGTTCCCCACTAGACAGACGCCTCGCATGACACTTCGAATGTCTCGATTTGTGCACGGGAAGTGATCTAACCGTGAGCGACGGATCCGCACACATGCACATTCACAGTTACTCAAATACTGTGTGGGGATGAATCCGCAACAGAAGTTTCTCAAACGTAGCTCCATTTTTATTCTCGGATAGGGTAAAGAGACTAAAATATTTTTTACTCTTGGATAGTGTGGTTTGATTGATTGATTTTTTTGGTGTTTCCGGGCGCGTCAACTGCTTCGTTCATTGGTCCCGTTAGTGTAGTGCATGTTTTTTCTCCGGAGATGGCGGTTATCTTTCCCCGCCGGATGGCGAGATCCGGCGCCGACCTACCGTCGGCTAGTGGGGTCTCCCCTTAACGAGGACTCTCACACCAGCGAGGCACCGCCCCAGCCGGGACTAGCTCTAAGCTCTCGACCTGTCTCCCGGAACATGCGGTAGTGTAGTGCTTGTTAGTGTAAGTGTGTGTGTGTGTGTGTGTAAGGGGAGAGGATAGGACAAGGAAGAGAAAGGACAGATCGGGCGCGGTCCGTGGCCCGTTTGTTAGGGTACAGCTCCGGCATTCGCCTGGTGTTGATCGGAGAAACCACGGAAAACTGCCGATCAGAGCAGCCGGCAACTAGAATTCTCCTCCAGACAGCAACTGAATTCGACCTAGCTGAAAAGCTAGTGTCGAAAATCCTGCCGCCGTCAGGACTCGAACCTAGGACCTCCCGGTCAGAGGCGCTGCAGTGACATCAGTTGATGTACTGAGCTACCGCTGCCGGTGATAGTGTGGAGAAACTCCCATTTTTCGTAGGATAATATATTAAATTTTCTATTACACGTCTCATTTTTGTCACTGAATACTTGACTGACGCTCATGTCTGATCGGAAGAGTTTTTGCCGTACTTATTCGTGTTGTTATCTTTGAGGCTTCGATTAACATACGTTTTTTAATGCACATGACAAGAAAAACAGAAACCCTATAAGCTGAAGGTAAGAAGTACTAAAAAACACGTTTTTGAATAGACCGGGATTACGATTGTAATCGAACGCGTTTGCGTACACTCTCAGAAATGTGTGCATTACTTTTAATGTAAAGTACATGAAAGTAATTATCATGTACCTAAATTAAATTTAATGTACACGTACAGTAATTTTAATGTACGTGAACATTAAATTTATGTACTAATTAATTAATGTACGTACAATTAAATTTAATGTAGAAAAAGTTAGTTAAGTCAACAGTCGTGCATTAAATCTACAGTGATTTTAATGTACGCATTAAATTTAATGTACAGGCACATTAATGTTCATTTAATGTACAAAGTACATTAAAATTCATGTAAGTCGTACATTAAATTTAATGTTATTTCTGACAGTGTATGTATAACACACGGCGTTCTCGCACAGTATTTGTGACTGTCGAGTTCTATGAGCTCTCTTTACCAGGACTCCGACACTACGGTAGGACTTTCCAGGTTCATTCCTAATAGTTTCTCAAAACACGAGGTGGTGAGGACAATATCTAATTTCCGGCGTTATTGGGTGCAAATTCTGTAACTACGGAGAGGAAGATGCAGAAAACTCAAAACTCTGTAATTCTCCATGAAACGATGAAAAGTAAATGAGATTTAATGCTTTGCATGATTCGTTAAGATTTGTTTTATATTATTAGGATAATTGATAATATTATTGTATGTATTTGCGTTATTGGGTCGGTAGTCCGACTTCGCTGGCTAGCTACACCGGTGTCCCCCATGCCTGGGCCTAGTTAAATTCCCATGTTTGGGGGTAAGAGCAACATGACGGAACATGACGTATTCTCTTCACCGTAACTGGCAGGATTCGCCTGCTTCAGCTTTCCTTCGTCACACAGCTACAGAAACTGGGACGATTTTAGAGGAAAGCTACAACTCTATTTTTGCCTCGACCGGGAATCGAACCCGGGACCACAGCATGGGAAGCTAGAACGCCTCCCATGAGCCATCCAAGAGATTATTATTATTATTATTATTATTATTATTATTATTATTATTATTATTATTATCATTAATAATAATATTTATTATATTTATAAAAAATTAATGCGATTATCGGTCATCTAGGGCAACGATACACCTTATCCACCGAGGCCCAGTGATATTTATACCGGAAAGATTAACGTGCTTTCATTCATAATGTGAATCAGCTTTTTCTGCAGAATCCATTGATTAATCAAGGTCGTTAAACTTGAGATATAATTTATGAGGTTACCGGAGGTGATGATGAGGGATGATGGGACAATTACAAGTACGTCCATGCCTGCGAAGGATTTATTATATTACTAGCTGACCCGGCGAACTTTGTACCGCCTAACAATCAATTCTTTAATTTTTTAGTTTGTTTAATTCTTATTCTGCTTTCGGGATGCCGGGTCAGCTTGTAAGACAAAAAATAGAAAGTTAACAATTGCATTATGTCAAAAAATAAAAATTATAGAACACCTAAAATTCTTTTAATAGTCAATAAAAATCACAATAAAAATTACAATTTCACATTTCTTATTATGATACCTACTTATTATATTTCATTTTATTTTTACTTATTCTAAATTAAGTTTTTTTATTGTAGTACTTTATGGTACACGATATTTTTTGTTTGATTACCGGGCGCGTAAACAAATAGAACAGATTGTTTTCCAACACGGGAATAGGCAACATACAATTGACCATACGAGAAACATGGGTTTTCTAGATTAATACCACAAACACTGCCCTGGGATTTGTTTATAGTCAAAGCGAAACCAAGCCGAACTGGAAACTGCAGTCTTTTAAACTCGAATGGTACGTCAGTCAGAATCATTGGGATGCGGGGTATCAAAACGTCTTCTCCTTTATACTTTCCTTTCAATATGATTGCTTCTTTTACGTTATTCAGTAATTTTTTTATCACTACTCTTGTGCTGTTACAAAGTCGCGGTTGGTTAATATTTCGCAACATTATAACTCCAGATCCAACCTTTAATTGAAGATTGTGAGTCGGCAATTGTGGCAAATCTAGTGAGTTTAAAAATTCCGGTGGATAGTTCACATCTTTATTAGTTGCCGTATCAACTGTTTTATATGTCATCATTTCGTCAGGAATGTAATCTTGAATTTTGAAATTTAAATCATTTACATAAGTGTTTTTGGCAGCCAGTATAGCTCGTTCGCTCAACCAATCATGGAATAAGTAATTTTGAGCAACATTTGGAAACACTTTTTGAATGAGTTCAGCTTTTGATTGAGTTAACTGACAAAAACCCTCAGGAAAGGTGATGCAGCCAGCACTCTACAGGAAATTTGCCATTACCAAATAGTTTTTTTTAAAATTTTAAAATTATTACCATTCAGTTCATCAGCTTGCATAGAACGTGGAACCACTGGCAATGTTTGCCGAAAATCTCCTGCTAATAAAATCATTGCGCCACCAAATTGGTTTTGGTTGTTCCGTAGATTTTTTAAGGTTCTATCTAAAGCCTCTAAAGATTTTTTATGCGCCATCGTGCATTTATCCCACACTATTAGTTTACATTGCTGCAAAACCTTTGCCATTGCAGAATTCTTGGAAATGTTGCAGGTTGGAGTTTCGTTGTTTTGCATATTCAATGGCAAATTTAGAGCTAAATGGGCTGTTCGACCACCTTCAAGCAAAGTTGCTGCAATGCCTGATGAAGCAAGAGCAATTTCATTTTTTGAGCGAATTGTTACCAATATTCAAGTAATCAAAAAAGTTTTTCCTATACCACCAGGAGCGTCCAAGAAGTAAATCACTCCAGTTTCATTATTTATTACTTTCATAAGAGTATCAAGTACATACTTTTGTTCTTCGTTCAACAGAGGAAGATTTATTTGAATCGATTCGTTCAAAGTATTGAGAGCATACGATTGTTCACGTTGTAACTCTTGATCAAAAGCATCGTGCATTGGGCGATTGGGCGTGGCCATCCCCAATTGACATAATAGCTTGTTTGACATCATCAAGCACATATCCTCAATGGAAATCAATGCCTCATTGTAAATTTCGTCTCTTATTTGTAAATTCGGATTCCCTGTTCTATTGCGTATTTTAAACGAAATATCGTCACACATATTATCTTTGTATTTTACCCACAAATCAATTGGCTTTGATGGGAAGCATGTAGATATGATAATGGAAAACAATGTTCGTATTTGATGAGCTTGTGATGAAATTACAGCATCATTGTAAGTTTGATCCCAATGTGCATTGTTTTCTAACAGTTGCAAACGATGACAGGCTTCTCTGCAAGATCCACACAATTCACCTTCAACTGTTCGTAAATGTTGGAATGATGTTGGACCACGTACATTGACTAATAGCAGCCGTAAATAAATACATTCATCGTTTGCTTGGATGAACGGAATAAATTCGACCTATTGCGTCGGTACATACACCTGGGTATCCTGGAACTAGTTTTCCTTGTTTACTTCGCATAAATTTCTTTGATGATTGATTCCAAGTATAATATTTTGCCATTTCAGAATATAGCACTGTTTATGCGAAATGATCATTTTGGCACGTCTCGAAAAAACTGGTTAAGGCAGTAGATGGTGGCTTGTGAGATCTCTATTGCATTCTGAGCTGTAAAATACACTATTTGTCCATTCTCTAAGTACACGGCTAATTGAACAACTGTGGGGTGTCCTTTATGAATTGGAAAAGAACAAATTCGCCAAAATGTTTCATTACTGCTAACATAACGGCCCATTTGGTATTGGGTTACTTCATCAATTAAATTATCTGCGCCAAATCCAATCACAGCCATATCACTTTGGTTACGTATTTACATATGTACTTGATAGATTTTACTGAATGGCAAGATTCAACATTGATGTGTGTTTGAAAGTTTTTGATAAGATGAACCAACGATTATCTATTTCAATATCTTGTTGATTTACTTTACAATTGTTGATCTTTCATTGTCTGCTAGTGATCGCCGACGATACAGTGGATGACCATCATTTCCAGTCATTGTTTCCGATATTAATGTCCGTGGATAGCGCTTTGAACATTTACCATCTACCATACACGGTGCATTTTGTTTAAGTTTTCCACATGGACCATGTATTATGTTTTTGATAACTACTTCATGCAAGCCAGGATCTAGTTGTTCATTAGGGATTTCAGCTGATATGATTTCATCAACTTCATTTGACCTAATTTTTTCAACCAAACAAATCAAATTATGTGCATGCGGCAATCCACGTTTCTGCCACTCTACAGAATACATCCAGCAGCGTGTCTCACCAAACACACAATGTTTCACAATTAAATCCATTAAAGATTTCAACTTTTGTCTGAAGACTCTTGCTGTAATGTCATGACGATCAATAGGTGATTGGAGGGAATAACGCTTGTTTAATTTCTTTGCATGTAAAGGTTGGAAGAATAGTATCCGGCCAACATTTTCTGCATTTCCATCAGTTAATTCATCTCAAGGTGAATATACTCTTCAGATCGAAGTTTGATCTGATTCAACCTGATGAATGTTAATCTCTCCGTTTCAATCTTTACATACATATCAACAACATATCCGTGACATAATCGCCGGCATTTCAAGATGTGATTATCTTCATTTTCTCTGATCATTATGCGGTATGAATAATATTTCATTGAACTAACTTTTTTGTTGATTTCAGAACCTGTAATGGAATTTATCATCTTGATTCAGAAATCGTAGCCATCTTCACCTTGCCAAAATATAATGGGATATTGCAGTGCATTTTATGAGCGATGTGTTTCCTTAATACGTTGTAATTGATTATTTCGACAATGTAAAACAATATCACGTGACTCCAAATTTTTTCCAACTACAACAATGGCAACTTCATCGATAGTAGTAGTACTAGTACTACTACATCGATAGTACTAGTAGTACTACTACTGATGCGACGTCTGGTCTTGCTGCTTCTGCTGCTGCTTCTTTTGCTGCTGCTTCTACTGTTGCTGAGGTTCATGCTACTGTTTCTACTTCTGCTGTTTCTTTTGCTGCTGCTGCTGCTGCTTCAGCTCTTCTGTTTGCTGCTTCTGATGGTGCGTCTCTCTGCCCTTTTGTTTTTTTTTTTAAATTAAAAGCTCGGAAAATTGTGCAATTGAACTGGTCGTAAAAAATTTTTAAAAACGTATTTCTGCAACTAGTGTATAACTGATATTTTTTAAATGTATTGAACATTTTTATTTCTTCTTTTATTATTGGCGATAATTCTATTTTTCTGACATTATTGGATAAGGCCTAACAGGAGCCGTTGTGGGGAACCAAAAATAGAAACACATGGTCAAGAAAAGGAGGATAATTTGTTACTAGAAAGCGCCTCTGTATTCCAATTAAAGCAGTTGTTTTGGTAAATTTACTCCTTTGAATGTTTTCAACCCACTTTTGTTTTGTTTGTTCCAATGAAAAATACTTCTGACACATCCGACGCCTCATGACGTCCGACGTTGATGGACACTGTATAACACAATAATTTCCTGTAAAAGATATCTGAATCACACATTTGTCCTTGTGATTGACTTTCATGCTCACTATAGGTAACCAATTCATCTTCTCAATCGTCAATGGTTCTTATAACCTACTTCTTTTTCTTTTTTTGTATTCAAGCAAAAGCTTGTAATGTGAGAGATTTTCTCTCAAAGTCACCATTAATACTTGAAATGGTATAGTGTCTCAAAACGCTTTGAATTTACGAGTGTGAAAGGATTTAGTCGATCAACGTTGTGTGATCGCATTCATGCACAAAGATGGAAATAAGAATTCTTAGTAACTCTACGCACGGCACGCGTGACGCCAGATTGACCGACTTAGGTGGGTCAGTGCATCAATTGACACCACTGCAGTGCCTCTGACGGGAAAGTCCTAGGGTTCGAATACCGACAATGGCAGGAATTTTTACCTTCATAACTACAGCAAATTCAGCCGCTGCCTGGCGGAGAATTCGAGCGGCCGGCTACTCTCATCGGGAGTTTTCCGTCGTTTGATTAACTACCGGAGCAGTCTCCTAGTAAACGGGCCACGGACCGCGTGTGATATTTTGCTCCTATGCCTTCTCAGCTCTTACTTGATTGATTGATTTGATTGATTTTTTTGTGTTTCCGGGCGCGTCAACTGCTTTGGTCATTAGTCCCGTTAATGTAATGCATTTTTTCTCGGAAGAAGGCGGTGATCTTCCCCCACTGGACGGCGAGATCCGGCGCTGACCTACAGTCGGCTAGTGGGGTTTCCCCCTAACCAGGACTCTCCCACCAACGGGGCACCGCCCCAGCCGGGACAAGCTCTAAGCTCGCGACCGGTCTCCCGGAATATGTGGTAGTGTAGTGCTTACTAGTGTAAGGGGAGATGATAGAACAAGGAAGAGGAAGGAAAGATCGCGCGCGGTCCGTGGCCCGTTTGGTTGGGTACTGCTCCGGCATTCGCCTGGTGTTGATCGGAGAAACCGCGGAAAACTACCGATCAGAGTCAGCTCTTACTTACACACGTTTACACTTACACGCACTACATTACCACCAATGCCGGTAGACCTGTCGGGAGCTGAGAGTTCGTCGTTGCTGAGGCGGTGCCACGATAGTGGGAGAGTCCTGGTTGGGAAGTCACCCTAAGCCGTCGGGTAGGTCGGCGCCAGACCTCGCCAGCCAGCAGGGGAAGATCACCGCCACCTCCCGCGATTAAAACATGCACCTCACCTACAGGACTAATGAATTTAGCAGCTGACGCGCCCGGAAACATCAGTCAATCCACTCTGCAGATGGCGCACACTGTGCACCAACGCGCTGACTGTAACGGTAGGGCACGGACGGTGGGTCGAATGGAACTTTTTAAAACTTCATTGAATGTGCTATGGAGCGACAAAATTACAAAGAAAACAAAAAGTACAATGTATAAAAGCCTTGTTGAACCTATATGGCTCTGAAACATGGGAGACCAAGAAAGACTGTGAGCCCTTGAGATGGATTTTTGGAGGAGTTTTGGCATTTACATGATGGAACATGTTCGAAACTATACCATGCGTAATATAATGGAGGTTGAACATAACATCATATACACAATTGAAACGAAAGAATTAATGTGGTGTGGTCATCTTCAAAGGATGGAAGATATCAGATGGCCCAAAATAGTTGGGAAATGAAGCCCTCCAGAATGCAGAAAACGGGGAAGACCACCAAAATCATGGCAAGACGGAATAAACGAAGCTACGTAGGCTAGAGATCTGAAGGACAAGGAATTGGGTCGACTGTAAGTTCTGGAAGATGGGATGCGAGAGACGGCGTTAGCTGTAAAAAAACTCGTTTATTATTGCATAATTTCCCATAAGGGAGCGCGCAGTAGGTTCTCACGGTCGGAAGGGACGCTTGCATCTTCCGCCGCAGGAAAGATCTTCTGGACTTTCCGATGAGCCGTTCCGTCCGAACTGAAGATTCATCGGCACGTGCGTAAGGTCGGGAGTTTCCGCCGTTTCAGTTGTGGGATTATATGAAGGATGTGGGGCCAGTGAGCTCTATTGTGGACTGGGGACAAGACACTTTGTTGAGAAGTCGTGAGGGTCTGCCACGATGGTGAACGTCTATTCTGTGACTATGACACAATTTCTATCGTAGTTATTTCGGAAACAAATAGCAGGAATTAGCGCCTTATTAAAATTTGAAACATTATTCTCTTTTATATTAACGAAAACAATAAAAAATTGGTAAGGAACCAATATTTAATACTTTAAAATTCCAATTTACATTTCTTGGAGACTTTTTTAACATTTATGCAGAAGAATGTTCTTGGTTAGCATATTTTCAATAATTTATTTATTTCAACTTATGGCAAATAATAGTGAAAAAGGAATAATAAAAATATTATTAAAGTAATGGCTAGTTGATATGTAATGGCTAAAAGTCATAGGGAGTGGCTAATGACTGTAAGAAAGTCTATAGGGAGACGTTCACCGCAGCCAACCTAACAAAAGAGGATCTTCAGCTCTCCAAAGTATTGCAGTTGTGCGTCCAGTTATAATGTTGAGATCACTGTGTGGAGCTAACATAAATGTGTCCAATTTCGTTATGTTTATCCAGAAGTATCTGGAGATGAACAATATGGTATTAAGTTTTATTTAATGTATTACCCAACACTCGGAAGTGTAATTCGTTGGTTAGATAAAATATCTAAATCAAGGAGTAACATTTACGGAATTCATAATACTATGTATTTATAAGACGCGGTGCAATATTGAAACTTGATACATATGTGCACTATGAATAAATTATACATGTTGAAATCATACATTAGTTCATTAATCAACGTAAATTATTTGTATGTGCCTTATTTGCATAAATTATTGTCTTACCTGCACCGATTATTTTCTTAGGATTCTAAAGAAAGTTATGCAATTATATTTCTATTCCTTAGTTTATTGTAATTGAATACAATTAATACATTGTAACAATAATATAACATTGTAATATTAATACAATTGTATACATTTTTTTAAATTGGTTATTTAAGGTCGCATCAACATCTTAGGTCATTAGCGACCACTATTATGTAACGGTATGGTAACTTGTGATGAAACGATATGGTGATGATAGTAAAGGACGAACACAAATACACCATGCCGAGGCGGACTCGAACTCACTCCTTCGGTCCGAGATCACTACGACACAACTGCCTCAGCGATCTCGGCCACCGGGCCGACAATTGTATACATTGTAATTGCATACAATTACAATATTTATCACAATATTTATTTATGTAGTATATTTTTCAAAATACCTAATTTAGCTTCAAATTTATCGTGGGATATTTTAAAGTACTGAAATAATTTTACAACTTCTACCAGGTCGGGATATAAAATGTGAAATTCCCCTTCGTCCCGTCGCTTCCCTTCCCTTCCCTTCCCTTCCCTTCCCTTCCCGTTCCATTCCATTCCGTCCCTTCCCGGCCTAAGCGCGTGACCCACAAATAAAACCTTCCGTCCGGTCCCATCCGTCTGACCGTCCCGACCCAGTGCACGTGCAGCTTTAAGGGTTAAGTATTAGTATAAAACTACGAAACCGGTACAAATAATGAAAGTACGTGCTGTTGAGCATCACTATTTTCGAAGTGTTGCATTGAACTGAAGCACTATGATATCTGAAGATTGTTGAAGATTAAAAAATGTTCTAATGAAATGGTTGGCCGTTATGCCATTTTTATCTCTAAAATTATAATTAATTAATTAACTACAACCATTGTGATAATATTATAAAAGAGGCTTCTCGAATTTTGAACTAAACCGCTGTCCGGAGATAGATGTATGTACAGCTTTCTTTTGATTTCGTTATTGACACACATTGCAACACCACATTCACGCTTTCTGGTACTATTTCTGACAAATATCAACTTATAATTTGGAGTAGCCACGCGATTGGATGGCAGAATGGGCCAAGCTTTATTGACCACGAGGGAAGGAAGTAGCGTTGCCGGATTGGTGAATTTCCCTCTGGATTTGATGGCTTTTGTGTAGATTAGTGAGCTGTTTGGGGCAGTTTAATTATTGGAGGGAGTTTAGGAAATTACTATTTATATAAAAATATGTAGTTGCACTTAATATGTACTTATAAACTGTATTATCGCGATCTTCATCTCGCGACTCCACAATCGTTGCTGAACCTATTCTTGAAAAATAAAAATACGTTTATTACTATTTAAGCATTTAAATCTAATTTAAATTGCGTCATTTAATTGAGTTATACGATGTTAATCAGTTTAATATTCTTTTATGTTGAGATCATTGTATAACAAATTTTACTATATTGGACAAATAAAGCAATTTAAAAAATTGTTGCTTAAATTTACTACGTAACTTAAAATAATAAAATTAGAAGGTTCGTCCGAGTGGGCATTGAATACGTAACTTAAAAAATAGTATAAAGATCTTTGGAGAATTATTTCATGATTAGGGGAGAAATGACATCTTATTGGTGGAATACCAACATTGCAGTCTAGCAACACTGGAACCTCAGAGAGAACCTGCAGTGCTTCATCGTAATGGCGTGGTGCGTGTTTTTAGTGCATGCGCATTGGAAAAGCCATGCGGAAAAAAAGGCAAGGAAAGTTGGAGCTCCGGAAGTGAGGAGACGTTGGATTTGAAATCCGCTCACGCTTCCTGGGACAGGCTGAGACGCAAAACTGGTACTTCACGTTGTTGCTAAATTTCAGACCTTTCCTGAAAATACTTTAAATGATGAGAAAACAAAATTAGTGTTGATACAACACACACATTCTCGATATATTTGTAGGGTTACATAATGTATTTCAATTTCTGAACACAATTCGCAGCCATCACTTGAAAAAAATCCTTGCCACTTCGGCAGTGAGAAACAGTTGCCTGTTTTCCATCAAAAATGCAACACATATTAAATCAGAATATTGTAACAGTATTCACGGAAAATTATACATGCAAGTAACAATAATTTTACACAAGCTTGCCTCGATTACTTCAGTTACACCAAACTTTGGATTACGAGTGTTATGAACTTGTGAATCGATAAAAAAGTTACAAACCTATTGTCTTTTATCATTTAAATATTATCAGATAAGGTATCTGTAGTTGGAATAGGCAATTTTTACTTTCTCGCTCTTACTTCGTAAAAAGAGAAAGTATTGTAATCCTGCGCAGGAAAACAGAGAATTTTCAACAACAACAAAAAACTCCTATTATCGGGCCCTTCTAAAGAAAATGTGGATAAATCTTATTCCTGCATATAAGAAATTATTTCCTTCAACGCATTTTATAATCAGAATCCATGTTTTGTGGGTCCTTGATACCGAAAAATAGATTGACGACAAAACTTCTGTCCGTCTGTGAACAACGCTAGTGGCTAAACCATTCAGACGATTTTTTCCAAACTTGATATTTCGCGATCGATTTAAATAAAAACTCCAGGCCATCCGAGTTTGGAACTGATATGTTGATTTTGTGAGGTACTTTATATGAAGCTTGAACAACATTTTCAAATTTTTCTCAAAAAAGGTTACAAATGTTTTTAATACACTTCGTCCTAGGATAGCGCAAATAACGCTTCAGAGAAAGGCAAGGTCTCATTTTCGTGGAAATTCCTGCTTTTTTTTACAAAAATTGAAGATGGATATTTTTGCCTTAATCAAAATATATTTCAAAAATCATCTTTTTAAAAAAGATCATGTATTATTTTTTCAAAAACCATTCCATTTTTTCTACCGATAGAACAAGGAACTCTTAAAAGAATAGCGCGAGTCTCATTTTCGTTGAACTCTCTGAGTTTTTCGAAAATTGCAAATTTAGAAATATTGCGAGAAAGTACGTGGTAGCACCACAAGTTGCTTTAGGAGAAGAAATATCTAACATTGATTGCCTTCTGAGAAAATGATGTCAATCATTATTTATTAAAAAATATTATGATTACTTTTCTGGATAAAATGTTATAGGACTTAATGTTAGGGCTCCTTGTCAGTGGTAACAGGTTAGTCATTGAAAAGATATATGTACCCTATTTTTATATTTTACACACATAAAATCACCAAAAAAGATATAAACTAAAGAATCTATATTGATAACCGTAACTGCTCATAATACTAAATATAAATTAAAATATTGGACAAATTAAACATAATTTGAATCTATTATTGTTATCAAAAGTTGTTTTCTCCCTATGAAAAAGTTTGCAATTAGATGTTAGAGGCCCATAAATTACTTAACGCTAAAGAGGGGGAGGGTGTGTGAGGCAACGTTAAGCTGCGTTACATAGGGGTAGGGTAACCTGATGCTGATATTTACTTTCAGAAATTTTCCACATTTTCTGAAATAATTCCTTTTTACTCAGTCTTGTACTACAACATTAAAATGTTAACAAATTAAATTAAAAAATACATAAATAAAAAAGTTATGATATATAAAGTGTTACAATAAATGGAAATAATTATTTATCAATGGTGTATTGATTTAATCGATTATGTTACGAAGAAAATATTCAAAATTAATCTATAATATATTCTAGAATCCAATTAAATTAGAGCAGTTGACTCGGGATCCATGTGTCATCGACGATGGCGTTTGCACGGCTTGTCAGAAAGTTTCTCGCCTACACGTCCTTCCTTCATTCAAAAACTGTCCCCAATCTTATTGTTGGGTTCAGTTCACATCGCCAACTAATTCTGACTTCAATTATCATAAATTTTAATAAATAACACAAAATTGATACAATTCGTTCTTACTACTTTATAATCTATTTTTACTTATTGTAAATGGGGGTTCTTGACGCAAGCTTTACGTAATAATTAAGCGGAGGGTTCAAGCCCGCGTTACAGTTGCGTTACAGAGGAAATACTTCAAATATACGTTATTATGTATTTTATGAACAGCCCCATGGGCATGCATGCGATTAAATCGCAAGGGAAATTTAAAGCCAGATGACATTAAACGATTAAATTCAATAGAAAAGTTTAAATCCCAAGTGAAATCGTTTCTGCTGCATAACTGTTTCTATACAATTAGAGACTATACTGAGCATAACAAGAAAAGTAACATTAATTTTAACAATGATACATAATGCATTATTTACCATTTGGACTGTATAAATGAGTATAACAACCTGTAACACGTATTGAATTGCAGCCTCCGGGTCAATGACCCCCATCTCGATCAGGTTTTTCGTCCAGTTTCCCTGATCCATTGAGCAAATGCTGAGATGGCCCCTTGTTTTGCTTCTGGACATAAATGTAACTTCATTTTCTGTGCACGTCTTCTAGAATTCAGTGGCAAATACAATTATTCAAATTATCGTTTCCATGTTGTCGCGGCAGGAAGTAATAAGAGCCAAAATTTTTTTTTTTTTGAAAATAGATTTTATTACATGGGAGTTTTTTTGTGTTTTTCTCCTTTCAAAATTTCAAAATTCAAAATTTATTGCTTGTTTATCCTTGAACATAGATTTTATTGCATGGGAGTTTTTGTTTTTGTTTTCTCCCTTTCAAAAATTCAAAATTTAAGTAGTATTTGACTAAGTGTAGGGATCACAGAATTTTGAAAATGTGCACACAATTCACTTTTCCCAATAGCACGTCATACGCAGTTTTTAACTGTTTTTCTGACGTAAAATAAAAAAAAAGCCGAATCTTTCTACTTCTCTTCCATACGTCATACACAGTTTTTACTGTTTTTTGACTAAATAATTAAATGTAAAATCGAGTGTTTACCATATTCACCTATTCAGAGAAGAAAAGGAATGCATTCTTTCTGTAAAGTATACTTTGCCCAGTCTGGCCTGGCGTGGCCAGCTCTGCTCTGTCCTGCCCTGCCTCAATGCCGAACTGCTCAAATCCAACCTGCTCCTCGTCACCGTCCTCTCCCTGTGCCGCCTTGGCTGACCTCGATACTATCGCGTTACCCCCGGGTTGTGCGTCATGTAATATATTTTTTTCTTCATATAATTAATGATTATGTAACTTATATAAAAATGTAAATTACACGTGCAAACACAGGAGACTTCTAGCGTTTAAACAACACTTTATTGCTGACATTGATTAAGTAATTCGTCCGGAAAAGGGATGTTTCCACAACACGTTTAATATTGATTGATTAGTGATTCTGGACGCTAGAATAAAAAGTCAACGGCTAAAGTAAAAAGTCTTGTAAGTGTAGTGCATTTTTTAATAGTGTGAGATGGAGGTGATCTTTCCCCGCTGGATGACGAGATTCGGTGCGGACCTATTCCTCGGCTTATGAGTTTTCCCTATCCTGAAATCTCCCACCAGCGGGGTACTGCCCCAGCCGGGACAAGCTCTAAACTCCAGACTGGTCTCCTGAGGCGTGTGATAGTGTAGTACATGTTAATGTGTAAGTAAGGGGTGAGAATAGGACAATGAGGGAAAGATAGCGTGCGGTCCCAGGCCCATTTGTTAGGGTACTGCTCCGGCATTCGCCTGGTGTTGATAGGAGAAACCACGGAAAACTACTGATAAGAGCAGCCGGCTAGGATTCTTCTCCACACAGGTTGAATCGGTCCCAGCTATGTAGCTAGTGTCTGCACCCGTCGGGAGTGGAACCATAGAACCTCCCTGTCAGTGGTACTGCAGTGACACCAGTTGGTGTCCTGAGCCATTTAAGCCGATTGTAACTTATTTCAGAAACACTATTTACGATGCGAATGTGTTCTGTTGCAGAGCTGATGGGGCAGGCCCCACGTGGTACTGGTGGCGGCGGCGCCGGTACGTGGTGGTGGTGCTGGCCTTCCTGGGCTTCTTCAACGTGTACGCGCTGCGCGTCAATCTCAGCGTCGCCATCGTCGCCATGACAGCCAACCGGACAATCGCCTCCGAGAACGGCACCCTCGAATACGTAAGTTTTTTACATCTGCCCATCTCCTACGATATGGAAGTGCAAATCTAGGGCAAATCTTTCTTCATTACTCCTTAAAATAGCACTCCGTGTATTCGAAAGCCCGCTTTATAAGCAGTGGCGGCTGGTGCCCCAACAGACTGGAGGTTGAATCTCCATCGAATGACGGCAGTGTAATTTCCAAAATTCAAAATACAAATGTATAATAAAATGTACGCAATTCCAATCAATTAAAACTAAGTTAATCAATTAAAAGTATATATTTAAACACTACTTACATAATTTTATGTGTCGTGTCCGAGCATATACACCTCCGCGCATGTGATTCTGGATTTGATTTCCACTGGGCACTTCGTCTCCATCACATTGCAACAAGCATATTCTTTCGATGTTTCACATAAATAAAATTATCATATTTTGAAATCTTCACTATCCTGGTATATTTGGCAATAGTGAAAGATCTTCGACATCATATTCGTATTCACAAGAACGTTCGCAAATTGCTGGCCAGCTGCAGCTACACTGTCTTCCACGCGACACGAAGAGACTTCCATCCAGAACGGCCTCGTTTATACAAAGAACTCATCAATGTATGCTTTGTATCAACAAACCGAATATCAAATGAAAACAAAGCCTTCAAATATCATAAACAATACATTGAATATCGTCAATAATTGACTGAACTTGTGTACTTTCAATAACAAACGAAAATCATTAAACTACGTTATTATGAGTCAGACGAATACAGAATATGGGTGTTCCCCTGAGATTCCCTCTGTCGTCGTCGTGAAGGGCCCAACAGCGCCTCTAGACTGATTGTGTCACCAAAGACCATATGTTCCCGTGTTAAATCGAAAGGCCAAGAGAAAAATTCAGTACACCCATTAATATAGCAGAGTCGACACTGCCCGACATTACCTTCAACGTAGAAACCTCTGCAACGTCCGCGATCACCTGTTCCGCGCTCACGCGGTTAGCATGATCCTTGAGTGGTCGCCCTGGACGTCCCGTTCGGATGATTCTTGGGCGCCCGCGACGTCGAGCCGGTGCGCCATTTTCGCCTTGGTTGTCACCTTCTCGAACTATATTTTCGACAGGCAATAATGGGAATCCCAGAAAGGGTTCTTCCTCGTCGCTCGACTCGGGCAAGGTCAGGTCTTCATGTATGGGGGCGATTTCTTCGGCGGGCGATCGGACAAGATACACATCGAACCAGTCTCGCTCAGCGACATTATTGACAGTAGACACAGGGTCGCTCTCAGTGAACCTTACGTCCCCGGTTGCTTCAACTTTTCTTGACTCTGACAGTCAGATTCCTTCCTTCACTCTGCCATTCCCCTTGTCTACGTACTGTTCAGAATAAAAGCCCTGCATCTAAACTCTCGAAAATAGCTGACGTGTGG
Organism: Teleogryllus oceanicus; assembly: GCA_964035755.1. Lineage (NCBI taxonomy): Eukaryota > Metazoa > Arthropoda > Insecta > Orthoptera > Gryllidae > Teleogryllus > Teleogryllus oceanicus. The sequence continues at coordinate 92,555,688 of CAXIVR010000002.1, read as the reverse complement.
ACTCTCTCGTAAGGCGTCTTTTCGGTCTTTCTTGCTGGACATCGATTTCTGACGTGACACACCGTGGAAACTGCTTCAGCCCAAAACGATGGTAACAGACCAGATTGGATCAACATAAACCGAATCATTTCAATTTAGGTCCTGTTTATCCTCTCCGCCACCCCGTTCTGCTGCGGCGTATATGGAGCCGTGAGTCGATGTTTAATGTCCTCCGACTTCAGAAATTCTTCGAATTCGTCATTCACGTACTCGCGTCCGTTATCAGACTGGATCGCTTTGATTTTTTCATCATGCTTGTTCTCAACAAAGGCCTTGAAATTCTTGAATTCTTCAAAAGCTTGAGATTTGTTCTTCAAAAATCGTACTTCGGTCGAACTTGAAAAATTATCGATGAATGTCATTACGTACTCGGATCCTCCATTGGAAGTGACTCTCATTGGACCGCACAAATCCGTGTGTATGAGTTCCAATTTAGTTGTCCTTCGGTCAGTTTCTTTCCGAAATGACGGGCTTGTCTTCCCCCTGAGGCAAATGTCGCAGTCTGCATCTTCACGTCCGGTTGGGAGGGCAACACCACGAATGGCTCCGGCCTTCGATGCGTAGACGAGATCCCAAAACTTGAGGTGTCCTGTCCTGTGTCAAATTCGAAGAGGGTTCTTCTGTTCAAACTCCTTATCTGCGAAAAATCCACTCTGACAATTTTTGGAAGATTCATCTTTGACGTAATAAAGGTCGTCGACTCTCTTCGCGATCACTTTCGTCTCGCCTTGATCGTCGAATATTTCAGCTTGATACTTATCAAACAGCACCCGGTATCCCTTGTCAGTGGTTTTGGCTACTGTTAAGAGGTTATGTCGCAAATCAGGAACGTGCAACGTATCAAGCACCGTTACGTCGCATGAACCACTTTGTATCTTCGACTTGATCACGGTTGTGCCTTGATTTAGGCAAAGGCGGCATTGGCTAACTTCATCTGACCACCTTCACGGTTTTCGATTTCCGTGAATACACTTAAATCCCGACACAGGTGTGATGTGCAACCACTATCGAAGCACCAGTCACTCACGGTTGTGCTGCTTACGTTTTGACGTGTGTCGATCTTCACTTCACCTGACAGGAGAGCCACGTTTGCTGAACCGTAGTTGCTCTTCCTTTTAACCGGACATTCCGACGACTTGTGTCCCTGTTCGTGACATTTGAAACATTTGTAGTTAAAAGTCATCTCTTTCTGGTCCTTTCCGGTTTGACTTGATTTCTCCTTCTTGTTCTTCGATTGCCGCTTTTTCTGGACGTACATGATACATTGATTCGAACTCCACGTTTTTGAATTCTTCCTCGCTACATATTCCTCGGTGATTTGGGTCCTCAGATTGTCAGGCGTTGACAATGTATCGAGACTTTCGATCGCCATTCGGAAATTCTCATAGTTTGATGACAACATGATCGCGAATAAATCGATATTTATAGTCACATCCATTCGCACGTACAAGCATAGGAATATTTTTGCCGCCAAGGCAAAAAAAAAAAGTGATTGCTCGAAACGCCATAAGGGCGCCACCTGTCACATACCAACTTTCTAGACTCCAGGCCGTGTATCAGGCCGCACTAAATTCGCAATATGGCAGCTTGAAAGATTTCCTGTCGAAATTGCCAACTTATGAAACTATAACTCTGATCAAGTCTCTCGCTTTTGTTTTGTTTGTTGTCTCATTCACAATCCTCGCGCGGTCTCGAGTCTTGTCCACTGTTCAATAATACATGTTTCTTTTTTCGGTACAATTAAAAACAGATGTTCATCTATAAGCGAATATTAACTCTGTGAATCATTATTAAGTTAATTAAGAATTATCATTATCAACTATTGCGAGCTTAAAAGTGTTAAAAAGTGTCAAGTGCAAATGAAAATACAACCTCAAAAGTTATCTGCGGTCATACTTCTATGTTATTAATGCTTTTGAGATGTGTGTCAACAGTTCCTTCACGTTTTGAAGTGGTAGTAATGAGTTTTATTGAACGCAAATAAATACCACAATTATTGAAGTTAATTAACGTGATATACATGGTAGTTTTTAAGTGATCTAATGAAATGTTCCTAACAGTCCAGTTATGTCAATATCAATGCAAATACATCCATTTAATTTATCTGTTCAATTATTCATCAGCTTTTAAAAGTTCAAAAAAATAATGAAAATCATCATTAGTGTAAGTAAGTTTTCAATAACTTATCCATTGTTACCAGAGACAGTCTTTGAAAACGTGTTATCTTCAAGGTTCAGTATTAAGTATAGACCCAGATGTTGTTAGGCTTACCATTATTTTCCCGTTATAATTAAAATGAATTCAGAAAAATAATAATAAATATAATATAATTAATTTAAAACAAGAAATACTAAAGGGACACTTAACAACAACAAATAATGAACTACTATAACTACTTCAATTAACTTTATTATTATTACTAAAGAAAACAATTGGAAAATAATAAATAAAACTCAAAAACGCCTTGTACTACTAAATAAATAAATTCTTCAATTAACTTTATTATTATTACTAAAGAAAACAATTGGAAAATAATACGGAAGTAGTCATTGTTTCATTGCAAACTTAAATTTTAAAAATGTCCCTACCACTTGAAGGTAATATATTCAGGGTATTTGTGTGACGGTTGGCAACAACTTTAGCAACATAAAACGCATCGAAACTACCTAAATCGAGTATAAATGTATGTTCTCATCCAACAGTGACATTTTCAAAAGTTGTCCCGTTAGTTCGGCTTTTTAGCTGGCCAGCAGTTTAAAGTTGTGGATCGCACAAAATGCATTTCATTTCAACAATTATGTTGTGTTTGAGACTGAATATCCCAGTGAAATCAGGCAAAAATTTCTGGGTTTTTGAAATTTGTTATGATTGATCATTGTTACAAAAATCTTGAAGTCGGTCTGGATAGCCGAGGTCATTAAGGCTGAAGGATTGCCTCAGCTCGAAGTGGCGCGGGTTCGGGTCCCACCTTGGGCATGGATATTTGTGTGTTCGTGTTGTCCTTACATGTTCTTCCGGCAGTTTCCCCTACAGTTAAACGATCACAGTGGTCGCTCTATGACCAAGTTGTAAAAAAGAAAGAAAAAAAAAAAAAAATGAAGTGGGAGTGATGGAGTGGATGGGAGGAGTGGAGGTGTTTTTTGGATATACTTCATCTCCATAACTATCATTCCTATAAAAAAATAATGCTCTATACAAAATTAAAGTAAACAAAAATTAATAATAAAATCTTTCAATGTAATCTTAACATATATGTAACCTTAGACGTGAGAATTTTGTTTATTTATGACAAGACCCTGTTTTACTTATATCCATAATATAATAACAATGTTATGTTATGTTCAATTCACAGATTTTTGTATTTGCATTCTTTGCACAAAAATATCAATGACAAGAACTGAATTACCAATAAATATTTTCAGTGGTCATTGTTACATTATTTAATTATTTTTTTATCAATTTAGAATTATTAGAAGCAATGGGGCTGTGTTATTTTGTTGTATTTTTTTTTTTAGTAAAAGCTGTTAACATCTCTCACATTATTATTTAATCAAGAGAATTTAAAAAAAATTTTTTAATTTAAAAAAAATATACAAAATTTTTTCCTTACAATTAAAATAAAGAAAAATGAGAACTCTTGAAAAATTTTAACTTTTCTACAGCCACATGCCACAAATCTAATTTTCTACATGCACCCTGCTGCTGGAAATTTGAAGATCTGGCATTATCAGAATTTTTAAATTTATATTAATTATTGTAAATTATTATAAATTTATTGTTTTATGAATAATTTAATTCAATTTTGTGTCTGTGAAATAAGTATAATATTTTAAATCTGAGTATTTGTAAAGTAATTACATTAAGAAATAAAAAGTTTCAGCTTTCCAATCTTAGCAAGAATTTAGTCTTAGAATATTGTGCACAAGTCAATAATTCAAATGTATTAATGGAAATCATTTTCTTATGCATTGATAAAAAAGTTTATCGATGGCTTAGTATACCAATATACAATGTCAGGAAATGCTATTTTAGGGAAAACCATGCTTGAAAGTTTGTAATGGTGCACTTACACAAAGTGACAATAGTATCTTTCTTGGAAAAAACAATATCAATCTTTAGTGGACACACAATTCTGACTCACTAGTTATATAAGAATGAGAGGTCTGCAAAATGATAAAATTCTGAGAAAACTCAGTATGTAAACTATGAATATTTCAAGTGTATTACTTTAGACCATTTTATATGTGTAATAATAGTCAATAGTCATGTGCTTCAAAAAATGTTGTTTGTGGCTCATAAAAAGAAATAAAAAGTAAATGCTAAGGAAGAATATTTACAATTAGTGATTTCAAATTTGAAGTTAGTAAAAAATTTATTTAATTTGAACAAAATTTCATATTCGGAAATTGTTTTCAAATTCATAATTGATCAGTGTTTTATTACTATTTCTAAACAAAATGCAGAGATAAAGTTAATGGCATTCTTTTCCTCACCACCATGGATAGAAAGCCAGGTGTTTTTTTTTTTACATGGAATCCCCAGGAGGCTTAATCCAAGATTTTTCTAATTTTATACTAATTTATAAATATTCACATTTTTATGCAATAAACAATTAATGCCAAAAATAACCCAGATATATATTATTAATAAAGAATACTAATGAAATCACTGAATAACAATATGTGGTAGCACCAAAAGTAAATAATAAAAAATTGATAACAGCTCCAATTCTTACATTTATCTATTTCTTAAGAACATTTTTTAGTACTGTTTCAATTTCAGAAACTTGAGAATTGTATAACTTAGTTTTCAATATGCTGCGAGTAATATGTCATCAAAAGAAATTGAACTTTCAAATACTCCAGTTATTTAATTATTGTAAATTATTAAAAGATTATATTAGGTTAATTTTGACATTGTATGTATTGGAATACATGAATCACTTAAAACATTGATGTTAAAGTCTCCTATTATCTAACAAGAATGTTTAGATTTACATAATGTGTTAGTTTCTAAAAAGTTTAACTATATATTTTGTAAAAATTTAATGAAATACAATACCATTCGTACCACCTGAAATACCATTCATCTTTTTTCTGTTTAAAATGTGTTCATTCAATAATTTGGTACTCATTAAATTAACCGAGAAAATACCGACCTTTTAAATTGTACTCTACTTAATGTAATATATAACATTGTTCTAGTAATTTTGAAGCTATTTCTAAACTGTATACCTACTTTATCAAAAGTTTGACCTGGGTTTTAAACGGAAAAGAATTTGTTCTCCAATAATTTAACGAGGATTAATTCTAAATATATTAAATTAATATGATGTTTTTGAAATAGAAACAAGACTGGAATCAATATTATTGTTCATCGTGAAATCTGTAGAAGACATTCATGCTTTATTTCAATTTTTAAGTATCAAATTGTATCCAAAGTTTATCTAATTATTAGTGTTTGATTTAAAAGATATGCATTTCAGAACTCTGCATGATCCATTTACTAGATCATGTTGAACAGTTGATATTACTTGTTACCACATTCTTAATAAAAAATTTTAAACATAATTTCATATAAAGTTGACCAATTTCAAATATTTTTTTTTTCTTTTTAAGAGAATAAAGTATTTTAATTTCATTGCAATCACAAATCCTTCCAAAACCTATGTCCTCCACCTACGACCTCAGTTGAATACTCTTGTCCATAAAATAAATTTTTTTTCTTCATTATATTTATGTACACTCTTATTATCAGAATAGATGGTACCATGTGGAACTTCTCCATCTTTTACTTGACGTGACTGAAATTATTTAATGTTATGGTCTTTTACATTACATACCACAAGATTCTTTAGAACTTCAATAAATTATTTTTCTTCTTCTCATAATTTCCTTGAGTTCAAAACATTGAAATTTATCCCAAATTGGATTAGAACCACTAAAAATTTTAACTTCCAAATTATTCGGGCTTAATATATTGAAGAATCCATTACAGGAGCTGATTAATATCTCCAAAAGCAATTACAGATATTTTTCTCAAATATTCATTCTCACCCATAATTCGTCAGAAATGCATACCCATCCTACTGAACATACAACTGACAATCATCAATATTTCATCAATAACAAAAAGTTTAATATCTCTTAGTTTTTCCCTTGTGGAATTTGCAACATCATCAGAGAGTGCAGACATTTGTCCTTTACATTGAGATATATGCAATACAAATGTTGTATCCATTAGTTAAAAGCAGCTTTGCCTGATAGAAAAAAATTTTTTACCTTTCATAATTAAAACTATGTAATTGGTAATATGTAATTGGTAATTATTACAAGTATTATCATTGACTTACACCAGCAGATCCTTTCAAAAATACATGATAAGGAAACTTTTCTTTTGATTTGAAATAAATTAATATATGCATTAGAAACTCTCATTGAAAAACATTAAGGTCGCAAGATTCTAAGGTTTTCCTATAATATTGCATCATCTATTCTTTGAAGACCAATAATCTATTTAAATTACTTTGTTTTGAAATGTTAATTCCACCTTGCTCCAAAATATCTATTTCTGTTTTTGCAATAAAGGAATTGCCTCTGCAAGCAATGCAATTGCATTTGCAATAAAGAAATTAATTGTATAAGCTAATTGTAATTTCATCCAATATTTCATCGGGAATAATGCAGCACTTGAATCTATTGCACAAATAGTTTTTATATTTAAAATATACATTAATTTATAATCCAATTTTCAATCTCATCAGTTTCATTTCTCCTGGCAGAAATAAAAAAAAAATTATTCACTATTTTTTATATTGCAGCAAAATCTGCCAGGCAGGTGTTATTTAACTGGTTTGGGCTTATACTGTATTTTCTGAATATATCAGTCATGAAAACATCATATGAATCACTATCTAGTCTCTGCCATTACTTTTTTGATTTCAGTACCATCACTCATTTTTTCATAGAGATAAGTGTTCACAAATACTAATGTCCTAGTTCTTTTCGACAGTGGTAGTGGTAGTACGTGACAAGCTGCTTTCTGAGAAGATATTTTAAATTTTTCTTTAGTATTTGATAACCTCCTTTTCTGTCCTTTACAGCTTCAGTTAAAAGCTTCAATAAGCTGGAATCAATTTTACTGATGTTAACATACAATTGTTTACCATATTCTTCAAGGATGAATTGTAAATCAATATTTGACTAAAAAATATTCAATATACCAATATTATATGACTTAATTGGTACTTCTATACTCTGCCTCTTAAGGAAGACTGGGGTTCAAGGGAAGATACTTCAGAGCCAGAATGTATTCAGTTTCTGATAATTGTAGCTTTCAAGAATACTTTTAAAACACAGTAAGTCCATTAAAAAAGGAATTAATCAATTTCATAACATTTTGGCAATTTCCTGTAATTGGGAGATAATATCTTCTGCAAACACTGGTTCTAGAATCGTTCTGTCACAACTGGAACTGTGAAATTAAATCTTCATTCAAGTATATTTCTTTTCCCTTTGCTGCATGCTTGAGTATGTCAATGGAGAAGTGAGAAATACAAGGAGTGTTGAAATCAAAACTGCTTGAAATGAATTTATCAATATCCGTATATATCAATTCAACTTCTTTTCTGTCACAACGTTCCTTCTTGTGCCATGAAATTGGCGTAGAACGCATTTCTTGAGTAATCGTCCATTACTGTTATTAGTCTTAATAGTCCGTCAATAACGCCAGTGGTCAGGAGGACCGCCAGGAAGCATCTCCGCGTACGCGCTTCACACGTCAATGCCCAGCGGCCAGAATTGGAAAGTGGTATGGTTTACGACGCATCACAGGGGTTGGACTAGCCAAGACTAGCTAGTTTTAGACCCTCTGAAGCAGGCAAACTCGTTTAGATGGAACAAATTTCACATAAGATTGCCCGAGAATCGAACCCGGACCTCCTTGGTGAAAGGTTAGCGACTTCGCTCTAAGGCATAGAGGAAGTAATATCTACTTTTTCGTTACCAGGGTTCGTCAGAGTTTTTCTGCCGAAAATTCACCGTTTATCAGCTCGAAGTAAGGGCAAGAAAGTAAAACATTTTACTATTTAAAAAGAAGTAATCATTTAAGTGTGCAAGATATCATGCTTACAGAATAATGAAATTTACTTTGCATTTAAAACAAAAGAACGTCCATTTTAATGAATTTTTAATATTGAAACCTCACATCAAATGAGCGTTTAGAATTTCAATTGCGCGGTCCTCTTCCGTAACATACATTTCTGTGGCTAGAAGATGTTCCAAGTTGTAAGTCGGATGATGAAAATTCAATGCTTAGGAAGGGAGACTCATGGCTTAGAGTCTAATACGTTGTATAGTAAGAATCCATGTGTTATGGGTCATTGACACCGAAAAAATCGATTGAGGGCTAAACGTCTGCCTCTCCGACCGTCACTCCACCCATCCGTCACTCCACCCATCCGTCACTCCACCCATCCGTCCGTCCGCCCGTCCGTCCGCCGCCCGTCCGTCCGCCCGTCCGTCCGTCCGCCCGTCCGTCCGCCCGTCCGTCCGCCGTCCGCCCGTCCGTCCGTCCGTCCGCCGTCCGTCTCGTCCGCCCGTCCGTCCGCCCGTCAGTCGCCCGTCCGTCCGCCGTCGCCCGCCGTCCTCCGCCGTCCGTCCGTCCGCCGTCTCTCCGCACGTCGTCCGCACGTCCGTCCGTCACCTGTCGTCCGTCCACCGTCGTCCTGTCCACCTCTGTCGTCCACCCGTTCGTCCTCCACCCGTCCGTCCGTCCACCGCCCGCCTGTCTCGTCCGCTGCCTGCCGTCGTCGTCACCGTCCGTCCGTCCGCCTGTCTGTCTGCCGTCGTCCGCCTCCGTCTGCCGCCCGTCCGCCGTCCGCCCGTCTGCCCGTCCGCCGTCCGCCCGTCCGCCGTCTGCCGCCCGCCGCCCGTCCGTCGCCTGCCCGCCCGTCGCCGCCCGTCCGCCCGCCCGTCCGCCGCCATCCGCCCGCCGCCCGTCCGTCCGTCGCCGTCCGTCCGTCCTCCGCCCGTCCGCACGTCGTCGCGTCCGTTCGCACGTCGTTCGCACGTCGTCCGTCTCGTCCGTCCGTCCGTCCGTCCGTCTCCGTCCGTCCGTCCGCCGCCCGCCGCCCGCCGCCCGTCCGTCTGTCCGTCGTCTTCTGTCGTCTGACCTATGCCTTCGTCTCTGCCATGTCTTTTCGTTTCAGTCCATCCTCATTTTCATAGATATGCTTCACAGACTATGCTCCTAGTTCTTTCGCAGTGGTAGTGTATCTGTACTGCTTTCGGGGTATTTAAATTTGTTTAGTTTTGATCCTCCTTTTCTGTCCTTCGCTCAGTTAAAGCTTCAATAGCTGATCTTCTGCTGTCATACAGTCTTCACTATATTCTTCGGATGTTGTAAATCAATATTGACTAAATTTCAATGTCCAATTATGACTTGTCTTCTATCTCTGCCTCTAAGAGACTGGTTCAAGGAGTCTCGGGCCTGTATTCCGTCTGATATTGTGCTTCAGAACTTAAATCCTAGTCCATAGATCATCATAACTTTGCTTTCCTGTAATTGGGGTTCTTCTGCAAACACTGGTTCCAGTCTGTGCTCTGACTGTTTCTTCACTCGTATTTTCTTTCCCTTTGTTGCTGCTGTATGTCAATGGTATGATACGTGTTGAATCAACTGCTTGAAATCGTCTATCAATATCCGTTATTCAATTCACTTCTTTTCTGTCACGAACGTTCCTTCTTGCCGCCGACTGGCTGACTCCTGCGATCGCCTTACTTGTCTTCTGTCCGCCCTCCGCCTGTCAGGCCGCCGCGCTCTCCGCGTACGCGCCTGCCGTCTGCCCAGCGCCGTGGAAAGTGGTCTGTGTTTCAGGACCGCATCAAGCGTTGCGACTAGCCCCGTGAACGCCAGCCTCGTTAGATGGCTTCCTGTTGCCCGGTCGCCCGCCTCCTTGTACCGCGCTTCGTCTAGGGCAGAGGGTAGATCGTCTTTTCGTTCCAGGGTCCGTCCAGTCGTTCCTCCAAAATCACCGTTTATCAGCTCGTACAAAAAGTAAAATTTATATTTGAATTCTTTAAGTGCAGATTCTGTACGTAATGAAATTACTTGCATTTAAACAGAACGTCATTAAGAATTTTATATGACCTCTTTCAAATGACTTTGTTTTTCCGTAACTTTTGAACAGTACATTTTTGCTAGGATGTTTCCAACTACAGATGATTCAAGATAAAGAATTTTTCCTGATGAAATCCTGTTTTATAGGTCATTCTTCGAAAAAATTTGAGAAAACTTTCTCTACAACATCTTAGTTTTCCGCCCGTCACCTCCGCCCGTCCGCGTGCTACTCGCAATCGCTTAAATTTACATCTTTTCTGGAACACCGTCCCTCCCTCCTTTTCTTTCACGTGTTTCCCCTCCCTCGTTGTAAAAATAGCCGTCCTAGTATTATTTCTTGCCGATCGCTCTGTATTTGTCCGAAATCGGAATCCGCTCCGGTGTAAAAATTACAAAATTGAAGATATAGATTTTTGCATCATAACAGAATGTGTTCTAAAACATTAACTCCTTAAAAATATGATGTATAATTGTTTGAAAAATGAGTAGTGTTTGCGTAATTTGTGCTCGAAATTAATGTAATTTGTTACAAAAAACATTTTTTCAAAAATCGCTCCAAATTTTTCCTTTATTTTTTCCCTTTTAAATAGATCCTGAAACGCCTAAAAGAATGACGCATGTATCATCTTTGTTGAGCTCTTTGGATTTTGGAAAAGTGCAAATTTGGAAATAATGCGAGAAAGTATGCGCTGTTGTAACCGAACTATCAAACCACTAGTGCGGAATGCTTGTCAAAAACGCCTAAACAAAGTAGAAACATGACACAAAACACTTTCGATACAGTGCCGAGCAGCGTCCACTTCGGAATGAATTCGATGCTCCGAACTGTTCGAACGGTGACCTACCTGAATGTGCTAACCATGAACAATTTGACGCGTGGGACATTTGCAGTGCTTTTTTTTTTATTTCTCTGAACATTTGTCATTTAAAATCGATCCACACACCCCTTCAAGCCAGATTTGCAAATCCACGAGATTTTTTTAAAAGCCAGGATCTAAATATGATCCATAATGTTCTATTAAAAAATTGACCGTCCCATGGTTTTCTGAAAACTACATGGCCAGGAGTCCAGGGTGATGTTATTTGATATTTCTCAGCCTGGAATCTGCAAAACTCAAAATCCCAAAATATTTTCCAAAAAAGTTTAATACAAATCTGTTTTGCTCTTCTATTGTATTTCGTTTGAATCTATTGAATTACAGAATTAATTCACCAAAAATAGTAACAAAAAAAAATCGCACGACCACAAGCATTCGACTGCACAACCGCAAGCATTAGCACTGTCGTAATATTGATTTGAAATGTGCTTTGTACTAAAACGTTTGGATGTGTGTTGGCAGGAGCAAGAGTTCGCTTGGGACTCGAAGATGCAGGGGCTGCTGCTGAGCGCGTTCTTCTGGGGCTACCTCGTCACGCAAATCCCGGGCGGGTGGCTGGCGGCGCGGGTGGGCGGCAACCGCCTCTTCGGCTTCGGGCTGGCGGCCACCCTTCACGCTGCTCCCCCCCCGCTCGCCCGCGCCGGCGCCTACTGGCTGCTGGCGCTGCGCGTCGCGGAGGGCCTCTTCGAGGTGACTCGCCTTCACGCCTCGCGCTCTTCACGGCTACCAGCGCCTCCGTACATACATTCAAACATTGTGGGATAAGTTTCTTGCCTCTGACAGGCAAAGGTGGATCAGGGTACCAACCGATGTGACTTCAGTGCCTCTGACAGAGAGGGGCTAGAATTCCACTCCCCATGGTGGTAGAATTTAGATACTAGCCATACAGCTAGGTCGAATCAGCCGCTGTCTGGAGGAGAACTCTAGTGGCCGGCTGCTCTCATCGGTGACTTTTCCGTGGTTTCTTCGATCAACACCAGGCGAATGCTGGAGCAGTACCCTAACAAACGGGCCACGGATCATGCGCGATATTTCCTTCCACACACACACTTGCACTACACTACCACACATGACGGAAGACCAGTCAAGAGGTGCATCAAGCTGGAACAGCCATGTCAGCACACTGGAATGAAACAAGTAAAATGATTTATTGCTATTTAATTGCTAATTAATTGACATAATTTGGAATTAATTGCCACGTATTTTCGTGGCGAAAATGGGTGTGAACTGTCTTGAAGCGTGCCATCCGATTTCGCTACGACAATACCTGAAAATGGATGCGACCTGGCTTTTGCGCGAAACAAGCACATACATTGCCAGTATTAAGATTTCATTCAGAAACGGATCATCGACGAGGAGGTTCAGATTCATTACACAGAAATTAAATTTTGAAATATACGAGGTTTTCGTTTATTGATGCGTTAAAATTTCTGATAGGTTTTCAATGAACATACTTCATATTCGCTCATCTCTTAAGCTGACACCACCAAAAATGTTTGCTACAAATCATTTGAGGGTTTCCGTCGAGCTAGGATCCTTATTCAACTTGTATGTGTGTATGACACCCAGTTCACATCCATTTTCGCCTCGACAATGCTTGGCAATTAATTCCAAATTGTGGCAATTAATTATCAATAAATAATTTGAGGGTCTCCGTCGAGCTATGACCCGAATTTAACTTATGTGTATGATGACAGCCAACTCACATCTGTTTTCGCCACGAAAATTCATGGCAATTAATTCCTAATTGTGCAATTAATTATAATAAATATTTGAGGTTTTCTCGGAGCAAAACCCAATTTAACTTTGTGTATGCTGACTCCCAGCTCACACCCGTTTACGCCACGAAAATATACGTCAATTAATTTCAAATTCTGGTAATTAATTTGCAATTAAATATCAATAATTCAATTGACATGTTTCATTCCCGTGTGTTGACATGGCTGCTACAGCTTGACACGCCTCCACTTGGGAGCTTAGAGCTTGTCCCGGCTGAAGAGAGATGGCTGATTGGGGAAAACCTTGCAAGCCGAAAGGTACGTCGGCTCCGGATATCGCCACCCAGCGGGGGAAGATCACCGCCACCTCCCCACAATAAAAGCATGGGCTACTTTTACGGGACTAATGATCTTAGCAGTTGACGCGTGCAGACTCACCAATCAATCAGTCAAAAAAAATCCTTGTCTCTGGGCCCTTCGTAAATCATACGGAAAAGCACTTCGTGAAACAACTTCAGAAATACAGATAACTGTTTCCTTATGTTAAGACTGAAAATTGTAACAAGAATAAAAAGTCATTTTGCCAAACTTCCAGGCTCTAGTTATTAGGTAAGTCTTTAATTGCTGTTCCCTACGCTAAAACCCTAACAATTCTGCATGTTTCCGTAGCATTATAAGTTTCAACTCTCGGAAATGACTGACGATACCTATTAGTTTCAAATCACATCAAATTTTGTGTTGGGTATATGGTATATTTTCTGCACACATTTCGATGGAAGGTATCCTTGATAATTCAAGTAATGTAAAGTACCCTCAGAATTCTTCGGAATGCTTTGACACCTGCAACAGTACAATGCCAGCGTCATAGAAAAAATAACATCAAATCAATGGCGTCGATGATGAAAATAATAATAATAATAATAATAATAGTAATAATAATAATATAATATTAACAAATATAAAAGAAATTTGAAGAAGTAAAAGTAGAAATACTGGTGAAATATCAGTTTATACAAAATACTTACGTTCTGGTTTGTGCTGTAAAGTTCGTTTCACAAAATAGCCGTGCAGCGGTGTTCAGACCGCTCCTACAAATCGTTCACTCTTCAATGAAATTATACGTCGTGCACGATTATGAAACAGCTTAGGCGGCACTATGTGAAGAGTATATGTCCCCAAGGAATAGTGACATCTTACTGTCTCGTTTCATTGCCCACAGATTTTGCACGCAAAAGTTCGGAGGGTGTTCTAAACACAGTCCGCGCGCGCGGGCTGCAGGGGATTAATACTGTTATGGCCACGACTGGAGTTATGAGTCAATATGTGTCACGGGTTATTCACTTGATGAAACGACCATACAACGACCATGCGGGAGAATTGATTTTTGACTGTGCCACTTTGGGCATATTTGCTTGAGTAAAGTACGTAATGTGACGATTGAAATATTTCTTTATTGGAGAAATCATTTAATATATAGTTTGTCAAAAACTTTCTTCAGGAAAACATAAAACATTCTAACTTTTTCGAACAAAATAAATATTGCTCATTAGATCAGATCAATCAAGAAACTGCAATTGTGAAACAGATCTTTTAATTCATGGATATGTTTTATTTCAAACCAATATTTCAAAATTTTCTGAAACATGACACCAAATTATTTTTCTTTAAATTTATTACTTCACGAAAGGAATTATGCTCATAAAACAAAAGATCGATTTTCATTAAAACCATTGAGATTTGAAAAATATCGGTGTCATATGTGGACAAAAGAATGTTTTAAATAGAAAAAATATTTTAAAAAATTAAATTTGTAAATGAAAGAAAATTTGGCTTTAGTACAGACTTCATAGGAGCGGTTCAAAAATAATCTGCACAATATACAAAACCCCAGAGGTAAAATTGTAAATAGGATCTTTGCTAGATTAAGAAGAAAAGAAAAATTATATTATGATTGAAACCTGAAAATTTTTAACAAACCTTTTTTGATAAACTTCTACAATCCTACGCTCCAAACAAACGCTGATGCAAACACTCCTTTATTATAAAAAAAAGATCCAACTGCGTCAGTCTATCCCCCAGCATTCAGTAGCCAAATGTTTTGCATAATTTGTTGTTCCATCTTTTTCGCAACACGTCTCATAGCCCTTTTGGGCATTGAGTATGTACATACTCTCTCACTCACTCTCACACACACATCCATCTGTAGTAATCCGCCGTTAAGTTTAGTCCTTTGTCTGAGTCGGTGACTCGCTTTCGCAGGGCGTGACGTACCCGTGCATGCACGCCGTGTGGGCGCGTTGGGCCCCGCCGCTGGAGCGGAGTCGCATGACCACCATCGCCTTCTCCGGCAGCTACGTGGGCACCGTCGTCGCCATGCCCGTCTGCGGACTGCTCGCCAACACCATCGGCTGGCCCTACATCTTCTACGTCTTTGGTAAGGGAAACGAAGTGAAGGCAAAATCCAAAATCCTCGCCAACACCATCGGCGGCCCTTCATCTTCTAGTCTTTGGTAAAAACGAAGTGAGGCAAATCCTCGCCAACACCACGCTGCCTTCATTTCTAGTCTTTGTCAGAAAACGAAGTGAAGGCAATCCTCGCCAACACCATCGGCTGTACCCTCATCTCTACGTCTTGTAAGGAAACGAAGTGGGCAAAATCCTCGCCAACACCATCGCTGGCCACCATCTTCTACGTCTGGTAGGCAAGCACTGCACACCTCGCTCGCCATGCCGTCTGCGGAAACTGCTCGCCAACACCATCGGCTGGCCCTTCATCTTCTACGTCTTTGGTAAGAAACGAAGTGAAGGCAAATCTCAACACCATCGGCTGGCCCTCATCTTCTACGTCTTTGGTAAGGAAAACGAAGTGAAGGCAAAATCCTCGCCAACACCATCGGCTGGCCCTTCATCTTCTACGTCTTTGGTAAGGAAAACGAAGTGAAGGCAAAATCCTCGCCAACGCCACCGGATGGCCTTCCATCTTCTACGTCTTCGATGAGTGAAACGGGGTAAAGGGAAAATGGATGCACGCACCAACGACTGGCCTTCCATCTGTTACTTTCTCGGGGAGTAAAACAAAATAATGGTAGCGTGCTCGGCGGCACCAACGGCCGACCCTGCATCTTCTGTGCCCTTGGTTATTAAAACGAAGTAGGCATTCTGTTCGCCATCGCCCACCGCTGTTCCTGTTTCTACGTCTTCGCTGAGAAAAGCAAAAGTAAAGGTAGTCAGATCTCCCACTCCGCTGGCTGTAACTACTTCAATGTCTTCGTTGAGTAAAACAGCGCAGTCGGTCGGCTGGCAACTCAAATGCAACATCTTTTGTACGTAAAACGAAGTAATGGCAGCTAGCTGCACGCAACACAGTCAGCTAGCTCTCTGTCTTATCTTATTTGATATCCTTTTCTGATAGTAAAAGGAAGTGAAAAGAGTAATCTTTCAACCTGCTCAGTTTGGCACTCTACCATCCACATTTTCAAAGAGTAAAATGGAGATAACGCAGTCTGCTCACCAACAACGTGGGCTAGGTCTACTTATTCTACAATTTTGATAAGTAAATCGAAGAAAAGTCTGCATGGTCGTCAACCTCGTCGGCTGGTTCTCCATCATCTTCGCCCACTGAAACGAGGTAAATGCTGTCTGAACTCTAGTACTTCAGGTTAACCTCCCCATCTTTTTTTAGGCCTTCGGTGAGTAAAACAAAGTGAAGGCAGGTTTCTCGCCAACACCGTCGGATGGCCCACACCTTCTACGTATTCGTTCAGGGAAAATTCAGATATTCTAACTACCAACGCAGCGCCTGACCCTCCCAACTTCGACGACTTCGATGAGTATAAAGAATGAAGGAAGCCTGCTCGCCAACACATTTTGCATTCCCATCATTTTCATTTTTTTTCTCTCAAAGCAATAAAACAATGTGAAGGCTGTTTACTTGATAACAAATCCGCGTGGTACTTCGTCTTCGACTATTTTTTCCCCCAAAGAACTGGACGTGGGTTTTTAATGAAATGTTAATCTTTCCAAAAAATTTAGTGGATCCTCTTTCTAATTTCATTTTTTTGTAATTATGTAGTGATGGATACTGTCCACATAAACGAGTACCGAGATTCAAACAGGAAATGGGTTTTCGAAATCTGAAGTTGTGCTTCATGTAGAGGTTTCAAGTTACATAATTGAAGTCGTGCCAGGCGATGCTTTGAAAGACCGCGTATCATTAGGATTTCATGACGATTATGACGAGAGACAGGAGTTTACGCAAGTATTGCTGGATTTCACTTCAGCGATGGCGGATGGTGTTGTTTAAATTTAAAATCACACTCTACTTGGAATGTAGTTTAACGCTTTCGCGACGTTCCTACATTTGGGAACCGTTGTCGTAGGAAATTAGTGTGGAGCAAGTTGCAAAATTTATACGAGAAAAGTCTGAATCGTTGGTAAGGGTTTTATATTTTATAGCGAGATGCATAAAAAATCTTTTTTTAGATAGCCCGTTGTAAAAGGGTTGTTATTTCAGGGCCTGCATACCGAGCCAAAAGTTCAATATTTACTACTATTCCTAAAAGTAAGACAATGCCGAAGTCTTCAGATAAATCTGTAAATGCCACAAAGAAAACATAATACTTTCGTCTGACCGCATTAACTACAACCGACCTTCATGTAACATTAAATGATTAAATATACTTAAATTAAACCAAAATGAAAGTTAGGAAGGCATTTTTAAAAATAGTACATGACACACGGAGTAAAAGTGATTTTACCTCGTCGTAGGATCCATGCCACTTAGTCTATCAACCTTGTGTCGCCGCTTTTCCTACTCCCAACATAAAATGTCACTTTTAACGCATCACAAATAACTGTTATTTTATCAGAAATGAACGATGTGATATTATCCCAGAGAAAAACTGTGTGCATTAGAAACACCACTGTGTTCTTTAATATTTTATTAAGAGGGAAGATTATTTACGTAAATTTGGCTGTACAATTCTTTTTGTTAGTCACATTTTTTATCAATTGCAATGTAATTCAATTTTAGGAGGAATCTGTTGATAAGTTAATGTACTCATTACTATTGAAAATATCTATTGGCAGGACATGCAAGCCCATGCGCCATTTGCGCCGCCTGTATTCTGCTTCACTCTATGCGGCGACCTGACATTCAACCGAGCGCAAACAGCGCGTCCGCGCAGTGCCACCCCCCTCTGGCGCCACTCCAGGAGCGAAACCGGTTCCACGGGGAAACCCCGCCAAGTTGCGCTGTCATTCAGCTCGTTCGTTAAGAAATTTGGCATACGAAGAACCGAGTGAAAGGGTGCCCCCGGATAAGATGGTAAAACGTTTCTCGAAACCAAATGACGTATGAGCGATTATATTATAATTCTAACATAAAAATAATATTTTCGAAAGGTTTCTTAGCCCCCATCACACAACACTCACCCCTCCACAACCAAAAGCGTATTTTTTAAATTTTAATTTTTTCAACAACTTAACATATTTTATATGACTCAACATATGATAAATTAGAAGACAATTTATACTATCAGAAAAATATTTTTTATATTTTCTCAGACCCAAATTCAAACACAAAAAGTTTTGAAAAAATAACAAAAACGTTTTATTGTATATCATCAGAACGATGGGACAGGCTCGAAAAACTCTCAAACGTTCCTCTTAAAACACACATTGTCGTGAATTTGTTTCAGATTTTTTCGACTGCTGGGCTGCAGTTAAAAAAATAAAAACCATTTTCCTCCTTGACTTTAAATATTCTTTGAAAATGTCTACAACAGTTCTATGCATTTATTTTAGTGTTTACTATGCTTTTGTATACATTGTTGTTTTACCCAGTAATATTTTGATTTTGTAATTGAGTTACAAATTATCCTTTTTTTTAAATCATTCTTATCCTTTGCATAAGTATAACATACGCTAAGGAAATACGAAAGTTCTGTCCCATCAACCAGGGGCTCGCGCAGTTAGTAATCGAGGTTCCTAGCAGTCACCCGTCCAGGAATCCGTGGGGTCTCGAGTTGTTTACTTCCTTTACTTTACGGAGCGTAGTTAAGCAATTCGGCTAACAACGCCGGCGACTGAAAAACTCCAAATCGATGTGTGTGAGAATTTATCCAAATTATTACGTATGTGCGAGCGTTGCCCATCTTGCCAATGGTACGATTTGTCGACTGAACAAACAAACAAGAAGTTGAATCCGATTACGCGTACAAAACGTGTATCTATATTCGCATTTCGCTGATTATACTTTCGAATCAATCGACAGCTCTTCATCGCGTGACCTTGTTTGCAAAAAGAGCTGCCTAACGTTCGCAGGTAGTCGTAATGCAATTTTCTAAATTTTCATCTTTACGTGTATATTTCTTCTGGCTTTCATTCTTGGGCTTCTTTAAGCTGTCATGTTGCTCTGGAGTGTACCAATTCGGTCGTTGCTTCTAGCGGTCGCTATCATGATGCTGAAGACTCGCAGCCTGCGTTCAGTCGGAGCTACAACTCACGTACAGTGAAATTCAGTTTGCAGCTTTAGTTGAGGTGATCGAATTGCCATGATTACGCTTGTGAGCTTCGCTTCCCATTTTGCGATTGCATTGGTGTCGGCGTTGTTGACCATAGGTTTGCGCTTGTCTTATTCTTTATCACATGGCTTTGTCGTACATTTTTCATGTATCAAAATTGTCTCTCTGCAATGATTCCATCCGTTCTTCCTCGATGTAGTCAACCTTGCAGTTTGTTATACTGTGACGTCAGAAAAAAATCCTGACTCAACCGAAATTTCAAATTTGTTTCTGAAGTGAAATGTGCGTCCTCTTTTCGAACATTGCATCGATCGTTCCATAATCGAACCACTTTTGAGCCTTATCTTGTGCGTTAAATCGGAATAATATAATGAATGACACGTCTTTCCAGATATTACATCAAACAGCATTTTCAATAAGAACCATTCCTTATGCCAATAAGGTGGACACGGTTTCTATAAAGCCATATAAAAAGGAAACACACCAACAAAAAATATGCTACGACAGGCAGAGAAAATAAAAACAAATGTATTATGTTCCAGGGGCCGTGTGCCTTGTTTGGTTTGCAGTATGGTGGGCTGTTGTTGCAGAAAGCCCTGAAAAAGATCCGCGAATTAAGCCGGAAGAACTCAAGTACTTACAGGAGGCGCTGGGCTCAGACATGACGCACAAGGTAAGTGCTTTTTACCAGCACCTTCCCAGCATCTCTAGTTTTTGTTCAATGAATTTTAAAGATCTCCTTACTTTCGTGGTAAAGAATCACGAGTTGTTCTGATTAGGATTTTTGTTATCAAATATTTTCTGGCCACTTAATCAAACATGCCTTACGGTGTTAATATAACTAATAATAAAAATGTATTTGCTGAAATGATAATGCAATATGTGACAAACGAATTATGTGTACTGTGTGAAACGTAAAAATGAATAGATAAGCTTGAAATGGTGAGCTCGTTCATTGATCACCTTCACAGTCTCCCGCTAAGCTCCAAATCAGAATTGTTAATTTTCATGGACACTTGTACTGAAAGCAAGGGGATTGGAAAGAGGAAGCACACACTAAGATCACTTGGGAAGTTTTTATTGTGTTTATGAGAAAAGAAACACACATGGTTATACTTACGTCCTTCCTTACCCCCAGTCCACAACGCAGCCGTGTTGCTGATCTGAAGAATTTGTAGAATCTTCTGTCCCCCTGAACATTTGATCAGCATCGGAAAAATTGTTACGCAGGAGAGTACCGTAAACTAGAGTGACCAAGGGACATTTTCTAATCTTTTATTTTATATGTCATAATAGCCACTTAAAATAGGTCATTCTAAGTCCAGTCGTCGGAATAACGTTCAACATATTCATTATGGTGGTCAAATATCTCATAATTAGCCCATCTTTCTCTCATGACACATTTTCACATAATATTTGTGTTTAAGTTTTATGACATTGCAAAACTTTGTGATTCGAACTCACAGGTTTTATAGTGTAGTGCATGTTTTATCGCGGGAGGAGGGGGGGGTCTTCCCCTGTTGGCTGGCGAGTTCCCACATCGACCTTCGCTCTAAGCTCTTGACTAACTAGTCTCCTGACAAGTGTGACAGTCTAGTGTATATGAGTGTGTATGTAAATAAGGGGTGAGAATAGGTCAAGGAAGGAAGGAAGGAAGAAAGAAAGAAAGAAAGAAAGAAAGAAAGAAAGAAAGAAAGAAAGAAAGAAAAATTGCACGCGTTCCGTGGTTTGTTTCTTAGGCTACGCTCTGACATACGCCTGGAGTTGATGGAGAAACTACGGAAAACGACCGGTCAGAGTAGTCGGCTGCTAGAATTTTTCTCTAGACGTTAGCTGAATTCGACCTAGCTGTCTGACTAGTTTCGAAAATCCATTGTCTTTGGATCGAACCCTAGGTCCTCCCGGTTAGAAGTATTGCAGTGACATCAGTTGATACTCTGAGCCACCTATACGTGGTTCGGAAGTGAAAGGTTTACCGCAGTCTCGATGTCATGAGGACCCTATGAAACCTCGCGCTCCGAAACCAAATTCATAAAAATAAGTTTTTCCACTACGTTTCTTAATTTTTCTTTACACTTGTCGCCGTTTTTCTACAGTAAATGTACACAGTTCATAAACGGAGTATTAGTGCTAACATTGTTGTGTACTAAATGAAGAAAATTGCAAATTTCAATTAGAACAATGATTTATTCATCCAGAATCCAAAAATCAAAATCCAAATTCAAAAGACAGGTATCGTCCTTCAGAAGATGTAATTAATGCAAGTCGGCGTAAATGGGGTGTGATCGTTGTTCAAGTCCGGTAGCGTTGCGTGTTGACGTAGTTCTTTTCCAATGGCGGGCGTACTCCAAAATAACTTCAACTCGATACAGACTCTCGACTGATTCGTAGTGTGCCGCACCCCGCTTACATAGCGAAGCGGTGGAGGGGCGGGCGCTGCTGTCCTGAGTGAAGGAGAGGTTTCCGTGCTGTTGGCCACTTTCAGCGAACCGTGGCCAGAGACTCGCTGACAAGCCCTCTAGGACGGTAGGCGGCGCGTACCTGGGGCTCGTAGCGGCCTTTTGGTGCTACTCCGGGCCTGAGGTGCCGTGGTGGTTCGTGGCACCGCCGTGCGTATGTCACAAACATGCGTCAATTAAATCAGACTCCTAATGACAATTATATCTTGCAATTTCGCCTAAGTAATTCTACTCCACTCTTAAAGTTCGAATATTCCTACCGCCTTGGCTCAAAGTTTGAAATGCTATTTGCTATCCTATTAATTGAATCATTTATTTCAGAAACCCGTCAAACGCCAAAATTTAAAATGGGCTTTAGCGGTGGACTATTGTTCCATCTGGATAGACACATCACTTAGTGCACATTTACCTGGAAAATATTCATTTATTAACTGTTTTAATATTAAAGAAAATTCGAAATCAGACAAACGGAGGCACTTTTTCTCCGTTTTCTCGAAATGAGAAATTTGCTGTTTGACGGGTTTCTGAAATAAATGATTCAATTTGAAAGCGCCCATATATTTGGAACACATGGACAGTACTCGCCCCCTTCCACGCACGTCCCTCCGGTCCAGCCATAAAGTGTACTCTGTCCAGTCATGTGAAGCTTTTACTTTCACACTTATCCCTGGTATGTCATATTCAGAGCATGTTCGGTAAGAATCACGTAAAAATTGTTGGGATTCATTTCACAGACGTTGTCTAACTTGTGCTTGAGCCGCTGAACTCCCTTTTATTTTTGTCATTCCAACAACCATAGAATGTTCGCATTACACCAAAGTAGGTTGTTTATGTAGACAGAATGCAAGAACAGTACATTTCCAACATTCTGTTTAAATAAATATTACTAGCACGTATTATACTTCGATAATAGTCGATATATTTAGAATTTAATTGAAATCGTGTTGGAAGTGCGCTCTTTAATATTCGACGCATGTAGGTTGCCCATTACGAGCATGGTCTTACTTTCAATTTCTCTATCATGAAAATTCATAATCACACAAAATTACCCTAAAACTACTCATATTTTCGAAAAAATTGTACATGATGTTATATCAAGATCTGATTTTATTAAAGAATCTCTGTCTTCAGTATTGTAACAGTAGAAAGACGCGAAAGAAAAGAAAAAATGAACTTTGGGACTTTTCGAAAAATCAGGTATTTTAACGAAAATGAGACTTCTTACACATAATTCTTGTAGAGTAATCTAGAGTAAAATTCAATCAAAATATTTGGAGTCATATTATTCCAAATTTTGAAAATGTGGAGTCTTCTTGTAAAGTTCCTCTAAAAATCAAAATATATGTTTCAAACTAGCAGAACCTTGAATTCTTTTAAATCGGTCGGGGTATATCGATTTTGGAGAAAATCGGTTGAACGGTTTAGGCGCTCGAGTTGACCACAGACAGACCGATGGACTGATGGGCGGGCAGTCAGACAGACAGAAGTTTACCATCAATCGAGTTTTTGGTATCAGAGACCACAAAACATGGATTACACGTGTTAGAGAAAGTAATTTACGAGTAAAAATCCACGAAATAGATATATCCCCTTTTTCATTACCATGGCCTGGCAATAAGGTTTTTTCTGCCGAAAATTTGTTGTTTTCCGGTGCACGATTACAGTATTTTACGACGTAACTTGAAAACGTGACCCAACACGTGTTACCCGTAAACCAACGATTTATGCTATGAATACTATCTATCCTCTTGGGACTGCAAACTAGGGACTATTCCGGTACGCGCATTAAACGATTGAGATAAACAGCAATCAAAATGGCGGCTTAAAAGTCGAGATATGAAACACTGCCAAGGACATAATTGAACTAAGCAATTGCGGCGCACACAATATACAAAGGAAAAAGGAAATATTTTGAATTGCATATTACATATAGCGAAAGTTGCAAGAGATAATGAACTGAAACTATTGCAGAATGGCCTGCAATGTAATTGTTAATGACTGAAGCCAAATTGAACGCAAGAACCTTTATATTAAGATTCCCTATTAAAGATCGAAGATGCCGTAGAAATTGAGAAGGCTTTTTATTTCCTATTTCTTCGTCTGATGTGAGCAAGCGATGTCTCTCTTCCTGGGAAGCAGATTGTCGGTTAGTTAACTCTCGTTTTAAAGTCTCGTATTTATCAGTGCGAGGATGATCCATTATATTATCCTGAACTTCTTGTGTAATGCAAACGTATAGATATGTAATTTTGTAGTGACATTTTTCTGAATTATTTTTAATTTTCGATAAGTAAATTGCGCATCGGCGTGCGTGAACCATACCCTTGGTCTTGTTTCTATTTGTTGAAGTAGCGGGAACATACTTTAACGAAGAATCGTCTATTGGTTCTCTGTCCTTAGTGAATTTTTTTGTAAATTGTTCTTTGAAGTTAATATTCACCGTCGGAGGTCACCAATTGAAGTGCTTTTGTCGTGCCTCAACTTCACTCCAAACTCAAGAACTTCTGTGTTATATAAGTCTATTAATGATAGAACAGTAACAACAGTATTATAAATATACGGTAACTTTGCTGTTACAAACTTATGGAGCTTCTCTTGCTCAGATCAAGATAGTATGCTCTTCTGGAGGACTGACACATCTGCAACTAATAAACATTTTATTCTTTTTCATAGCAATAAGTATTGATTATTTTTGTGAAGTAAATATTGATTCGTAAAGCTCCATTGTATTGAAACGTCAATACATATGAAGTTAACCTCTAGGGTGGCTAATGGACTGCGAGCAAGCTTTCCGTGGTGCAATCCCGAGGTCGATTCCCGGTCAGAGCAAATATAGTTGGAGCTTACCTTTAAAATCGTCTCAGTTTCCGTAGCTATGAGACGAAGATAGCTCTGGTAGGCGGAGTTTGCTAGTTAGGATGAAGGAATACAATACGTTTGCCACATGTCTCTCTTCTCCCAATTGTAGGAATTAAACTAAGCCCAGGTTTGGGGGCATCGTTAGCTAGTCGGAAATTCGGACAATCGACCGAAAATGTCAAATACATACACACTTAAGTCGCCCCTTAATAGGAGTTGTTACAGGAAAAACGTGTTGAAAATAATTTCTGATTGCAGAAAATCTCTCATCCTTGGAAGAAGTTCCTAACTTCGATGCCGGTGTGGGCCATTGTGGTGGCGCATTTCTGCGAGAACTGGGGCTTCTACACACTCCTCACGCAGCTGCCCTCCTTCATGAAAGGTTCAGCATTTCACTTCGTACTTCGCACTTCGTATTTATAATTTGCATTTATTATATCAATATTAAACCTTTACATGAATAAAAAGGGAATTATATTTGTCTGTCGCATATAGACGCAAAAACTCCTCGACCAATTCCGCTGAAATTTTCACCTTTTTTCTTATTGGTATCGATAGTATTTATAGAGTGGTTTGAATTAAATCGGATATGTGGGGACGTTATTGATGATGACTAGAGTCCATGATCAATCGCTCAGTCTACTGAAGCGCCCGTCTGGACAGAAGCGGTAGGCAACCCGTCGCACCGTCAAGTGTTAGGTGCGTGACAGCTGCATATTCCGCCGCTGCGATTGTGAAATATCGGCTGGAATTTTAACACCCCATATTACTTGAACGTTTTCTCGGACAAGTAAATCAAATTTCACCAAGACTGTCTTAGCAAACGTATGCCCAAACTTGAGGGAAAACCTTTAAACAATAGAATTCTTGACATCATGTTCAAACTGGAACATAGAACAAACCCCTACTCACGAGAAAGGCTTTCATTATTAAAATTTTTGTCGAGCGTAGCGTAAAACGTGATTAACAATCACGTGACCAGTAGCGAGTGAAGTGTAATACACTGCTAAGGCGAAGCATTACCGGGTTCTCTAGTTATAAAGTTAAATAGAAAAATAAAATATGCAATAAATTGTATCCAATGTTAAAAAATAAGTGTTTTTTTCATTTTCTTATTAATAACTTTATTATTAAAACGTTTTACCTCATTACCAGGGTTGACATGCCAAACAACTAATGCAGTGGAATGAAGTTTATCTTTTCTGTCGTTTTCTAGTTGTCTCCATACGCAAATTCAATTTCATGTTTCAGACACTCTACACTTCGACCTTAAACAAGCTGGTTTTATGTCTGGAATCCCGTACCTAGCCATGGCAGTTGTTCTTCAGATTGCAGGCCAATTAGCAGACTTCCTGCGAGAGCGGCGAATCCTCACCACCACCCAGGTGAGTGAGTGACTGCAGTGGCGGCGCGTTGCTCAACCCCCAAATGATAGGAAAATACTTATTATTTACATATTGAATATTATTAAATACATACATTCCAAATATTGTGGCAATACCGATGTATGAAATCATTTTGAAATCAAGAGCCCCCATCGAGCGCTCTCTCTGGTGTCTACTTGCAAGCTAGGCAGAACACCGACGCGACGTCACTCTCTTATGGTGTTTAACATTGCGAAGCACGAACCGTCTGACTATCTGCGAGTCTCTGTAGAGCGACCAATAACACGAGGACACCGACAGTTCGCAAGGCAGCAGCTGTTTTCTTCACTGTCTTCAAACAACTGGTCTCCAGAAACGCTCGAAGACCGGCAAATCGCTGTCGGCGATAGTGCGCTGTCTGCGATTGGAAAGAAAATGGCGCCGTGTGCGATGAGGAGACGCATTTTAATCCTTTGTTTAGCGAAGATTATGAGTGTTCAATATTTATTTCTCAGATATTGGAGAATTTTTTTCAGCACAACATTAAATAAAAGCAGAACATCAGGGTGGAAAACATAAGGTCCCCGACAGATCCCGGTTTGTTGAAAAATTAGCATTTTGTGACAATTGATTTTCATTAATAAAAATTCATCGCAATTTTGCCTTCTTTTAAAAAATAATAGAAATTGAGAGACCTTGAAAACCTATTCCTAATGTTCAACCATAAAATAAAAAAGAGCATTTAATAAAAAATTGAAGAACTAGTTTTATATTAGTACACAGAAGTTGTTATGTGGGTATGCTTCAAAGACAGCTTTGTTTTGTTTTGCCTGAGTATTGTTTTGAAGTGAGAAAACGCGAAGGGTGGGCATACGAATGACTTAGAGAATCTCTTCTGTTCATGTTATTTGGCGTAAAAACTCGAAGAGGAAATATGAAGCATTTCGTACATGCATGAAAACAACTTTCACTTATCATAATTAGGTGCCAGAGAACAAATATTTTTTATGGTTTACTAGTTCACTGCTGTGTGTTTTTCGAATCTAAAACAAAACACGTAACGGTATTATTAATAACCTTGCGTCCCAGATCTGATTCTTTATGCCCTCGGGCCTTTTAAATACTTTAGAGCCCGCTCTAACGCCAACACAACACATACTTTTTTATTAATTCGATTTATTGCAGTTAAGATGCAAGCAAATACTATAAATAAATGGCATAATACTGAAATAAGTAAATCAACTTGTTATAAACCTTATTTTGCTTTATTGATATGAAAATTGCAATTTTGGAATGTTGCCGTGAATTTATTTTTGCCATCAGTTACGTACAAGTCACTGTTACGCATCACATTTTATAGAGACATATTGTTGAGTAGCAGTACCAGTAGCCAACACCAATGTTTTACAGGGATTTTAAAAATACAATTTTTGTAACATTTTGGGACGATCCCGCGATCATCAGGCTAGTAACCACGAGATGTAAAGAATGAAACAAACTTATTTAATTGTAGTTTCTATCATTCAGTATTGAATTCAATATTACTTATAAATTATATTTTTGAATTGATTGAATGTTCATGGAGGGTGGAGCATATCATTTGGATATCCTGAACGTACATAATTTTGTTTAGTTTTACTTAAGCCAAATGTATTTGTGCGAGGTGACGATGAGAGATTGGAGAAGATTTTGGATAAAGTGTTGATATATTGGTCAAGAGGTTACATTTTTAAACATCTGTAAATCTGTGTGTTTGGAATTCGCCAATGAACTTAAATAATTCTACATAGAAATTTATTCCAAATTTATGGAAGATTTGACATTTATTGGGGATATAATTTTGAAATTTTCATGGACATTTTTTTTATCCAAGAGAATACGAAGATATTTTTGTAGATATTATTTTTTTTGAGACTCACTGACATAGAGTTTTAATCAACGTAAAGTAAATATTTTATCTGAGATTTGTCAGTATTGTTTTTATTCTCCATTTTCGGATTCAGATTTGAAATTCATACAATTGTTTTGTATAATGTCAAATGCTATATTTATATCACTCTGCGAAGTAAATAGAACTTTGAACAATTAAATAATAGTATATTCTTCAATGAAGGCAAAATGATGGCTATTATTCACGAGTTGATGTTCACAACACGAGCGACGTAGGGCCGAGTGTCGTTATTTCTACGAGTGAATAATAGACATTATGCGCGAATAGAAGACTGTACTTTCTCTACGATCTTGAAATATTGAGAATAGATTTAGAACAGATTGTATTTTATTTGAAACACAAGTACAAGGGTTACCTGCACCAAACAGTGTATGTACAATATGCTGCTAAACATAGGATAAGTCTTCCATAAACCAAAGGGTTTGTACTCTTGAGAAAGTTTTGTAAAGTAAACCTAGAACCGTTCTTGCTAAAAGATTTCACCCTATTACTTTTTCTTCACTCCATAAACGTGATATAAGAGTGTTCATACTTCCTTATTTTTTCCGTCAATAATTGTAGAGTTGTGGAACTTCCTGAATTTCAGATGGAGTACAAATTTCATTGTCACTGTCGCTGGCTTCAGTTTATTTTCTGTTGATAATATGGAATGTAACGAATCGAGTCAACAATGGCTTGTTTCTTAAACCGAATCTTCCTTGATAGCGCGTTCGAAGGCGCATTGCAGGAAAGCAATCTTGCCCGTGGATTCATATTTTAGAATTATCATGTCGATCGCCTTGATTCGACGTGCGGTGTTCCCGGACCAGGGCTGATCGTAGATCCCGGGTTCAGTGGTCACTCAAGCCACGAACCGCGAGTCTAATGGCTTAACCTTCGTGACTTCACGGAGCGTAGTAAACGCATTCGGCTAGCGCCGCCGGCTTCAAGGTTTATTTTCTGTTGAATAATCAATGCGAAATGTAACGAGAAATACGAGTACAACAATGGCTTGGTTACGTAAATGAAACCGCGAAATCATTCACTTGACTACTGCGGTTCGAAGGAAGCGCGAATTGCAAAGAGAAAGCAATTTTGCCC
Source organism: Teleogryllus oceanicus (assembly GCA_964035755.1). Lineage (NCBI taxonomy): Eukaryota > Metazoa > Arthropoda > Insecta > Orthoptera > Gryllidae > Teleogryllus > Teleogryllus oceanicus. The sequence continues at coordinate 92,526,697 of CAXIVR010000002.1, read as the reverse complement.
GTGGATTCCGAAAATTCTAGGAATGTGATTGGTCGACAGGCCTTGGATTCCGGACTGGCGGTGGATTCCGGAATCCACAGGGTCGTAATCGATGTCATTCGTCGATTAAATATACTGCAGGAATACGTATATTATTAAAGGATCCTAGAGAAAGCGTTTTCCCCCGTCATCCGACGGAGCAGCAACCCCTTTTTTCGGGCGAGTGTGAGGCGAGCGTGGGCTGGCGTTGCGCAGGTGCGGCGGCTGTTCAACTGCGGCGCCTTCCTGGGGCAGACGGTGTTCATGCTGCTGGCCACGGCGCTGCCGTCGCCCGCCGCCGTCGTCGCCTGCCTCGCCGCCGCCGTGGGCTGCGGCGCCTTCGCCCTCACTGGATACGCGTGAGACACACACACACACACACACACGAAACTCGCGACCCTAAAGTAAAAAGGTTCTATCTGCACCGCAGTAAATTTTACAGGAGAGCATTCCAAAGTTTTGGCCCTCTCTAAAACAAAATCTATTTTATTAAATGTATTCAAACTTTGTCAGTGTACTGGACATCCCAGCACAAAACTGTAGAATGATAATTATTCTAAAAGCATTGTAACTTTGGTAGAAACCAAGACCCTATTTTTAGAGATAGAACCTTTTTACTCTCAATATTTATTTTCAAGTTCGAGCAAAAAGGTTCTTTCATTGTAGGAAAATTTGACTACTGTATAACTTAAATAATTGCAATAATCGATGTAACTGAAAGATTTGTTAAAGTTTAGTAAATTTAAAGTAATCTGCTTGCATTTTAGTACATATCTTTGTAGTTTTCAATAATATTGAGATTTTAATTTAATGTCATTACATAGAATTTAGCCAACTAGAAGAAGATAAAAGTATTTTATTGTAAATTACTGAATTACACTTAAATTTGCAATTATATTTTACATAGATATTAAAGTAAAATGTCGCATAGCAATAGTTATTATTTTTGCTTTCTTAGCAATTTTTCGAAATAGATTTGATACAGAGTTGGCATCCATTTCAACATGTTCGGTAAAGCGGCTAAATTTTTCTTATTAAAATTGTATCTTTGGCCACGTAGGTCTGCATAGGCGGATAGACGGGAGAACTTTTCGCCACCCACCTTATAGAAATGTCGGTCGCACATTTACGGTGTAAAATTGTAAATGAGAATGTCTAATTTTATATTCTACTTCAGCTTGTCTGTGAGTGAATTTTAGTTGCGAAACTTGGGAGAACGGTATTTTATTCAAATGCATATCTTTGCTGCTTTTATGTAAGTCCTTGAAATGCATTGTTAGCAACTGAATAATATTAAATGGCTTTTTTCTATTTACTGCCAAATTTTAACCTTGGTCCACATCTAAATACAACAAAAAATAAAAAGAATTTTGTTTGTAGTATTCATTTCGAACATCCTATTTTAAAAGAAGTTCTCGTATCTTTCCTATGTCATCTGCCCTTTACAGATCAAAACGTTTATTTGTTAACAGTTTTGTGAGGGGAATACAATGTTATTCTAACGCATTCAAATGTATGAAGCATGCACGAATGCTGAAGGGTAGCTGAAGTCTGTGAAATGCATGTCATGGCTGCATGTCGCATTGTCATTGTCGCATGTGCATGCATGATGTGCATCATGCATGTGTCGCATGTGCATGTGTGCATGCATGTGTCGGCATGTGTGCATGCATGTGTCGGCATGCATGTGTCGGAAAGGGGAGTTATATGAGCTATCGCCCTCCAACTTATCTTTTGGTAACCTTGCCTTCGGATGCAAAATCGTTCATCACAGGATGTCTGCGAAAACTTACATTGCACGAAACAAAGCAATGGCTAAAACTTACACCCACAACTCAGCGACATATTGAGTTCTTAAAACGGATTGAGTCTACTAGATCGATGCGCGCCTAACGAAGGATTAACAACACATTTATTAACCGAATAGAAGTAAAATTTCAATAATCCGGGTTGTAAGCAGGAGTTATACACAACCAATTTTATAACATTATATCAACATATGAAGTGGAGTGCAAGTAGTTGATGTCGCGTGCGCGTCGCGTGATGTCGCGTGCAATTATGCTTATAATTACTAATTGCACAATTGTTTTCAAAAGGCAAACATTGTACTAGTGAGCGAATAAATATTCGCTCAAGAAAAATTACAATATTGTGTTTTCGCTAACTAACCATACATGGCTTTGCGCGGTTTATCGGGAGGCGTACCCTTTCCATTTATATATTACTCAGAAACCAACGTGTCGAAATATGTTCTATTGTAGGACGATATCGTGTTTTTCGGCCTTCCTATCACTGCGGTACTTTCCACTCGTATGCGCGTATTAAGGAACGTTGAAATTCGAAATTGAAATTAAAATAGCGTAATAACTAGCTAACTAAATATGAAAATGCGATCAAAATTAAAAGATTACATCAACTAAGTTTAAAAAATTATGATATTCATCCATTCATTACTTTTTAAACTTGTGAGAATGTCACGTCTTGTTTAAATCGTTTGGATACTACATTACAGCACGACAGTGTTGATGATACAGTCCATTAAAGTGATATACGTTTGCTCAAATATTAAATGATTAATTGATATTATTTTTTAAACTTGTTTCATTGTAAACTTGTAAGAATGTCAACTGTTTTCCAGCGTGAATCACCTGGATATTGCACCACAGCACGCCAGTGTTTTGATGGGCCTGTCCAACACAATCGGAACTTTACCAGGAATCATCAGTCCCACCGTCACTGGCTTCATCGTGCAAAATCACGTAAGCACTTGTTTTAGGTTTAAGTGCAAGAAGTTACAGTTAGTTAATTTTTTAAAGCTAAAAAACTGAGATGCCCTGCATTGCATAGAATTTAATAATCGTAATCATCCTGCCTCTCTTGACCTTCCCTGCCCCTTTTCATCCTGTCATGTTTGTTACGATCGTCGTTGCTAACCCCATCGTGCTATTGTTACACACTCCCGACAAACTTCCAGTAATGATTTTTACCTTCAATTTACTTTGAACCTCGTAGCGTTATTAAAACAAAACAAAAAATTATTAGAAAATTTGTGCTTTTAGAATTCACTTTGTTGAATTTGCTCATTATTCTTGAGATATTTTCCAAAAACGGAAAGAGTTTACACTTCAATATTGCTGCAATTTATATGAGAGAAAATAATAATTTGAAACTAGTTGCCTAAGTTGAGTCCGAACAAACACAATCTTTCAGTTAAAACTGCATCCAAAAGTCGGTTTAGCCGATCCAGAGATTACTCCGGACAAACCGACAAAAATCGTAAAATCAATTGAATCTCTTTAATATCACATAAATAAGCATGTAATATAAAAGGGTAGTTATTTCTCAATAACAGACAGACACTTCAATTTTATTTATGTAGATTAGTTTTTTGTAAGGTTGGTTATTATCTGTATTTGTGGGTGAGTAATTGAATGAGGTTTCCCTTTTGTCATACGCAGAGTGCGGAAGAGTGGAAGAACGTGTTCTACATCAGCAGCGGCATCTACCTAGTGGGCGTGATCGTGTATGGGCTGTTCGCGTCGGGCGAGGTGCAGAGCTGGGCTGAGCCTCCTCCCCCTTCGCCACCCTCGTCGCCGCCCCCGCCCCAGCCCCAGCCCCAGCCCCAGCCCCAGCCCCAGCTGGAGATGCACGCCTACGACAACCCAGCCATGGACGAGCGCTGATAATTGTATATTTATTTTAATATGTACCGTTATGCAATGTTATTTCCAACGTTTCTTAAAATAAAAATTTTAAAAATGTCTTCGTTATATGTATAACAAACTTGATTTAGTCCAGTGTCTGTACGGATGGGATCTTCAGAAATGATTCTTTTTGGCAATTCTCCAAATATCTTTAGTGCAATATTTTCTACGAAAATTGAAACAAATAATATAAGACGATGATTTTACTAAGAAAATGTTCGAGCATTCGAAAACAAAAAGGTTTCAGACTTCACTCAAATCAAAAAGAATGTTTGGTTACTATATCCCAGAAAGGTCATGGCATGCCTTTATGAGATATTCTTCATTCTGGGCCATGAACTATACGAGTATAGCATACATCTCATATGAGGATATTTATAACTAAAAGCAATATTTTTCGTCAGAACACTCTTTTAGATAAATGAGAAAATATTAATACACCTCGAGAATGTCTTTTTTATACAATATATCTTATTGAAGGTACTCAATAATAAGGGTACATGAGAATTCAGGAAGAAGTCTGCTTACGACAATAAATTTCGAAAATAAATGTGTATTTAATTTTTAAATGTTTTATTTTGATCCCTCTGAGCATATTCATTGCATTTTGATATGAACTCTTTGGAAATACTACATATGAAGCTACGAATAGTGTCACATATTAATCTTGAGCAACTTTTTAAATTAAACCAAATTATTATATTATATATTATTATTATTATTATTATTATTATTATTATTATTATTATTATTACTTTAGGCGGGGAAAAACCTTTTTGGATACCAAGAGCGAGGCTGGTGATATCGGACTCCCAAACTTGGTCTACCCTAAACCTCCATTTTCACAACTTGAGTGCCTTGCAAGTTATCGCGTCTTTTTTCATAACTTCTTGTTCGGCAGGTTCTTAGAATCTAGATCTTTTCTTCCTAAATTACTCTTACGGCTGTTTCTATCTTGCTGATCATTCCTCTAATCATTTATTTAATTATCCTTCATTTGTGTCACCTTTTAACTTTTCTTGTATTATGTTGTCTGGTGTTAACTCTTTGCCTGTAGTTGTAATCGACATATCTCTCTCCTTTGTGAAAAACCTCAGCAATAGAATATTACGTGTTCTAACCGCCAATCGCAGCTTACTTGGCTCAAATTTTGATTTTCGGCCTTTGCGTGGCGGCCGGCTGAAGGGAACCGTCCCCGGTGAGGCGCCGCACTTACGCCAGATGTTCCTTCTGGTGTACAGGTGCGGCGGCGGCGGCGGCAGCGACTTTCTGCGAAGGTGTGGGTGTCCCCTAGCGTTGCAGCAGCTCGTTAGGAGCTTCTCTACCGAAAAGTGCACAATTCCCAGCGCGTTTCGTGTGAGCACTGAATCCAATGCGAAACTAAAATTATTTTCTGCACGCCGAAAATCAAACCTCGTCACGGTCAGTTCTGTATCAGACGGGCGCGTTCGGAGCGCCGACAGTGGAAGCAGGGGGGATGTAAATGGCTGCGAAGGGATAGTGTAGTGGGGTGGGGTGGGTGGAGCGGGGTGTAGTGTGAGTGCGGGAGGCAGGTTGGTGAGTCGGCAGTGAAAGAAGTGCGAGTGGTTGGTGGCGTGCGTGGCGGTGCATCCGGCTGGGAGAGAGGTGACGCGCCCTCGGCCTTTCCCGCTCTTCCATGGCCGCCGGACGCCGTGCGCGTGCCAGCTGCTGTGTCGCCGTGAAACCCGGCCCGGACGCGCCGTGCGGCGCCCCGGGGCCCCCGTTGTCCCCGTGAAACCCGGACCCGTCGTCAGACGAGTCTTCACAGGCGTTGCCCGCACCTCGCAACGCACCCTGGCGTGTGGCCACGACCGCAATGCGCCCTCCCGAGCCGCGTTCACGTCCCGGCGGATGACTTTTTGTGCTTTCCACTTTAGAGTGAATATGCGTTGTTGTTGTTGTTGTTGTTTCTTTAAGAGGCACTCAATTTTTATTGTTTTTTGTTACGAAGGTGACTATCACAGGAGCAAGGCCTGCATTCTACCACTACAAAGAGTGAGAACTTGTGAACACCCCACTGCCCCATCATGTTGAAGCAAGCAGTTTTGGGACATCACAATATATGTGTATAAACAATGTCCTTTAGTTAACGAGATTGTAAGTACTGTTATTTTAGAAATTTGAAGGTGGGAACAAACTGAGATTCCCAAAACATTGTAGTTATGTATAATTTAATCAAGAAAAATAAAAAAAAGTTAAAATAGTGTTTTTTAATGATTGTCAAAAAAACATTCAACATTATATAACCTATTTATTATCCAAAGACAATTGAAGAAAATTAAGATAAAATTTTAATTTTAGACTATTTCCATGTTTTATAAAAAATATTCATTATGAGTAAATATTTCATTTACTACAGCCTTTTTTCTAAAATTATTTTTCTTTGGAATTCGTATCTTCTTTGTAAGTCGTTGATATACTGTTATTTCATATGAGCATTATATTCAGGTTCTTGTTCCCTACTATATCTCCATGTATTTACTACTGCTTTTTCTTGACTTACATTGTTTGAATCATTTTCACCACTTTCCATTCTGTGTTATAATTTCCACTTTCAGGAATGATTTTTTTTTTTTTTTTTTTTTACTTCATTGCTTCTTTCTTTGAAATTATCACATTGTCATTCATGCAATTTTTTAAAATTATCATCAGTTTTTTCTTTAGTTATCTCATTATTTGATATCCTTAGAGAAAAACAAGACTATGTGATATATTTTATTTTCTGAGAGTATTTAATTTTAAGTTTAACCTGCCATAAAAAAATCTATTAAGATTATTATGAAAATTCATCATAATACACTTTTAGAATATAGCCTTACCTATCTTTTTATGTAATTATCATTTTGCAATTATACTTTGATGTGAAAATATTTAATTTTTTTAAGATGAAAAGAATACTTTGCACTGTACTGTGTAAGAGGAAAAGTAATGTAAGTGATGGAACTGATATTCTTCAGTCATTATTCCCAACGATGATTCCCAGTTATGATCAAATTAACATACAAAGTTAAAGCTGAGGACACATAGGTATAGAAACTTTGTTGTACTTTGCTTTTATGAGTCGGATATTTTATTAACTAGACTTATTATTATCCACTTTCTTTTTTTTTTGCTCAGCATTTTAAAATCTTCTCAAGTTTATTATTTTAGGAAGATGGTCCAGGATTTATTCTGAGACAGCCAATTTTTCATTTTCAAATTTATTAATATAATTTGGTACATCTACGTTTCGAGGTCTCTTCCTTATTTCATTATCAAAGCTGTAGTTAACTGAAATGTACATACGTCATGTTAAAAGATTTGTATAAAATTATTAAACAGGAATAATAATCACAATAGATACAAAACACCTAGAGATAAATGACTTGTTATTAATCTCATTAATCTACATATACATAGAATGCACCACATACAGGCAGTGATTTACCTGAAGTACATTTAAAGTATAAAATAATAATGTAATGTACCCAACATTGTTCAAACTATATGTGAGCCATGTCAAAAGGAAGAATCAAATGTAAATGTTTCAAATGTAAATGAGAGTATGCCCTGTTCAGTGGAGGAAGTGCCATGTCACTGAAGCAGCATGGCCAGGAGAGGGAGGGGGTGAGGTCTAAAGGAAGGGTTTAGGGGAGGAAAATTTACTAATAAAAAACCTTGTTCCTAAATAAAGATTTGTATTGGTAACATGCAATCTAATTCTATATGTGAGTAGTATTAACTCTCATTATTAAATTATTGTAAATATTATATATCTGGATGCTCTCTTCCATGGTATTCATAGTTTTGTTTAATTTAATATGGATATTTTCTGATATTAATCTTGGGAAATATCTTTTTTTTAAGGTTTTTTTTTCTTGATAATTATTATTTTTAATCTCTTTTGTACTATTTTTAGATTACATTGGTAAAATCTAGGGTCAGCCAATTTAACCGCACTATCTACTTAATTATAAATTATACCAAGTTTTTGCTCAAACAGGTTTCTAAATTATAATTTAGAATCTTCTCCATATTCATTGGTTTTTGGTACAAATTATTAACTGGTTTATTATTACCTTTATGGATGGTCAAATTAAAAATTGAATGCAATTGTCGTTTTAATGTTCTACTGTAAACTTTTATCTTCTCGTTATAATTATTGATAGCTTTGAAAACATTGTCAACATTCTTCTTATTAATTATTAAAATGTGTCATCCACATGTCAGCAATAGAATAATACATTACGTGTACTTAGAACTGATTGTTCTGAATTACTATTTCAGAATATAAACTGCTGAGGCTACCCCCATTGAGATACCATCAATTTGTTGGTATGTTTTGCCATTACAAGTTAGTGATTTTGGCCAATAATTATTAAAAAATGGATTCTTCCTTTTGATATCACTCACATATACGGTCTACTCCGGATATAGTGGACTCTGAAGACCAACATTTTTGGTTCACTATTCCTGAGGTTCACTATATCTAATGATGTCAAAATTAAATAGAATTTCTCAATGACAATTGATTTTATTCATATAGAGATAAAACAAACAACAGCACAAACTGAAAATTTCAATGTCTTTATTTGTCCTTTAAAAAACAATTAAATTCAATTGTTTGCTTCATACTTTTTAATTAGTAATTTCTCTAGATTCTTCTCCAGAGTTTGTGCTCTCTCCATACTTGATTCTGCATTTTCCTCTGTGTCTATGAATTGTAATGCAGTCTTGATATCCTTCAATCACTCTTGCACTATTGGAACACCATCTTGCTCTCTGAAGGTCCTTTTACTCTTCTAATAACATACGAGATGGTTTCAGTAGTAGGATGGCACAAGCAGTTAATGAAACTGATCGCTTTTCCACACAGCAAGGCAGATTATTATCAGCCTGAGGCAGTCTCATGCTTCCTGTCACCTATGTAGAAGTTGACGCACAAGTAACTCTAAGATTGAAACTGAAGAAGCAATCACACTTCGCCACTGTCAGTTGTAATCCACAAAGGACTCCACCTTTGTTTCTGCAGTGAAAGTGAGTGGCATAAGGTCATCCGTAAGGTGCCCATCCTGGTCTGCTACCTTTGGCTGAAGATATTTTTTTGAAGCTATTGTTGGAATTTGTGGCACTGGGGTGATGTTCACTATAGCGAAGGTTCAGGTTCACATAACTGAATCTTCCTATGCTTATTTGTAATGCAAGTGAAATGGGACCAGTGTCTTAAGTTCACTATAACCTAGGGTTCCCTTCATCTGAGTTCACTATAACCAGAATTGACTGTAGTTCAAACAATGTTGGGTACATTACATTATTAGTTTATACTTTAAATATACTTCAGGTAATCCATCACCTGTACTTGGTGCATTCTATGTATGTGTAGATTAATGGTGTTAATAAAGGTTAATTTATCTCTTGGTGTTTTATATCCATTGCGGTTATTATTCCTGTTTAATAATTATATAAATCTTTTAATGTGACATATGTACATTACAGCTTGAGTCAAATAAATTCTAATTCTTTTTTCAGAGAATACTTAAATAGCATTGAGAAAGAATTAAATTCTTTTTAACTTGATCAATTTAATTTCTCTCCAGTTGATCAACTTATTTACTTAGCCTTCTTTATTACATTATTAGAATATGTAAGAATAATACATTACATACTATGCTTATCAGAATGGTCAATAAATAAATGATTCTTTCTTTTTCTTTTGCTCTGCCTCACTGAGAGTTCATGCTCTAGTAATCAACAAAGTAGGCCTATATCTGGAAACATGGCCATTTAGGCTACCTCTCCTCCAACAGAAACAAAAAATTTTAAATACAGTTTATCTGTCAGTCATCAGATGCCAGCACTAGTACTAAGTACTGCCTGGAATATTGTTTCTTTAATAGTCATTAGTATTTAGAGGTCAATAACAAATAAATTAAACTTTTCTAAATGAGAATATTCTTTTTTTATTTAATTTTTTCTCATTTTCATTGAATAATTACCTCCCTAATCCCATACAATTTTTTATCTTCTAGATAAAATAGCTAATCAACAAATATAGCTTGTGTCTCTCTAATATCAAATTTTATTACTATTCCTACACTGCTCTACATCCATAAAATCTTAAATGTTCAATAGATAGTTCCTTTTTTGTCTAAATTTCCAATGGTACCTTTGCCTTATTTTTCGTCACAGTAATGATATGTATGTAGGCAGCAGTCCAAGTGGCTTCAGCTGAAAATTTGGAGATATAGCCACATATATTAGGAAGGTTTTGTCACATCCAGTAACATTCTATTAGTCCCACTGCATTGAGGAGGTGTGTAACAATTTGAACTTTTGAACTTTTTTCTTCATAAGACTCCAATAAAAATATATTTATCAATTCCAGCCCATTATCAGTACACATACCTTTTACCTCCACTTCCACTTCCATTTCTCATTCACACCTAATTATTTTAATGTATTTCTAGCATCATGCTTCATTCCAATATTTAAAAATTTTACCAAATAGCTATATTCCTCCAGAAGAAATCATCATAAATCTACTTTCTCCAAGTGATTCCACAAACATTGGACCACATAAATCAACATAAATCCTTTCAATTTAAACACTTCTTTAAATAACTTCTCTACTTTATTAGAAGATAATTTTGATGTTTTTCTTTCTATTCAAAAATATTATATTCTTCTCTTTTAAACTTGTCTTCCATCTACTAAATTGTTAGTGATCATCCTTACTAAATATTTAAAATTAATATGCTCTAACAATTAATTCTCAGGAGTTTTTTATTTTGCAAATATTCTGGCTCCATTTTCATCTAAAATGATTTTCTATCCCTTTTCGACTAAGCTAGAAGGAGACATGTTATTATTACTACCATCATACAATACATTTTCCAGTTTTTTAAATATTTTCTCATAATTTTTTCTGGTAGATAGTCTAAAAATTCCACAACTTTCTCTAAAAATAGTTCTTCAACTGTGTTATTTTCTTATCTTCTTTCCCAAACATCTTCCTGATAATTCATAAGAAATGTGCATGATGAATCTAACATCCAATTGTTTCTTTTTCATTCTGAATCTTCATTAATTTGCTTATCAAAATTCTCATTTATTACCATAGCATGATCATTTTCAGAATTGAAAAAATAAATTCTTTCACAATTTTTTGAATTATTTTTAATTATACCTCTATAATTTTCCCTTCATTAGGAAAATTATTTCTACATTTTTTTTCAAAATATTAATGTATTTTTTCTAAAAACCTCTTCTGTTTCAACAATTTTTAGCTAGATGATCAATCCTTCCACACTTGCAACAGGCACTTCTCTTGTACTTTTATTATAAATGTATTAATCTTTGATTCTGCTCCCTTGTCATCTTCCTTTCAAAACCAAAAAGCATTCCTCTCTTGTTTTCATAATTTATTTCTGGATTCAATGATATTTCTGTAGTAACTTCACAATATTTATTAGGAAGACGTTCAATGAAATTTGGAATCAATATACTTTCCCTCAATTTGTCTGTATTTCTTGATTTGGAAAAGGTAGTTTCCTTTTAAAATTACAGGAAATCACTTCATAATACTTTTCCTTAAATTAGAAAAAACATATTGAAAAGATTGGTTACATCTTCAGGTACACTAAAATACAATAAGACGTTAGTCAAAATAAAAAGGTTTTAAATTTTCAAATTATTACTTTACAACAATTTAATAAAAATGACAATATTATAAAAAGCAATGAAAGCATGACTGTTCAGTTAAACATTAATTTTTTATAACAAAAAACAGGAACACCATTAAAAATGGAACATTATCAAGAGCGTAAGTTCAAAGACAAATATGAAGTAACATGAGATACTCATCTAGACACATTTCAAAGAAATATTTAAACAATGACACTAATACATATTAAAGGTTATTGAACAGTAAGCATTCTGCTCAGAACATTTAAAATCTGAAACATTTATCGTGGAAATTATTTTCAGGTTGACTAGCCCTTACATGTTAAAATGAAAGAAATGAAGGTAAGATTGACATAGTCTGGATTGGAAGGTTACAGTAGGGAGGAAGAACAACCAAAAGATTGGGGGTTCTAGTGTTAACTAGGAATAAATAAATAAATAAATATAATTCTAGAAGTAGAAGAGAATGAATGGAAGATTTCCTTTAATGATGTATTTCCCTGATTTCATAAATGAGATCATCATATACATGAATAAAAATGTTTGTTTCTATATTTTATTTTAAATCCCAATTAATTTTAATATTATTATGTATATTGATCTAGGGGATTTTCCTTGGTTTTAAAATTTGAATATGAGTAAATTGAGATTTTGTAAAATTTTATCTTATTATATTTGAATGTTCTTTCATTGTCTGAGAGAGTTCTTAGTTTGGCCAATATCTGTTAGTGAGAAGATTTATATAATATGAATTAAGTTTAATTGTTTAAATATTTATTTGACATGTCTCAAGGTGTATACAAGTTTAGTTCTTTTTTTATTAATTTTTTATTTTTACTCAATTGTTTTAAAGTAGTTATTTCAAATTTTGTATTCAAATTAATGTATTACTATTATATTTTCCTATTCCTGAAGTTGTAACCAATGAGATTATTCTTCTAAAAAATAAAGGGATTAAAACTGCAATAATTTTTTTCTAATTTAAATATTAAGAAATGATTTATTTAATTATAAAAGGATACTACATTTTCTTAACTAAAGAAATAAAACACGTTAAATACTTTCAAATATTGACTCTTTCAGTTTTTTGTCTTCGCCAATTGAATCAATAATTGATTCTTTCTTTGAGTAACTCCACTTTCATATCTTATTTTTAATACATTTCATAATTCTTTAGCATTACACAGTATATGACATGGCTTGCTCAGAAGATAATGTTATAGCTAATTACATACCTACTGCTATACCACTCTCAATAAAACCTTTCTACATGCCCAACATGGCCTATCCTCCAAACTCTAATTTTCTCTCTCACTTTCTCTCTCTCTTTCTCTCTCTCTTTCTCTCTCTCTTTCTCTCTCTCTTTCTCTCTCTCTCTCTCTTTTCTCTCTCTCTTTCTCTCTCTCTTTCTCTCTCTCTTTCTCTCTCTTTCTCTCTTCTTCCTCTCTCTTTCTCTCTCTCTTTCTCTCTCTCTTTCTCTCTTCTTTTCTCTCTCTCTTTCTCTCTCTCTTTCTCTCTCTCTTTCTCTCTTCTTCTCTCTCTTTCTCTCTCTTTTCCTCTCTTTCTCTCTCTCTTTCTCTCTCTCTCTTTCTCTCTCTCTTTCTCTCTCTTTCTTTCTCTTCTTTCTCTTTCTTCTCTTTCTCTTCTCTTTCTTTCTCTCTTCTTTCTTTCTCTTTTTTCTTTTCTCTTTCTTTCTCTTTCTTTCTCTTCTTTTTCCTCTTCTCCTTTTCTTTCTCTCTCTCTTTCCTCTTTCTTTCTCTCTCTCTCTCTTCTCTTCTGCTCCTCTCGCTTCCTTTCTTTCTCTCTTTCCCTCGCCTGCCTTTTCCTCTCTCGCTCTCTTCGCTCTCTCTTCTCGCTCTCTTCTCGTCTCTGCTCTCGCTCTCTGTTCTCTCTGCGCCTCTTCTCGCTCTCTGTCTCTCGCTCTCTCCGCTGCTCTCTGCCTTGCTCTCGCGCTGGCTCTCTCGCGCTCTCGATCCCTCGCGGGTCGTGCGGTAATTCAACACTGCGAGTTTGGCGATAACAAACTGACGAGTGAAAAGGATCAGACGAAAGGCAACTTACGAGTGTTACTACAGTAGGAGTTGTCCAAACGATCTACAGAAAATAAGTCGTGTCTTGAAGAAGAGTCTCCAGTCCCAGTTTTTACCGTGGCTAGTGAGCAGTGACAGTGTGTTTTACCCAGTAGCTGCTGTTATTACCAAATTTTGTTCGCGATTGTGCTTTTTATAATGGCATCATCATCCACCAGTGTGTCGGGTAGGCCCCTGAGAGGACAAGCGCGTGAAATCTTTTATCGAGTGGTTCAGTACTTTCGCCAGCTCAAAATCACATTAAATTTGCGTGATGGAAATGTAGTGCAGATGGCGAGTGATGCGACAGGTATTTCGGAATCCACAGTGAAGACTGTAATTATGCAAGGGCTTGAAGTGTAGCGAAGTGTCAGCTCACATTTTAAACTCCCAAAGGAAAGAAAATGGAGAGAACAAAACTGATAGATGTGGATTCATTCACAGATTCTGCTATAAGGTAGAAAATTCATAATTTTTACACTGTAAAAAAAGAATGTCCTACTATTGGAAAGCTATTAACAGCACTGTAGGACGAAGTTATTGACTGTGGCAGAGAATTCCTCAGAATGCGTTTACGGAAGCTTGGTTTCAAGTGGAAAAGATGCCAGTCCAATAGAAAACTCTTTATCGAACGCTCCGATAGTGTGATATGGCGTATGCGTTACTTACAAGAAATCCGTAAGAACAGGGAAGAAGGGTTTTATATAGTGCATATCGACGAAACATAGGTTCAGGCATCACATAGTGTAACATTGTGTTGGCAGTCTGAGAAAGAAATTGGAGTTAAAACAAGAATAAGGAAAGGACAAAGATTAATTATTGTTCATGGGGGAGGTGAAGACGGGTTTGTCGTTGATGCCTTGTTGATAGTCTCATCGGAACAAAAAACAGGAGATTATCACGCGTCAAAAAAATCTGTAGTAGAATCGCTTAATAATCATGGAGTTGCTTTTGATCCATTAGTCACCAAAGCCCAGTTATTACAAATAATTCAAAGTATACCCACTGAAAAGCGATACGTCGTTGATCAAACAATTATTGAACATGGCCACATTCCTCTCCGCCTTCCACCGTACCATCCAGATCTACATTCAATAGAACTTGTTTGTGGATTTATAAAATGGCGCGTGGCAGCAGAAACAATTGGTGCATCCTTAAAAGAAAAGGAAACGCAGAGAAGCGTTTGCACAATACAGTTCTGAACAATGGACGAAATGCTGCGAGCATGTGCAGGGAATAGAAGCTTTCATATAAGCATTCAATGTGAAGGACCAAGACATTGATGAATTTGTCATTTCTTTGGACACTCCTGGGAGTGCGAGTTCTTCTTCTGAGGACGGGGGCAGTGATGACGAGTGACGGTCAGTGCGATCGCTGCGTCTCGCAGTCGCCTCTCCTTGTCGCCTACGCACTTCATTATCGCCGAGAGGGGAAATCTCAGTTCCCGCAGGGTGGGGGCAGCCTCCGAGACTTCACCAAAGGTACGTCCGCCGTCCGCTGTTTTTTTTTGTTTTTTGTTTTTTGTTTTTTTTTGCGAGCGGTTCAGCTATAGAAGTGTTATGAGTGTTATTACAGCCGAGACCAAAAGTTAAAAATCGAGGCAGAGCGTAGCGGAACTGAGATTTTTAATTTGGACGAGACAGTAATAACATTGTAACATTTCGTGGTATGTTCAGTATTTTATCGGTGACCATAAAATCTCACGAATTTTGCGAAAATTTACATTACTGCAATAGTAAATATACTATGTGATCAAAAGTATCTTGACAACCCTAAAAAAAATACGTTTTTCATCTTAGGCTGCCACCTAGCGTCAAGTACGAATTCTCCACGACATCAGTAGTCATTATAAATCGTGCAACAACAGAATGGGACGCTCCGTGGAACTCACAGACTTCGCACGTGGTCAGGTGATTGGGTGTCACTTGTGTCAGAAGTCTGTACGCGAGATTTCCACACTCCTAAACATCTCTAGCTCCACTGTTTCTGATGTAATAGTGAAGTGGAAACGTGAAGGAAAATGTACAATACAAAAGCGTTCAGGCCTACCTCGTATGTTAACTGACAGAGACATTTGAAGAGAGTCGTAAAGAGTAATAGGCAGACATCTATCCAGACCATCACACAGGAATTCCAAACTGCATCAAGATCCACTCCAAGTACTATGACAGTTAGGCGTGAGATGAGAAACCTTGGATTCCATGGTCTAGCGGCTGCTCATAAGTTACACATCACGCACGAAAATGCCAAACGCCGTCACGCTTGGTGTAGGGAGCGTCAACAATACACGATTGAACAGTGGCAAAACGTTGTGTGGAGTGACGGTACACAATGTGGCGATCCGATGGCTGGGTGTGGGTATGGCGAACATCTGCCAGCGGGGGTAGAGCCGACAGTGAAATTTGGAGGTGGTGGTGTCATGGAGTGAGCGTGTTCTTCGTGGTGGGGGCTTGGACCCCTTGTTGTTGTGCGTGGAACTATCACAGTACAGCCCTACATTGATATTGTAAGCACCTTCTTGCTTCCCGCTGTTGAAGAGCACTTCGAAGATGGCGATTGCATCTTTCAACACGATCGAGCACCTGTTCATACTGCACGGGCTGTGACGGAGTGGTTCCACGACAATAACATCCCTGTAATGGACTGGCCTGCACAGAGTCCCGACTTAAATCCTATAGAACACCTTTGGGATGTCTTGGAACGCCGACTTCGTGCCAGGCCTCCCCGACCGACATCGATACCTCTCCGCAGTGCCAGTTTTTTATGTCAACATAGTTACGAACCATTTCATTGAGTATGCTTTGATATTATTCTGCCTGCTATTTACTTCCATCTTATATACAACATATTAATTTAAAATTTCAACATTTCCTAATTCATCACAAAAATACGCATAACAAAAAAGAAAAACATTACACACTAGTATATACAAAATTCTATTTATAATTATTTATTCATTGTCAAGAATATCTAGTCATGCGTATCGTCCCTTTTATATGGCTTAATATTTCTGTAGTTGTATGCCCCCATTTTTTTACCATTTTCATCCTGTTCAATTACATTAATTTCGATATGCTCATGTTTTTTATTCTCTTTGAATTTTCGTGGATAGCTATTTCCTATCTTTTTATTTTCAATCTTAGCACCATTTCCCCTCTCATCCTTCCCTTCTAAACCATAATTTCCTTGGCAGTTATAATTATTTATTAATTTTCCCATTCCATTATTATTTACATTCATCATATTGCTATCTCCATTGTTGTTAATCAGTTCACATTCGCCATTTAATGTCTGATTGAAGCGACTTAGCCGTTCAATCAAATCTTCCGAATCTACTGGCATAGCATTCCATAATAAATTCTGGATACTGACTGGTAACTGACGAATAATAATTCTTATTAATTCATTTGTATCCGCCCTTTCTTCGCAAGCCTTGAATGCAGCAATTTTACGTGTCGCGAAATCGCACATGGTTTCCGCCCCACCTTTTCTATATCTTTTGCTCATTAATTTATATTTTAAGTCGAATTTGTGACTTTCATTCCAATACCGTTTTAAATATTTCTCTTTCCACTCTTTATAATTTACTGGTTCCGGGACTAATGACATTAGCCAATGATGTGCTTTGGCTGACATCGCCTGTTCGACAATATGCAACTTTAATCTTTCAGGGATGTTATTGATCATAAAATAACTTTCTAGCTTTGCAATAAAGGACCAAGGTTGCTCTTTAATATCTCCGTGGAATTTTAAATGGCTTGGTAAAACTATAGCTGATGCCGAAGTTATTATGCTTCCCTGCGTACGTGTCATTACTTCATTTTCTAATTTATCTATTTTGTCTCTTTTGATATCTGATATTTGTTTCCCGGACACAGATTCTTGCAAAATTTCTCAACCCCTCTTGTATCTGCTGTTCTAATTTGTTATCCGAATCTACCATTTTTAATTCTATATTTTCTATTTTATCACCATGTTGCTGCGATATTCTGTTTAGATGATCTACGCGTGATTCGACGTTCGTCAATTTTTCGCATTGTTGGTCTTGAGAATGTCCTAATGCTATAACATTTTCCTTTAAAATGATAACTTTATAATTAATTTTGTTGAAAGATTCTTTTAGCTCTATCTGTATTTGATTTGCTTGTCAAGAAAAGATTCCATCTTTAAATAAATATTACTAAATTCAGTTGATGTATCCGCCCGTAACTGCGATATTTTCTTACGTATTTCCTTACGAAAACTCTTAAATTCTTGTGCCTGATTATTCATTTCTAGCTTTATATTCTCTAATTTAGCGTTATTATCTTCTAATTTTGCATTTATTTCCGAAGTCATTCTATCTAATTTAACATTATTATTTTCAAATTTTGCATTCATTTCCGAAGTCATTCCCTCCAATTTAACACTATTATTTTCTAATTTAGTATTCATTTCTGCTAACATCTTGATAATTAAATTACTAGGGTCAGTATTGTCTAATGGTGCTACCATTTCTCCCTTTTCTTGCGGTTCTACCTCAACTAATTCTCGCGAAATTTCTCCTTCAGGATTAGTATTAGTAGCCGCCATGTTATCTACATTGAAGTTTTCGAGAGGTACTTTCTTACTTCTAGTATCCATCTTTAAATTTCAATACAAATGAAAATTTCTCTAATAATATTAAATTCTTATTAAATGAATGAAATGGTTTCGGCTTCACTTATAATTACAAGCTGATTTCATGTGTCAATCCATAAATTTCAGATTTCTTTATAATCGACTAGTTTATAATTTATAAGCACTAATATTAAACATACCGCATTTTGTTATAAATTATAACAAAATTCGCCCCGCGTTGGGCCAGCCATTTTGAAACGCTCACCGTTTCTGTCAAATTATTTCTGCAACCGGTTTCCGAATTTATATCATTTTTTTGGGCGCCAGGAATGGGTTGCGATTTTAAATTTTCCGCAAACACATCTAAAGGGAAATAATTATCCTACTAGCTCTGCCGGTTAGGTTCTTACGAAAATAATCGTCGCCGGTACTTACTTTCTTCCTAGCAAACGATCATTCGATCCGCTCTCCATACGGTAGAAGCGAGGAATCTGAAATTTGTTTCTGGAAATAAATGATTAAACTGTGGGTTGCACAAGATGCTAAAGAAATGATAATCAGCTTTTCTTTTTCAGAATGAGAACGTTAAGTTTATTTATCGATTAATTCTTTTTAACATGAAATGTCACCTTGGCCATGACCGATCGTAAAAATTGCTATAGCGCTATTATTCTTACTATTTTAGATATCCATGCGCTCTTGGACGATGAGGCCAGGAAGAATCCACCGCTCCGACCAATCTTCTTCTTGTTCATTCAACTCTCCGGGTTTTTGACAGATCAACTTATTAATTGTTTCCCTAATTGTTTCACAAAATATAAAGTTCATTCCCTAAACAACAAGATATGTCTCGAACCTCTCTTCCCTGCTCTCACGTCCGTATTTTCTTCAAGTCCGATTTGCGCACTCCCGGTGCCAGAATTATTCAAACGCCCCAAATAGAATTACGCCCACAAAATATTTGTAAGTCCTCACTGCTCAATTATTTCCCGCAAAATTCCACCAAGTCCCGCATCATCTTTACAATAACCTTGCATAGATGTGTACGGTACACGGCTAAAGCTCCCTCTCCAATATTAAAAAATTCAACCCTCGATAACTTTCATACATTCTTGTCTCTTGTTTTACAAAACAATCTCGAGTTTCCTTCTACGTCATACCCCATTAACAGTTTACCACCAATCCTACATGTCCTTATATCACAATCTTCTGTCCGTTACTTGCCGCGCTATGTTTATTTACTTCCGCTTCCCTGGTTGCAAAGAACGCCCTGGCTGCATGCCTATGCCCTCAACATTTACACTTTCTACGATGAATTTAATATTTTTTGTCCCCAATTCTCATCAAAATGTTGTGTGACAGTCTGTGACATATGTGTGTATATATATATATATATATATATATATATATATATTTATATATATATATAATTGGTTGGAGAATTTTTCTTTTCCGGTTTTTTTATATATATATATATATATATATATATATCTAATATAAATAAACATACATTTATTTGTAGACAATATGGTGGACCATGTATTACGAAATATCACGAGAGCTAGAGCTTAGCAACGACCGTGAATAAACAATGTAGTTTTTGTTTTTTCTAAATGCATTAAGAGCTTTGGATGCCGAAAGTAGAAAATTTAGGATTGGGCGAAGAAGTTTAGATGATGAAAAGGTCAGCTACACCAAAATATAACGAACGTATGGATTGGCTGGGTGAGAGAAGGACGGTCAAATGTTATGAAAAAAATGAAGGTAGTTTAATACGAAGTCTTCGAGGGATGAATCATGCAGGAAGATTTCATTCTGCTCGGCATTGCGCTTCTGAACTGATCGTAGGTTCGTGAGAGGGAACGAGTACAAACTAGATAGAATTGGGTTATCAGTGAAATTTTAAGGACAGTGAATGATATTGCAGATATTTTCATGTGGAAGCAATATTGATGTATAAATTGGAACTTTGTCGGGAGTGGTAATCGAGTTCGGGACTATGTCATAGGACGTAATCGGGACTGATAATTTTGATAGTTTGAGACCAGCTTGGATAGGGGCAGAAGAGGATTTCTTGGAACTTTGGACTACGGCAAGCTCGCAAGATATTTCGACTGAGAAGTCTACGAGGGACATCAACGAAGAATAGATAAGTTAACCGCGATATAAAATTGTAAATTGAAAGATATCTTGATCAAAGGCCTAACTTAAATTCTCTAAATTGTTGCTAAAAAGGTAAAAATAAACTTTGTTGAATTTTGTTCTTTAGAAAAGAAAGTGATCTTTCATTTAGTCAATCCAAACAGTAATGAACTAGGAATAGAAACATTCTATTTCAGATTCCCAGCTGCGCTGTATAGTCGGCGGATCCTATAATCCATGATAAAGGTAATAAGGATTATAATATATCGTGACCCATTGACCCAGCAAGCCGGACGCTAAGATCTTTGGCAGATATTAATGTAGAGAGAGGAAATTTTGTATATCTCAATATATATATATATATATATATATATATAATGTGTATACATAATATATTGTGACTTCATGGGATTGGACAACCCCATAACGCCACCATCAGCTACGAAAAGAAGCCCACGAACAGAGAGGAGTAGGGTACGCGGCGGAGCGATGGCTTGTAGCGCGCCATCTACCCACAGCTTTTCGAACTCTGACGCCCGAACTAGCGAATAATGTTTTTCCTGGAGGTCACGAAAAGAGGAGAATATTCACCCCTCCAAAAATTTCCTTAGGCGCGAGTACCATAAGTATCGCGGCGCGCCTCGAAGGAGCTTCCTGATTGCAGCAGCGACGGTGACTAGACTGTGTTCTGAAGGCGATTGTAACTTGATAGCATAGGAGTTTATTTAACTTGATAGTTAAAAGTTAGCTTTAGAAGCGTATCAACGAAAGTGATGTAATTGAAAAGTGGAGTGCACGAACATTCTTCGCATTAACATTCACAATATTTGAGAGAGCAAGTGAAGCGATTGTTTGACTTCGAAGTAATTTCAAATTTGTAAGATTCACGCAGTAGGACATTAACTAAATCCAGCATCTGAGACCATCATATTGCACTCTGAGACCACACACGCCCAATGTGTGATAGGTAGGCCGAGTATTTAAAGCATAACTTCAGCAGCATTAATTGTTCGAGACTGGAAGCGCGAACAAACTTGTACGAGGCGCGGCAGAAGAAGGACGACCCCAGGAAGAGCGAAGCGTAGGTGAGAAAGATTTGGACTGGAACGAGAATCGTACGAGTCCGGAGAACGGGAGAAGAGTGTGGAAATTGTAGGCGTAGCGGAGTCCAGAGTTCGAGGGAAGGAAACTGGTAACGTCGTGGGACAGAAAGCGGAGACGGGTGGCAACGCGAGGTTGCGAGCGGCAGAAAATCCCCAAGGTTACCTACAGGCGAGCGATGCGGAGCTGTTGAGGTAAAAGAACTGACAACTTTTATGCGGCGATCAGTTGGGGAAAGAGAATAGCAGTAATTATACGACAATTCGTATTCAAAGTGGGTGAAAAGTCCAGAATAGGTGGGAGAAGTATTCCGAACGATGTGAGTGGCAGTTTCAAGTTCATTTACTGCGCGTGTTATTGAATTCATTCAACGAGGTTATACCTTGTACAATTTTACTTCAATAATTCATGCCTTTCACAGGTAGTACAGTTGATGTAATCTGGAAAAGTCATAGTTTATTGTATTGTGTTAAAATTAATTGCTTTCTGTGATATGTAAAGGTGTCAGATTTAAGTAACATGTATGTTACGTTTTATTGTTTTTTCTCTTTAAAGTTAACAGTGTTATGGTGAGTGCGAAGCCCAAGGCTAGCACCTCTGAACGGGATACCTTAGAACAAGTGTAAAACTCGTTTTAAAAGCCGTGCACAGAAAAACTAGAGAGTAGAAAGAGTAAAATAATGTAGTTGATAAAAAATTCAGAAAGAGGAATGAGCAAATTGTGAATTGTAGTTGGTGAAAGTGTGTTGAGGCAGTCGAGGTGACGCCAATTTTTTTTGTTTTGCTTTGTTTTCTGTTTTTTTTTCAGTGACCATCTATTTAAAGTGCATAATCCTATTATATAATTGTGCCACTGTAATTTTTCATTGAATATATGCTCATTTTATTCGTATTTTATCTGATTCATTGTGTCAAGGGTTCAGACCTTTCTCATACCCAAAAGATCCAGCTTCCTGAGAATTTTAAGGTCACTTCACGAGCATTCATATTATCACGTTCTCCCCACGTACGGAAGGTAGAAGGTGGGTGTGTTAGATTATATATATATATATATATATATATATATAATCTAACACATATACATGTGTTATAATATAAATACACATATACATGTACATAATATACAAATATAATGTATGTATAAACAATATTCGTATACCGTGGTTCGAAAACTACCGTGGTTCGTTCCCCAAACCAATGTGAATTACTTCTGAATTGTTTGAATATGATGTTTTATACATCGCCATGTTTTTTCCTTAACAAACATTTGACTTGCGATGATTCGATTATTGTTTACGTTACTAAGGATGTTAAATTTCTTAACATACAGGTAGGTACAAGTGCGCTTAACATACCTGCAGGGTTGCATGTTAACAGAGGTTAAAGACGCATGTGACCGATAAAAATAATGCACATACCTTATCATTTCTCTCATTCCATTTGTTTCAATTAATTTTTATCCCCTTCACAATATAATTGCTTTGATTTAATTACTCTAGACAACATAATTATTACTTGTAATTCTAGCCTTGATACTCTAAACAATCCAATTATTACTTTTAATTCTACTCTTTATACTCTTTTTAATATTCTTCTTTTGGTTCTTATTAACATTTTAATGGACCACACCCTGCAACAAAATTGTTGTAAATATGTTGTACCTATTTTTTCAATACAGTATTCAGGTCTATCTTTAAATTCATTTATGCCTTATTGGCATATTGACGTGGCGAGGTCTATTTGTCTGAAGCGTGGGGGAGGGGGGAGTGTGAATATTGCAGGATGTTCTGTTTTTAAATGCTCAAAACTGCGCTAATTTTTTGGATATATTTTAATTTTTTAAAATAAATCCCCTGAATTCCCTTTAAACAATATTAAAATGCTCTAGAAATCTTGGTTTGGCGACAAAACTGAAATTCAATCATTCCAATAAACGTGAAATGAAATAATTATTTTAAGATCCCTTTGGTATTCGGTTATAATTCGTTGATTATAATCGTAATGAATGAAGAAGCAATAATAATTGCTTGTTCTGCAAGGTAGCTCACCCTTTCTGAGCAGTCGTTGCCATTTCAGCATTGCACGCATCGAAAGGATGTTCCAAACTATCGCGAGCCAAACTCGGCGCCCACGGGTCTAGAGGCACTGTGTAAAAAAATAGGCCGAGTATCACAAGATTGAAATTTGTGTATCTGACGCCCACGGGCTGCACCTGGGGTTACACTCTCAATCTTGCCGTAACACATCAGCTAATCTATTTATTTATTTATTTATTTTACGTCAAAAAAACCGTTAAAAACTGCGTATGACGTGCTATGGGGAAACGTGAATTGTGTGCACATTTTCAAAAATTCTGTGATCCCTACACTAAGTCATATACTACTTAAATTTTGAATTTTGAAAGGGAGAAAAAAAAAACAAAAAAACTCCCATGTAATAAAATCTATTTTCAAGGATAAATGCGCAATAAATTTTGAATTTTGAAAGGGAGAAAAAAAACAAAAAAACTCCCATGTATAAAATCTATTTTCAAGGATAAATAAGCAATAAATTTTGGCTCTTCCTGCCGCGTCAACATGGAAACGATAATTTGAATAATTGTATTTCCCACTGAATTCTAGAAGACGTGCACAGAAAATGAAGTTACATTTATGTCCAGAAGCAAAACAAGGGGCCATCTCAGCATTTGCTCAATGGATCAGGGAAACTGGACGAAAAACCTGATCGAGATGGGGGTTCAGGGAACCCTCTCCGAACCACCGGAACCGAGACTACTCTACCAGACTATAATAAACTGGCGTTGAACTTGAATTTTGACCTGTGTGTGGGTTTGCAGGAATGGCATCTTTGGCCGGTACCGTTTTCTAAATAAAGCCCCTGCGATATCTCTGAGCTTGAACCCGTCTTCTTTTCCAGGGCCGCGACATCAATCAAATCGATTCGCGAAAATCAATGTTGGTGAAAATCCTGGTTTAGCCGCTGGCGTTGTTCACAGACAGACTGATTTATGTTTTGCCGTCAATCGATTTTTAGGTATCAAGGCCCCACTAAAAATGGATTCTGACGACATAACGTGTTTAAGGAAGTAATTTATCACACAGAAAAATAATATTTATCCACTTTTTCGTTACCAGGGCTTGGTATATGCGTTTCTGCCGAAAAATCGCCGTTTCCCCCCCAGCAGCAATACTTTTTCTATATTGTGCAAGCAGTATGCGAGAAATAACTAGTGGTGCTGCAGAGACTTTCTCGTACCAATTATGTAGTTTTATGATTTCTTAAGTCTGAGCTAACGTTTGCTAACTCCATCTATTGTTCATTTTTTCACATTACCTCAATTTTTGGTCATCTAATGGTAGAAGAACAATAAAGAAGAGTAAAAATATATGCAAATGTTCTATATGCAAATATTTGTTGAAAAAGTTTGAGCCGTTTTTGAGGAAACGTAGTTTGAGCGTTTCTGAAAATGTGCAATTTTAAACTTATTTTCACTAAAAACATTTAAAGTTTTGAGAAACGTCATCGGAAATCATTTCAAATACTTCTACTCACAAATGCAATTGTGAAAATAATAACGATGTGAGATATATTTAAAAAATACATACATCTCGTTAGTTCTTGTTTTAATATTAAACTAGTGGTGCTAAAACAGTACATACTTTCTCGCCTTTAGAAATAGTTATGTAACACTATTTATACCACAATTTCTCTCCGAATTGACACATCTTCATCATTTTTTGTAAAACTCATTACCTATCGTACAACATTTGGTGCAAAAACGAAATATTTTCAAGGAAATATCAACACAAGTTGACAATTATAACTACTTTTCATAACGTAAATTATATCCCAACAATAAGACGTTAATCACAAAAATTATCTCCCGAGTGATTGTTGCATTTCAATCTAATATTCCCTGAAGGGTAGCAATTTTTATTTCATATATTTTAAATAAGTTTTAAATAATTTCTGAATGATTAATGTGTAAATATATAACATGTCGAATGAAAGAAACAAAGAAGTATGAAATAATACACAAATTCTAACTTACGAAGCATCCAACTGCATAGAATTACGTTCACGAAGCGCAGTAAATTCGGAGCGGGCGATTACATTTGTCATCAAATTATAAAAAATACTCATCTTTTCAAAAAAAATTAACACGACCTTATTTGAAGATATGTTTTTGAGAAACATATTTCATTAAAAACTGTATCTTCACAATTATAGTTGTAGGAACACGCCCAGTTATTATTAATTAAAATTTAAAAAAATCGGGCATTTCAACGAAAATGAGACGGGCGGATGATTGGCCGTCAATCGATTTTTCGCTATCAAGGACCCACAAAGCGGGGATTCTGTCCACACTACGTGTTAGAGGATTTTTTTCAAATTTAGCATCTGGATTTATCCAGTTTTTTCGTTGTCAGGGCCCTGTAATAAGTTTTTCTGTCGAAAATTTGCCGTTTTTTCCCCGCAGCAGTACATAACATTCTCTCTACCGTGATGGTGGTAGCGAGAAAGTAAAAATCTAATTTGAAGTTTGTTTATGATGCAGACACGTTTGCTCTTACTTAGGAACGAAAATTTTTTTAGTCTTCAGATGTTGGTAACCACGCTTTGTTGGTACTAAAAAAATGTGAAGATTATTTTAATTATTTCCAGGTGCGTCTACTGATATATGGTAATTAGTCCCGTAAGTGTCGTGTATGATGGCTGGATGTGGCTACGATCTTCCACCGCAGAATGGCGAGTTCCGGAGCGGACCTACACGTCTGCTTGCTCTGGGGAAGTTCTTCCCCATCCAAGTATTTCCCACCAGCGGGACACCGCCCGGCTGGGACAAGCTCTAAGCTCCCGTTTGAACTCTCAACTTGTGATCTATTGTAGTGCATGTTAATGTAAGTGTATGTAAGTAAGGGGTAATGATAGGACAAGGAAGCGCAAAGAAATATCGCGCGCGGTCCGTGGCCGTTTCTTATGGTATTGTTCCGGCATACACCTATTAGTGATCGGAGAAAGCACGGAAAACTACCAGACAGCAGATTTTACTTCCGCCGTCTGCTATGTCACATACAGTACTTATAGGTTTTTGGACAAAAATAAATAAATTCGAAAAACGTGATTATTAATCAGACGAAATTTATCTCTTTTCAACATAATATGGTTTTCTTGAATGAGAGAGGGACACTAGAGCGGAGCATTGCTTATTTGATGAAGTACACCAGTGATGCTATCGAACAGCACAGACGTTTTCATAGTAGTTTGTTTCTATCGTTGAGTTGGGATTGGAATTTTTGGCTTTGCAACAACCTCTTTCCAGTTACCATCTATCCTTGCCTAAAAATCTACTAGCGTTTTCCGCAGTACCTAACGCTCTCCCGAGGACAATTCTCAATGAAGAGGTCATAATCATGGAGAAACAATCACGAGGTTTGTCGCCCATAATTTTCCCCTAGGTTGCTGCTACGATTAGAGGCAAGGCGTCGTTTATATTGTATATTGTCAAAATATTTTAATTACATGATTCGCTGACAGATCGTCGATTGTGTTGTTTCCATGTCCAGACATTTCTATTCTAGACAGTACGAGTAATGTAAACATTGAACATTTTAATGCATTAGTAAAATATGAACTATTAGCTGACATAACCTTATTTTTTCACAGTGACAGGATAGCTTTGTTCTGAACTGTCGACTATTAAGTAAATACAATAGGTGTAATTGCTTGTAAAATACTTGAGACGACAACGTACGGAAGATAATCGTAGTACGCGAGACCTCAGCAGAATTAACAGGGGCCCCTAATAGACTTCTTGTCGCCCCCTGAGTGTCCGCTACACCATCACCAATCATCAAACGCTGCTCTTGGTAATGGTCATCACTCGTCCCTTCAGCCATATTCGCTTTACATCTCAGCCTCGTCCTGCCCGATGTCTCCCCGCCCAGAGAGCGGGAGACTCGAGAACGGATCCTCTGGATAGAAGAATCAGGCAATCTGTAGTGATGAGCTCACTCCAGTTGTGTGGCTAGTCGTGCAATTGTTTGGTGTCTTCTACAACTGTGTGGCAACGACCCAACCACAAGATAAAAGGTTTAGAGACCCAATATCCCTAGCTTCTGTTTTTGGATATGTTCTTTTGCGGACTCCGGAGAGACCTTTCCAGCAGGGCAATAGCCGTGTTTCGCGCGTTTAACCCATCAAAATATTTGCAAACATTCCCGGCCCGACCGATCTTCGTGACTTTCCATCGGGGATGTGCGAAACTAGATCGCCATGTGGCCCAGTTGAGTCACGCTTCACATTCCATTCCGCTGGACGAAATCTCTCCTCCCCCACCGTTTCCATGCAACAATTGTGGCGTGCGCAGCTTCTCGCGGGAGAAAGAGAGAGAGAGAGAGAGAGGAGAGAGAGAGAGAGGCGGGGCTCGGCGAGGGGAGGGAGGGGACGCCGGGCGATGCCTCTCCGTTGAGTCAGCGCCGCTAAACATAGCGCGCAGGGGAGGGGCGGGGCGGGGGGGGGAGGCGCCATTCAATCGGCGTCGGAATGCGGGCGCTGCGCGGGCCATCCTTTCGCCTCAACTCTCAGCTTCTATTTCTGACTCTCCGCTATTTCCTCTCGACCGACAAGACGAATCGAATATGGGCGCAATGTTAAGTTCTTTTCGCAGAAGATGACGGAATATGATTTTTTCTTTCGCAGGAACTACGGCTGCACATCTCTTACCAAAACGGCACCTGACTCTCAAAAGAGAAGTTTGTTGTTATGACGCTGCGAAGAGGCGAAATTGCTCATGTGCTCGTAGTACCGGCGGAAAACATGAGAGTTAGTGATGTTACATCATAGCACGGACGTTCTGTATTATTTCAAAGAGTTATGTAGAATGACAGGAAAAGGAATTCCATCTATTTCCGCCCTGCGGCTGAGCGTACGTCTGTCTACTCTATTGTATCTACGCCCCGCACCACCCTGCTCCATCCCTCTCTGCCGTGCTCTCATCTGGAAATTACTTGTGTTCCTGACTTTCTCACTAAAAAACTATTTATAGTTTTTATGGTGGTTTCCGCCCTCCAGTTCCACTCACTTAATAAGCAACATTAATGAACAAATCTAAACATAAAATACATTTACTCACGTATGTTCATTTTGTGAAATTCATGTATTATACCAATACTTTCAATCAATTGCCAAATTGTAAAACTTACTCTTTTTCTTCTTTGTTTTTTTTTCTCGCGTATTTATAAAGAAAAGTTAAAATTTTCTTTTTACTTCAATTATACTTCTTGCTCTCGTGAATTTAAATAATAATTTCTTCACCATCCAAAGGTACACTTTCACTCTTCACTATAATAAATCACTTCCCTACAAAATTTATTCATTTGTCACAGTTTCAGCAGAACACTAAATAATTCTTAATATATTTCACATTCCTCGTCCCCCCAAATACGTTATAATCATGCTTAATTTACTACCACTAACCCAGTAACTATTTCATGCAGAATACATGTGTGCATTGACACCTTTTTTAGAATATCAAGCACATCCGTCAGCAAAATGATTTTTTTTTTCAATATTTCATGTATATCAATATCATCAATGTTACTTGTATATATAGAGTGAGTAAAAACTGTCATTCTCTTTCTTAAATACGAAAATACCATATTAGACAATTGAAAGTAAAAATCAATAAACAGTTCTCTCCAATGAGGTTATAGCGTATTATTACCTCTTTGGTCTTTCCTATATATTATAGACTCGCAATTTTGTGCATAGATGAACTCAATCGTAGATCTCAGTCATCATCCTCTGGTGGAGTGCAGCTAAACAATTGCATATTGATGCACTCTTGAATTTGTGATGTAATGCTAGGCGAAAAAAGTCCAGAAAAGTAATTATTTTGTAAATATATTAAGATTTGTGATTGTAAATCATAGCATATATTCTACAGACCTATAAAGGAAGTTAGCACAAAAGTTTTATCGGTATTGGTTCAGTAGATTGAGAGATTATCACGCTGTAAGTCAACGCACTTCTGTCTTTATATATTAGTATAGATATAGATAGATAGAGATATACGAGGCCGTTCAAAAAGTTCCTGGAAGAGTAGTCCAGATTGATAATGTTATTACCTATGACAATGTTAGCCTAACCACATTCGACCTTTGCGCACCAAACACTTGCTCCATTGTTCCTGCCATTGTTGGAATCAGAGTTAGAAAGCTTCTTTTGGCACCTGTCGGAGTTTAGCTGTCGGATTGGATTTCATATTCTCCACAGTTGCAAAACGCCCCCCCCCCCTGCGAGGCACATTTTCAGAGTAGGGAAAAACCAGTAATTTCTGGGAGCGAGGTCCGGACAGAACGGTGTTTGAGGGAGGACAAAAATGTTCTCAGCGAGGAATTTCTGCACAACAAGCGATGTGCGGTTTGGCGCGTTATCGTGATGCAGGCACCACTTTCCTTGCCACTTGGCCCGTCGCGTCCTTCGAACTGCATCACACAAACTCTGCAAAACTTGCACATAGAAATTTTCAGTTACAGACTAACTAAGCCATGGTGTGGCAGGGCCGATAGCGTCTCTGAAGCCGATTTACCCAGATGAACTTCATGTTCGCACGCTGCACAGTGAAATTTTGGCCAACTAGCTGGAAAAAATTAATTTTTTTACTAAACTGAAATAGTAAAATTGTTATATTTCTGGGTAGTAGTATGTTCCGACTATGTAAACACGTTGTTAGTTTTCTCTTGAAGGTCACATAAACCCCATGGTACATGTTCAAAAACGTCATTCGCCGGGAAAATACATATTTGTTATCGTTCAGAAATTCGAACATGACTCGCTGTCGGGAGGAGAATTCTAGCGACCGTCTGCTCTGATCGGTTGTTTTCCGTAGTTTCTCTGATCAACACCAGGCGAATGCCGGAGCAGTACCCTATCAAACGGGCCACGGACCGCGCGCGATCTGTCCTTCCTCTTCCTTCTCCTATGCTCTCCCCTTACACATACACACTTACACTAACATGCACTACACTACCACATATTCCGGGAGACCGGTCGGGAGCTTAGAGCTTGTCCCGGCTGGGGCGGTGCCCCGCTGGTGGGAGAGTCCTCGTTAGGGGGAAACCCCACTAGCCGTCGGTAGGTCGGCGCCGGATCTCACCATCCAGCGGGGGAAGATCACCGCCATCTCCCGAGAAAAAACATGCATTACATTAACGTGACTAATGACCAAAGCAGTTGACGTGCCCGGAAACACGAAAAAATCAATCAATCAATCAATCGAACATGACAAGAGAGAGTAGGAGAAAATAAAGCGAATGTGGCGAAAAAGAACTAGAAAAACGTCAAGAGTAGACACAAATATGGATTTACTCCATAGGCTGCTAATTAGCTCAGATCCATTCATTTTGATTTTACGGGCCCAAACTACAACTGCACCCCAAAAAGTGGAACCTGGACTTTTAGTTCTATTAGAATCAAGGAATGAGGCAAAAGAGACGTATACTTCAAAGAATCACTATTAGAAGAATACACAAGTAGTAATTCAAACTAAGTAGTAAATATTTGTTGTACAATCCCCTCATTGTATTTTTGTGTTTATTTTTCATTGACAGCTTTTTATTCTTGTATACTTTCATTTTATTTCTCTTGCAGAGTATATTTCATAAAATTCAAATATTATGTCCAAAAATATTAAACAAATGTAAGTATTCAAATTTCCCAAATATTTTAAAAAATATTTCGTAAAAATTTAAGTTCTACAAGCAAATTTGTTTATTTGTACATTGTTTACATAACAGACCTCCAAAAACTACGAGAAATACATTTGAAAGAGTTATTAATTTTTTCCTCCTAGATCGTCAAAATTGCTCACTGTGCGCTGTTCAAACTGTGACATTACGCCGACGGACTACCACTCACCTCCACGTGGCACGGAGCAATGACACCACTTCGCACGTAAACATGTCCAGACCAATGTTGCCCTGCGCGAACGTACCCAGCCCCCAGAAAGTGAACTCGTCTTATCGTTTTTTTAGACGGTAAGGCAATTTCGGGAACTTTTTGAAAGCTCTTCGTATACACACACGAACTTCCTTCCCTTTGCGTAATATTACAGCTTCTTTCCCTGGAGTATAATGGAGGAATTTATTAAACAATATGAAGCACACATTATGTTGAGTAAACAAATTTAATACAAAATGTTTTAACCCTTTCATCGAGAAAAATAATTTATTTCTTACAAAGGAAATTGTTGTTTTCAAAATCGGTCTTGAACCTGTTTCTGGTTTCGAAAGTTATTGGCAACACATCAGTAGTGGCTGGTGCTTAGGTTGCACGGATGCACAACCCCAAACGATTCTTAACTACTGATTTTTTACCGATTTGTGCCGTCACACTTATTGACGTCTATCATGGTGTCATCCGCTGACAGCGCGGTCCTATGCATCAACATTGTGAACACTCGCTCATTCCCCGTGCTCGTCTTCGTCTAAACATCTGTAAACTACAAGTGCTCTTAAAGGTATAGTAGAAGTTCAGTCAATTTTAACTCTATTGAATGGACCATTTAGGATGTTTCTTGATTCTTAAGGTTTCTAGATTCAAAGTGTAGTTGTGGGAAGACGCCGAAAACAATTTACCTTTTCCAACTTTCGAAAAATCAGGGATTTTGACGAAAAAGTGACTTACGCCATTCTTTTAAGCATCTTTTACATTATACGAGGACAAAGTTAAACAAAATATTTGGAGCCATTTTTGAAAAAATTTTAAAAACTTAATTGAAATTGAACTGTAATATAAAGTATCCCCTAAATCAATATATCTGCTTCAAAATCGCAGGGCCTTGAGTTCCTTTGAATTGATTGAGGAGTATCAAGTTGCGAGAAAATTGGCTTAACGGTTTTGGCGGTAGCGTTGGGAACAGACAGGTGGACAGATAATCAGACATTTTGCCGTCAATCAATTTTTAGGTATCAAAACATGTATTCTGAGTACCCAACGTGTCAAAGGAAGTCATTTACTACATATAAGAAAGAGATTTATCCTTTTTTCAGTTAAAAGGGCCCGGCAATACGTTTTCTATCGAAAAATCGTTATTTTCCAGCGCGCGATGACAATACCTTCACTTTTTACGAAGTAAGGCGAGAAAATAAAAATATTGAAAACATAGAAAACTAAAATATTGTCTCTAAAGGCAAAAACATTGTTGTATATCTCGTCCCTGATATTTCTCCTTCCTTTGTTTATTTCTATTACTACTATATTTCTACCCAAAACACATGAAACATTTTCGGGAAGGAATGAGACGCGAAGGAATGAGAGAGAGAGAGACATTGAGAGAGACAGAGAGAGAGAGAGACATTGAGAGAGACAGAGAGAGAGACAGACAGACAGACAGACAGAGGGATAGAGGCAGAGAGAGGCAGAAGCAGAGAGAGACAGAGTGTGTTTGGTATGTGGGTGGGGGTGTGGGTGTGAGAGGAGGAGGAGAGAGAGAGAGAGAGAGAGGAGGGGGGGGCAAGCCCCAAAGAAAATAATTTTTGCATGGGTCATATGAATCTCGTCCGGTACGGGAGCGTAGGTGTCTCGGAGAAAATGACGTGGTCTTTTAACTAAAATATTTTATGAATTAAAACACTCAGAATCAAAGAAAAACCAACAGTGAACATTTATTTCCTTAGTCATGAAAGAAATTTGAAAAATATAAATTATACAAATTTTCTTTGACATAAGACTTTAAATCTTAATGTGATAGTGACAAGGAAAATATCGTTTCTTCAGCCGATTCTGTAGAGTCAATAAAATGGTCTCTTATATCTAATTACAAAATCAAATACAATATTTCAACCTGAGGGCTCTCTTTTGGCGTCTTACTATAAGAATAACAGTCTTAAGTCCTTTTTTTTTAAAAGAAATGTTATATTTTAAGAAAGAAGAAGAAGAATAAAAACATCGTATGCAGAGTTCGTTTCGGAAACTCCAATCCACATTCATGACAATGCCCCTGCCCTGATGCAGTCCCGCTATGCAACATTTATCGGCAAGAGACCGACGCGTCAGTCGCCGTTACAGCCGTCGCGACGGCTGAAAGCCACTGTTATCTCGCTTTTTCATCAACATGAATAGTGTATGAAAACGATCTGATCTACTCTCCCTGCCTCTAGTGCACTCAAAGCTCACTGGCATGGAATTAATGGTATTTCTATAGAGATCTCAAGCTAATACAACCTGCGAGGGTGGATTTACAATTTTGTATGATTTAATATTTTGTATTTAAAAATAATCATATTTTATTATTTTATTATTTTTCTTCGTAATTTAAATAATGTTTTAATGAAGTATTTGAGAGCTCGTAATTAAAAACTTTCTTTAAGATAATCTGTTGTAAATAAACTCTACAATGGTTTTTCATAAAAATAGATCTATTTAGAGAATTATAGAACAACAGTCATAGTACGCTGAGGAAGTAATGGGATAGAAATATGCAAATATATAGATGGTAGTATTATCTCGTACAAAAGGTATAAAAACGCGGAATGGTAGTTTGAGCTAGATGCATGGGATTTTCCATTTCGGAAATCGTTTGGAAATTCAATACTCAAAGTTCCACAGTGCGCCGAAAATACCTAATTTCAGGCATAACCTTTCACCAGAGACAACGCAGTGCCGACGGTCTTCACTTAATGACCGGGAGCAGCGGCGTTTCAACCGATATGTCAGTGCTATCAGACATGCAGTTTTCCCCCTATTCACAAACTTCGTTAATTCGGATTCATTAGCACAATTAGGCTGAGAGTACAGACATTCATTTTGTCTAGAAGATGAAATTTTTAATATTGACTTACAACGGTCACATTTTATTTTCTTCTTTAAACCCAATGCAATATATTTAACTGTATAGTAAATAGTATTTTTCTGTTTTTCAGTTACAATGAAAAAAATAATTAAAAAAGGAGCACAACCTTCATATTTCTTCATTGGTTAATTTGTCTTCATCAGTAAAAGTGATTGGAAGTTTGCTAGGCGTGAATTCATAAATTGGTGTCAGATTAACAACAAAATTTGCGCAATTTCCATTTATAGAACTTACTGAGTTTCCCAATAACAATTTTCTCATTGCATATTTTAATTGAAAAGCATTTGGATTATTATTTCAGCCTGCTCTGGAACGAATGCAAGAGAAAAAACAATGTATGTAATCTTGAGAGGTTTTCTAAGTTAAAAAGTATTTCAGGGGTGAATTCTGTCTTGTCAAAAGGTCCAGTGCTACTTTCTTTATTTCGTTCATTCTCAAAATGATCTCGAACACAAATGTATGGGAGGATGAGAGAATAGTGGAGCACCCTTAAATCTTAATCTCGATTATAAGATTTACGCTCTTCACAAATTCCAATCCAGTGAAATTTATGGTTAAAAAAGTCTAATACTGGAGAATTCAATTTTACACTCCTCCTTTGGAAGTCTGGATGACCACAAACGTGCAGGAAATGAATGGCATTGGCTACATCAGAACTTAAGATCTGAACAACCAAACTTACGTTCATAATTTTCCTCTGGTAATTGATGTGCTGGCCTCGAAGTTTGTTGGTGAAAATAAAACCTTCCTGTTGCAAATTGTTAAGTAATTTTACGTACTTCCATTCAATAAGGTTAGTTTTGGGATTCAAACACCTGAAGCTCTGGTAAAGTGTTTCGGGATACCTTCATCATGTGGCATCCAAAAGGCAATGTTTAGAAGGAGATTTCGCAGTATCTTCCTCGTGCGGCGATAGTGTTGGCCCTGTTCATAAAGGAATTATCGACGCCTTCACTACTTTGGTAATGAATTCATACACTGAGGTTTCCACTGTTATCCAGCATCTCTCGAGAGGATTTGGTGGCAATTTATAGGGAAGTGAAACAGGAGGATCCTTTTCCCCCACTCATTTTTAATCTCATTATGGAGTGCCTGCTCGGGAATTTGGAAAACAAGTCAGAGTACCCGATATCCATCTCGAATTTGATGAAAGCAGTGAGAAACTTCAGATAGTGCATTTGAAACACACTCAGAAGTTGGCAGTACTTAATACCTACACAATGCCACATTATCTATACAAACTGATTTCTTCGATATCATCTATGTCGATGCTTATGGAAGCGGACGGTCAAATCAGAGTGGCAGTAAACAGTTCCTACATCTCCATATGAGTACTGCAGAAGGCATAATCTACTTCGCACAGCGAGATGGAGAACTGGGATTACTGCGGCTCGCCCAACACGTTCCTAGACTAGCACTGAAGTGTACCTATGTTTAATCGAAAAACCAGCATGAAATTGTCGATTGTAAATTTCACGGTGATTTTTTGCGATTTAAAAAACCTGGAAGGCGGTGGCGCAATTTTGGCTTCACATTCGGATTCAGCGCGTCGACATATATGGAGAATTTGTGTGTGTGTGTGTGTGTTGAGACGAAACGGACTTGGTCCATTTCTCTCATGGGTCAATTGAGAGATGGCTACAACCCCAGTGTCGCCATCACAACATTTAAAAGCCCTGCTGATGACGTCGGGGGATGACGCGACGGTTGTGTGTAAACCCGCAACCGAAAAGATGTCAACCAATGAGGAGAAGGCCGATAAGACCTAAAATTGTCATTGGCCAGCATCGGTCATGCGAGGTGTCCGAAAACCATCTCCTCGGCAGATCGCGCAAGCGAACATTCTTCTGAAAACCATCGAAGGGGCAAGTCGATTCATTTCTTCTCAAAATTCGTCGTGGAGGCAAGGCGAAAGTATTTGGCTATGAGATTTAAGGGCGGAAACGAACTTTATATTTCGTGGAATAATTAGTTTTAGTGTTATTAGTGTTTAATTTCATTTTGTGGGTGAAGACATCACTAATCTGCCTTGTTATTTGATAAAAATTCATGTAAAGAAAGTGTAATCTAAATAATGTAAGGTTGTAAAAAGTGTAATTAGAAAGTTAGGATGGCCAATAGTACGATTATTTCCGCGCCAACTGGTTCCGTAGGAATGCATTGTATTATGGATTAATAAAATTTGAAATAAGTAGCGTCAGACATTAGATTCTGATCGCAGAATTATTAACAATAAAATCCGCAGTACTTTTTGAGATTTACATTAGGAACCTAATGATTGCTTGTGCTATACTTGTGAAATCACGCAGAGCAGAGGTTTGTGTGTTAAATTTTGTACAAATTTTGTATCATCGAAGTTTTATTAATGAAGTGTTCTAAATCCAATAGTAGCGCTTGTTATATTAATATATATTATATATTAGTATATTCTATCATATTCAAGAGGTTTCCTGGGAAAGAAATCTTTCAATTTGATAAACGAACTGGAATGGCCTGTGTGACAGCGATGCATATGTTATAATTCTAAACCACTTCATCAGTTGGTGAATGCACGCGCGTCGGAAATACGAGGACGTGTTCACGCAATATATATATATATATATATATATATATATATATATATATATATTATGTATATTTTCATTGATTAATTCTTCTATTACACGTTATACTTCCACTAAATATCTAAGATTATCTTCCTCTGGATTCAACTGATTCATATTTTGCCTTGAACAACATGAAGCTAGTATGACAAGACTCAAAAACTTTCCAGAATATTTTATTTTTTATTTTTGGATGTATTGTATTGTAGCTAATCGAAGCAGTGGATTTTTAAGGGCGAAAAATCCCTTGTAAGCACACCCTCCGAGGGAAAGTAGAGCCGACAGTCACATGCTGTAATTTACTGCATGTTAAAAATCCTCAATATTAAATGAAGCATCTGAGCAAAACTCAATTTGTCTGTTTCGTCGCCCGAGTCATACCTCCATTCTCTCCTGGAAAGTGAAAGGAGCGAGGCGGAATTGGCATGGTCAGGCGGAAGAGCAGGTATAAAAGCCTGTACTTCGCCACAGAAAATTAGGCATCATTTAATTGAATTTGAATTATTTTGGAGGGAAAAAAGGACACACGATTCTTGTAAATGAAGTATAGTAGCTTAGCGTTTGTATTTTACATCAACATTTGAAAAGCTCCTTGAATTGTGGGATCACTGTCGCGAGCATTGGTAGATGCCCTCTCCTTGATTTAGATATTTAATGGAAATAATAAAACAGAATAGATATAAATATAGATAAATAAATATAGATTTAGATATAAAATATAAATATTTACAAACATGAATCAATAATCTTTTTGATGTGCATAATGAGCCCCCTCGCTCAATACTCTTTACAAAAAGCTTAACATTTTAATTCAAATTAAGTAAAAAACATGTAAAGTTTGTTATACAAGTTTATCTGTACTCCATCATAAAAAATAAAGTAAAGAAGCTGCACAGTATGTTAAGGTGTACTCACGCGTTAAAACCTACTGGCTACGAAAGTAGGAAGTCTCCGTTGTGCGCGCACTTGCTACTAGAGGACGTCTTACCCAGAGAAGCTATTTGCGCCACTTCTCTTATTTTCTTTTTTTGACTCATATAATTACTCTGACAGCTTTACGCGACGAAAATTGCAATCTAATTTGGCCAAGCGCTTTGTCGCGTCGCTTTCCGCGTTCCGCCGTTTGCAAGGCGCTCTGCCGCTCCAGCGCCCGACGCCACCAGACGATTTAATTAACCTGCAGAGCATCAGGTAGGTCGTGCGCCCAGGTGGGCAGCCACGAGCCAGCGCTATTCGGCCTATTTATACGCGCCCCGCCCGACCCTTCACGGGCCTCACGCCCCACTCCCGCCCCCAGCCGCGCCCCTCCCCGGCTCAGGTGGCTCAGGGCGTCAACTCGTGTCACCGCTGTGCCTCTGACCGGCAGCTCCCGACGGTGGCAGCATTTTTTCTACACTAGCTAGGTCGCATCTAGCCGCTGTCTGGAGGAGAATTCTAGCGGACGGCTCTTCTGATCAGGAGTTTTCCGTGGTTTCTCCGATCAACTCCCAGTAAATGCGGGGCAGTGCCCTAACCAACGGGCTATGGAAAGCGCGCAGTCTTTCCTTCCCCTTCCTAGTCCTATCCTCCCTACCCTCTCTCTCTCTCTCTCTCTCTCTCACACACACACACACACACACACACACACACACTTCCATGCCCTACAGTACCACAGATGTCGGAAGCTTGTTCCGGCTGTAGCGATGCCCCGCTGGAGGGAGATACCTGGTTGGGGAAGCGTCATTAGCCGACTTGTAGGTTGGCGCCGGATCTCGCTATCAAGCAAGGGAAGATCACCGCGCATCCCACGATAAAATATACACTACACTTACGGGACTAATAGCGTTAACCGGTGTCACTAATAATCCGGAATCACTAATAAATAAGTAAATAAATAAATAAAATAAATAATAAAACAGCCCCTCCCCGCCCGCTGTCGAACCCACCATGCTTGAAGTCCTGTTTCGCACAAAGTTTTGCATCTAATAAGTCATTTCCTGTCCCATTAGTCATCTTTATCATCATTTCAAGCTCCGGAAAATACACTCCATTGTTGCCATTCGCACACAGAAAGGAAATAGCAGAAATCCGACATTACTCTGGCATTTACTTATCACAATCATAAATTACATGGCTATCGTAAAACGTTTGCGTACAGAAGATTCACACTTACACTAATAAGTAGAACTTCTTCGCACGTTTAGGTAAAAAAACGTACATTTTTTGTTGAAGATATTTTAGTTTTAGAGACAATTTTATTCGATTGCATCAAACCGAAGTGCCCCACGTTGCCCTGGCGTTTATCACAATAATCTGTTGGAGAAGAAAAATAATTCTATCCCTACCCTGTTCCGCCTACCATCCATTGTATATTTTCGCATCTCGCTCCGCATTCCACCCCGCCCTCCTCGGCCCTGGTAAGTTTAACTGCAGTGACTAAAATTATGCAAAATTCACTCATTTACAGTCATATTTTGGCTTTTTTAAACTCTTTTGTCATTTTCCGTTTATATTTTATATTATGGTTATTTTCTTCCATAAATGTTCATATTTTGGTCATATTTTTATTATTTTGATTCCATTTTTGCATACTTGATTGTAATCGTGTCAAAGAAATGTTTCACATCTCCTAATTCAAAATTTGCTGTTTGTGTTTTAAGTCAGACCGAGCAGGATACAAATTTCTCATTTCCTGTGAAACATTGGACAGAACTAAGCACTCAACAATTGACGTTACCTTGCATCAGCAATGAATCTGCTGAGACTTGGAGTGAAGAGAGAAAAATGTTCTACTTCTAGTCTCTGATGCACTCCCTCACATGGAGAAAGCAGGAAAACATTTGCGGGTACTCTACTCTAAAATGATACATGTAACATACACATGATAACGTAACTTTGCACGTGCACTAAACAGAGTTGCAGAAGAAATTATTGGAAATAATCCTGATGTAAATAAGTTAATTGCTGCAATGAAGAAAATATTCATCTAATCTCTATTACGAATGCAAAAATTGAAAAACAATTGTTCCTTCGGTGCCATTGCTCCTCTAACCCAGTTTTGCACGTTGGGGCATGTGGCTTATCGCCACACACTACTACTGTACCAGTTACAAAGCATTCGAAGAGGTTAATGAAGGCGAAGCTGCCTTCATCAAAACTACCAAGTAGCTGTTTCCAAGAACCTTACTGACCTGATATCTCACTTCTGCCACAAAAAAGAGTCATATTTGTGGTCATATTTTCATAATTTCTAAGTCATAAGTTCTAGCATATTCCTAACATTTTTAGGTCATATACTTTCAAATCGATTAGGATTATCAATTTTGAAAAAATTGTCTGTGCGTTATCGTTGTGAAAAAAGGTATTGGCGCTATCGTTAACCACAGACAGATAGCCCAATAGACAGACAAACAGACAGACGTTTTACCATCAATCGTATGAAGCACCCACTACGCTATGAAGCACCCATGCTATGAAGCACCCACAAAACATGGATTCTGACTGCAAATGGAATAGTTGTTGTTAAAAAAGCGACTTTACAATGAAATGATATAAAATAAAATAAATAAAATAAAAGAGTTAGACGTATGCCTGCCTAACTCTCGCGCTCGCGGAGTTCGCCCTGCTGCCCGTGCTGCCTGAGCCCAGAAATGCCGATGTGAGCTGAGTGATGTCGGGGAGGGGATCGACGATAATCGCGCGGACTTTGTGGGGGTTTTGAGGGGGAGGGGGTGAACAGCGTTGAATCCGCTGAGTTAAAAAAGGTTTAGTGATTTTAAAGCCATGAATATGGTTTTGAATTTTCGCTAATTACTATAGCATAGACATCCTTAAAGCCAGATCACAAACTGCAGTGTGAAGTGGTTAATGGCTGATTTACAGATACACAGTAGATTCTTTTAAAAACGATTCGCAAAATCCTTATTGGTAAGTCCACAACATTTGTAAACTTTGGTTTGAGGAAAATAGTTTAAATGATTTAGATTTACGATTAAAATTTGTCAAAAATATTACAGATAGTTTTCATTTTCTTAAGTAGTGATCACATACACTCCATTAAAAGTAATGTATAAAAACGTTTACTTTCTCACCTTACTGTATACCTTACGTCTCACCTTACGTAATAAAGAGAAAGCATTTTAATGCAGAGCAAAAATCGGCGATTTAGGACAAGAAATTTCTGGTATCGAAAAAGTGGATAAATCTTCAACTCAAAGAACCTGAGTTCGAATCTCAACATAAGAAAAACGTTTGCTGGCTGGAAATACTTTTGGAGGTTCATGTAGAGTATTGCATAACCCTTAAAAATAATTCCAGATAGTAAGTGCGTTTGAAAAACAGTTAGATTCATAGTAGAATAGGTAGGAGCCAATTGAAAATTTTTGATCAAGATCATTGTTCAAACGTTTTAATTTATATTATTATTTTCCTGTTTA
Source organism: Teleogryllus oceanicus (assembly GCA_964035755.1). Taxonomy (NCBI): domain Eukaryota; kingdom Metazoa; phylum Arthropoda; class Insecta; order Orthoptera; family Gryllidae; genus Teleogryllus; species Teleogryllus oceanicus. The sequence continues at coordinate 92,485,507 of CAXIVR010000002.1, read as the reverse complement.
ACCTGACTAGACCCTATTTTAATTTTCTCGTATACGTACGTATACACGGAATACAATACGTCCATGGGAAATCGGCCGAAAAAGGCATGACCCCTTCCGATTGGTCTAATTTTTTTTTACTTGTTCAACGTAAAAGAGCTAGAAGCATAATTTTCATTGCATACATTTGACCTTTAACCTTGTTTTTATTTATACTCAAAATTAGTTACATTTTTGAACGAACTTCAGAAAAAGTTAAAATTTCGCGTGAAAATCCATTCTAATATTTTTAAAAAAATGTTTGTCCTAAAAGTAAATAGCTCAAAGACAAAGTTGTTTTAACTGAGCCCCGTGTCACTTGCGTTTTATACCAATGTTTTTACTCCCGAATTCAAAAGTGCCGCTTTTTTCAAACCTAAATTCCCAATATACGTAATCGTCGATTTTCGAGTTAGATGACCCAAAATACATCTCAAAATTATATATTCTCTAAATTTTCACTAAAAAAATCGCGTGTGAATCTGGAGATTTCAAAAGTTAAGAGTGTTTAAAGTCGAAATTGTTTGTTATTTTCCAATAATACATTTTTTTAAAATAGTGGTCATAATTTTACATTTATTACAACAGTTACCATTTCGGGTATACGTTGGTTGAATTCCATTCAACATACCCTTATGTTACTTTTAAATAAGTTGTTGGAATCGGGAACTGATGAATAAATTACACAATACCTGAAGAAGAATCCAAAGACATAGGATAGGAACGTTTGCAAATAACGTCTGTAAATAATTGGTTCAAAAAATTATTAAAAATAGATATCTTTTAGACTCATTCCTCAACATATTTTCAAATTTGAATTAATCCCTTAGGTGCTCTGTGAGTTTCCTATTCATATGTAGTTAGAATTATAAGATTAGAATTTAAATTTAATATTAAGTCTGCCAAACGTGTGATGCAGTAAACAAAAACTGAACTATGCACATTCTTTCATGAATAAATAAACATTTAAAAAATTGAAATGAGATTAGGCTGTTGAATAAATAAATTGAACGGAGCATTTCTTCAAAGCATTTGCCTTTTCGAAATGCCACGAAGCATCCCACAAATCTCCCACTCATCAGAAAAAATTGTAAGTTAACATTTGTAAATATTTCTGAAAGTAATTATTGTCAAAATATTTGAGTAACAAAAAAAATATAACCTTTTTTAATAAATGAAAATATTAAAAAGTCATTTAACAAAAGGATATCTAAAAACAAAAATTAATCAAACGATAGTATTCATCGTATAAACTATACATTAATGTTGATATAGTGTATTTGAATATGATGCCATAAGGTAGAAAACAAAAATTAACGAGGCAGAGTTCGCGCCAAATTAGAACCGGGCAGAGCTCGCCTTGGGTCTGTGAGACTCAAGAACGTTTTATTTCTATTGGAAACTGAAAAAATCATATATTTCAAATGAATACACCTTGTCAAATGAGTGCACTTTTTACGTGTAAACGTGGAGAAAAAATTATAAATTGGAGATAATATTAGGGCACGTGTTAGTGTGTGAAATTGCGCTACAAATGTCTAATGGAAATGTATTTCTAAAAGTATTAACAAAGTGAGTTTTTAAGAACATTTGAGACATGTACGATAGCTCAGGCACCTTTGACAGAGAACATGTGCTCTTAAGAAAGAAATTGGAACAAAAATTCTTGCACTCAGGCCGAAAAAAATTAGTTTTTCTTTTTTTCCTTCAAATTCTTGTCACTAGCCGCTTAAATGCCGCTGTAATTTGTTTAATTGCAAAACCAGTAAATGTTGACTGTCTCATTAAACCACTTGGTTTGTGGCTTGATAATGGACACAGTAAGCTCATCGCTGGCAAGTTCAAGAAACTTGAAAAAATAGTGGCATGTAAATTTCCAAGTTAAAGATGCAATTAGAAATTATGTCTACCCTTCGCAGCATGTTTTTGTGGCTTCCCATTAAAACTTCGACGACGTGCAAATCACCTGTAAGTAGTCTTGTGGTATGAGCTGATGAATTACACACCACAACCAATAAAAAATGCTAATTAAAAAATGTAAAAAAGTGTAAATGTGTAATGCTAATTGAAAAATGTAAAAAAAGCTAATTAAAAGCCGTGTAAGAAAAATCAGCATTAGTATCCTTCCCACTTACTGGCAAAATTTGCGGTACCGTACGTAATATCATACAAGGCTACGTGCGTGGCTTAACTTAATTATAATACATTTCATTATGATTTCAAAGATCTTTTATACTTTTGTATTTAAATATAATATAATTAAAATTAAAATACAATTTACCTTTTGATGAGCTTTTACCGATGCAGAAAAAATTACGTGAATTCGTTTTCGTTTTGAATTCAAACACTCAATACAGTACTTTTTTAATAGATTTTTACTCCAGGAAAACGGACGTCATCTTCTCGGAACGGGGAGCCAAAATGCTGATTCATCGGTAGAAAATGTGTAGCTTTCCTCCGTTGCCGATGGACAACTGCGCTCTATCCGTCATATCAGTGATCTACTGGTGGTGGCTTACGCGCGGGTTCAGACTGTTGCAGTGTTTCCGGCCTTTGAACGGCGATAATAACTACCGGTGTAGAGCCGAGATGATCTCGAGGAGTATCTGGGCGCATTGTCCGGGAAGATCAAGGGACCCCTTCATTGAGAATTTTCTTCAGGAGAGCGGAAGGTACCGCAGCAGGTCCTGGTGGGTCTTTTAGGCGCCGATACATGACAGGCGGGAAGAGGGCGGAACGAAATAGAAAAGCTAGCTCCAACTCAGAAGAAGAATCTAACCAGCATGAGAAAGTTTGTGCTATTTTGTTGCAGCACTTATTTCTTTTGTATGTTATTTGTTTATTTTCCTTTAATGTGCTGTGACATTCCTCACAGTCCAGAGTCGCTCCGGGATTATTGACATGATGTCTATTCGTGTTTCAAGCAGTTAGATGAAGAGAGATTTTCTGACGATAGCTAAGATATTAGAAGTATCAATTTTGCATCGAGGCTATGTTGCAGCACCACTTGCAATGAATTTTTTTTAAAAAAGTTAATTATAAGCATTTTTTCGCCTATCTCGCATTTCGTTTCATTAGGAGTTGTTCAAATGATGGTTGCAGAGGTAATGAGTTACAAATTACAATAATAGAATATTACTTAACCGATCCCTAAAATACGAGGAAGTACGCACTATTGTAGCATCAATTGCTAATTTACGGGGATTTGTTTGCCTATAAATGCTTTGTAAGACTAGTAATAATTCTTCAATAACTAACTAATGGCACATATCAATTATGTTGAATTGCTCGTTCCTAAGTACCGACGCATGTTTTCTGAGTGCGTAAGGCGGGTGCTTTAACGGCACCATTGCTCCGACCGAAGCTCTTCATGCCAGTTTCGAGCTTGTGTTGTTCTTCCTTTTTTATTTTATGCATACATCCCCCATACGAGTCGGGGATTGGGTATTAATACGGGTTTAGTAAGGGGTGGATTATTCTGTTGTAGTCGCGGATAAGCTATATCATTGAGAGTAATGTGTGGAAGAAGCAGAGGAAAGGAAGGTATATCCGAAGGACATTCGTGGAAATGAGAAGCATTTGTGTGTCTTGTTAGTCTTGCCTCTGAGGGTTGGAGTGTGATCGGCTGGCGACGCTCCGGCATCCGCTTCAAATAGCACCTGCGCACTTGGGCGGCGCGGCTCGGCCCGCGGGGACGTCCGGTCGCGGACGGAGGGCGGGGCGGGGGCGGCGGAGGCTCTTTCCTAACACGCGTGGCCGAGCGCGTGCCTTGGCGCTGGGAGAGGTGTCGCGACCTGTCGCGGCGCGGCGTCCGTTGGGACGTTACCAGCTTGGTTGCTATTTTCCTGCCACAATTCGCGTGTTTCGAAACTGTTTACAGTGGCGAATCTTGGCACCAGGTGAAAGAAAGGAGATTAAGTTTCCAAAAGGAACTCTCAAAACACTTTTGAGTTCCACTCATTATTCAAATAAACATTTGGTTCTTTGACAGCACTTCTTCAAAAGTGTTTACCACCACAGCACTATAGAATGTACACTATTTGGGCCAAATGTCTCTGCACACTTCTTCTCGTCTCACTTATTTAATGGATACTGGGAGAAATATCTCCGAACAGATACATAACGTCTCGTGCCAAAGATAATTTAAAGAATCATGATTTAAGCGAAAGATCGACCTCGCGATGTTTGGAGAGCGCGAAGGGGCTCTTCACTGGGAATGTCGCCAGAGGATCGGTAGGTACCGTGAGGGGCCCAAGGGCTTCGAATGGTTTCTTAAGAAGTTTCTCTAAAACTCAAAAGTTTTCTGTGAGTATGAAATCAGTCAACATATTATCGAACAAGCCTCCAAATTTTACGAAGATAATATGCATTTACAAGATGGTTTTACTCTTATATGATACACTTAAAGACATATTTCAATTGTTCTGTTATGATAACGAAAAATTAAGAAAATGTGAAAAAGTGTTTTCTTCTATATAAGTTTTACGTGAAAGTAAACTAAACAGCTGTGTTAACTGATATCTGCAGTAAGTATTATTTTGTACAACTTTTTTGTAGGGACATTTACTTTTGAGTAATATTTTTTACTTAAGATGTTGAAAGATTTCGATGTTAACGTAACTTTGTTTGCATTGTTGGTATTGAAACAAATCGTGTCATACGTAGATTCAATGTTTCAAGCTCATTACAGATAGCCTATTCGTAAAAATGTCTGTTTTATTTATAATATTAGTTTTGGCAATTTATTATGACACTACATAACTGTAACATGTTTACAAAACGTAGTATCAAGTGAGTCGGTGTCCTGAGAGAAGGGCTTATGGCAGGTAAGCCCAGGAGTCAATTAGGTTTGGGTTTCGAAATCTACTTAAGGTATGGACGTTTTAAGATGTGTTGGAGCATTGGGGATCATTCTGTGTCCCCCCTGAACACAACTATACCCTAATCCTTCCATTATCATGGCTGGGCGAGAAATTGTGTTCAAATGTATGCAATTGTAGAACTACATAAGCAATTTCATTAAGAAAAATAAATGTTGATGAGTCATTGACTATAGTCATATATTTTGTGGAGGAAGCAAAAAAGTGACTGGGTTATAACCAAGAAAGTAAAGCAAACTAATCAGAAATTAAAATATGTGAGACCTGGCAATGGTGGAAAATGTGTCGATGTTACCTTGTTAAATTTCTATAAAAGTGAAGGAATTAAAAGTGAAGTAACTTGACGCGAGTTATTCTTCACTAATTCACAAGTATTGCACAAAAAGTCAACAGAACGATATGAAATGTCAGATGAACATTAATTTTGGATTCGGGATTACCTTCCAATTTTTGGGCGGAAGCTGCACAAGCCGCAGAATACGCCGCAATGTAACTCCTTCCGCCCGTAAAAAGATAAAGTTCAAATGGAATTGTGGTGAGGGGACAAACCTAGAGCTCCGAGTTTTAGAATATTCGGTTTCAAGATTTTTTTTGCAAACATGGGAATTAAATTTAATTCAAAACTCAATTGAAAAAATTATTTTATTCTAGAGTTATGCATCTTCTATTCTAGAATCATTCTATAGACAGATCTATCCTGCAGTACATAACGACGCAGCTGCAAATTGAGCCAAAAATATGAGGAATGAATTTGTTCCGTAAACTTGCAAAAGAATTTGTTCCGTAAACTTGAAAGTTTTAAACACATGTGAGACAATGTAGATATACATACATCATTTCATTAGCAAGGGTAACTTCAATTTTTTGCCACACGAAAAGAGGTGATTTGTTGACATTTTGTATCGTCACATCTTAACCATTTTGTAATATTTTTTTAAGGAAATGCGGAGTCTACTATATTGTGACTGTAGAATTTAGAACATGAACTGTATATTGATTGTAAGCAGCGTATTGAAGTGACATCGCAATAGGATGTAAACGTAAAAAAATGGAGTACTACATTGTTTTGTTGACAGAGCCAGGGGCAACTATTCTCAATTTTAATTTGTAAGAATAATGTTAATTAAAAATTAAATTCAATGAAGTTACAGGAAGCATTATATTTTGACGTTATTTTTATCGGCTTAATACGGACTCCTCCAAAGAAAACTGCTTCACCGCGCCACTTAGAAACCAATTAACGGTGTAGGTTGTTAGTGGAGCGCCGCCTGTGAATCACCGCGGTGAGCGTCCCGCACTTGCGAGCGGGCGTGGCGTGGTGGGACGGGCGGGGAGGGACGTGGCGTGGCGGGGCGAGACAGGATGGGGAGAAGCATTGTGCGCTGGGGCGGAGGGGTGCAGAAAGAGACAGGGGGAGGGCGGCGGAACGGCGAGATGTAGTCGTCAGGAGAGCGCCGCTGTGAATCATCGCGAAGAACGGCCCATAACTCCGAAAGGGTACGGCGAGCGGAGCGAGGAAGGATGAGGTGAAGTGGGTGGGCGGGGAGGGGCAGGCGGGCGGTAGGGTGGTTTTGGGATAGGGTGTAGGTAAGAGCAACGCAGGCTCCGCACTCATCTCTGGTAACGCCCAATGTCGGTTCCATTGATTTTGAGAAGCCAAACGTCAAGACGACAAGTTGCAATTATAGTGTTACCGAATCGAATCGCGCCACCAGATGGTATCCTACGAGAATTTAAAGTTCTGAACGCAATCGCGTGAATGGAGCGACAACCAATCAAATCACCCTTGAAAATATCAGCACTAGCGCAAGCACGCACGAAAGCTTTCTTGTGGCTGACCGCCGATCTGGGCACATCGGAATTGTTCGTGTTGGACGGAGAGGAGAATTCGCTGTATTTCGACGATAAGAAGCTTGAAAAAGGTAATTTGTCTCATCATGTTAAAATAACGATACCATGTATGAGAGAATTGAGAATTTTAAATAATGAATATTCTTATAAATTCACGTGAACGCATTCCGCAGAAATATACTATTTTTCTATCAACGAGGAAATAATATATTTCAACGTTCAAGAACGTATACTGAAGTGGAAAGCATGTGCTATAGGAAATGTTTCTTTTATATTTCCAGCTTGTTTTGTCTTTCGTCTTGGCTTACCACATAAGAAATTCATTACGCGGAGATATTGTTTCTTTTATTACAAAAGCAGGTTAAAAGACGTACCCAGTCCTGTAGGACAGTTAGGACATTTAAAACCATTCCTAATTTTTGGTGTGATATTGTCATAACAAGTCACAGGTCAAGTAATACTACTAGGTTACTTGAGTGACCCGCTGTAGGCTTTTTAGTGAATGTAGTGAAAAGGAAGGGCGGTCACACTGTGCATCTCATAACGGTGTAGGTCTCCAGAGGAGCGCCGCTGTGAATCATCGCGGAGAGCGTCCCTTGGCTCAGGGCGAGCGGGGCGTGGCGGAGCGTGTTGGGGCGTGGCGGGGCGCACGTGCAAGCCAGCTGCCGCTCGGGAATCGCGCGCTTGACTAACGCCCAAGCTATTTCGGTGGCACGCCGCGCCGCTGGGCGAGAGGGCGGAGCGGGGCGGGAACGGGGCGGAGCGGGGGGGGGGCGCCAGGTGACCGCGTGCGAGGGCGAAGGTCAAACGGCTGCCGCAGCCGGACGCGTATTTTTACTCCGAGCGAAGCGCGCAAAGGTTTCGCGGTATGAGCGGCGTGCGAGGCGTCCGTGGCTTTCTTTGGGAGAGCGCGGCTTCTGCAGGCAGCGAAGCGGGGGATGTTTATAGGCGATCGGCCTTGTCGGCCGACGGCCTCTGGCGGGCGCGTCGCACAACGCGATTGGTCGCGTCGTTGGTCCTGCATCGCCACGATTCATCAAACAGTCGCGAAAGAGTTTGGTTGGAACATCGTCACTGCGTTCAGTCAACATCCAAGGAAAGGAGATGATACAGACAGACCTGTTTGTGCTGTTTCTGCTCTCAACAGAGTGATTGGCTCCCTGTGGGAGAAGCGCGCATCCTCCTGCTAACCTCCCCCCGTCCCGCAAACGCCAGGGCAAGAGCATCGAGAGAGGATGGCTGCTCATAATGCACTGTATAGAACGCTAAACATTAACGTAATGCCTTTCTGGATCTCTTCCAAATTCCCTCTCTCAAAAACAAACATGATTCATCTTTTCTCCTAATCAGATATGTATCCCTTCACTACCATATTTCACTTCTGTGATGATAATGGCGTCCTCCCAACAACCAAGTAGGAATAATGATTTTCTTATATTTTTAAACTCCTATTACAGTTTTACATTCGATATATAACTTTAAAATAATATTGGTCCTTAAATTGAGCTTAAGTAGTAGTTTGTCACTGAATTACTTTGTTGCCCTTGATAGAATGGTATTTGCTGCCTGTAAGGTTGGCTCACCTCCATTACGCACTGCCAGCTGTCTGCAGGGCACCACCTATGTAGTCTACTGCTATTGCAATGTCGTCTCCTGCTACTGCAACCTTTGGACACTTCAGAATTCTGATTTACAATCAAATTGGAATTGTTAATAATCAAAACTAACCGAAGGTACTGCAGTCGATCGGACCTGTTTATATTTAACATATAACCTGTTTAGTATGTGACAGTATGCAGCGGCATGAGACAGGCCCATGAGTCTTTCCCATCACGAAACCCATATGCACAAGAAAAAAATCACTAAGCATTGTAAACTTTAATTTTTCCATATTTTTTATCCCAAACATTTGTCAAATATTCATTTATTTACACAGTTCAAAGTACTATTATCATCCGTATATTTTTAAATTGTGTAAATATATGCATATTAAGATTTCATTAAGGAAAAAATCTCTCTCATCAAAATTATAGCTGTAGTCACAAAAATTATAGCTTTAGGACGCCACAAAAATTTCGCGCTTTTTTTATTTTTATAAAATCTGTGTCATTCCAGTCAGTGAGAACAAACTTCCAGTAAGACTTGTATCACTTGAAGTGCCTAGGGAAGGTGCTCGCCAAAAGGGACCTATAATTGAGTAGTTCATCAGCCTCCACGCACGCAGAGCCGCTGCAATGAATGTTTGTGCCGGGTTGCATACCGCCCATTTTAGCACATTGATTTTTTTTGTTTCCGGGCACGTCAACAGCTTTGGTCATTTGTCCCGTAAGTGTAGTACGTTTTTTCTCTTAAGATGGCGTTGATCTACCCCCACTGGATGGCGAGATCCGGCGCCGACCTACCGTCGGCTAGTGGAGTTTCCCCCAACCAGGATTCTCCCACGAGCGGGGCACCGCCCCAGTCGGGACAAGCTCTAAGCTCCCGACCGGTCTCCCGGGATATGTGGTAGTGTAGTGCATGTTAGTGTAAGTGTGTATGTGTAAGGGAGAGGATAGTACAAGGAAGAGGAAGGACGGATCGCGCGCGGTCCGTGATCCGTTTGTAGGGTACTGCTCCGGCATTCGCCTGGTGTTGATCAGAGAAACCACGGAAAACTACCGATCAGAGCAGCCGGCCGCTAGAATTTTCCTCCAGACAACGACTGAATTCGACCTAGCTGAAAAGCTAATGTCGAAAATCCTGCCGCCGTCAGGACTCGAACCTAGGACTTCCTGGTCAGAGGATCTGCAGTGACATCAGTTGATGCACTGAGCTCCCGCTCTCATGTGAGTATATTTAATGAAAATTTTTGTTCCTTTTAAGATATCATCAAGAAAATTTAATAGCTTCTAGAACATCCTGAATGCAATATTATATCAGATTTTTCTAAATTTAAAAACGTTTTCTTGCGAGTAATTGCTTGGAATGATTCCTTTCTCTTGTAATTATCCATTTGCCAAAAATCCTCCGTTGATCCTGTAACAACATCGCGCTGGCAAGGATTATAGACAAAAGGCACTACCAACACCGGGTCGCGTTTTTAATTTCTAATTTTTACTTTCTCGTATACGTACGTATATATGGCGCAATACACATAGTATAGAGTTAGTTCTGTAATCCGTGAAAAAATTGCGGATTTTCGGCGGAAAAAATTTATTGCGGGACTCCCGTAACGAAAAAATGCATAAAACCAGTTGCTAAATTTATAGAGAAAAATCCTTTAACACATAGTGCAGCCTGAATTCCGGTTTGGTGGATCCTTGATGTCGAAAAATCATTTGAAAGCAAAACATCCGTCCGTCCGTCCATCTTAGAACACTACTAGCGCCCAAACCATGCGTAAATTTTTTTTGCGAATTGAAGAAAAACCTGTCTATATGGATCTAGTTGAAGCTTTGGAATTTTGAAAAATATTCTTTAAAATCTTACATGAAGCCCCCCGGACATTTTCAAAATTTTCTCAAAAACGGCTCTAAATTATTTCTTTAAATTTTTCGTAAGAATAAAGTAAAATACATTTATAAAGGTGGTATAGGTCCGATTTTCACGGTTAACTCTGAATTTTCGACAATTGCCAAAACTTGAATTGTTTTCGGCGTCATTCCAAATTTACAAAATTGAAGATAGAGATTTTTCCTTCATATGAAATTTGTTGCTCATTAGTAATTCTTTCATTAAGATCACATACATTCTATTGAAAATTTTTGCAGTTTTCTCGCAATATTGCGTGCAATGTTTGCAAATTTTAAAAAATTTTTTTAAAGGTAATTTTTGCTTTAGACTTTTGGAAGGGATACTACTAAATTCACTCTATAAGATGACATAAACGACATATTGTTCTATTCTTTTTTTTAATATACAAAAAATATTTTCTTTGTCTCTCATGTTGCTCATATTAACATTAGCGGCAATTTGTTCACTTTATTGTATTTATATGTACATATGCTTTAAATAATGTTGTATAAAATTTTTCGGAAACTCAACAGTTGTGTGTTAAAATGAGCACAAAGTTTCGCATTATCAGAAGCGCACGAACGCCATTTTCTCAAAAATTAATCCAAATTTTTTCTTCAAATTTTTCCAATGAATGGTGCTAATTGCACTGCTGAATATGACGTTAAGTTCATTTTGATGTATTCTTTCGTTTTTTTCAAAAATTATACAAATGTAATTTTTTAAACATATAACTCACGAAATTAATATGCACATTTCCATCGATTTGTATACATTATTTCATTTTGAGAAGAAGTGCTTCAAAAGGCCTTGCATCAATTTTTTCGGAAACTCAATAGATTCGTGTTGAAAAGAGCATCAAATTTCGCATTTGCAGTAACGCTTAACGCAAATTTCATAAAAAAGACGTCGAACGTTTCAATTAAAATTGATATTTAGGACAACGTTTTACTCTTATGTAATATTCTTAAAGTAATGTTTCAGTTCTACTATTTGGAAACCGAAAAGTTGAGAAAATTTCAAAAAAATGGACTTAGTGCGTCGATCGATGGTAACGGACGACAAGGAGAAGCAAGACTGTACAGTACCAGTCCACGAAAAGAAAATAAGAAAACTTTACTAAGAGAACGTGCCTTTCTGTAGCACCACTAGTTACTTTCTCGTATACTTACATATAAACGGAATAATATACGTAGAATAGAGAAAGTTATGTAATGCTGCGGAAAATTGTTTTCGAGCTTTACACTGAAATACACGTTTTGGAGTCCTTTGATACCAAAAAAATGGATTTTTTCAAAACGTCCATCCGTCCGTCCGTCCGTCTGTCTGTACATCCGTCGTCCTGTACATCTGTCTTATTGTCTGCCTGTCCGTCTGTCTTGTGTCTGTCGTCTGTCCTACTGTCCGTCTGTCCTACTGCTCTGTCCTACTGCCTGTCCAACTGTCCGTCTGTTCGTCTGTCCGTCGGTCCATCTGTGAACACAGCTACCACCTTAACTGCGCATAAGTGTTTTTCCAAATTGAAGAAGCACCTGTTCATCTGTCTCTAGTTGAAGCTCTGAAATGTTGAGAAAGATCCTTTAAAATTTGGGGGTACTTTACATGTAGCCCTTACGGACATTTTCAACATTTTCTCAAAATCGGCATTATTGCACTTTTGATTGGAAGTGCTTGAAACGACCTCAAATTAAGTTTATCGAAAACTCAGTAGTTTTCTGTCAAAAGATCTTCAAATTTCGCATTTTTAGTAACGCTTAAAACGCGAGAAATGCAATATTCTTATAAGCACCTCCCAATTTTTCGAAAAAAAACCACTTATGACGAGGTTTTACACTTCTTTAATATTGTTGAAGTAATATTTCGGTTCTACTATTAGGAAGCCGAAAAATTGAGAAATTAAAAAAAAAATGTAATTTGGGTGACAGATGACAGCTGGCAAGAGTATGTAGCAAGTCGCAATAGCTAGCCCAGACCGAAGAAAGTAGAAATCTAATGCGAGAAAGTCTACTACACAGTATTGTACAGAGTATTGTAATGTACCGACAAAAATATTCGATAAAAAACTCTTATTGCTGGGCTCTGGTAACAACACCGTAGAAAAATCTTCTTCCTGTATGTATAAACTACTTCATCATCATTAGGATTTGGTTAGCACAGGAAAGTCTGCAGTATTTTGCACTTTCACTAACCTAAGGAGCCACGCGCGGTCTCTCGGTGCAAAGGTGAAAATCGATGAAGAGTGGAGATGAGACATTCTAGAAGTGGGACTACAATTAGAACGCGCGATTCGAACCATAGCGCGTAAATTCAAAGAGCAATTGGAGAGAACACAACAGCCACATACATTTCAAGTAATATTGCCTTTGTATTATATTGGAAATGTTTGTTGTCGATATATGGTAGTGTAAAATATTAAATTAACGAATTATACATATTTGATTTAGACACCAAGTACTATAATTGATAATAGGGTGATAATGTAATTTACTTTGCTACAATGTAATCACAAATTTAGTGTTTTGCTAAACACAAAATTGTGATAGTGAAATCTTTTGTTTGATGATGACAGAAATAAACAATTTTTTCATAAACTATATTTAAATGAATAAGACGGTTTTATCAAAGTTAAACATATTATTCTTCAAAAATCATGCTTGTTTTCTGCTCTAATTTCGACAAAGTACATTATTTATTTCTAATATCAAATCAACGAACACTATTAATTGTTTACGACATCGTATAAAAATATTAAGCCCTTTGAATTCTATTTAACAAGACCCGTGATAATCTCATGATTGCTCATAACATATCGTCAGAGTTCCTTGATCTTTTATTCAGGTTCATAATGGGAAAGATGGTCGCAAATATATGCGCTGCTAAACATTACCGTTCTTGGAATTGCCTGTATTCCATTTGCATGTCAATCTTAATGTGAGATTCCTCTCATAATTTTCTTCATTTTGCTCTCATTTGGATAATTTAACATTCCTGGTGAACAATCAATTGTTCAATTATAAATTTTTGTTTGTTAGAATAAAATAAATATTTTTAAAACTACTACTTTAAAATATTGTTTAAGATTCACAATGAGCATCAAATAAAAAGTAAAAGGAAAATACATACAGTGGTGGATACACAGAAGTGCACATAGGAACGTAAACAGTGAATTATAGCCTTTGTAGCTTGAAATACGGAACACAATCCCTTTAAATTTGTGAAGAAATGATTTCACCGTATAGATCATTACATAAAACGCCCCGGCATTCAATGAACGCGCTGGGACGTGCAACGTCAGCCTTCTACCCTCCCGCAAAGCTTTCTACCCTACTAATTGCACTTCGGCTCTCTGCGGGCACACGGTCGGCTCCAGTGCAGAATACCCCGGAAGCAGCGCTGTGCAGGTCTGGCCCAGGTCTCGGTGGAGTTGGTGATGCTAGTAAACCTTCACCAGTAAGTACCGAGAAGCCCTCCTGCTATGGGGTCGCAACCGCATGGTCGTAATGAGTCTGCCGTCGCGTGGCCAAGTCCATTCTCTCACCTCCACGCGGTGCCCCGGTAATGTATCTCGAGCAACTAGAAGCGCAGCCAAGAGGGATGAGCGAATGCCGAGTCTCCGCGCCTTGAAACGGGTGCACCTAGCTAAGGGAAAGATACCACCTCGGGGACCCCAGTCACAGGGCAAGGGATCAGGGGTCTGCAGCCACGATCCTGCGGTGCTCCTTTGAGAAAATGGCAGCGGACCCATGGACGAAGCCTCGGACGCGGAGCTCATGGTGGCGCGTCCCGCGAAGAACGGGCCACTATGTGACGACCCTAGCTTGAAACCCTAGGATTCCCTTCGAGGCGAGTCGGGGTGGTGGTGTATGGGGCCACGGATTTGATTCGGCATCATGATACTATTCATAGAGATGTTTCCCTAATATTTTATGCGCTAAATGCAGCAATAATTACAAAGAAAACCTACCCGCTTTGCGTTATTTCGCGAAGTGCCGGGTTCGAAAGCATCTAAAGGAGACTTTATATGTGAGTTATGTTCCGACAACTTTTCAACCAAATCAGGGCTCTCACAACATTGGTGCCAAGCTCATCCAGACGCTGCAAATAACGCTCAGGCTGCCAAGGTGCAGCGTAGTGGCAGAACTGCTGTACCTAGAATAGGGAAATTCTTATCTTCGGAAATACTATGAAAATAGCTGCATTGGAGAAGAGAAACTAGAGACGTTGAAGGATATTTTGCCTGCTCTGCTGGGTAAGACCACTCGACAAGTGGACGAGAAAAGAAAAGAGACCACATATCGAAGATATTTAACAGACATTAGAGATGAAGCTACTGTGACTGCAGAATCATCATCGCATCTGATGATCGGAGGACCGAAGATGAAGATAAATTTTCTTCTAGAATTGCTGCTATTACCTCGCTTCCCAGCGTCATTAGCCCTCAGAAGACTCCAGTGAACCAAATCTCAGGCTGATTTCTTCTGGTCCTCTGTTTCAAAACCCTAACCATAAGATAGAAAAAGAGTAGGCGATTCCTGTTCTAACACTTATTCGAAGGGGTTAGAAACCACTTTGCAGGTAGAGATAAGCAAATAGTCTGGTAATGATACTCGTCAAAAACTTGGCCGACTGTAGTGTCCTTGAGGAACTTGTGGTAGTCATTGCCTTCTCGAAAACGAACACGGTACGATTCCCCAACGAGAGACCGCTATAGTTTTAGCTGTGAATCAGGAGCTTTCGGCCGTGCCGTCCTCTTTGATTCTCTTTATCTGTCATTCTCTGTCATTCATATCTGTGATTCTCTTTATCTGCTCGTTCTGATACAACTCTATATGCGGTACAAGTCGTTGAAATTAAAAGACGCCTGGCTGGGATAAAATTACCGCATATATTGCGGCAAAAATTGAAACGTCCATATTGTATACCCAAATTTCGTCAGTGACTTTGTATCGTCGAATGGAAAGCTCACTAACTTTTGTCGTCTGGATGGAAATTCCTTACGTTTATCCCAAAAGAAGAAAAGGTAATAAGCTTGTGACTAACTATCGCACCATCACATCTGCTGTGCAGAATCTTTGAGTGTCATGGACAATCACATTCGATTCATGGTGAAGTTCATTCCCCAAAAGGGGTTTACCTCGAACCTAGCTGTTTCGCAATTGTTCAAATTCTTACGAAGCAGTTACTGACATGAAAAAGCAAACGGTGGTGTTGATGCTGTGCTAGATATATCCAATGCATTTTACACACACACAGAGGCAGCATTACAGTGTGATCTGAGTCAAATAGATGTTCTTTGCTTTACAGAACATTGGTTACCTCATAATGATCTCAACACACTCCAAATTCCTAGTTTTCGCCTCTGCAGGATCTTATTGTAGAGAGAGGGAATCAAATAAGAACCCTGCTTACGGAGGTTCGTGTATTTACGTGAGAAATAATATTGATTCTACCTTCTTGTCAGAATTCAATTTATAAGCAGTTGAAAATGTTTTGAAATAACAGTCGTAAATCTTACTATGCTCAAAATTATCTTACTTTGCATCTACAGACCTCCAAAAAGCCAGCTTTAGATTATTTCAATTTCTTAGAAAATCTAGAGATAACTCTGAACAAAATTAGTTATCTCACTTTTAAATCCATTGTCGTATGTGGAGATTTCAATATTGATTTTCTGAGCGAATCCACGAAAAGAGCTGTTTCTCAATTTAATTCATTCTTTTAATTTAGATATTTCAGTGAACGTACCTATACGGAATACTCTTAAATCACAAACAGCAATAGTTTATAATTAACAAAACCACAACTAGATATGAAATAATAACGAATAATCTAGATTACAATGACCACGATGCACAAATTCTTACAATTACTAACAACATGAATACTGACACAATAAATAAAACGCGCAAGTGCAGAGCCTTTACTACAGTTAACATAAAGTTATTTACGGACTACTTGCTGAAGGAATCATGGGAGGCAGTTTATAACGCTATTGAACAAATAAAAATGTACTTTATTTTTCTCAAAGCTTTCATTTCATTTTAACGCGTGCTTTCCTATCAAAAGGAGAAAATTAAAAATTTCACGAAAAAGTAATACTTGGATTGCACAAGAATTAGAACATCGTGTAAAACAAACGTACACACTACTTTATTTCTAAATATCATAACGTATCACTCGGTTTCCATGTATACTTCCGAGGATATAAAAGAATTTTAAGGAAAGTAATAGTTCAGGCAAAAATAATGAAAAATGATGAGGATATTTTGAATGCTAGAAACAAAACTAAAGCACTTTGGAAATACTACTTCATCACGATATTTCGTAGAGAATGTTGTTTTAAATGATACTGACAGAGAAACAAGTAATCCAGAAAAGGTTGCGAATATATTAAACTAACACTTTTCGAGAATTGCGGTTGATCTCACGAAGGGACTAAAGCCACAAAATTCAACACCATATGCTTCTCAAAAAAAAAAAAATGTCGGCACGATGTTTCTTTACGAAACGTCTTCCAACGAAATCCTCAGAATAGTCAGTAAACTAAAAATAAATATTCATCTGGTTTAGATGAATTTCCGGATTTTAAAAACTTGTGCACCTGCCATTATATACCCATTAACGCACATGTTCAATGCTTCCTTGTGCACAGGAATCTTTCCAGATATTTTCAAAACAGCAAAAATTAAGCCACTTTTTAAAAAATGAAATTCAAAATTACCGGACAATTTCTCTTTTGTCAGTTTTTCAAAAATATTAGAAAAGCTTTTCATACGCGAATGGAAACTTTCTCAGGAAAAACGAAGCGTTTTCAGACTCACAACACGGTTTCAGAAAATAAAATCTACGGAAACTGCCATTTTTCTTTCCTTACAGATGTTGCTTCATCAATGGACCAAAATAAAGAACTCATTGGGATATTTTTAGATATTTCGAAAGCTTTTGACGTTATTAACCATAACAACCCGCTCCGAAATTACCTTCTTATGGAATTCGTGGCATTGCTCTAGATTGATAACCTCGTAACTTAAACATCTATCTAAAAGAGTAGAAATACCGTACTAGCACGAAAGGACATTATTTACTAATCTTTCCAATTCTTTGCCAATTGAATCGCTAATTGTCGCGCTAGGTTCGATTTTAGGTCATATCCTCTTTCTGTTGTACGTAAACGATATGCCTCATCTATTAGAAATGGAAGAACAGTTCTGTTTGCCGATGACACGAATGTTCTTTGCAAAAACAAACAATAAATAGTACAATTTCAAGTTTCAAATTGGTGTTGTAGTAACAAATTAATATTTAACGAAGGAAAAACTTTCTCAATGCAATTTTGCGTTTCAAATCGCAATGGTATGCTCCATTGAAAAGAACAATATGCAATTAGCTGATGTTATGATAACAAAATTTCTGGTCTCTTAATTCAATCAAACATGAAATGGAATGTACATGGAACAGAATTAAACACTAAATTAACCTCATTATGTTATGCATTCACAATTCTTTCTAATTCTGTCAGCCTTCATGCAGCTCGTTGCGTGTATTTTGCAAATGCACATTCCCGTCTGAGATATGGCTTAATATTCTGGGAAGCTCATTCTTTAGTGCCCCGACATTTAAATTGCAAAGAAAATTATCTGAATAATGAAAAATGCCATCCACGTGATTCCTGCAAGCCTCTTTTCATTGAGCTTGAATCTGACCATTGCCTTGCGCCATTTACGAATTTGTAGTATTTGTCAAAACTGACTTACTTAACGGTGGGAAAATATTTTCGTGTAATACTGATATTTATAATTACAACACACAACGTAGAAATCATGTTCATCAAGTGTGAGTATCAGCAGCTCTCTACAAGAAATCCACATACAATACATGTACGTTACAAACGCATTGCAAGATGAAAATTAAACAACTAAAATAGTACAGAAATTTAAGTTAAAAGTAAAATCGTTTCTGCTGCAAAACTGTTTCTATACAATTAGAGATTATACTGATTGTCAAAAAGAAAAATAATGTTTACTTTAACAAAACAATGATATATTGTAATGAATTAGTTTACATTTGCATTGTATAATTAAAAAGACAATATGCCTGTAAGAAGCAATGTACTTCACCTCTGCATTGTATAATTTAAAAAGACAATATGCCTGTAACAAGTAATGTACTTCAGCTTGCGGGTCAATGACCCCATCTCGATCGGGTTTTGTCCAATTTCGCTTATCCATTGGGAAAATGCTGAGATGGCCCTTGATTTGCTTCTGGACGTAAATGTAGCTTCACTATGCGCACGTTTTGTTGCGCTTTCCTTTTGTTTGTAGTGGCAGTAGAGCTTAGGGTGAGTTTCTATTTTATTATCAATACAGAAAAATCAAGTCTGCAGTTCATTTACCGTTATAAATAAGTTTTCTATATCTCGAAAACGAAAATATCTAGTTTCTGAAATGTTAATCTCTCGCTTTTTAAATTTATTATTATTATTATTACTATTTTTCATCTTTCAACTATTGATAGTTAAATTGTTGGGAAGGGTTCTGAAATTCAAGAAAGCGTGCGCAGATGATTTTCTCCCCATACGTCACATACAGTTTTTGACTAAATAAATAAATCTTCCACCAAAATGTTGAGGTTGTGACATGGCCTAGCCCAAGATACGCAAGGTTCTGATGTTGGATATTGCCCCGTCCACTGCGATTCCCCAAATTCTGAGTCCAAGTTTTGACAATGTCAAATTTATCTACTCAGCCTGTGTGCTACATTGAATCTCATTGGTAACAAGGTGTGCTACCTCTCATTTAAACCTTTGTATCTCTGAAACCAACCGCTTTTCGGTGATACAGTCGTCAACACAATTGCCTCTGGATGTCAAACTACTTCTCCATAAGGAAAAATACTGCTTTCTTTAATAAGTAATAACAAGGGAACTTACATTCTCCACGTCAACTTGCTTATTACCCATATGAATCGACAATTAATCCTGACATACAGGATATAATAATTTCCAAAAACATAAACCTACCAATAAACTAACTCTCAATACAAACGTTGAGTTCTGATCATGACCCAGTTTTAATTAGTTACTATAAGATTCTCCCGGACTTAAATCTACAAACTCAATTATAACTGGTAAAATAAATTGAAATAAAGTCAAAGCTAATATTCTAAAGTTAGATAAATATCCTAAAAACAACACACATCTACCGACTTAGCAATTACTAACCAAAATAATATAATTAATGCTACTCGTTCATCAACTATTTAATCAATTCATCGCAAAAAATACGTGTTACTTGCCTTGCCAAAGGATATCTTAGATCTAGATATTCGAAAGCATCGAATTCGCTGACCATGACAAACATCTTGTAACCATACTGTTGAACGCATTTTCAATAAGTTGATGCGACAGGTAAAACGCGAACTAGAGTAACTCAGATTCTCACCATTTAATAAGTTTATCTCACATCTACAAGCAAATTCAGCTTTACTCTGGTCAGACATAAAAGTAATTACTAAAGATAAAAAAAACATCTTAAGCCTTTTAAATCTAATAATATTCTAGGTACTTCAGATGCAGAAAAAGCCGAACTACTAGGAAAACACTTCGAGAAATCATTTACAACCTATTCCTTAAACAATAATTTTACTCAGAATATAACACAAGAATTAGCAAACACCTTCCCCATGGTGCCAGAATGAATAAAATCCATTCCTCCTTCCGAAACGACCTATTTAATTTCAAAACTGAAAAACAAAAATATCTATCATATTCCTAATTTCGTAATTAGAAAACAAGGATCGATAGTCAAGAAATAAGTTAATAAAATGCACGGACAGTATTAGCCTATTAGAAATGAGAATGCGAGCGAGGAAAGGGTGAACCTGCGTAATAGAACTAATGAGAAACGCATTTATTGTGCGGACAGCGTTACAGTCATATCTAAGAGGTCTCATATCTAACACATCACTTGGAAATTTCCATCAAATATAATTATTACATAAGGCTCTCCAATTAGCAAGCAGATTAATTAAAAACATGAAAGGTTAATTGTGTAATAAAGGAAATGACAAATCACTAAAAATATATTCGTAAAATTGTAATAAGTATTCAGTACGTTACACATATTGAGAAAAAAAACGTTTTGAATTGTTGGAATAAAGAAATTAAACATTTTACTGAAGTACTTGCAGTGTTAATTGACCTACAAGATAGTGACAAGGAAGATGAAATAAAAGAAATGGATAGTCCCTAATAGGGAGTCAGCTTTGTTACATTCAATTTTTTACTCACATTTGATTATTGGACATTGTAATTTAATTAAATTAATTTTCATACCTAAGGCCACACATCATTTGTTTGAATTTACTCTTTCATATGATTTTTTGTTTCAGACCCTTCTTTTTGTAATTCTTATTATTTTTTACTGACGTGGTCTCTTCTCCAGTAAAGAGAAGAATATTAAGGTATAACATTCTCTTATATCGTTACTTAGTGATTCAGTATGACATTTTTCGTTATTGTCAACATGATCATGATCTTTATTATCGTAACCATCAGTATATCCATCAGCTCTTCCTGGTTCAAGTTATTCAATACAGCACATCGTAAGCAATTTAAACTATATTTCTTATTACGATTGTGTCTGTAAGAAGTATATAAGTATTATTTTCTGAATAAATTGAATAAAAGTGAATTGCCTTTCTTATTCAGAAAGAAATTATTTTATTTTTTAAAGTTTTGACTTTTCCTTTTCTGATAATCAGTTTTATTGAAAATTTAATTATTTTAGCATATTAATTTATATAAATAATTATTTTATATTAAAAATAATTATATTCAATAGTTGGAAGATCTATTGGAGGAATTCACTTTACAGTGAAACCAGGTTTGATTCAGCTGGCTCTTACAGCTAAGTTACAGATGCCTCTTATTCAAAACAATATTAGTTTTCAATCAATATCCTCCTATATTTAAATTAATCTTGAAATGCTTAGCAATGGTCACTTTTAAATTGAAATTTTGGTTTTTGATAAATTTTAAATTTTCTAATAGTTGGATTACTTTTCTAATAGTTGGATTGGTTACTAATATTAAAAAATTGATTTTGTAATTTTTTCTGATCATTTACAACAACTCGTAACAATTGATAGTACGAAAAGACGGAAATTACTCATTTTTATGAAACATTGAACTAATAAATGTAAAAAAATCTTCCAACTATTAATAATATATTAAAGATTTTCAGGAATTTATTTTTTACTACAAAATAAATAAATTGTACTTATGAGTTAAATACTTATAATTTGTTCCAAATTGATCACTTACGAAAATAATGTATTATTCCCTGCGCTTCAAATCTAACAAAATGAAAGAGTGGGAAAAAAGCAATTATTTATCAATTCCATACTGCAATTCATTTCAAATATACGTTCCTTTAAATATCGCATGATGAGTTCAAAAGTTGGTGGTACTGGCAGACAGGCGTCCACGCAACCATATTGGAGATTTAGTGCGGCCTGCTGCCCCGAGAATATGTACTGTACTGATCATTGTGTGAGAAAATCGCTTGTTATAAACAGACGGGCAGAATAGATTTGGACTTGGTGACGAACGGATAGTGATGGAAGGTTCTCTGAGATAGTGTAAATTGTTAATGGTAGAAATATTGTCAGTGTAACAAAGAATAACCAGGTATGGAAAAAGAGATGCCACGATAGGATTGGACTAAGCTGGAAATGAAAATTTAGAATAGACGTGATAGGATGAATGGACATCCAAGTATGCTGAGGACTCGAACAAGAAAGTTATTAAATGGGACTTATATATCTGAGTAATGTAAGAAGACCTTCAATATTATAGTGGTAGGATATCGCAAAAAAATTTGAAATTGTGTTATTATCGAAAATCCAGAGTTAATTGTAAAATTGGACGTAATCCATCATTATAATTGAACTTCACTGCAAGCCAGTGGTACCAGGAAATATTATTTTGTAAAAAATCCTACAAATAGTTCAGACGCTAGTGTTGTTCACAGACGGACCGATTGGCAGATCAGGCGGACGGACGTTTTGAAAAACAAGTATGGGTATCGAGGAACTTCAAAAAGGTCTATTTCCTTTGAAATCTCTTTAGGAAAAAGGAATTTGTTACATAAAAAAGAAATTTATTTCATAATGGGACAAGATGTATCCACTTTTTCTGTATCAGGACTTCTCAATTTGAGTTTTCCGTCGAAAACTCGCCTTTTGACGCAGCATTGTATAGCTTTTTCAATACTACGTAAATTACTCCGTAATATATGCGCACGTTGAATTGCATACGTTGTTTGTGAGTGGCGCTCTCACTCCGGCACGCAACTACGTTACAACCGAGTGCTTGGACATGTGCTGGACGCCACTGTCGCGGACGGATGAGAGTCCTCTGAAAATAAAACAGGTCGACCCGCAGGGGAACAGATCTGATTTAGTGATTGCGAAGGGTCACACCCCGTCGTGCTTGATGCAGCGGTCGCGGTGGTATTAAAAGGGGGTCTGTGTGAAAGATATGAGGAAAAAGCTAGAAAATATGAGGACCTCCGCGCGACGCTCCTGGCCCAGCGCTGTCTGCGATGGTGGGAGCCTTCGGCGAGTGGTAAAGTGACACTGACACCACCCTAAAGAAATACGCCGCCGGCGACAAGCTTGAAAAATACGTGAAAGCATTCACGCCGAGGCCATATCAGGGAGCGCCGCATTTTACGACGCCCACATCGGCCGAACAGCCCGGATGCTTTTTGAATACCGGGCACGGCCTAGTGCACGGCGGCTGCCCCTGTCCCCTCTACTCCGGTGCCGTAACGATCCCACTCTGAGATGTTCCGACGATGACAGTGACTCCACCCATAGTACCTGTGAAGGAAACATTGTGTGTGAACCCCTCCAGGCGGTATTATTGTGAGACGATAGTGAAAAGTAGTAGTATGACGTAGTAATCGATGCGACAAATAGTGCCGCGATTGCATGCCGCCGTCAACAAGAGCCAGTGGCAAATTGAGCTCGCAGAGTATAAAGACCACACAAATAGTAAGAATTATTTATAACGTACAAAATGTGAATATCGCGTCAGAATTAAGCGTAGAGATACGAACAGTTGAAATTTAAGATAAGTTTCGTGTTTAGCATATTATATGTGTTCCCAACATAAAGTAATAAATTATATAAAAGCTCGTACGTATACGAGAAAATGAAAACGAACTAAAACTACAGAATGAGACAGACTTTTTCATACTAGTTAGTATCCTGTTTTCTTCAGCGTGTAGAAGACTATATGGAGCTCTCGTGGCACCTACCGATTCTCTGGGCTGTAATGAAAAGCTCCTTCACTCACCCCGAACATCGCGTAGACATAACTCCAAACTTTATGTATTTGCCCATGTTATTCCTTTTCGTTGCTTGTATCATTGTTCTAGGTATGGGATCAAGTTCTTCAATTGGACAAACATATTTCACATTGTGATCTATAAGATCAAATATTAATATGGCTTGGCTGTAAAACACGAGGAACTCGGAATGCCCCCCACGCCCCAAACGCAACTGAAAACTAATCAAAACGCATATTGTTCACTGGTGGAAGAAATTGAATTTGTTACGAAATTGAGTAGTTTTTAATACGTCCTACATTCTCCAGCTTTCAGATGGCTTCAAAGCGCATTTTAACACGTTAAATTAAATGCGTTTTGAAGCTATCATCTCTCCAGAATGGTCTGCTTTATACCAGCTCAATACATTTCATTGTGTCCTCGGTAAAGTACTCGGTAGACTGTGCCCGTGCACATGTTCCTCTGACCCCCTAATTTAACTCACAAAATAAAATCAGAAAAAACAACACACGCTATACGTGTTTACCATTGTCGCTTGCGTCTGCCATGCCGTACCATGCCAGCGGGCAGAGTACTCTTGCCACAAAATAGATCCCGAGCAGTCGCTGAGGCTACTTCTAGCAACAAGCGTTCACACTCCCTGCGAGCAGTGCTGCCAGACTGTAATGTTGGTATTCGTATTCCACCAATAAAGTGTCATTTCCCCCTAGATCATGAAACAATACCCCAAAATTCTTTCAACTTACTTACATTTTTTCGACAATTTTAGTAGTTTTCGTGCAACACAGCGTGACATATTTGCAATTATAAATAAATATAAAAACAAGATTTCCTCAAAAAACGGCTCGAAATTTTTTCTTTAAATTTTAGGTATAGTTTACCAAATGCACCCTATCCGATGACATAAATGCCATATTGACGATTCATTTGTTTTTTAAAAAATTACAAAAATGTAATAATTTTTACCTGTGTTTCACGTCAGTAATATTGACATTAGAGGCGATTTCTTTACGTTATTGTATTTATGAGTACATGTGGTTTAAATAATGCTTAGATAAAGTTGGATTGGAAAATTGGATAACACAACAATTTTCTATAAAAATGAGCTCAAAATTCCACATTTTCAGAAACACACAAACGCCATTTTCTCAAAAAGAGCTCCAAATTTTTTCTTCAAATTTTTCTAATGGACAGTGCTAATTGCACTGTTTGAAATAACGTAAAGTTCATTTTGGTGTACACTTCTGTTTTTCCAATAAAAACGTTTTTTTAAATTTTTCATCTATTCGTATACGTTATTACATTTGTGAGAGGAAGTGCTTCAAATAATTTTAAAAAAGTTTTTCGAAAACTCAGTAGATTCCTATGAAAAAAAACTTCAAACTCCGCATTTACAGTAATGCTTAACCGTCATTTCTTGAAAACCACTACAAATTTTTCAATGAAAATAACTATTTATGACGATGTTTTACGTTTCTTTAATAGTCATAAAATAATATTTCGGTTCCACTATAAGAAAAACGAAAAGTTGAGAAAACGTCAAAAAAATGTACTTCAGACGACGATAAATGGCAACTAGCAAGAGGATAGGGCAAGTCCGTAAAGCCAGCCCACACCAAGGAAATTTGAAAACTTTTCTACGAGAAAGTCTGTACCGCGTCCAAGGCGCAAGTGCAAACGTTTCACATTTTGCCCTGAGGAAGGTCGCTGAATGGCGTCTGTCCGTCTGTGAACACTACTAAACCACAATTACAATCTTTTTCAAATTGAAGATCCTCTGACGATCTGGCTCTAGTTAAAGCTTTGAAATTTTGAAAAACATTCTTTAAAATGTAGGTACTTTACATGACGTCCGCCGGACATTTTCAAAATTTTCTCAAAAACAGCTCCAAATTTTTTCTTTATATTTCTTGTAAGATCAGAGCAGAATACACTTATAAAGAAGGCAAAGGTCAGAGATTCACGGTTAACTCTGAATATTCGAAAATTGCAAAAGTTTGAATTTTGCCTGCGTCTTACCACAAATACAAAATAGAAGACATGGATTTTTTTCTTTAAGTGAAATTTGTTGTGCATAAATAGTTCTTTCAATAAGGTTATATAGATTTTTTTTGAAATTTTAGTAGTTTTCGTGCTGTAGTGCGTGCAATATTTGCAATTTTAAAAAATAATCATAACAAGGTTTCCCCAAAAACCGCTCCAAATGTTTTCTTTACATTTTTAATAAGTTTAGAGCCAAACGAACCCTATGCCGTGACATAAATGCCATATTTCTGAATTCTTTTGTTTTTTCAAAATTTTCAAAAATGTAATTTTTTCACTTGTCTCTCACGTCTGTAAAACTTACATTAACGGTGATTTCTCCACATTATTATATTTATGACCACATGTGCTTTAAATAATGTCAAATAAAGTTTCTCGAAGAAAACAGTTTTCTGGAAAAATGAGCACAAAATTCCGCATTTCCAAAAAGGCCTAAACACCATTTTCTTAAAAACGTCTCCAAATTTTTCCAACAGATACTGCTAATTGCAGTGTTTATTATGAGAAATTCATTTTCGTGTATTCATTTGTTTTTTTAAAAATTACACAAATGTATTTTAAAAAAGATTCTGTGTAAGACCATAAATTTCGCATTTACAGTAATGCTTAATCGCCATTTTCTTAAAAACGACTACGAAGTTTTCAATGAAAACTTCTGTTTAGAACGAGTTTTTACTCTTCTTTCATATTATTGAAGTAATGATTCAGTTGTACTACTAGTAAAGCAAAAAGTTGAGAAAATGTCAATAAATGTACTTTGGGCGACTATAGATGGCAGCTGGCGAGAGAATGGACCTTAAGGCCAGACCACATCAAGGGAATTAGAAAAGTTTGATACGAAAAGGCCTGTGCCATTCTGTAGCACCTCTAGTTTAATTTTGAAGATGAGTCTGCATTCTCCTTACTTTCTACTTGATTGGTTCTTTTGTAATAGCAATTAACTTCATTTCGTTTTCACGCAAGCAAACTTTATTGTATTTAACTGATCTGTGTTTAATCGTGACGTTCATGTAAAACCATTTAGTATCTCGCCAGATGAAGAGGCCGCAACAAGCAACGAAACATGTTCTTTTGAACCTTATGCTAATGAAATAAATTCACTATACTACCTCTCAAGTTATTCATTGTCGTTGATACAGAAGACACGCAATTCCAATAGTTTGAATGGAAAATATAGAATATCACCTGGTTGAGATTAAAGGCGGATCGTTCACGATTACACAATCTCCAGAAAATCGTAAAATACTCTTTATTGTTAGAAATATGCATTTTCGATTATTGAATATTATTCAATAATCACGATATCGCAGCAAAATCTATGCGTGAAATGGCTTTGAAATAAAATAGTGCTCGTCGAGCGCTGTCTCTGGCGACTCGTTGCAAACCAGGCAACGCACCGGTGTGACGTCGAGCTCTTATGGAGTGCTATAAAGATTGACCATGGTTTAAGTTGCGAAGAACGAGCCTCCCGGTTTCACGCGTGTCCCTATATGAGCAGGCGGTCATTCCCCGTGCATTTAGTACTGTCTCGAACCTCAGAACCCACGGATGAAAAATGAAATGTAATCTGCCCCGCGATTTACGTGGTACGAGCAATTCACTTGTTCACTTAATAACCAGAGCGATAATGCCTCTGGGTTCTGGAGTTAAATCAACGCTACCTACAAAGGCGCCACATACATTCAGGTGGCTTTGATTTAATTCTCGGCATACGTGCTAATATCGCAGCGCCAAAACATGCAAACACAAGTTTTTGTAGATTTCTTCGAATCTTCTGACCGGATCCGAAAACAAATTATCAGTTCCCCATCAGGAGACCGAGACGCATCGATTGACTCCTCATATATCTCGATTGGAGGACGGGAAATTATCGAACCTTGAGAGACGGTTCCGCACACCTACACACATACGCTCATACGCACGTACATACACACACAACCATACACACACGCACATACACACATGCACATACCCACACGCAAATACACACGCGCACATACACGCACGCACATGCACACGCACGCGCACATTCGCAGTTACTCAAATACTCATGCAGATCATGCAGCTCCTTGCGTGTATTTTGCAAATGTACATTCTCGCATGAGATATGGCATAATATTCTGGGGAAGCTCATTCTTTACTGCCCAGACGTTTAGATTGCAAAAGAAAATTATCTGAATAATGAAAAAATGCCATCCACGTGATTCCTGCAAGCCTCTTTCAGTTCATCAAGTTCAGTTCAACCATGTTCATCAAGTGTCAGTATCAACAGCGCACTACAAGAAATCCACATACAATACATGTACGTTATTTTACAATACGCACTACAAGAAATCCACATACAATACAGTACGTTACTTTACGCATTGCCAGATGAAATTAAAAAATTAAAAATAGTACACAAATTTAAGTTAAAAGTAAAATATTTTCTGCTGCATAACTGTTTCTATACAATTGAAGACTATACTGATTGTCAAACTGAAAAATAATGTTTACTTTAACAAAACAATGATATAGTGTAATGAATTATTTTACATTTGTATTGTATATTTTTTTTAAAAAAGACAATATGCCTGTAACAAGTAACGTACCTCAGCTTGCGGGTCAATGACCCCCATGTCGATCGGGTTTTTGTCCAGTTTTCCTGATCCATTGACAAAATGCTGAGATGGCCCCTTGATTTACTTCTGGACGTAAATGTAGCTTCATTATGCGCACGTTTTGTTGAGCTTTCCTTTTGCTTGTAGTGGCAGTAGAGCTTAGGGTGAGTTTCTATTTTATTAGCAAAACAGAAAAATCAAATCTGCAGTTCATTTACCGTTACAAATAAGTTTTCTATAACTCGAAAACGAAAATATCTAGTTTTTGAAATGTTAATCTCTCGCTTTTTTAAATTTATTATTATTATTATTATTATTATTATTATTATTATTATTATTATTATTATTATTTTATTCCTATTTTTTCATCTTTCAGCTATTAAAAGTTAAATTTTGGGAAGGCTGAAACGAAAATACTAGTTTTGAAATGTTAATCTCTCGCTTTTTAAATTATATTAAATATTTAAGGGATTCTGAAACTCAAGGAAGCGTGCGGAGATGATTTTCTCCCCATACGTCACATACAGTTTTTTACTGTTTTTGACTACATAAATATCTAAATACTTTATATGGATGAGCGTATGATTTTATTAATTTTCACGTTATTAAGAGTTCATAGGCTTGATGAATATTTTACGGTATTGAGTGGATTATTTATCATGTTTGGCGAATTCATATTCATTTTATATTAAGTTTCTTTACTTTTAATGAGTGCAGTTACTTTCATAGGCTTGATGAATATTTTACGGTTTTTATTAATTTTTAATTTATTATGTGAATTGTAACTGCAAATTGTTGCAACTACAACAGAATGTTTTCTTTTGTGAATAAATATTTATTTCCCTGGTATTAGATAATTAATTCAGCAGTAAATTTTAAAAATTCCTTATTTTCATGCCCTATTAAAGAAAAACTACACATTAAGAGTGAATTCCATAATTTCACAATTTTATTAAGGTGTAAATCACAAAAAAAGATTTGACGCAAAGTTATATCTTTGTTCCATGCATCGTTTGTAACTGTGTCGTGAACTCAGTACTTTTTAGATAAATTCTCATAGAACATTGCAAGTTCCTTAAAACACTTTCTAGATATAAGTTCCAATGGGTATCTTTCACGATTCTTTCTGAAACTCAGTAGCTTAGGCCATGTGAACATTTTGCACATTTGAACTCAATTAATTATAGCCTTTTATTTTCACTAGGGGAGAGCCTCTTTGACCTAACCTACGTCTCTGAAAATGTTCTCAAACAGCAAAAACCTTTTCCCACGAACATCCGTCGTAATTTCAGCATGTACATTTTCACATTCGGTGTAGCACATTCGGTACATTTTCACAGCACCACCATTGCCACTGCTAGTTCATATCTGCAGTGGTGGAGTTATCAAAAATAAATATTCAAGTTCCTTGTATATTGTAATCGCCCATATGTCGGTTCCATTGATTTTTGAGAAGCACCCGAGAACGTCAAGACACGACAAGTTGCAATTATAGTGTTACCGAATTGCAAGAGACGCGCCAGCCAGATGGTATCCCTTCGAGAATTTATTTAAGTTTCTGAACGCATCGCGTAGAATGGAGCGACAACCAATAAAAAATCACCCTTGAAAATATCAGCACTAGCGCAAAACACCCCTACGAAAAGCTTTCTCTTGTGCTGCCGACCGTCGATCTGGACACACCGGAATTGTTCGTGCTGGACGGAGAGGAGAATTCGCCGTATTTCGACGATAAGAAGCTTGAAAAAGGTAATTTGTCTCATCATGTTAAAATAACGATACCATGTATGAGAGAATTGAGAGTTTTAAATAATGAATATTCTGATAAATTCATGTGAACGCATTACGCAGAAATATACTATTTTTCTATCAACGAGGAAATAATATATTTCAACGTTCAAGAACGTATACTGAAGTGGAAAGCATGTGCTATAGGAAATGTTTCTTTCTATTTCCAGCTTTTTTGTCTTTCGTCTTGGCTTACCACATAAGAAATTCATTACGCGGAGATATTGCAGTCATATTGTATAAAATTCGAAAGACTGTGATAGCGATTCACCAGAGCACGTGTTCGCCAAAGCAAATGGGTTGCCACGACCTTGAAATGATGTGGGTCGCCGTCGCCGCTCCAAGCTGTGGAAATATTTCTTCGAGACGTCGGTTTGTGAGTTAGAAAACGTCACTAGAAATTCTCAAAAAAAAACTGTTTAAAGAAGTGAGAATTATTATACAGCGATAGAATTCACCTCACTTACAGACATAGATAGTCGAGTAATTATATTAAAATCATTTAAACTTAATCTTTTACAATATTGCAGTCGTAAAAGGAAGCGAGATAGCTAATTCCTGTAAAGAATTGTAAAAACCTATTTATTTCATTTTTCTATAATCGATAATATTTGTTCTTTTAGTATGTGTTTTCAATTTATTGTTTAATCGCTTTAAAATTATTCAAAACCAATAATTAGTAAAAGAGTTATTATTAATTGTACTTTCATTGCATAACGACATTTTCTTTCTTTGCTGGCTAAATTGTATAAAGTAATAATCTACGTGAAAGTGAAACAACGTCTTGTATATATTTCATTCACTATTCAAGTGACAATTTCTTTGAAAGTGTATGTAAAGGATTTTGGTATGTGATTCTTTTTCAGTATTTTGTGTTTCTATGTATTATAGTCTTGTGCACAGTTATTTTATTGTGTTTTTTGTGAAGTGAAGGGTATTATAATTTTTTGTAAAGTGTTTATGCAAGTGTTAAAACGCAACTGCAGTTGTTAGGTAATCACGTAATTGCTAAAGGTAAAGCAGGTGATAGAATGTTTCAATGCAATGTGTAAATGCTAGATTATAATTGTATTCAAGTATTTAACAGAATACATCTAGAACTCGGTTCATAGTTAAAAGATTAACGTGCCTGTTTATTTTATTACCAAAAGCAGGTTAAAAGAGGAACCCACTCCTGTATAGCAGTTAGGACATTTAAAACCATTCCTAATTTTTGGTGTGATATTGTCATAACAAGTCACAGGTCAAGTAATACTACTAGGCTACTTGAGTGACCCACTGTAGGCTTTTTAGAGAACAGTGGAAAGGTAGAGCGGTCAAAATATATAGAGTAAATATCTGTCATTATATTTCATAAATATGAACATTCCAGATTAGGCAATTGAAAGCCAAATCAACAAACAGGCCTCTCCAAGGAGGTTATGATACATTATATCCTCTTTGGTCTTTCCTTATAGACACGCAAATCTCTTGATAGATGAACTCAATCGTAGATCTCAGTAGTCGTCCTCTGGTGAAACACAGCTAAAGAATTGCACATTGATGCACTCTTGAATTTGTGATGTAATGCTAGGAGAAAAAAGTCCAGAAAAGTAATGATTGTGTAAATGTATTTAGCTTTGTGATTGAAAATCACAGCCTGTAGTATTTTAGACCTTTACAGAAAGCTATTACAAAAGTTTCATTGGTTTTGGTTGCGTAGATACAGAGATTATCGCTCTTTAAGTTACGTATTTCTGTCTTTATATGTTAATATAGATTAACAGTTTTTCTTCGTATTCGTTGGAACACTAAATAATTAATCATTACTAGAGACTTTTAAGCAGGCTTATTTATATACTTGTTCATCTGTAAAGCATCGCCTATCACACTACATAATTTACTTACTGTCTTTCCAAGTGAAAATTTTAATGGAGACTGTTAAATTTGAATGGAAATCAGTAGGTATATTGAGAATTCCTTGTATTAATACAGATTGCTTTTTTCACAACCATTTTGTATTTCATTTTCAAAAAAATTATTTTTTTAGTTCTTACCACTTTTTAGTTCCTTAACATTTTTTAGTCACCACTGCACAACCGTGGCGGATCAAGACTTCTTAGTTACGAGAAAATTTCGCATTTGTCGGAGCGAAAATTTCTCGTTCACATCGCAAATTTGAACACTGAAACTTTATTTCAACATTAGTAAAAACACTTTTTATGATACCATCTACAATTTCATCGACTGTACAAAAGTTATGAGCAAATGTGATTCTGTCTTCGTCATCAACATTTTCATTAAAACCTACACACACTTTTGGAAATTGATTAATCACAGCCTAGAAACTGGAGAAATTAACTTGAGAATATTCATAGTGTGGTCAATATGTAAACACCAAGTATTTTAATATCCTGTGCACTATATTTACAGCTTTCATTTCTATCACATTAATAAACAAATTATGATCACTCGACACATTAGAGTGGGTAATCTTATATTTTATTTTGTAGGTTATCCCCGAAACAATAAATATATTACTATTATTGATATTATTATTATGATTACTATTATGTATGTATTAACTTTGAACACACATTGAAGAAACGTGTTTGCTTACCATTGATCATGATTGTGTTTGGATAATTTCATGCGTTAAAACTTTGCCCATGCATCAATGACAATACGAAAGATGTTTGTTTATCACTGCTTATGTTTCTATTTGATAATTCTAATAGCTGACATTCAATGGGACACACATCCAGGAAGAAATTCGAAATGAAGTGCGATTTACATAGTAAATTATAGCGTACTTCACGAAATTCGCACATTGCCCACTCATTATGTAGCTTTAGTTCAACCTGCCAAAAGGGCGCGAACTTACTGCTACCAACCAAACCTTTTTTGCGTTCTGATTTTTATTAATTCAGCTTCAATTCAACGAGATATAAAAAATTCCATTTTTTTATAACACTCTATGCTGTCACTTTAAAAGACATGTATTTCCGGACTTCGGAGCTTAGTTCCTGGATCTCGGTGCGTGTCTCACACATGTACAAGTTTCATGATGTACGTACGTAAAGAAATTAAGGTGTGCTTGAAATAATTGTGTAAACAACAAGCAGCTTGCAGGATATTTGAACAGCCCTTAAATGTACTAATGAAAAATGGAATGTGTGCGACTTTGTAATATACATCGAGTGTGCGGGAAGTTCCACAACAGAGAAGAAGCACATGTGTTGGATATGTGCAGGGTATAGAAGTGCTAACGTTGTGTGCTTTATGTGTAAAAATGAATCCAAACTAAGTGTTCAGGAGATGTGGTGCTGTACCAATCACATGTTTGAACGGAAGAGCTGTGCACCGAGTGAAAACACGAAGTGTACAGCTGGTGTACAGTTCACCATAACAGGAATTTTCTGCTGAGACTTCCAGAGTAGTAAAGCGAAGAGATGGTAATGCATTTATCTAAATTATATTTCCGTCATTCGATTGAGCTGCAATCCCTTTTTTCGGAGAGGGATACCAATGTTGAGATACCATAAAATTAAATAACAGGGCAAAAATTGTTATATTAGAGTGAAAATGGTACTCAAAAAATTATTAAATTAAAACAATGCGTTTGGTACGAGGAAATTAATATAATTACTTTTAGGAATATCATTCTAGTTTAATTAAATATTTAAACAAATTGGTACATTCAGTTATATATTTATTTTTCCTTTTAAATAAAAAAAATTTAATTTTTTTTATATCACAACAGTACAAAATAAATTCACAATTAATGCAAAAATATCTTCTTTGTACAAGAAAATAATGCCAAAAAAAAAATTGTCACCAATGTGCAAACGAGGAGAAGTCGCAAATAAACTTTTTGGGAGAGCCAAACAACACGTAACTCAAGTTAGACTTAAATAATATTTTTTTAAATAGTTTGAATACTTGGCAACTTAGGTATTTAGCCTTTTGCCGATTAATGTTAGGAATTTAAAATGTACAATTAGAGCCACATGAAAAAGATTTGCCCTTTTCTTGAAAGATTCGCTCTTTCCAGCAACTTTATCGTTTATCAGTTGCCGTCCTGTCAATTCCAAGATCACCCTTCAGGTTGCCATTCGTGCCACATCTGTCCCATGAGTCTTGAGAGTTCTGTACAATCTGTCAGTATATATTTCACCGTCAGAGTAACTTCGCAGCCGCAGAAGGGTTGCTCTTTATTTCTCAACATGTAGAAAGAGATTCGTGTGTAGCCTATTCTGAATACGATGCTGCACACTTGCTCTCGCCAAGTGTATGGTGACAATTTATTGATACACTGTTGATAGAGTTTAAGTCAAGGGAATTCCCTGTATCCTGCCATGCTGTGACGATATACTTTGAAGCAGTATTTCTTGCATCTTGAGGTCGTGCGTCAATTTTCATTACAACTAAATGATATTTTCTCAGTGATATTATTTTGGTTTGTTACACAGGAACATTCAAATAGTGGTTCCTCAAAGCCATTAAAAAGGCGTAACATATCCCCATTTACAAATTAGAGACAGAATTGAAATGCCTTCTAAATTTTCATTGTGAAATATCGTATCAGATATTATTAAAGATAATAAATAGATATCAAGTGAAACATTTAAACAGGTGAACTATTTCTGTTCAGTAAAGAAGTACAGTGTCGCTATTTCAAGTACAGCCAGTGTTATTACAAATACTTAATTGAAAATTAAATATAATGTATTATATATAATTAATGTATAATATATAATTAATATTCTATACATTTTGTTTCTTTGAATTTTGTTGCGAAAATATTTTATCTAAAAGAATTTTAGTTTGCCGTTTATTTACACATGCCTATTTTTTACTAGTTAAAGTATTCAGGCATCTATAAACAGTCTTTTTGGCCATTACATACTTTTCAGAAATACAGAAATTACCTGCGAAAAATCAACCTAAATCTTACAAAAAATTAACTCCATTTAATTCACATAAGAGTGCATCATATATTCTGTACCACTTTTTCACTAGCATAATCATAGAAACATAAAGAGATAAATGCTGGAGTGAATAGCAATAGTTTGAGTCAGCTATTCAGTCTTCACTTAAAATTTATCACACTGGTGCATAACGTTCTAGGCGCTGATATGTAACTATTCTGTCTCATATTAGTCTACGAGGTGTATCAATGCTATTTTGTGGCATGTATATGATCAAATAATGTTGGAAATACTTACCAATTGGTATTATTATATGTTAAATTAGAAAATAATGTAAGTAGTTAAGAACCTCCATGCATTATTATTACGATGGTCCATTTTCGATGGTCCAAGTCCACTTGCCCTTGGTGCTGCCTTGCGTTTACTGGACGAGGCTTGCGGGGAGCCCCCTTGGAATGTGGGGGGAGAGCAAAGCTCCCTTCCTCCCCGCGAGAATGTGCTAGCAGCTTGAGATGTTTCTGAGTGCTCCATTCGCATTACTTTCTGTGCTTAATAAAATTTGATCGAAAAATACCGAAATCCTGATTGACATTATTACAGTGTTGCCGTTCACATAGTCAGGATGTCCATTTTATAGTCTATGAAATGGACATCCGCATAATTTTGTTTTTAGAATTTGTAGAAATTACTCGATGTCATTGATATTCTCTATTTGAGAATACCGATGATAGCTTCAATTCCTTGTTTAATGGCTTATTTAAGTTTGTGAACACTAATGCAGCAGACATGTTATAAAAATGTTAGAATGCAAATCTTAGTACAATACAATGATTGTCAGTTATGTTGACTTTAATAAAACATGTTTGCTCTATAGATACGAATTATCGCCTGTGAACAAGCCAACAAAAACTTTCTTTATGAATATGTCATCACCACTAGATAATAGTTGTGGATGAGATTATGCTGCATTTATATACGTCATTCTCAAAGGGAGATAGAGAAAGTTTTCTCCGACGCAGAGATCCGGCACAAACGATTAAGGCTTTTTAGATAAAAGTAACAGTGACGAAAAATACTCAAAACATAAATGCAGTAAACCCTCATTAACACGGATTCCAATGAACCGAAATAATCGGAGTTCGTATTATAAAAAATTTGAGTTATCCGAGTATTAAAAATGTCAGTAATACCGTAATCCCTTATCGAAAGAGAAGTTTGTGTTCAAGATACAGCGAAATTGGTGTTACGCGAGTTTTTTGTGCCAACGAGAGTTTACTGTATTTTAATTATTGATAACCACTATAATAATCGCGTCTCTAGCATTAGATATTCTGCATTGATATTTATATACACGTATACACATCACATAAAAGAGAGTATAAAATATATATCTTTTCTCCCACCCCGTGCGTGTCCGCTTGGTCCCTTGGGAGGGGAGGGGTGGAGGGGGAGGTTCAGTGTCGGCCGAGGCTGCGCGGGAACTGGCGCTGCAGGCAGAGCGTGGCGCGGTACTCGGGCTCGTACACGTCGGGGATGCACAGCGCCTTGTGCGTGAGCATGGCGACGGAGGCGGCGCCCAGCGTCCGCCGCTCGCGGGGGGGGGGGGTGGGCAAGGCCTTGCGGCATGCGCAGGTGCTTGACGAGGAAGGCCAGGCACAGCGCCGCCGACCGGCTCACGCCCGCCACGCAGTGGATGAGCGTCGTGCCGCCGCGCTCGCGCTCCTGCAACACCACACGCCACCACGCTCGCCACCCCTGCGCGCCCCGAGCGCCTGCGCGCGGCCGGGACACTCAAACACGTTGCACAAATAACCATAATAGTTACTTGTGCAACAAGCGACTTATGAGGGTTCTTATGATAAAGAGGCGACAAAAAGCCCGCAAAAATTTTTTTTTTTTAAATTTAAGGTCGCTTCAACATTTACGTCATTAGCGACTCGGCCACCGAATCGGCTCTGAGACTGTTTGGTCCAAGGGCGATTTGTCACCTGAGATCATTAGAACCAGTGGTACATGCAAGTTTCTTCTGTTTTTTTTATCTTAACCGGTTTTAATGATTCAAATTTACTTATTTCCTAATTAACTAGAGGTTAACTTGACTCGGTTTGTCTTCTCACATTTCCCTTCCATAATTTCTGTTCATAATCCCCTTCGTAACAGAACGTGTAGCACCGTTCAACTGTTTTCCCTCGCCACCACGATCCTCTCCATCCAGAGAAGTTTTGCAGCGTACATCTAGTTCCGTATCGAAGGCAAAAGAAAGCAATAACGTATCAGTAAAAAATAAGTATCATGTTAAGGTATGACACAGCAAATCTGTTTCTGAATTTTTAGTTAACTTTCCAATGTATGGTTGTGAGAAAACAAGAAGTAAATGAATGCAAATGTTTATACCAGAATCTTAATCTCAATTTCATGCTTTGGAACATGAAATCAGTACTGTCATTTTAAAAAAACTTAACAAATATGAGAAGCACAATTTTGAAGTTCCATGTGATGTCCATGCACTTAGTTCATACCTTGTCTTTTCATATATATAAATGTCATATTTTTTCAGCCGCGCTCGTATTCTCACAAAAAATAGTTGCCATAACGTATTCCCCTACCCTCGTATATGTGTGTATATATATATATATATATATATATATATATATATATATATATATATATATATATATATAGGATAATACTTTGTAACAAGAGAAACGTTTTTGTCAGATTTGGATGTTAGCAAAGATTAAATCGAAAACAAAACGTTTGTGTGTGGGCGGTATTCACCTGCAGCACGGCGTCGGCGACGGGGTCGAGGTGCCGCGCGAGGTCGGCGTCGGGGCAGTCGCGCAGCGCCACGCGCTCCAGCGCCACGCCCGGCGGCAACGGGGTGTCGGGCAGCTCGGGGGCGGCGCTCAGCACGCGCGTCACGCCCAGCGCGCGCACGCGCTCCACGCGCAGCGCCGCGGCGGCGCACAGCAGCAGCCCCTCGCACACGCGCGCCACCTGCCCCGCCCCCACCGCGCCGCCCGCCGCCTCGCTGCAACACACACACACACCACACTGCATGCCTGCTCCACCGTAGGGAGGGGGGGTTGTCGTGTCGGAGACCACTCGGACCCGGAGTCTCGCACGTCGCTCACGTCGTTAGCCTGAAGGTGCTGGCAGTGAAAAGGCGATGGTAACTCCTGGTATCTGGGGTTCGCCTGGATACCCACCAGTTGGGACTAGGGCGCGTCGACCTTTGGGCAGGATCGGTCGAAGGATGCTTTTGGAGTACACCGGATCGCATTTTAAAGTCAGGCGGGAAATTAGATACCATCCGTCAGGTTGCCCAAGTTCCGGCGTTATCCTTGTCGATAGCCTAACGGTGTAGGCAGTGGGGAGATCAGATCGGGGCCCCGAGCCGGTCGGACCTTAGTTCGGGTGACCCCCAGTTGGGCTCTTGGCTTTGTCGTGGCAGTGGCCCGATACTCTGGGCAAAAAGGGAGGGAACTTGTTCCTGGCGCATGTGAGTAGCACATTGTTTTGACTTCGGCACTAGCCTGGATAGCTAGGAGCTCTGAGCTAGCAGGGCGGCCCTTACCCAGGCAATGTATGGGGAGGTTGCCGTGACGGTAAACAGGATTCCGGCTGTATCCGGACATCAGCACGTCGTCGTGCTTGCTCGTCGGCGGGGCGTGCGGATAGAAGGTGAAAAGCCATAGGTGCACACCCCGGGAACTTGCCCCCTGATGAAGCAAGGTTCATGTGGAATTGTAGATCACATGGGGTTCACACTGCATGCTGAGGTCATTATTCACGGAGGTGTAGGGCATGTCTTATCGCGGGAGGTGGCGGTGATCCTCCCCGCTGGATGGCGAGATCCAGTGCCGACCTTCAAGTCGGCTCGCGGGGTTTTACTCAACCAGGCATCTCCCAACAATTTGGGCGCCTTTCAAGTCGGGACGAGCTCTCAGCTCCCAACTGGTCTCCCAGCATGTATGGTAGTGTAGTGCATGTAAGTATGTGTGTGTAAGGAAGAGGTGAGAATAGCACATAGAATAGAAGAGGCAGGAAAGTTCGCGCGTTTGCCGTGGCCTGTTTGCTAGGGTACTTCTCCGGCATTCACCGGGTGTTTTTTGGGAAAAGACACAGAAAACTACCGATCAGAGCCGACGGATGCTAGAATTGTCTTCCAGAGAGCGACTGAATTCGACCTAGCAGCGAAGCTAGTGTCAAAACGTTTGCTACAGTCGAAATTCGAACCCTAATAAGTCCCAGCAGAGGCCCTGCAGTGACTTCAATCGATGCTCAGAGCCACCGCTAATCGCATGTAAGTTGCATTTAAAGGGTTTCTTGCACTCAAATTTGTTACTTCACTCTCTTTCTTACATTCCAATGTACACAGCAACAATATACGTCCTTTATACGATAGGCAGATCGGGAATCAGAATATTTTGACGTTTGACGAAAATTCGACGCTCGGCGCGGCCCTTGGAAGCCAGACCGCCCAAACATGTTCACTAAGCTACACTTCATCCGTTTCCTCCTTGCTTCCACTCGACCCTCGTGCGGGTTGGCGTTGTCTTTTCGTCTGAGAGATTTAGTCTACACTTTTACATTCTACACTTCGTTTCATGACACGTTTTCTTTGATCAAAATATCCATTTCAAACCTGCAGAGTCTTGAGTTTATTC
Source organism: Teleogryllus oceanicus (assembly GCA_964035755.1). Lineage (NCBI taxonomy): Eukaryota > Metazoa > Arthropoda > Insecta > Orthoptera > Gryllidae > Teleogryllus > Teleogryllus oceanicus. The sequence goes on along the minus strand of CAXIVR010000002.1, from coordinate 92,445,900 downwards.
AGGAAAACCAAGGAATATCGATTTTAGAGAAAATTGAATTCTTAAGCGCTAGCGTTGATCACAGAAAGACAGACGTCAGACTGAGGGGCGAACATGCAGACGGACGGTCGGGAGGTCGGACCTACAGACGGTTGGATAGACAAACGGATGAACGGACGACTGGCGTTTGGCCGTCTACCAATTGTTCGGTAGCAAGGACCCGCAAACGCGGTTTCTACCTACACTACGTGTTGTCGGAAGTAATTTACTAGATAGAACAATCTTTACCCACTTTTTTGATGCAAGGGACACACAAAACCAGTTTGTTGGGCCCTTGCGTCGTAAGGACGGAGTAAGGCAAGAAAGTAAAAATTGAAAGAAAAAATGTTACCTAGGAACCAACCGTTCTCAGAGCATTAGACTGATATGTCAGATTCATTACTGTTCTGGACGCCTGATGTGAAGGAGCTAATATATGAAATACAAGTGATTGTTTAATACAATAAAAGTGACACGATTTAGTCCTTAATCGAAAGCTACTAAGGGACAAACGAAACAGTTTTTCTGGCGAGAAGTCGGCAATTTTTCCCGCAGTGATCACTTTTTTCTCTTACTACGTAGTAGATCACAGAAAGCAGAAAGGTCATGGATTATCAGTTTGTTCGCTTTGTTGCGGCGGCCAAAGCTAAATGTGCGCGCGCGGCCGCGGTGTGGCCCTGCCGCCGTCGCGCCCGCCCGAAGGATGCGCAGGCGAATGCCATTGACCCACATCGCGCCGGCGGCCCGGCCCACACACGCGACCGATTTAACCCTCCAGGCCGTGCACAATACACAATATTTCCTTCATTTCATGGCAAATAATGAATACATTTGGGGCACCTTGGAGTGTCTTCGACTCCATAGCACTGTCAGATCATAGGTAAAGCTCGAGACTTTAAATGTCAAAGTGAAGACAGTGATTCTCATAGTGGTGGGATGGCCTGGTTGCCTCCGTAAACGAGTCTAGCCGTATGCAAAGCACCGCTGAGCGTTTTCATACGCCATCCAGTTTCATGGCGGTAAAATTGAATGGGTGGCGCTTAACAACACTGAGAGGCAAGAGCCTTAGTTTTTCTTCTATTTTTATAAGATGAATAATTTTGTACAACTACTGAAATTTGTATGTTTTCTGTTTAATAGAAAATTGGCACTAAACTTTTTATGGACTGATTGATTAGTGATAACGTTCACGTTAACTGATAAGGATATTATCCCCGTGAGTACAGTGCACTTTTTTCCACGGGATGCGGCGATGATTTTCCCCTGCTGGATGGTGAGATCCGGCACCGACCTGCCCGTTAGCTAGCGGGTTTTTCCTCCAGCAGGTGTCTTCCACCAGCGGAACACCGCCCCAGTTAGGACAAGGTCTAATTTCCCGACTGATCTCCTGGCATGTGTAAAGTGCATGTGAGTGGGGTCCTAGGGCCTCCTGGTCAGAGACACAGTCAGTTGATGCTCTCAGCCACCTCTCCCGGCAAAAGATTTATGGAAGTTTACGCACCTGTGCACCTGTTCACCCATCGCTGCCAACGGGAACTCATCACGAGCGGAGCTTTTCTCGCGGAATAAATCGATCCGTCAAGGCGAAAGGTCATTCGCGCGCTCTCTGGTCTGTCGGCCCTGCCCCGCTCCTCCCAGCGCTATTCTGCACACGAAACCACTGCCGTCGCATGGTCGGCAGGTGCAATTCTGTACTTTGTCCTTAGTGGTAGCTAGCGGTGCCAGCGCGGACGATCGCTGGCAGAAATTAAATGGTTCTGAAAAAGGACCCTGAGTGAGGCTAGAGGGGATTCAACCGATGAAGATCAAGAATTTTGGTGACGTTTTTGATGGAGTGTAAATGGCACAATTTTCATGCCTGATCGCAAATCTCTGGAAAGAAGTTTGGGTCTAAGCGGTGATCACACGAGAAGATTCTTATAGAAGAAACGGAATGAAATACATTCTTATCGAAACTACTAATAACCCTTACTATATCATTGTCCATATGTTTTAGATATGAAGCTGACTTAAAAATGTTGGGCACCGCGGTTCGCTGGCGAGTGATAATTGATATTTATTTTACAACTTTGTAAGAGATACAATTGTTCGATTCGCTAGTTAGTTGAATACAAAAGTTGGATACACTACATAAATTATCTACCATTCTTTTATAAATCTACACCTTGTGTTATTTTAATAATCTCAGTACTCATCATATGAATCTATAATTCTTTTAACACTACTTATTATTTCCTGAAATGTAAATTATACAAAGGTCAATTTATACCATGCACTTTTCTGCATCTCTCTACCGTACTAATCCTTTCTCCTTAGTCTCTATTATCCACCACACCTTATTCTCAATATTCCAAGTTTACCACACTCTTCCTTCCTCAAAAACCCCACATCTCTGTGATGTGATCCCAGTCTTTCCTCTCACAGTACCTCTTCCGAAATGGAACACTCATTCGATCCGTAGAACCTACAATTTTTCTTCACTAACCAATATCTACTCACTGAGATTTCATTTCCTCCTATATCTTACAATCCTTCTTCTTTCACTTTTCTTACATTTACCTTTTTAATAACTGGGAATATCATCCACCAGAATAAATTTATTCCATTTCTTCCAAGATGAGTTTCTTATCTTTTCAGTATCTTCCAGCAATAACTGATCTTCATTCCTTTGAACTAATAACTTAATTCAATCCCTTCCCCTATCCTTATTTTCTATAATGAATAACCTTTAAAATTCCCCTCAGATTTCTCAGTCTCTTTGTTCTTATCTCATTCTCACCAAACTTACCTCAACAACTCATTCCCCTCCCTATACTAATCCTTTCTTCATACTTACAAGTCCAGCGCTTCCTCATTATTATTATTTGCATTGGTTTTCAGATTGCGTCGTAATATTATTTACATTGGTCGTCAGATAGTTTCGTAAAAATAATATATTGAGTTTATCTGCATTAACGATGACTTCTAAAATAAAATAAAATTACAGAACTGGACCTGACTGTTGGTTTCCCAACGTAGATGAGTATCGAAATTACGCTCGCCCAGATGTGCTACGCGCCAGCGTTAACTATCGGCCAGCTCTTGCTGCTATGCGGTGCAACTCGCTGAAATTACAAGCCGCCTGGCTGTGAAGAAAAATACCACGGCTCCACGACCATAACAGACAAAAAATGCTACATATCTTCAGAGCGAAAGTTGAAATGTTCTCCTTACTGTATACCCAAATTCCATTCAGTGACTTTGTGACATCTTGATGGAAAGCTAATCACACTGACTTGAGCTCAAAAGAAGGTAAGGATAATAAGTTTGTAAGTAACTATCGCTCCATCACGATTGGTTCTCTGACGTGCAGCAACTTTGGGACATTGTGGACAAACTCATTCGATCCGTAGTTATGTTCAGACCCCCACCAAAAGGGGTTTACCCTCGAACCTGGCTGTTTTGCTAACGTTCAGGTTCTTAACGAAACAGCCAGACTGACACGAAAAAAGCAGAGGGTGGTGTCAGTTCAGTGCTTGATAATCCAATGCATTTGTCACAATTCCTCATACGGCGATTCGCTTGTTCCTGTCCAGGAAAAGCATTACCGACGCCTTTACTATTTGGTAATGGACTCTTACCCTGGGGTTTCCACCGATATTCAGCACCGCTCGAAAGAAAATTGTAGCAGTTCGTAGCGGAGTGAAATAAAAGGACCCTTTATCCCCATTCTTTTTCAACCTCATTATTGATGCCAGTATTAGAAATCAGAAAATGAGTCAGGATACCCGCTATTGGAAAGGAGATTGAGTTAGCTTCTGCTGACGATTTGGTGCTGTTAGCAAAAGATGCCCCAGGGCCTCAAGAATTGGCTGATATTGTGATGGAATATCTTGGGGTCCACGACATGACACTGTCCATAGCTGAGTGTTCATTAGTCTCATGTCTTTTGAAACCTGGCCGTTTTATCACGGCACTTCGAGATCGAATATAGTTGCCAATGAGTCTACTTTTATTGCGGGATGGCTCTGAGAGGATGTCCATGCAGGAAATGCAATACAGCGAGGAAAAACCGTAGCCCACATCCGAGATTAATGCACTTTTACTAACTCATCAAGAATAATGCGTCATGACGAGATCAAGAACTTCATAGAGGGAAAGATGCTATAAACGACGGGCTCCACGGAAGCCACTTTCTCCGTTGCCGAAGGGGTTAGACTCAAACTTCATCTCGTAATAAAAAGCCGGGAAGGGGCCCACGTGGTCGACGTGACTATCTGCCTCAAGGATGGGTCTAGCCTTCTGAAAGCAGGGGAGGAAGAGGTGGTAAAATACCAACCAGTCATTCCCCTGGCAGTCCAACTATATGGAGTGGCCAACGCCAAAATACTGCCAGTGGGGGTTGGAACCTCTGGGGCTATGCCAAGATCCACAGTCAGTGCCCTCAAGACGTCGAGGATCACGTCTCAAGGCGATCCACCAACTGTCTCGTTAATTGCTCTCAGGAGATTAATTAAGCTCTGCACCCAATTTTAAATTACGATAGAGCAATTTAGCATTGATGTTAGTAAGTGCAGAAAAGAAACATCTTAGTCCCCTGGGAAAGTCTTGGGAACCCACGGGATTCTAAAATGCCTAGGAATCACTTAATTACCACTTCTTTATGTGGGAAGTGTAAGCTATTTAAAGTGGTATATAGAAAATTGTGTTGTCAGTACCCACGTTTTGTGGGTTCTGTCTGACGTGATTCTTGTAATCAACGTTAGTGCCTAAACAGTTCAGACAATTTACTCCGAATATTTTAACTGCACATCGATCTAGACTAACTCAAGGCCCTCCGGATTTGTGGGGATTCTTTATATGAATTCTCATCATTTTGTAGTTTTTCTCAAAAATGTCTCTAATCTCTTATTAAATTTCTTCTTCTGTGAATAATAATGAGCATAAAAGAATGTTGCAGGTCTCATTTTTGTTAAATTCTCTGCATTTTCGAAAATGGTAAGTTCAAAAAATTTTCGGAAGCTTGCAACAAGTACTTGAAAATCAGATCTTGAACCACTGTCATGTTACATTTTTCGAATTTGTTTCTCCTGAAGAGCATTAGAGGCTTAAAAAATGGCACAGGTGTCGTTTTCAGCAAACTCTCTGTAATTTCGAAAATAACAAAAAATTAACAGTTCAAAAGTGGATTACTAATAGAGATTGTTTTCTTACATGAAATTCGAATTTGATCCCTGATTGTGGTATAATTATTCAAATATTGGAAGCTCACTTAGATATAATGAAAACAATCATTATTAAATTATTTTTCCTTGTGTGGATGATGTGCCGCAAATACAGTAATCATTTACATTTATTCACGGTCATTTCTTTTGTAGATGTAAGAAATTATCCAGTTCCTAACTGCTAAATAATTGCAGAAATGGCACGCAGTCGGTTTGCTTGAATTGATTTCGATCTTTTCAGACGATGACTGAAGTGTTAGAAGGGCAAAAATTGCAATACTATAATATTAAGCGTTCCCAATAATTCGTCTGTACGTATGTCTACATCTGTCCTCCCGTCCGGCTGTCCGTCCGTCGGTCTGTCTTTTCAATAGCCATAGACATTGTAATCCATTTTAATCATAATTGATTTTCAGTACGAAATCTATATTGTGAATTATAAATAGAATTCCCAATTTCTTCTTTCAGTCTCTTCAAAATCAATTTTTCTAGAAATTTTCCAATATTCACAATAGACATATGGGACAATAGCAAATTATTTGATAATTTTGATTCTTAGGAATAACTATGACTTTACAATTTTTTCACATTCTTAATTTTTTTTTATTCCATTATAACATTGGTGGGCGTATTTTATACATACATTATAGGTAATAAATAGTAACGTAGTTGTGGAAATAAACATTTTAAAATTTTCACCGTAATCAGTGGGAGAGGTGGCGCAGGGAATTAACTGATGTCACTGCAGTACCTCTGACCGGGAGGGACCGGGATTCCTAGGTTCGAGCCCGACAGTGGCAGGATTTTCGACACTAGTTTGTTAGCTAGTTCGAATTCAGTTGTATGGAAGAGAATTCTAGCGGCCGACTGCTCGGATCGGTAGTTTCCCGTGATTTCTCTGATCAACACCAGGAGCAGTACACTAACAAACGTGTCACTGACCGCGATCTTTTCTACCTCTTCCTTGTCTTATCCTCTCCCCTTACACTTACACTAACATGCACTGCACTACCACACAAGCCGGGAGACCGGTCGGGAGCTTAGAGCTGCCCCGGCTGGGGCGTTCCCTGCTGGTGGGAGATTCCGGGTTGGGGAAGCCCCCCGGATCTCGCCAACCAGCTGGGGAAGACCACCGGTGCCGAAGTCCCGTAAGCTCCTGAGGAAAACATACACTACGCTTACGGGACTAATGACCCTAGTATGTGAAGCGCCCGGAACCACTAACAATCAATCAACGCACTGTAATTCCATCATTATCTGGAGCTTTCTTAGTTGTATATCTAGAATAAATAATTATCCCATAAAAAGATAATTATTCTACGGGGTGTCCACACTGACGAAGGCTTTCCTGCCAAGTGATTTAAACCTTGCACCGCATTCTGTGAACAGCGGCGTACTGTCGATACAATCTCTGGTCATTCAATGTCTGCGTGCTCTCGCACTGTGTGGGCACGTGGTTCGCTTGGCTAGATCTCAGCGCTAAAACGCATAAACCGTTTTGGCCAACTTAGAATCTTCTTGAAACCCGAAAACAAATCATCAGTTCCCCACCAGGAGACCGAGACGCGTGGAATGACACCTCAATTGTCTTGATTGATGGGCGAGAGGAGATCTCGACGGGAGTGACGGAAGGATGCACGCACGTTATTCGAATACTTAATAATGATAAAAGTTTATAAGAGTAGAACTGTATATGAACAAGCAAATGTAGATATTTTATTTAATATGCCGCCTGATAATACAGAGAGAATGTATTAGAACAACTCTTCTCGGAATGTTCACATTACGTTCTGCAACACCGTTTTCTGAGGTGGGTAGTGGCCGAAGCTCGAAAATACATCCGACAAGAAGAGTTTGTACCACGATATTTTTTTTATAAAAAAAATATAAATAGATTATTTTTACGCCTACTACTACGCCTAAAGATGAAAAAACAAATATGTATTTAAAGTTTATTTTTATTTAGAACTTACGTATCAGGAATTTTTAACACATGAACTTATTTTTAAAACAATCTTTGCGGGATTTTTAAAGACCTTTTCAACTTTTACTAAAATATGGCACCAATTTTTTTTAATTATCGGGAAAGGAAAGTAGGCTTATGCGAATTGCGCATTTCCAATTTTTGTTGAATTCTCTGCATATTAAAAAATTGAAAAAGTTTAATTTTCCTACAAATACAATATGGAAGATAGAGATCTCCTTTTTTAGTGAATCTATTATTCAAAATTTGATTTTTAAATTAATTCACAATAAGTTATTTCTATATTTTAACTTTCTGAAGTGAAATTCAAACAATAAAATCATAAACACCATTTTGATATATTCTTTTGTTTTTTAAATATGCAAGTTTCATTATAAAATTCTTCAAATCATACTTCAATTCCACTATTCGGGAATCGAAAAAATGAGAAAATATGAAACTAGTGGTGCTAAAATAGCACGTACTTTCTTGCCCCTATTTTCACGCCAAATTACTCGAAAAGTACAAAAACTTTCAAAAAATAGTACACGACCTTCTTTCAAAACCTACCTTTAAGGAATTAGATTTCACTGTGGGAAAACATTTCTGTCTTTAATATTATAACTGTAGGAAGACTCCGAAAAAATTATGAACTTTTCCAATTTTCGAAGTTAGGGTTTTCAACGAACATGAGACCTGCACCATTCTTTTGAACGTCCTTTATAGGTACTATCCAACAACACTATTCAATCAAAATCGATAGAGCAATTTTTTTGAAAATTTGGAAAATTTGCCAGTTACTTTATGAAAAGTACCCCTCAAAATTAAAATACTGATTTCAAATTCAATGCGCCGTGACATCCACGAGATCGATTGGCGAATGTCAATTTTGGAGAAAATCGGCTTAACTGTTTAGTCGCTAGCGTGGTTGACAGACGGACGGATATACACGGACAGACGTTTTGTTGTCTTTCGATTTTTCGATATCAAGAACTTAAAAAACATATATATTATGGTTACACCACATGATGGAGGATTTTTTCTAAATTTAGCAACTGGATTTATCCACGCTTTCGTTACAAGGACTCTGTATTAAGAGTTTTGCTGCCGAAAATTCTCCGTTTTTTCGCACAGTATTACATAACTTTCTCTCTACTCTGTAGCGAAAAAGAAAATAGGACTTAAGTACCGATAGGTAGCAGCTGGGAAGAGGAAAGGGGCAATACCGAAAAAGGGGGCTATTCTAGACTAAAGAGGTTAGAAAAATAACTAGTGCGAGAAGGGCTATGCCTTTCTATAGAACAACTTGCTTCCATATCCAGCGTAAAATCGCTGTACGTTATTTATAACTATTCAATTTGCACTCGTTAAACGTGATATTTGTGAATAATAAATAAACCTTAGTTACCAAATGTGATCGCCTTAGAAACACGGCTCTACAAACGCATGGCACTAGACGCGAAGCATATCACCATTCAACGCGGAGATCGATACTGGATGCAAAACTCGATCTACGTGTTGAACTAGTCGATACATGTTACACGATAAGTGGCGTAAGGTCATTTATTTTCATATTTCTGCTCACATTCTTGTTAACGCCCAAGGAGGCTGGACTAGATAAGGTAGCTCATGGCAATGTATGCCTCTAACCGGGAGGTCGTATGGTTCGAATTTTAACGTTGGAAAAATGTTCGGCACCATTTACGAAGCTAGGTCGAATTCAGTCACTGTCTGGAGGAGAATTCTAGCGGCTGGCTGCACTGTTCGGTTTTTTTACGTGTTTTCTCCGCTCATCACCAGGCGAATGCTGGAGCAATACCCTAACAAACAGGCCAGGGACCGCGCGCGTTCTTTCCTTCCTCATTCATTACTCAGACACTTACACACACAACGCTACCACACATTCCAGGGGACAGTCGGGATCTCAGAGCTTGTCGTGGCTGGGGCGCTGTCACACTGGTGGAAGATACCTGGTTGGGGAAAATCCCCTCAAGCCGACGTGAAGGTCGTAGCCGAACCTCATCATCATACGGGAATAATCACCGGTCTCTCCCATTGCTCTACATGCACTACACTCACGGGACCAATGTCCTAAGCAGTTGACGCGCTCGGAATCTCTATTCAATCAAATGAGGAGGCCTGGAAGTGAACCTCCGTGGCCCTGATCTGGGCCGCGCTCCTGAGCGCAGGATGGCATCTGCTGATACATTTCTCATTACTCTACAGAATCTGAGATCTTCTCCTGTGGGCATGTACAGGTATTACTAGAAGTGATTTCTTTCACACATCACGTTAAGCATTCCCTAAATTACTTGTCACATCCCATGAAGTAACTTTCACGGAAAAGCAATTCTTGGATAACACAAGGGATCTTGTAAGGGATCTTGTACATCTTGTAAAAACAAGCGACTTCTTTCTTTCATTTCTAAACGTCATAACGTATCTCAAAATGTCCTTATCTATTTTTAAAAAAATACAAATCATTGTTACGAAAAGTCATAAGGCAGGCTAAAATCATGAAAAACGATCAAGATATTTTGATCTCAAATAACAAAACAAAAGCAATGTGGAATATAATAAAAAATACGACCAAATTAACTAGAAACCCTGTAGAGAATGTTGTTTTAAAATATAACGATATAAATGTGAACGATTCGGCAACAGTGGCTAGTCCCTTACCTTACTGGATTGATGGAACATTACGTACGCACCTTTCCGACTCTTTGCCCATTGCACGTGGAGTTCCTCAAGGATCGATTCTAGGCCCTATTCTGTTCCTACTTTACGTAAACGATATGCCCTCGACGATTCGAAACGGAAGAACGGTTCTCTTTGCAGATGATACGAACATCCTTTGCAATGAATAAACAGAAAATAGTACAATATCAGATGTTTCAAATTGGTTCCGAAATAACAAATTAATACTAAACGAAAAGAAAACGGTTTAATGCAGTTTTACATTTTAAATAAACAATTCTGTGCTCCATTGAAAATGAACGGTGTACCATTGACATTAAGGCAACAAAATGTTTAGGTCTCTTAATTCAGTCAAACCTTAAATGGAACGTCTATTTAAATGAATTGAACACAAAATTAAGTTCATTATGCTACGCGTTCAGAATTCGTGCAAACTCAGTCTGCCTTCATACTGTTCGTTGTGTATATTTCGCGAATGTTCATTCCCGCCTGAGATATGGCATAATATTCTGGGGAAATACATCTTATAGCTCCCAGACTTTTAGATTACAAAAACGAATTGTACGAATAATAATCAAATCCCACCCACGTTATTCATGTAAGCCTCTCTTCATTAATCTAGGAATTTTACCATTACCTTGTCTGTTTACTTACGAATAAGTGGCTTTTGTCAAAAATGACTAGCTTAAGGGCGGGAATATATTTTCAGAAAATGCCGATGTCTATTACTACAACACTCGACGTAGAAATCATATTCATCAGGTGACAGTAACAGCTCATTACAAAAAATTCACATACATGTACATTATTTTACAACACTTTGCCAGATGACATTAAACGATTAAATTCGATAGAAAAGTTTAAATCCCAAGTGAAATCGTTTCTGCTGCATAACTGTTTCTATACAATTAGAGACTATACTGAGCATCACAAGAAAAGTAACATTAATTCTAACAATGATACATAATGCATTATTTACCATTTGAACTGTATAAATGTGTATAAACAACCTGTAACACGTATTGAATTGCAGCCTCCGGGTCAATGACCCCCATCTCGATCAGGTTTTTCGTCCAGTTTCCCTGATCCATTGAGCAAATGCTGAGATGGCCCCTTGTTTTGCTTCTGGACATAAATGTAACTTCATTTTCTGTGCACGTCTTCTAGAATTCAGTGGGAAATACTATTATTCAAAGTATCGTTTCCATGTTGTCGCGGCAGGAAGTATTATTCTGAAGGACAATATGGATAAGAGCCAAAATTTATTTCCTTTTTATCCTTGGAAATAGATTTTATTACATGGGAGCTACTTTTTTTTCAAATTTAAGTAGTATATGACTTAGTGTAGGGATCGCAGAATTTTGATAATGTGCACATAATTCACTTTTCCCCATAGCACGTCATACGCAGTTTTTAACTGTTTTTTTGACGTAAAATAAATAAATAAACTTTTTTTTAAAAAAGCATTGAAATGCCGGGGTTGAATGTGTTGCTCCTCTGAATGTCAGAATTTTTTGCGACGAGTTCGGGTGGGTGGGTGGTGAAGGCTTCGCAGTTTTAGAATAATAATAATAATAATAATAATAATAATAATAATAATAATAATAATAATAATAATTGTGTTAAAATGCCATATAATTTTGAAACTCTTCTTTCACTTCAAATTTACAGAATGAATGAAGTGTTGACTTGCGATGCTGAAGGCTTCTGCCACCAGTCCTGTAAATAATAATTTTGGCTCTCCTGGTGACACTGCTTCATTCCAGGAATGTGATAGGCTGTGTTGCCAACGTATCGTAGAGTTCTTCAACATTCTAGCCCTATTGGCTCCCCCCTCAAAAAAAAAAAAAAAAAAAAAAACTTTGTCCGCAAGTTACGCGCATTCGACAATGGGATAGGTTGATCAAATCTTTCCTTGAAAGTTGTTTATGAGATCTCAGATTCTGCAGAGTCATATATGGTTACAACACACTCTTTACGCAAGATATTCGGAGATTTAATCAACATTACGTGAATGAATTGGACAAAATATGCAATACAATAAATCAAGAGAAGTGTATGTTAAAGCGCACGAGTCAGATACTACTTCGATACAGGTTTCAGATAATCTCAATAGGAATATAAATGTGTCTTCCATATTTTGTTGATATAAATACATTGGATGGGATGTTTCACGTTTCGAGGGAAATATTTACATCGATAGTCTGAATTTCTATGTTTAGAATTCAGAAAATCGATAGGCAGTTCATTAATGCATGTATATGTCGATAAGAGAAGGGTAGTGATCGTCGAAGTTAGAAATTCTTGGATGAATACTATAAAAACTTTCATTTTGAAACAAGATTTTAGAGTCTCATAGTATTATTTCAAAGAAATGTTGATATGTGATTTCAATATGACTCTCAAAACTCCAGATATGGATGTTTGTTCAGTTTTCATTTTCTCCCAAAACTATTTAAAAATCACTACTCATAAAAAAGTTGATTACTCTATTTTTAAAGTTAAAATTATATATTATTTAAAAAGATGATTTTTCGAGTTTCTGTCTTTAAATATTGAGAATATTTTCTCAATATACATTATACATCTTACATTCCACTGCTATTTCTTTTGCTTACAATCGATGAGAAAAGTTATATATTTTTGTTTGTATTTTTCTGAACAATAGATTTAATGAATTTGCAAACACACGTCTCAAAATCCCTCAATTTATGGAAAACTGTGTGTTCAAAAAAATGTAATAACACAACTATTGAAAATTTGCCGGTGAATTTCTGCAGTAGTGCATCACTTCTTTTATACTGCATAAGTAGTACGCAAAAAAAGTAAAAAGCGAGAACATACCTTAAAAATTCATCTTCGATCCTTGAATCGACACTAGCTGTCCTATAATCTTTCATCGTGAATATTTCCTCTTGAATATCCAACCTTTCTTCTTGTGTTTCTTGAATCACTTTCATAATTGCACGATTTTTCGAACAACAATAAAACTGTCTCTCTTGTGCTGAGACAAAACTAACTTCCAGCGCCGGAGGAGCACCGCAAGCGGGGCGAGGCAGTGGAGGCCACCTGGGGCGCTGGCGGCCGAGCGGCGACTGGGGGCAGCCGGTTCGCGCCGCGCGCGCGGGCCGCTGCTGACTCACGCCCCGGCACCTCGCGCACGCGCACTCGGAACGTAAACATCGTTAACGGCGATGCGCCCGCGCGGCTTTCACAATTGTGTTATTTGCGTCCTCCTCCTCCCACTCCACCCGAAATAGCGCGCGCCCTCTCGCGGACGCGTGCGAATTCCTCGGCGCGACGCGACGCGACGCGACGGTCGGCGCCCGACGCGCTGAGATGACTGACGTTGACAGTTGCGTCACGCTCGGGCGTTCGGGGGTGGAAATCGTGAAAGCCGAGGAGGGAAACGTAAGAAGGAAATGATGTGGAGAAAACCAAAAACTGAACGCTGGCACGAAGAACGTCATCTGGTTGTAATTTACATTTTCATCGTTGCGAGTCCTGGAATGTGGCTTCGAGCCAAGCTCTCCAACAGCATCTTCGAATTCACCTCTTAGTCCTGTGAATCTGATCCGTTTACTGGAATAAAATCCCCACATTCTTTTAAAAATCCCCACAGGCTTCGCACTTGTTTATTTTTTCTCGGTTAAAGCAATGTACACTTATAAAAATGGCTCAGATCCGAAATTGGGTTCTCTGCGAAGTTGAATTCTCTGCGTTTTCGAAAATTGCAAAATTTAATTTTTTTCTTTTTTTTTCGGATAGTGCGAAGTTTGCTTAAAAAATGGGGGTTCTATTTTCATTCAACTCTGAATTTTTTAACATTGCAAAAGTTACATACACATACAAAGTTACAACAAAAAGGAGCACCACTACTTTCCTCTAGTAGGACAAAGTCCGTTCACAAATGTGGTATAATTATCATTATCACTAAAACATTTCAACGTTCGTGCATGCATACTTGTATAAGGTACTTATGACAATTAATGTCTCGAAGTTAATTCATGGCATTTATCTTATTTGCAAAACGCATTGCAACACTTTCATTATTTTGTTGTAGCAAACATTGTATAGTTGTCAGGAAAAAAGTTCTTTGCTATTACTTGGGTGACTTCGGACATTGCTATTAGTGGAAAATTAAGAAGTAAAACTAGCCTTACATATACCATACACAGTCTTGAAAAAATGTACAAAATGATGTCTTCTTATACATTTTCTACAACTAAGAATCTCCACCAGCAGGGCACCGCCCCAGCCGAGACAAGTTCTAAGTTCCCCACCGGCCTCCCGTCATGCGTGGTAGTGTAGTGTATGTTAGTGTAAGTGCGCGTGTAAGGGATGAGGATAGGACTAAGAAGAAGAAGGAATGATGGCGCTCGGTCCATGGCCCGATTGTTAGGGTCCTGCTTCGGCATTCGCCTGGTGTCGATCGAGAAACGCATAGAAAACTACCGATCGGAGCAGCCGGCCGCTAAAATTCTCCTCCAGACAGCGACTCAATTCGACGTAGCTGGGAAGCTAGTGTCGAAATTCCTGCACGCCTGCCTTGACTATATTGAAGTGAGCTAACAAGTTATGAATACTATAATCGGCGATCAAAACTTATTAAAGTCAAGAAGTGCGTTTGTTAGTGCTAAGTTAAATTTATTATCTTCCTTCAATCCATTTCCTTTCATAAGAATATTATCTACATTATACAATCCGACTACAACGGGATGATGTCAAAGAATTTGGAAACCACTGTCTAGTCATTTTGCGAACCGATAATGCGTCAAAAGAAGTGCGCGAAATTCGTATTTACAATTCCGATTTTTGTTTTTTGCAATTTTCGAAAATCATTGTGCGTGCGCCGAAAATGGGACCATAATCATTATCTTTAGTTTTTGCTAGGAGGTAAAAATTTAAAGAAAAAATTCGGAACCGTTTTTCAGAAAATAATTGTTTAAATTGTTTCAAAAATGCCTGTTTACAGAGAAGTTACGGAAAAACTACTCATATTTTCAAAAAATTGAACATGGCCTTCATTAAATATTTGATTTTGATAAAGAGAGTTTATTAAGAAAAAGTCTATCGTCATAATTGCATTTGTAGAAATTTTGTAATTTTCGAAGTTTAGGGATTTCAACAAAAATGAGAACTTTCCAATTCTCCTAAGCGTACTGTACGCTCTTCAGGGACAAAATTTCATAAAAAATATAGAGCAATTTTTTTGAAAATTTTGAAAATGTTGAGGCTTTATGTAAATACCCTCCAAAATTAAAATATCGGTTTCACTTCGAAGTGACTATGAAATTAGCCAGATCGAGGGAGGAATATCAATTTTAGTAAAAATCCTGCTGGCGGTTTAGCCGCTAGCATTGTTTACAAGGAGACGGACAGACGTGTTGCCATCAATCGATTTTTGGGTATCAAGGTCCCACAAAACATGGATTCTGAATACACAACCTGATAGGGGAAGACATTCATTATATATTCTAACACACCAACTTACTACCTTACACACGTGGTGTGGGCGTGATAGAATGAATGCTCGTGAAGCGAGCTTAAAATTCTCAGGAAGCAGGATCTTTTGGGTATGAGAAAGGTCTGAACCCTTGACACAATGAATCAGATAAAATACGAATAAATTGAGCATATATTCAATAAAAAAATTACAGTGACGCAATTATATAACAGGATAATGCACTTTAAGTAGTTGGTCACTGAAACAAACAGAAAACAAGGCAAAACAATAAAACATAACATACACGTTACTTAAATCTGACCACTTTACATATCACAGAAAGCAATTACTTTTAACACAATACAATAAACTGACTTTTCCAGATAATATCAACTGTACAACATGTGAACATCATGAATTATTTAAGTAAAATTGTACAAGGTACACGCGCAGTAAATGAACTTGAAACTGCCACTCACATCGTTCGGAACTCTTCTCCCACCTATTCTTGACTTTTCACACACTTTTAACACGAATTGTCGTGTATTTACGGCTATCCTATTTCCCTAACTAATCGCCGCATACAATTTGCCAGTTCTTTTACCTCAACATCTCCGCATCGCTCGCCTTGGGGATTTTCAGCCGATCGCCCCGCGTTGCCATTCGTCTTCGCTTGCTGTCCCACGACGTTACCTTTCCCAAGGCCGCTACCCTACAATTTCCCACCCTTTCCCGTTCTCCGGACTCGTACGATTCTCGTTCCAGTCCAAATCTTTCTCACCTACGCTTCGCTCTTCCTGGGGTCGTCCTTCTTCTGCCGCGCCTCGTACAAGTTTGTTCGTGCTTCCAGCCTCGAATAATTAATGTTGCTAAAATTATGCTTTAAATGCTCGCCCTACCTACCACACTTTGTGCGTGTGTGGTCTCAGCGTGCAATATGAGATGCTGGATTTAGTTAATGTCCTTCTGCGCGAATTTTACAAATTTGAAATTACTTCCAAGTCAAACAGTCACTTCACTTGCTCTCTCAGTCAAACAGTCACTCCACTTCTTAATTACATCACTTTCGCAGATACGCTTCTCAAGCTAACTTTTAACTACCAAGTTAAAATAAACTCCTATGCTATCGAGTTACAATCGCCTTCAGAACTCAGCCTAGTCGCCGTCGCTGCTGCAATCATAGAGCTCAGTCTAGTCGTCGTCGCTGCTGCAATCAAAGAGAGCTCAGTCTATTCGCCGTCGCTACTGCAGTCATAGAGGGGTCCTCCGAGGCGCGCCGCGATACTTATGGTACTCGCGCCTGGGGAAATTTTTGGAGGGCGTGAATATTCTCCTCCTTTCGTGACCTCCCAGAAAAACATTATTCACTAGTTGGGGCGTCAGAGTTCGAAAAGCTGTGGGTAGATGGCGCGTTTACAAGCCATCGTTCCGCATATATATATATATATATATATATATATATATATATATATATATATATATATGGCCACGATTTATCCAATATTTCGTTACCAGAGATCGGCAATGAGAGTTTTCTGTCAAAAATTACACTTTTTTAGAGCATTACAATACTCTCTCTACACTGCGTAAGCAGAAGCCAGAAATTAAAAAGAACTGCAGACGGAAGGAATTGTGGTCCACTCAGCGTACTGATAGAGCGCGAGGTGCCGCAATGTTTGAGAAATGTCGCAGATGAAAATAACAAGGGAAATGTCAATCAACGTATTCTACAAACGTATGATACTGAAGGAAACTACGTTCGTCTGGGATAAGGTCCAAGAGAACTTTATAGAGCAGCAAAGAACTTGTTCTAAAAGTCCAAATCGGTTACACAGTCAACAAAATGGCTCGGAGTCGGAGAATAGCAGCAACGCAACCACGTGAGAGGCAATTTTGAAAGGAAGCTTAAGGCGACCACAAGGTGCTCTTTCGGCAAGACAATTGAGGAGTGTACAAGAATTTTAAGGAAGTGACTCTTGCAACAAAAAAAAGCTCCTGGTCAATAGTAATGATATGAAGACACTGTATTAATCCTTTGCGCTCCGTATGCTATGCGCTACGCGTACCCAACAACTCTTTAAATTCTGCGCGCCATTTATAAATATATTAGAATTTATAAATGGTCCACAGTGGTACTGAACTTGATAAGGACCCTACATATTATCAACCCAATTTGATATATCATTTTGCGAAAAATTTGTCCACAAGCCAAAATATGTTACAGTAGACGTATCTTTGACGTCACTTTCTAAATTTACAACATCTTGAACACGGTGTTTCTCATTAGGTGTCTGAAAAATATTCTGAATATTCATATTATTTTCTCGTGGCTCGTTTTTATATTCGTGTTCAGTAAGTTTCTCTTGAATTAGTTTCATATTTTCACTTTGAATTGGTGCAACGGCCGTGTTTGCACATAGAACGTGCTGCATTCCTTTCAATTGAGTAGTACTAGTTGGCACATGCTTGTAAGTATCGATGTTAGCTTCTTTGCATCATACTCTTGTAACTTCTTTTTCTTGTGTTTGCAAGCACCACTTTCAAAATACCATAAAATTTTACGTCTTGATATGTGTAAGTTTTCTTTTTTTATCGAAAAATTTATCGAACAAAACAAATATAAACAATTCATTTTCAAAAAAACAAAAAAATTATTTCAGCGAATAGTGTTTCTCTTATAATAGTCATTTTTTATAAAATAATAAATATTAATTTCAAAATTCCTGAATTTCAAACACTAATCAATTAAAAAAATATTTCCAAAATATCTTAAGTTCAATAATGAAACGAAATTATCATATTTCAATCAGGATGTTTGGAACTGTTATTTGTCTCATTGAAAAAATAGCTTTTGTGAATAATGAATTTAATATATAAATAAAGTAAGCAATAGAAATTTTAAAATATGCTAATGAAAACATATGTTAAGAACTTACCTAGAATTCCCGAAATAAAGATATTTTCACATACAACTTTTCATAAGTCTGTATGTACTTCACTAAAGTATTGAACCTATTGAACTCAAAAGGCGAGAATCAAATGATCATGTACGCAATCCTAAAACAGGTATCTTTTCTAATAACATTTTCACTTGTGTCATATTATCGAACACGAATATAACCGAACGTTAGGATATCAATAGGTCTGTTTGTTTATCTATTCCAATCTACACCAATCTGCACTTTATTAATGCAAGAACAAACCAGAGCTAAGAAGCACAAGGCACATCAATATTTGCCATTGTAATCAGTGAACATATGAACTATACTTTAATGCAATCTAGTATAAACAAATGAACAGACCCAATGAGTCGAACGCGTTGATCTTCACCAATACATATTTATGTTTGTTTATTAGTCATATGCCTAGAATTTCTCCTTATTTTCGGTTCGGTGTTTTAGAGTTCACTGTTTTTAGAATAGTGAAATTTAAATTTTGCTAACAATTTGAATGTAGTCGCCTCTTGTTCTTGAGTCCCTAGACTGAAGCCTTGTTCGCCTATAGGAAAATCAGCCCTGCCTCTAGGTAGTCTCGAATATTCGCAAGTATTTATGTACAGTATAAGATTTGATATGGTGTAAAATATTAATGCTTTTGCTCAAAATATGCAAATACATATTGTTGATAAATGATGAACAAAGCGAAAATTACTTCCGTGCATTCAACATATAACATCGTTTTTATAAGGGAGATATGTAAAAAAGACCAATGTGGTAAATAATAACTGGAGCTTTTCGAGCCTATTTCTTTAAAAGGGCTGATTTTACAAGATCTTATAGAAACGTTTTGTACTTTAGCGCGCACCGGCGACGAGCGCTGGCTCCACACCTTTCTGGCTGGACTGGCGAGTCTCCAGACCCGCGCCATGTGAGCAGTATTGGCTGCAGCCGGTGTGCGGTCATCGCAACCAACCCGGCAGGTCCGCTTTGCGGGTTGCCGCCACTATGGCTGCAGGGGTGCCGGTCGGCGCTTGGTTAGGTAAAGGGTATTATCGATGCCGGCGGGAAGATCGGCGGCTTTTCTCAGCCGTCTTTTGGTTTTGTATATTAACCCTTTCGCCACGAGAACTATACTTGCTTCCAATCCCCGAACACTCCGTCACTAGCAGTTGTCCCTGATGTAACAAGTCTGGACGGGGGGAGGGCTATTGGATGGTGTAGTAAGTGAAGGGAAGGATGTAAGTGGGAAGAATAGTGGCGGGAGGGGGTGCCGGGCAGATAGTGCGGGGGGATAGGTGCCGGTGAAGGGGGAATTGGAATGGGTCCATGGCTGTCCTACGTAGGGCTGCTTTCTGGGATGGTAGGATTGATCGATGGGTTGATGAGGAGAGGGAGGAAGTATGGGTTTATTGCAAGTTCCCAACCTCACAGCACCCCTCGCCTGTCCCTGGAGTACCGCGACAGCACCGTACAAGCGCTTTCCCTGTCTCGTATACGTATGTATATGAGGAGTAATATACATAGTATAAATAAAATGTTTTTTCTGCGGAAAATCTATTTCTAGATTTCAACGGAAATAGACGTTTTGGGGTCTTTAATACCAGAAATGTTTTTTCTTCTACTGCTGTATCAAAATGTCTGTCCGTCCGTTTGCTTGTCTGACCGTCTCTCGTCTGAGAACAACAATAGCACCTAAACTATGCGTACGATTTTTTTCCAAAGTGAATACTCCCCTGTCGATATGATCTCACTCGAAGCTCAGCGACTTTGAAAAACATTCATTACGTTTTACGGTATATTACAAGAAACTTCTGCGACATTTCCAAATGTTTCTAAAAAAAGGTTACGAATTTTTTCTTTAAATAAAAAAATGAAATACACTTATAAAGGTGACATAATATTTTGACTGGTCTCTCACGAGGTTAATATTAACATTAGTGGCAATTTGTTCACATTGTTGCATTTATGAGTATATGTGCTTCAAATGGTGTGCAAACAAATAAAGTGACTCGCAAACGTTTTCTGTGAAAATAAGTCCTAATTTTCACATTTTTAGAAACGTTTTTTAACGTAATAAAATAACGTTTAGAAACGTAATTTTCCCAAAAAACGGCTCCAAATTATTTTTCAAACTTTTTGTAGAGGTTAGTGCTAAATCCACTGCATAAGATAATATAAAAGCCATTTTGCGGAGTCCTTTGGTCTTTTTTAATAAGGCATTTTTACTTTCTCTTATACGTACGTTATACATTGTATATTTTACGTATATTACTATATCACATAGTAATATACGTAAAATAGAGAAAGTTATGTAATGCTGCGTGAAAAATGGCAGATTTTCGGCAGAAAAAAATCATTGTCGGGCTCTGATAACGAAAAAGTGGATAAACATAGTTGCTAAATTAAGAAAAAGTCCTCTAACACGGGATGTATCCAGAATCCCTGTTTTGTGGATTCTTGTTACCGAAAAGTCAATTGACGTCAAAATGTCCGTCCGTCCGTCTGTCTCTCTGGTGTATGTGTACAAACTAAGCGCCTAAACCATTCGTAGGACTTTTTCCAAATTGAAGAAACCCCTGCCGTTTTTGTGTGAGTCAAAGCTCTGCTATTTCGAAAAAAATCATTAATTTTTGAGGGGACATTATTTGAAGCCCTAGTGACATTTTCGAAATCTTCTCAAAAATGGCTCCATATTTTCTCATTAAATTTCTTGTAAAAATGTACTTAAGGATCATAGGTCAGTTTTCAAAGTTAACTCTGAATTTTCGTAAATTGTAAAACTATGGATTTTTTCGGCAACTTGTTACATCTACAATATTGAGAAAGCGATTTTTCCTTTAAATGAAATGTTTTATCCCTAATTAGTTGTTTCATTATGGAAATACACTTTTTTGAAACTTTTAGTAGTTTCTGCGAAATATTGCTTGAAATATATGCAATTAAAAAAAAAAGATTTTCTCAAAAACGGCTCCAGATTTTTTCATTGGACATTTGGAAGGGTTCTTGCCCAACGAACCGTATACCATGACATAAATGTCATATTTCTCATTTTTTTTGTTTTTTCAAAAATTTCAAAATTGAAATTTTTTTGACATGTCTCTCACGTTGGTAATATTTACATTAAAAGCGATTTCTTCACATTATTATATTTATGAGTACTTACAAATTGCTCTTAAAGCTTATAATTAAATTATAATGTTGGCTTAGATCCTGTTTTCACGGTTAACAGTGAATTTTCGAAAATTAAAAAAAATTTAATTATTTCCTGCGTCCTCCCAATGATTGCAAAATTAATGACAGAAATTTTTCCTTCAAATGAAATTTATTGTCCTTAATTAGTTCTTTCAATGAAGTCACGTGTTTTTGAAAATGTTAGTTATTTTCGCGCAATTTGGCCTCCAATATTGGCAATTCAACAAAAAATACAAAAACAAGATTTTCTTTAAATCGGCTCCACATTTTTCTTGAAACTTTTGATAGGAATAGTGCTAACTGTACTCTGTAGGATGACATAAACGCTATATAGAACTATCGTTTTGTTGTTTCAAAAATTACAAAATTTTTTTTACTTTTCTCTCACTTAGTTAATATTTACATTACATGAAATTTGTTCACATTAATGTATTTATGAGATGATGTTCTTTAAATAATGTCATACAATAATTTCTCGAAAACAACAGTTTTTTTGCGAAAATGAGCTCATAATTTCGCATTTCCGTAAACAGTCTAACGCCATTTTTTCAAAAATGGCCCCAATTTTTTTCTTCAAACTTTTCTCGCATATAGAGCTAATTGCACTGTTTAATATGACGTTAAGTTCATTTTAGTGTATTCTTTTCTTTTTCAAAATTTTGCACAAATGTTTTTTTAATGTCTTACGCCGTTAATATCCACATTTCCATTGATTTGCATGCATTATTGCTTTTGTGTGTGGAAGTGCTTCAAATGACTTTAAATGAAGTTCTTCGAAATATCAATAGATTTGTGTGAAAAAGAAATTAAGGAAAGGAAATTAGAAAAATTTGTTACAAGAAGGTCCGTGCCATTCTGTAGCACCTCTAGTTGCTTTCTCGTATACATACGTAAATACGGAGTAATTACGTTGTGTAGAGAAAGTTATGTAATGCTACGGAACATCGATTTCAAGATTTCAACGGAAATACACGTTTTGAGGTCCCCTGATACCGAGAAAGTGTTGTTTTTTTAACATCCGTCCGTCCGTCTGTCCGTACTGCCCGTCTGCCTGCCCGTCCGTCTGTCCGTCCGTCTGTCCGTCCCTCTGTCCGTCCGTCTGTCCGTCCGTCTGTCGTATGTGAACAAACCTAGCGCATAAACCGTGCGTACGATTTTTTCCAAACTGAAGAAAAACCCCTGTCCTTTTTGCGTGCTCAGCGATTCTGAAAAACCTTCGTTAATTTTTTGGGGGACTTTATATGAAGTCGTAGGAACATTTTCAAACTTTTCTCAAATAATGTCAAATAAACATTTTCAAAAACACAACAGTTTTCTGTGAAAATGAGCTCAAAATCGCGCATTTTCAGAAACACATTTTCTATTTACGACGAGGTTTTACTCTTCTTCAATACTCGTGAAATAATATTTCGGTTCCACTATTAGAAAAGCGAAAAGTTGAGAAAATATAAAAAAAAGTGTTCGTTGGGCGACGCTAGATGGCAGCTGGAATGAGGATGGGGCAAGACCATAAAGCCAGTCTACATCAAGGAAATTAAAAAACTTTACTACGAGAAAGTCTGCCATTTTGTAGCACTAGTTAAATTTATAGTAATCCTTTCACTTGACTTACAAGGCCAGTGCTATCTTCTGGTAGCCAGTTTAACTGATCTACCCCTTCACAAGCATTCAGTGCAGTTATGTGCAATCAGCATGGTCGGCATCAGTTTTCCGATCCATATACAAATAAATTGTGTGAGTGTTCTGTGTTCTGATCTTTGCGTCCAATTTGTGTCGTTCATTTGTGTTATGTGTTGAGATTGAGAATTGTTTCCAATTCTGTAAAATGTCTGAAAACTATCAATCTTGATTATGATACACTTCTGTGCATAAAGAGAATTGAACCATCTCGGCCTGATATGAATATTACACAACCTGATATCAGGCAATCGTTCTTTTGTACAAACTTTTCACTCAAAATTTAATTGCTAGCAAAGTAGCTTTGTGATTGTGATGAAGTTCACGCATTATTTTGCTTCGTTTAATATTCTCGCCTCAGACTGATAAATCCCGGACTGTGAAAGGTGAGAAGGGTACGAAACATTTGAAAGAGAAAGTGAGAAAGCACGCCATGAGTGAAAAAAACACATGCATTATGAAATTGAATTTCAAATGCTGGGTTTTGTAAGCATTCAATCACAACTCAATTCAGCTCACACAACGAAAGTGTGAGAGAAATTAGATACATTTTAAGCAGAATCACTGACTGCGTTCGTTTTTGTGGTTCTTTCGACTTTGCTTTAAGAGGGCACGATGAATCGGCTGATTCCTCCAATCTAGGTGTGTTCTGTGGATTGATAAATTTGAATGACGTTGACAGTATTTTGAAGAAACATTTGACCTAAAATAAAAGTGGTTTCTTAGGCACATCAAAGGTTGTGCAAAATGAATTGCATGATGCAATATTGAGTGTTGCACGTTCGTTAATATTACGGGAAGTAGAAAATTAAGAAGTGTGCAGATGCGTAAGCAAACTGGATCGGTCGTACCTTGCAGCTGCTGGGCGGAAAACGAAGTTCTGCGGATTTTTGAAATAGCGGCTCGCTTAAGAAGGCTGGGCGGCGGTCGGGCAAGTGTGGGGGCGGGGCAGGGGAGGGCGCGGCCGAAGGGCCGAGAGGCGCGGCTGCTGGGCCAGGTGTGAGGAGGGCGCGGGCGGACGGAAGTGGGTGGAGTTAGGGGTGTACACATTGTGCTAATTTTAGCAGAGGTGACGAAAGTTCAGGGATTTGCTGGTTAAGACTAGTATTATTCTGTTTTTTTAGGTTGTTGTGAATGTTAAGGGATTCTAATTTTATTCTATGCCAGTACCTATTTTCAATTTCTAGGATATGGAAATTAATGAGTTTGTCAAATGTGTGATTGTTTTGATTTAAGTGATCAGCGAAGTGTGAAACTGTGGTGGTATTGTTTTTCCATGCTTGTTCATGTTCTTTGATCCGTTGTGTGAATTTACGCCCGGTTTGTCCTACGTATATGGCATTGCAGTTGTTGCAAGTGAGGGCATAGACTCCGCATAAAGAGGTAGGAGGAATTGGATCTTTAGTGTTGGATAAAGTTTTTTGTAATGTGTGAGTGTTGAAGAAAGTAGCTTTGAGTCCGATTTTGTTCGTTTTTTTTATTATTAATTTGTCAATGATATTACAATTAATGACGTATTCTTATTTTGGCTTGAGTTTTTTTTAGCAAAGTAATGCCTCATGTTGAAATTTTATGCAACCAGATACAAAAGAAGGGTATCGATTCTTTGCAAGTCAATGAGTATGTTAATGAGTTCAAGAATAATATTCAAAAGATAAGAGACAATCCCCCGTCATGTAAATATATAGTAGACAACTGTGAAGGTAAGAAAACGAAAGTTGAGGACTGTAGAATGGCAGCTCTGGAAGTATGTGATGTAATTATCAGTGGGGTAAATTATCGTCTTATTTTTAAGGGGCATTTAATCTTGTGTTCTCTCTTTGATTGTAAAATGTTCCAACAATATCAGGACAATTTCCCCCAACAAAAGGATGGTCGCGTTTTACAGTAATATCCGTTCGTGGAAGCTAGCAAACTGAAATCTGAGCTGAATGTAATTTATAAAAGGAGTGACTTGGACTGTGCCGAGGGAATTTAACCACTTTTGGAAGTGTTAGTGAATAATAACTTATTTGATGTGCAATGAGGCCATTGCTGGTCGCCGGACCCAAAACTTCCCCCTCGGTCACGCCAATTAGAACAGTCCCTGATTTGACACGGCTCAGCGCAAGACGCGCGAACACGTGCCTGTCGTTCTATTCAAAGATTTACGACTAGGGTGGGATTGTCTCCCGGGGACAGGCCTTCAGGCAAAGAGCGGGCGGCTGCCCGCCCACGTTTACACTAGGCACCGGAACAAGTGAATTCTAGAGATCCCGTACTGTTTAAGTAATCCCATAGACTCATATAAGCATCACGGAGACAGCAGAAAGTACTGCTTTGTTCATCTCTGGTGTACTGGCCAAAACACACGCACAACAAAGACCACCAATCAGGCGCCCAGAAAATGATGTTAGTTCGAAAATGCCCTATCGGCTTCCGACTCGCGTCGGATATTCTAGAAACTGAGATTTCGACCAATAACATTTAAAATTCCGATCACGTGAAGGAGCGATGTGCGAAATTAGAAAAGAGAGTGGGGATGCGACGCAGGAAGCTCGAGAGAGGAGGATTTTTGGGAGAAGACAGATAGAAGGCGAGAGAACGGTATAGAAAGAGACTGCTGTGTTGAGAGAGGTAGTTGGAGCCAACGATTAGTGTTGGCCGACCAACGGAGTGCAGGCCGCCCGTTTGAAAGCACAAACTGGAATTTATTCCATTTCAACGGGCCGGCGTTGATCCGTAAGGATCGATTGTGCAGCCGAGTTATCGAGGCTGACCTGGTAAGATGGGGTGGCGTCAGACGGACCTCCTCCGATCCGAGAGCTCATGTCATCCATTTCCTGACTACGGGCGGCGGATCTGCGAGGGATCGGAACGGGAAGGAACGCTAGCACCGCACGTATTGCTGCTTCCGGCTGGCTGCGCCTTGCTGCAACGCGGTTCGCGACAGCGTCTGTTTTGGGGACGACCACAGATGTGCAATCATCGAAAGAGGTAGAACCAACGGCTATCATTTTGTACTAATCCAGAGACATTAAAAAAGAGTCATCTAATGTAAGAAAATAATATAGAATTTAATTTAAGAGACTTCCCCACCAAATTGTATTAAAAAAAGCAATAAATGTGTTCTCGCCATTCAGGTGATTGACACTTAAAATGGAACATAACTTTGTAATTATTGTAACGTAGTAATAGTAGCAAACCCAGTGCATGCTCTCAATCAAGAGTGCTCACCCCTGAGGTTCTCATATGCCGGTGCCAGGTGACAGGTAAGTGCCCGTTTGGCGCCCTTCATTTATAAATTTAACGCGCACACCTGTCAGCTGACTACCGACACACTTCGGTGTGACGGTGTTTTCCCCCCTTTTGTGAGGTATCCAGACCGCGTGCTACGCGCATTGCTCACATGCGTGGGTTGCCGTATGCGGCAGGCCGGGTTCATCACAGATGTGTTTTCTGAATCAGCTAAACTATTAAAACGTAATTTGTTCAACTCCAATGACAACTGTAGACTCCGAGAGCTTTCTCCACTTTGAAGAGAGTAAAGTAATTTTTGAGAAATACCATAATGGAAGAAAGATTGAATGCACTTTGTATGTTATCAATAGAAAGAGATTTGTACGATATTCAGTTAATTTTAATGAATTAGTAATAGATAAATTTGCAGAATCTAAAATCAGAAAGCTAATTTTAATTTATAGATCCTGTGTGTAGATTGCCCTTCTCGGAGATAACTCGATAACAACTATTACTTATGTAACTTAATCCAAATATAATTTTTTTTCAAATCACTAACAAATCAGTAACACAAACTAGCAACTTTGTGTATCCTCCCTGTTGTCTATTCTCAGAGGCGCTACTGGATGTGGACTTTACATTTGCAGTAGAATTCACAATAGTAATAGGTTCATTTCCCACAAAAAAGGTAGTCTGCCAAAATTATACAAGTCAAAGATCGTATACAAACAATTGTGAAAGTTGCCCTCACGTACACATTGGGCAAATCTCACGAAAATTAAAGGATAGAATACGTGAACATAACAACAATATCATTCAGCCTTCCTTCCAAGATAACTCACAGACAAACGTACGGAGAATTGGCACTACATAGATTTTGATATCCCAGTAATACTAAAATAAGAGGCAAATTTGTTCCTAAAATTCTAAACACGAATACTAAAACGAGAAGCAAGAGGCGAGCTTGCAAAACACATCCTTACACAACATCAGTAGTGTCCTGCACAAGACTCATCCCCACCGACATTTCCTAGTTCTCGTCCATTCTCTGGGATCCCTTTGGACCCAATTACCTTATTCTCTGAACCTAATCCTTGTACTACCTCTCCCATTATTCATTCCTCTACATCCGTCACCTCTCCTTCCTCACCTCCTGCAGGGACACGATACTTCCTTACCACGTACTCGAGGTAAAAATGAGATAAATAAATAGCAACTACAGTCAGATGCAGCAGTGAAGCGTCCGTATAGGTACATGCAAAAGATTCCAATAATGCATCATAATGTACAATTTCTTTCAAATAAAATTGAATTTATCGAGTCAGCATTACAGTGTGATCTGAGTCAAAAACATCTTTTTTGTTTTCCAGAACATTGGTTGTCTCATAATGATCTATAATGACTGTCGTGACCGGCCGCACACAGTCAAAGCAGCCGCCGCCGAGTGACTTGGTAATTTATGTAAAACGTACAAGATGACGTGCGAGACAGCTCGCCAGATCGCTTCAGAGTAGCATGTGTACCAGGTAAAAAACAGTGGGCCAGTGCGTAGCAGAAAGGGGTCAAAAGAGTATAGGGCTGACAGTGATTCCAGTGAGTGTGGTGCCAGAAGCGTGAAGGGCTACCGCAACAGAGAAAGGGAACGCAACAATGGGTGGAGGTGTGACCGCCCACCCAGTAGCAGGCCAGGGTACAAGAAATTTAGTGACAGTGACAATGTGAGAGTTACTGCACAGGTGAGGAAATCATGTAAAAACTGTGAGAAGTTTCACTCAAGAAAGAAGTGTAGATTTAGAAATGCGCAATGCTATTGGTGCAAGAGGATAGGCCACATTAGGGAAGTGTGCGGAAAAAGGAAACAGGCGGAACGGTGCAAGAGGCAGGAACATGAAATGGAAGTAGAGGTGATTAATCAAGTACTCAACACCCACGAGCAAAACAAGTTGATGGTTAAGATTGAGCTTGGTAAAGTACCAGTGAGTTTCCTGTTAGATACGGGCGCCGCTGTAACACTCGTAAATTTGGAAACTTAGCGGCTAGGGGCACCCAGATATCAGAAAGTACAGAAGGAGTTACACGCTTTCGGCATTACTCCGATCAAAGTGTTGGGGAAAGTGTCGATCAGTGCAACCTACAAGAAGAAGCAGGCAGAAATCGAAGTTATTGTGGTTGACCGTTACGACGTCACAAACATTTTGGGCCTCGACTCATTCAGCAAGCTCGGATTCGGGGTAGTTGATTCAGTGAACCTAATCTCGGAGAACGAAGGTACACGAGCCGTCAGGGAGCTGGAACAAGAATTTCCAGAGGTGTTCTCTCCCGGGCTCGGTGAGTGCAAACGTTTCCTGGCGAGAATTCAGCTAAAAGAGGGGCACAAGCCTCTCTTCTATAAAGCGAGACCGGTCCCATGGGCCCTTAGAGAGAAAGTGGCCGAAGAGCTTAGGCGTTTACAAGCAGATGGCGTAATCACTCCAGGACCACAAGCCAGTGAGCTACGCCTTTAGTCGTTGTGAAAAAAGCTAACGGTACAATTAGGTTGTGCGGCGATTTCAAGAGTACGGTCCATCAGCAGGTAGAGGTGGAACAGTACCCCATCCCGAAGCCGGAAGACCTATTTTATAAGTTGTCCGGCGGACAACAGTTTTCAAAGATTGACCTACGAGACGCCTATCTGCAGCTGCCGCTGGACCGCGAGACCAGAGAAGTGCTAGTCATCAACACCCCATTAGGCCTTTTCAGATATAATAGGCTGCCGTTCGGCATAAATTCAGCAGCCGCACTATTTCACCGCTATTTGGAGCAATTGACAGCAGAGCTTAGGGGCTGCTGCAATTACCTAGTCGACATCATTGTCACCGAGAGTTCAGAGAGGGAGCACAGAGAGAACTTGAAAAGTTTGTTTAAAGTGCTCCAGGAGAATGAACTAAAGGTAAATAGAGACAAGTGCGACTTTTTTAAAGATCAGGTAGTGTTCCTGGGACACGTACTGGACAGCACCGGCATTTCGCCCACCAGGCAGCACGTGGAAGCCATCCTGCGGCTGCCACCACCGACGGACGTAAAACAACTTCAGGCACTGTTGGGGAAGGTAAATTATTACAAATTTATCAGGAATTTCTCCACGATAGCAGCTCAAGTTGAGACAAAAAGGGGTGAAGTTCACGTGGTCCAAAGACTGTGAGAGGGCACTGAGCCAGCTGAAGGAAGCCCTAGTAAAAACTGTCAAGCTGAACCATTTTGTTCCGGGCAGACTCACCACGATGGCAGCAGACGCCTCGGATTATGGTCTGGGGGCAGTGTTATCGCAAAAAGATGACAACGGTGTAGAGAGACCGATAGCGTTCGCCTCCAAGTCGCTCAACAAGCACCAGAAGAACTATTCCCAGATTGAGAAGGAGTCTTTAGGGATTATCTTCGCAGTGAGGAAGTTTAACGACTACCTGTACGGTAGCAAATTCCACATCATCACGGACCACAAGCCCTTAGTTCAGCTGTTCCATCCAGGGAAAAGGATCCCAGAGAGCACGGCGAAGACGTTACAGAGATGGGCATTATTTCTAACGGACTATAATTACCAAATCCATGTTAGGAGGACGACCCAACATGCGAACGCTGATGCGTTATCCAGGCTACCAGGAAGACCGGATCCAGATTTTGACAAATCTGAAGTGTCTTCAGATTGACGCGGAAGAATTCCAGGTGCTATCGGAGCTTCTTTTGGGGACTAAAAGGATTGCAGAGGAGACAGACAAGGACCCAGAACTGCGAACGGTTAGGAGTTACGTCAGGGAAGGCTGGCCGCTCAGGTGCCTTGGGAGTAATGCGGCGTGGTACAGCAAGAAGGATAGGTGTGTAAGATGGGGGTGCTGCTCTTAGTTGGGGAGGAGTACACGAGAGTGGTCATCTCAAGAAGCCTGAGGAAGACAGTGCTGGAGCTCCTCCACGAAGGACACTGGCGCATAGTCCGAACTAAGCAGCTGGCACGCCGCCACTGTTTTTGGAAAGGCTTAAACACGGACATCGTCCAAATGCTCAGAAGATGCGAGACCTGCCGAATTAACCAGAGTGCACCAAACAAGGACTTGGTATCCTGGCCCGAGCCCAGTGAACCATGGGAACTTCGCATGTGAACTTCGCGGGACCGTTTTGGGACAAGATGTGGATGGTAGTGGTGGACGCTGGTGGACGCTAAGTCCAACTACCCGTATGTTGTTGAGATGACCAGCACAACGTCGGTGCATACAATCGACGATCTAGAGAGGATATTCGTTACCGAGGGGCTTCCGGTCACTTTAGTCTCCGATAATGGGACCCAATTCCCTTCCCATGAGTTCGCAAGGTACTGCAGGAATAACGGAATTCAGCATGTCTGCGCGCCGACTTTCCACCCACAGTCCAACGGGGAGACGGAAAGGTTCGTCAGGGCTTTCAAGACGGCGATGTCCAAGGCGCGCGCAGCAGGAACGCACAGGTCGCGAGCACTACTGCGGGTCCTGGCCACGTTCCGCACGTTGCCAGGCGCGGACGGCAGGAGCCCGGCCGAGGTACTCCACGGAAGACAGTCGCGGATATTGTTGTCCCTCCTGAGTTCGGTGGATCCATACAGGTCGGTAGGAGCACAGCCAAAGTACCAGGTGGGTGACAAAGTATATTGCACCTCTTTCAAGAAATACCCAGCATGTCTTTCGGGGGTCATTACTGCAGTAAAAGGAAGTAAGACATACTCGTACTTTGGTCCGTACAGAGGGTAGGGTAGTTGCACGCCATCGGGGACAGGTTAGACCCCGGGTTAACCTCAGCAGAGTAGACTCGCTACCTCAGGTATCGCCCCAAGAGTACTACCGCAAAGTGATGAGGGAAACGATTTACGCCCCACAGGAAGCAGCCCCCTCGGGCCCCCAGGACCCGGACACAACGGAGTCCCCAGCAGCAGACGACGGCGAGCCAACTGACGGAGACGCAGAGGAGCCGCCCAGGATGGAGTTGCGTCCCAGGAGGGAGCGATTTGCGCCGTATACGACGCAATTGGGCGCGGGGGTGTCGTGACCGGCCGCACACAGTCAAAGCAGCCGCCGCTGAGTGACGTCAGCGGAGCGTTACCGCCCCTGGCGAGAGAAGGAGGCAACCGGTGCGAGCCGGACGGGCCCGTCTGCGCGCGGCCGTCACGCCCGAGCAGGCGGTTTTTTTTTTCATTTTCCCCTCGCCAGTAGCCCTGGCAAGGCGGGAGTGTATTTACGTATGGGGATACAATAATGCTCCAACCGGTAAGGTTTTTGGAGCTGGATGAGGGCGGTAACTTAAAAATACTAATTAAAACTAATCTTAATCTAATTAAAACTAAACACTGCCTCTTTGGGCTCATCGTTTTATATACAAAGGTATTTAGAATTATGTTAATTGTTCTTTAGAATGTTCGTTTTTCTTGTTTTGTTTTATAATCATTCACACGCTCATTCATGCTAATCTATGGATGTACAAAATTTTTCTACATTAATAATACTGCCAAAGATCTTATGTCCGCTTGCTAGGGTCAATGGGTCACGATATATTATAATCCATATTACCTTTATAATGGATTATAGGATCCCTGACTATACAGCGCAGCTGGGAATCTGAAATAGAATGATTCTATTCCTAGTTCATTTCTGTTTGGATTGACTAAATGAAAGATCACTTTCTTTTCTAAAGAACAAAATTTAACAAAGTTTATTTTACCTTTTTAGCAAACAATTTAGTGAACTTATGTTATGCCTTTGATCAAGATATCTTTGAATTTAGAATTTTATACCGCGGGTAACTTATCTATTCTTCGTTGATGTCCCTGTAGACTTCTCAGTCGAAATATCTTGAGCTTGCCGTAGTCCAAAGTTCCAAGAAATCCTCTTCTGATTCTTCGTTGATGTCCTCGTAGACTTCTCAGTCGAAATATCTTCGAGCTTGCCGTAGTCCAAAGTCCCAAGAAATCCTCTTCTACCCCTATCCAAGCTGATCTCAAACTATCAAAATTATCAGTCCCGATTACGTCCTATGACATAGTCCCGAACTCGATTACCACTCCGACAAAGTTCCAATTTATACATCAATATTACTTCCACATGAAAATATCGGCAATATCATTCACTGTCCTTAAAATTTCACTGATAACCCAATTCTGACCATCTGGATTATACTCGTTCCCTCTCACGAACCTATGATCAGTTCAGAAGCGCGATGCCGGTCAGAATGAAATCCTCCTGCATGATTCACCCTCGAAGACTTCGTATTAAACTACCTTCCTTTTTTCATAACATTTGACCGTCCTTCTCTCACCCAGCCAATCCATACGTTCGTTATATTTTGGTGTAGCTGACCTTTGAACGTCTAAACTTCTTTGCCCAATCCCAAATTTTCTACTTTCGGCATCCAGACAACTCTTAATGCATTTAGAAAAACAAAACTACATTGTTTACTCACGGTCGTTGCTAAGCTCTAGCTCTCGTGATATTTCGTAATGCATGTTCCTCCATATTGTCTACAAATAAATGTTAGTTTATTTTAACGTGACATATCGGTATGTCACACTATATATACAAACTCATTCACTCGCACATTCATACCGCACTTCACAACACTAACACTACACTGTACACTATTTACATTTTTACTGTATCGCCACGGCGCCGACTTCACTCAGGCGTCCGTGGCGCCGTGACGTTTTCGAACCCGGGTGGCCCAGGCCCGGCGGGGCGCGGTTCCGCGCCTCCCACACAGTGTCCGGCTTCAGGAAGCGGCGACCGCCTCCCACGCACTATCTTCTTCCCCGCGTCGCACAGTTCAGAGAACTTGTGCGGGGGAAGTGCGCGGAAGGTGAAGGCGACGTGCTTTGGGCCCTTTCTTCTGTGGAAGGCCCTGTGCACGTCGTGTTCGCCGCTTGCCGGTCTCGCGCCGGATGCGCGGAGCGGACGGCCGCAGCGCTCTTTCAAGCGCCGTCTCCGCCCGCCGCTGCAGCTCCGCCGGGAACTCATGGCGCACGCCCAGAACTCCGAACACGAGAGCAGGCGGGTAGAGACTCGACACCGCCCCTACTCCGCAGTTAGTCGGCGGGCCAATAGCCCTGGCGGGCTATAAGAGGGCTCCGACTCGACGCCAGGGCGAACAGCGAGCGGCAGTGTAAGCGAGTGTATCCTGGATATTGTATTGGTGATAGAAGTGTGGAGAACTACTACGACGACTTGTGCTACGGACTTGGAACTCTCCTGCGGATATTCGACTACTTGGCTGATTTCTTTTTGTTTTCTAGAATAAAAACCATTTTAAGAATTCTGGTCTTTTATTGGATACTACAATGACTGTACAATTGTAAACAACATATAACAAGTATTGTACCGCAGCTTCTGGGTCAATGACCCCCCATCTCGATAAGGTTTTCGTCCAGTTTGAGCAAATGCTGAGATGGCCCTTTGTTATGCTTCTGGACATAAATGTAATTTCATTATCTGTGCACGTTGAGATATACAAAATTTTCCTCTCTCTACATTTATATCTGCTAAAGATCTTAGC
Source organism: Teleogryllus oceanicus (assembly GCA_964035755.1). Classification (NCBI taxonomy): domain Eukaryota; kingdom Metazoa; phylum Arthropoda; class Insecta; order Orthoptera; family Gryllidae; genus Teleogryllus; species Teleogryllus oceanicus. Next base: position 92,412,006 of record CAXIVR010000002.1, on the reverse strand, counting down.
GTCCGGCTTGCTGGGTCAATGGGTCACGATATATTATAATCCTTATTACCTCTATAATGGATTATAGGATCCCCGACTATACAGCGCAGCTGGGAATCTGAAATAGAATGATTCTATTCCTAATTCATTTCTGTTTGGATTGACTAAATGAAAATCACTTTCTTTCTAAAGAACAAAATTCAACAAAGTTTATTTTACGCTTTTAGCAAACAATTTAGTGAATTTACAATTTTTAGGCCTTTGATCAAGATATCTTTCAATTTACAATTTATACGCGGTTAACTTATCTTTCTTCGTTGATGTCCTCGTAGACTTCTCAGTCGACATATCTTGCGAGCTTGCCGTAGTCCAAAGTTCCACGAAATCCTCTTCTGCCCCTATCCAAGCTGGTCTCAAACTATCAAAATTATCAGTCCCGATTACGTCCTATGACATAGTCCCGAACTCGATTACCACTCCCGACAAAGTTCCAATTTATATATCAATATTGCTTCCACATGAAAATATCTGCAATATCATTCACTGTCCTTAAAATTTCACTGATAACCCAATTCTATCTAGATTGTACTCGTTCCCTCTCACGAACCTACGATCAGTTCAGAAGCGCGTTTCCGAGCAGAATAAAATCTTCCTGCATGATTCATCCCTCGAAGAATTCGTATCAAACTACCTTCATTTTTTTTCATAACATTTGACCGTCCTTCTCTCACCCAGCCAATCCATACGTTCGTTATATTTTGGTGTAGCTGACCTTTTGATCGTCTTTTGAACTTCTTCGCCCAATCCCAAATTTTCTACTTTCGGCATCCAGAAAACTCTTAATGCATTTAGAAAAACAAAAACTACATTGTTTATTCACGGTCGTTGCTAAGCTCTAGCTCTCGTGATATTTCGTAATGCATGTTCCACCATATTGTCTACAAATAAATGTTAGTTTATTTTAACGTGACATATCGGTATGTCACAACGTCTTCTAGAATTCAGTGGGAAATATAGCTTTCAAATTATAGTTCATTGTTTTGTTGCGGCAGGAAATATTTTTCCTTCACGAAGGACATGATGAGGGATAAGAGCCCAAATGTATAGCTAATTTACCCCTGATAATAGATTTTATTACATCGGAGCGAATATTTGTGTTAACAATCCTTGCAAAAAAATGCTCATTTATGGCTTACGGTAGGAATCACAGAATTATGAAAACGAACACAGGATTCACTTCTTCCCGTAGCACGTCACACGCAGTTTTTAACTGTTTTTGACGTAAAATAAATAAAATAAATCTAAACACACTCCAAATTCCTAGTTTTTACTTTGCAGGATCTTTTGTAGAGCGAGGGAATCAAATAAGGGCCCTGCTGGAGGTTCCTGCATTTACGTAAGAAATAATATTGATTCTACCTTGTCAGAATTCAATTTATATGCAGTTGAAAAGTCTTTGAAATAACATTCGTACATCTTACTACGCTCATCATTATCTTACTTTGCATCTACAGATCTCCAACAAAGAGAGCTTTAGATTATTTCAATTTATTAGAAAATCTAGAGATAACTCTGAACAAACTTAGTAATCTCGGTTTAAACTCCATTGTTGTATATGGAGATTTCAATATTGATTTCCTGAGCGAAACCCATCGAAGAGCAGTTTCTCAATTTACTTAATTCTTTTAATTTAGATATTAGTGAGCGTACCTACACGGAATACACTTAAATCACAAAAAGCAATAGATCAAATTATAATTAACAAAACCACAACTAGACAAATTCTTACGATTACTAATAACAGGAATACTGACACAATAAATAATACATGCATATGCAGAGCATTTACTAAAGATAACCTAAAATTATTTACGGGCTAATTGGTGAAGGAATCATGGGACGCGGTTTATAATGCTGTTGACACAAATGAAAAATATAATTTATTGTTCTCAAAGCAGTAATTTCACTGTAATGCGTGATTTCCTCTTAAAAAGAAAAATTAAACATTTCACGAAAAAGTAATACTTGGATCACACAAGGAATTAGAACATCGTGTCAAAACAAACATACCCTTTACTTTATTTCTAAACATCATAACATAACACCGAGTTTCCATGTCTACTTCCGAGAACACAAAAGAATTTTAAGGAAAGTAATAGTTCAGGCAAAAATATATTTTGAACGCTTGTAACAAAATTATAGCAATGTGGTATATCGTAAAAAATACGACTACGTCATCATGATACTTCGTAGATAATGTGGTTTTAAAGAATACTGAAAGAGAAGCTAGTAATCCAGAAAGTTGTGAATCTCTTCAACCAACACTTTTCTAGAATTGCGGTGATCTCACGGAGGAACTAAAACCTCAAAATTCAACATTCTATGCTCACCAAAAAATTTCGACTTTTCGATGTTGATTTCTGAAACGTCTTTCAACGAAATCTTCAGAATAATCAGTAAACTAAAAAATAATATTCATTTGCTTTAGATGAATTGCCGGATTGTTTATTAAAAACTTGTGCACCTGCCAGTATTAACTCACATTTTCATTGCCTCCTTAGGCACAGGAATATTTCCAGATATTTTCAAAACAGCAAAAATTAAGCCACTTTTTAAAAAAAGGAACAAAAATGAAATTCCAAATTACCGGACAATTTCTCTTTCGTCAGTTTTCTAAAAAAAATTAGAGAGGCTTTTCTATACGCGAATAGAAACTTTTTTCAGGAAAAACCAAGCGTTTTCAGACTCACAACACGGTTTTAGGAAATCAAAATCTACAGAAACTGCCATTTTTTTCTTTTCTTGAAGATGTTCCTTCATCAATGGACCAAAATGAAGAACCCATTGGAATATTTTTAGACCTTTGGGAAGCTTTTGACGTTATTAACCATAACATCTTGCTCTCAAAATTACCTTCATGTGTAATTTGCTCATAGCTTTTGCCTCCTTACAAACCAGTCCCGCTCCAAATTCGCCCTCGACCAGGTTGAGAAGAACAAAGTTTGGTAGGTTGACGTACAATTTCTTTGTTAATACTACAAGCCATAGATAAGTGTAAAAATGAAACTTGTCCAGCTTAAAGAATGTATTCTTGCCAACTAAAATTCTAATGACTGACAAAGAGAAAAAAGTCCAGCTAGGAAACACCTAACAGCTTCATGACAACAGTTATAGACAATGAGGGCATCATTGTCTATAACTCGTGGCAACCTACTCGTGGCTCATTGGAAAGTCGCAAGCTTTTCACCACTGAGATCCGGATTCGATTTCCGTCGAATCTCATGTGAAATTTGGTCCAACAAAACGAGTTCGGCTGCTTCACAGGGGCTAGTCCAACCCCTGTGAAGTGTCCTAAACCCTACCCCTATCCTAAGTCCTTCCTAATTCTGGCCGCTGGGTAGTGACGCAGGAGCGCGCGGTAGGAGGCGCGTACTCGGAGATGCTACCTGGCGGTCCTCTTGACAACCGACTGCGACGAGACGCGACGGACAATGTTAACTCCATAAAAAACAAGCGCAGTAATGGGAGGATTACTCCGAGAAGCGCAAAGCGCTCAACGCCCCCCAAGGGGCTTGGAGACGCGTTGCGTCGAAGTAGACGCAACAAATTAAAAACAAAACAAAACAAACTATAAGATTCTTATAGTCATGTTTCAGCTCTATTTGTTGGGCAGCGAAAAATTGAGAAAAAGGAAAAAAAAGTTTTGGGCGGCAAGAGATAGCATCTGATGTAGGAAGTAGGATGTGATGCAAAGAGTATATTTCTGGACGTGATGTAGGATCTACTGGATGTGATGTAGGAAGCGTGCGCTAGCGTCAACTGCGGGGCGCGGAAGAGGAGGTGGTTTATTTATTTTTTTATTTATTTATTTTACGTCAAAAAAACAGTTAAAAACTGCGTATGACGTGCTATGGGGAAAAGTGAATTGTGTGCACATTTTCAAAATTCTGTGATCCCTACACTAAGTCATATACTACTTAAATTTTGAATTTTGAAAGGGAGAAAAAACAAAACTCCCATGTAGTAAAATCTATTTTAAAAAATAAATAAGCAATAAATTTTGAATTTTGAAAGGGAGAAAAAAAACAAAAAAACTCCCATGTAATAAAATATATTTTCAAGGATAAATAAGCAATAAAATTTTGAATTTTGAAAGGAGAAAAACAAAACTCCCATGTAATAAAATCTATTTTCAAGGATAAATAAGCAATAAATTTTGAATTTGAAAGGGAGAAAAAAAACAAAACTCCCAAGTAATAACATATATTTTCAATATAATCAATGAAGTTACATTTATGTCCAGAAGAAAACAAGGGGCCATCTCAGCATTTGCTCAATGGATCAGGAAACTGGACGAAAAACCTGATCGAGATGGGGTCATTGACCCGGAAGTTGTAGTACAATAGTTGTTACAGGTTGTTTATACTCATTTATACAGTCCAAATGGTAAATAATGCATTATGTATCATTGTTAAAATTAATGTTACTTTTCTTGTGATGCTCAGTATAGTCTCTAATTGTATAGAAACAGTTATGCAGCAGAAACGATTTCACTTGGGATTTAAACTTTTCTATTGAATTTAATCGTTTAATGTCATCTGGCAAAGTGTTGTAAAATAATGTACATGTATTGTATGTGAATTTTTTGTAATGAGCTGTTGATACTGTCACCTGATGAATATGATTTCTACGTCGAGTGTTATAGTAATAGACTTCGGCATTTTTTGAAAATATATTCCCGCCCTTGAGCAAGTCATTTTTTACAAAAATCACTGATTCGTAAATAAGAAGACACGGTAATGGTAGAATTCCTAGATTAATGAAGAGAGGCTTACATGAATCACGTGGGTGGGATTTGGTTATTATTCGTACAATTCGTTTTTGTAATCTAAAAGTCTGGGAGCTATAAGATGTATTTCCCCAGAATATTATGCCATATCTCAGGCGGGAATGAACATTCGCGAAGTATACACAACGAGCAGTATGAAGGCTGAAGTATGAGCAGTATGTTGGATGGATTATTGCATTTGTGCGTACAAATAAAGTTTAAGGACACCCCTAAATTACGCATTATTTATTTCTGTTCTTACACGTTTGCTAAACCACAAAACCTAGATAGTATTCAAATAGCCCTTAAAATGAGTAATCTTTTGATAAAAATTTGACTTCTCTACCTGTAGTAGAGCTAATTTTATTTCAATTTTTCTATTTGGGAAGGGTGTAAAATGTAGACCGAATTTCAATTTAAAAAAAAAAATTACTCTGGAATGGTGACACTCAGGTTAATGAATTTTGATATGTAAATGTGTTTGCAGGAAATGCATCTTTTGCCGGACTCGGTTTTCTAAATAAACCGCTTTTGATGTCTGTCATAGGCTTCAACCATTTTCTTTTCCAGATTTTTTTTGTACAAAAAAAACCTGTTTTCTAATTTTGATCAACGGAAAAGACTTTATTTTTAATTTAAATCTGTGTACCGATTTTAATTTTTTAATGTTATTTGGCAATGTGTTGTAAAGTAACGTCCATGTATTGTACAAATGTACATGTTTTATACGTGTAAATACAAATTTGATATTAAATAAAATACAGAAAGTGTGAATGTTTTAAACGACGTCAACGAGTAACTAAAAACAGCTGAATTCTATACTTTACTCAAAGAGTAAAGTATAGAATGGTGGTGGTAATGGTAAATATATGGTGTTGGTGGACCTGCGTACGTTGGTTCGTTGTCATCTCCTCACTCTTGTGGGGTGGGTACATTACGGAAAGAATCGATTGTTCTGAAAATGGCTGCTAATAGCGGTGGTGTAGAATGGGCTTCAATTGTAAAACCTATATTGGCAGCCTCGTATGGGTCCTTCAATAAAAATGACGTGTTAGAACTCGTCAAAGCTATTAACCGAAGGTAAGCGATCGTAGATATTTCCCTGAGAAGTGAACTGTCGCTCAGCGGCAACACTCCAAAGCATTACGTGTACTTGTGCAATTGTCATTATCATGAGAAATTTGTGGATTGTGAAGAGGACATGTAGAGTGTTACTAAACTATGCCCGTTTTTTACTTTCAGTGAAGCTGATCTCCTTAATCATGAAGATGAGTATGAGATTTTCTACACAGCTTTTGCTGCTCTTGCAGCTGATTACATCAGTTCCAGTGTTTCTTCCTGTGAGTTGTCAGATTCCACAAACTCGTTCAAAATAACCTTGCAAAGGAAATCTGCTCTCCTTGAAGGATTGATTGCAATGTGATTTTGACTGTTGAAATCATGTGTGTGATGTTCATTGTACGCAAAATTTTAGTTTCTTGTCCCATTCATATATTCGTGATGTCTTTTGTTCCAAATTCTTTCTGTACTATTGTCCTTTATTCTTAATTTCGTCACGGCTATTTAAAGACTAGCCTTGTTAGAAGAGATGCATTTTTTTCTTGCCTAGCAATTTATTTTTAAGCTTAACTGTAATTGTAGCTTCATATATTTAATGACAAAAACAGTTGAAAATATGAGAGGAGAGAAGTGTATGGGAAGAAGTGTAATCTGTGCACGGTTTCTGGAGCTCTGGAATCTCTTTTCCCTATAGTATGTTATACTGTTATTAAATGATTTTGACATTAAATAAAAATGAATTTGTCTTACTGTAAATATATATTAAGTTGAATTATGATTTTAAAGAGTAACATGTGTTTTTGGCTTAAATTGGTATGACAATATTTCCTCCAGGGTAATAAATACTATTTGCAAAAGACAAATCGATACAGCTTAGAAAGTTCTGTAGTTATCAAATTGTTTTAAGTTATCTTCTGTATTAATAATCCTGAATACACATCTTTGATTTAAAGTGAAATTTTAATTTCTGTCACAGTGTGTTGGCTTGGTGAAGTAAATTTTATGAGATTGTTGAAACAAAATTTAAGAAGTGTCGAAGTAATAAATGTATTTAAACTTGTTTTGTTTTTGTTATACACTGATTTTAAGGTTTTTAATTGTTTTCTGATCGAGTAGAATTTTTTAACTGCAATATTATATGCTTCTTGTACCATTGTTTATTATATGGATAGTGATCATTTTCAACTTTTACCTTTTTCTTTTATTGTAAACAATGTCTCTGGGTTGTCATCTGTTAACGCCAGCTTTACTTCTGTATCTGCTTTTAACTTTGATCATATTTTCTGGCCATCTTAATACCATGTATGACCATAGACGTGTTACTCACAGAATATATTGTTTTAAAATAAGAGACAAAATTAATGTTTCTGAGGAGTTGTAACTGGTAGAATTTACCTTTTGTAATGAATGTGGCATGTCTGAAAGAAATCCACTGAATCAGGGCCCCATATTTTTGTATTACAAATTCGACATTAATTGGCCAGTAATATGTTTTCAAGAAACTGAAACATTTAATTTGTGCCACAATGTTGAATTAATCAGTAGAATCTGATTCCATCAATTCATAAGCAGGAAACCCATGAATTTGAATGTTATAAAAATATATTAATTGTTACAAATGAACAAGAAAATTTTGTCAACAATGCAACAAACTGCTTTTATATTGTTTACATAAAGTGTAAAATTGGTAAACATATGTCATGTTTTGTGAATCAAACAGAATCAAATATTAAGTTAGAACCTGCTCAACATCTAGAATCCAAAGGCACCTGTAGGTGCCACCCATTTGCCAAGCACTTAAAATGTTTTTTCCAACAAATTGAAAATTGAGTTAGATGTGTGGTGATTAAAAGCTTATGAAGAAATGAGATAATACAGGAGAGATGTTTTCAGTCATTGCTATCATAAAAGGATCAAGGAGACAATTCTTGGAGAATAACACCTAATGAAATTGACATATTTTCTGTGGTTTGAGTGTATAAATTATCAATTATTCCTTTTTAACTAAGTCACACAATAGCAAGACATACTGAGAAAGCCATCTTTGGACTTGAAATTGTTATTTCTTAAAAATAATATTACATATGAAAATGAGTGAAAAAAGTAGATTTATATCTCATTGAGCAAAAATATTTAGTAGACATATTTAAGTCTTCAACTTCATTTATTTCAAAATACAGTTCTTGAACCTGTTAAGTTTCCTTGCATACCAACAATACGCAGTTGAAGTGAAATTTACAGGTAGTTTGGCAAGAAAGTGCAGTGTTTGGAATATATTGTTTGTTGGCATTTTCCAGCTATTCTGCTTATAAAAATGTACTTTATTTCATTGACTGTCCACCGTTTTCCTCAAAAATTGATGAAATTGTTTCCTTTAAAAGATGGGAGAGTTTCCTTGGAGTGTAAATTGAATTCACACTCTGCCATTCCCTTCCATCTTGTTAAAAACAATGATTTCAATTAAAAGGCTATAAAATTCTAAGTTTGCTATGTACATAATTTTACAAGAATAATCAATAAATCTGTTCATGTGGTTTGAAAGTGTGAACAGTTTTCTTCAAAACAAAAAACAAAACAGGTTTGGATTTTCTTTTCAAAAGTTCATATTTTTTAAGTGCATGTCTCCAATTCTGTTGCCATCAGTACCAAGTATGGTCTCCTTAACTCTGACAGCTTGTGGCTGTAACATGTTTCCTCATGTATTATTGTACATTTCTCTCCACCCATTGTGGAACTGAGTTAAACAGAATCAGCTTTCATGAAAATTACATGTAAACACAGGTTATAATTTTTTATCTGCTATGATGCCTAGATCATATTCCATTAACATTTTTATATAAATGTTCATGTAGAAGTTAATTGTACAAATACTACAGTAAATCCTCTCAAACTCTGCAGTACTTTCTACTTATTTATACTGCACTAAATTCAAGTGCATTGTCACTGCACCATTTGAGCACTCTATTTGAATTCTAATATTGGATTTACAATAATTGTTTTCTTCTTCTTTTTAGTGTGCAAAAGTCAAATCAGCGTTGTCTGTCAGGCTTGCCGAATACTTTTGCAATACCTCCTGTCACGCTTGCAAGCCCAAAGTGGTGGTGAAGTTGTTGCAACTACACTCTCTGCAAAGCAGCTTCTTCTTCCCATCAGAGCGTTGTGCAATGCTGAAGGCATGCTACAGAAGACTGATCAACTTGCTCTCACAGCTGTGATGAAAAATGCAAAGTTACCTGCTCATATCAAAACAAGTACTTCAGGTAATGTTCTTTCTTTGCTTGGTTTATCTAGTGAGCAATATTTGCAACATATAAATAATCTACATCTGAAATATGTCTAATAGACCTTTAACTCTTTCACTCCTAACTTTTTTCCTTCAGCAGAATATTCTGCAAATTGGAGGATGTGAATATATTGTTCTCATTAAGGGGAGAGGGTGCTTACCATGATGTGTGTCCAACTATCGATTTTTTTTTACTAAATAAATAGTTCAAAACTTGCTCTTTCCAAATGTATCAACATTTTTCTTCTAGGACATCTGGAAGTCCCTTTAATTCCTATGTAAATGTCCTAATGCGTATGAGCCATGCTCCCTTTTTACTATCACGTATACGTATGTATTTATGGAGTAATATACACAGTAGAGAGAAAGTTATGTACTTCTGTAGAAATTGTGGGAATTCTGATGTGGTGTAATTTCATGAAGAAATAAAAGTAGCCATCTCCATCAACTTCATATATTTATTTAGAGAGCCAGCTTTCAACGCCTTAACCATCATCATTAGTGTACAAATATAAACAAAATGACAAAATAAGTGAATTTCTGAATGATGAAAACATCGAAAAAAATTTCAAAGGACCCTATGAGTAAACTTCTTGTTAAGTTGAGAACTGAACTCGAGGATTCCCCCACCCTATTCACTAAATTCAGATATTTTATACCCTCCAATCCCCCTCTTGCCTCTATGGCCTCCCTAAAATCCACAAAGAAAACATACCAATTAGGCCTGTTGTGCCTATACCAACACTATCACCCACAGACTTGCTCATAGACTCAACAACCTCTTTCATGAACACGTATGTTTTAAACCCCTCCATCAAGTACCGAACTTCAAGACTTACACATGCCGGTCAATGCTAAACTTATATCCTTTGATGTTACAAACTTATTCCCCAGCTCGCCAACTTGAGTGTAAATTAATTTTGCAAAACATCCTTGACAAAGCTACATGTCCTGTACCAATACAAACAGAACTATACAATTTGATCTCGCTCTGCATTGACACTAACTACTTTGTTCAATAACTCCTGCTACAAACAAAACTCTGATCTTTCGATGGACTCGCCTCTGTCACCACTCCTTGTAGACATTTTCATGGACAATTTTGAAACACACTTGTTTGAGACACCACATCACCTTCTTCAAAATTTAAAATCATGGTTCTGCTATGTCAATGATATTTGAGCTCAATGGACCAGTACAAGACAACTTTACTTTGAGTTTCTTAACTTCAGACACCCATCCTTAAAATTCACTACAGAACTAGCAAAAGAAAATCAGACAAGTAATTTCGTAAACCTCACCGTCTCTAGGGTAGACAACAAACATATCTTCAATGTTTTTAGAAAGCACATACGTGTGTGTGTAAACGTATGTACGTACGTTTACAAGCATTTGATGCACAGATGTTATTTAGAATGATTAATTGAGAAAGTGGTAATATTTATTTTCTTTATTTACCACATCACACAAATAAAGAATAATGTACCAGCAAAACAATCTAGCATATCCTCATAACTATACGTAGGTGTCTATCTTACCAGCATGAGAATGTTTGAAACAGAGCTACCAAATCGTAATAGACAAATACTCCAAATTATCACTCGGAAACTACAACATATACTACAAAACAGAAATGAACACGTTCAAAGAATTTTTCTTTTTGTAATTTAATGTCAAATGTGGCATTCTGACCCCAAAAATAAAAATCAGATTATAAAAAAACTGAAATTATTATAACGCATGGAAAATTAGATATAAAATGTATATCTAAAAGAAGTTCATAGGAATAATTTTCAGTGTGTTGCAAAACATTATTTGCCCATGGGGTAAAAAAAGACCCCAAACAGAGTCTTAAGGGTTAAATACATAGCTACCGCTAATGGATACAATACCGTTCTTGTTGACAACATACTACGTCTCAAATTAACACACACAGGTTGCTGCCCATAGAATCTATGGGCACATGATTCGTACTGTATATCTGCTTATATGTTGCCATTTTCTGTTCACTGGCTATTCATAGTGGTTTCTACATTAATAAAATTCCTAAAAACACCTAGATTTTCATTACTGCCATTTAAGTGGCATTAAACAACTCTGGAATACATGGATTTGTATGCCCTCTGTAGTCACGCCTAAGGAGTGCTCTTCAAAAGTATCACACCAAAGCCAATTATTGTGAATAAAAAGTAATGTTCTGATATTAACAGAATGTGTGAAAATTGAATTAAAATAAACATGTTAAACTTTTTTTTACCTCAGTTTATAATGTTATTTATATTTAAAAAAACTTTTGAACTATGAATATAAACATGAAAGTAGGAATTTCATATAAAAATACAAGATTGTTTCTTTAAAATTAAAAAAAGAATCTTGCTTCTATGTTAATTGGTTTAGAAGATGTGACTGTTCAAATATACCCCAACCTTACAACCTGTAGAGGAAAATAGTTGGGCTGAGACTACAACCTGAAAGTGTTAAATAAGAAGAAACTGGAAACCTACCCAAGCCTCGCTCCACTCATCCAGAAACTATGAAAATTTATTTATATTCCATTCTTTGGGAAAATATCACAAAAGGTAGCTCATATTCTTCTCAAATACAATTTTCACATTTCCTTTACCACACATGAATCCCTCAAACACCTACTTTCACCTCGCTGCACTACCCCAATCATGGCAAAGTCAGGAGTTTATGAACATCACTGCCACAATTGCAAAGCCAAATATATAGGCCAAACTGGTAGAAGCTCCAATGTCAGAGTTAAAGAACATTTACATGCATGGAAACACAATACAAACAGATTGCACTTTGCTACACATCTTATAAACGCAGGCCACACTTTCCATCCCGACTCTGACATTAAAATGCTTGAAATAGAAAATAAATACTGGAACAGAAGCACTTTAGAAGTCTTTCACATTTTTCAAGGCAAGCAGAAATCTGAAGCTCTCCTCAACGAACAAACCAATTTCCCTCTGCTAATAATTTTACACACCCGTCCCCCGCAAACTGACCCCCCTCCTCCTCCGGCTCCGTGTTATATTCCCTATGCGCAGCGAGGTAAGCAAAGCAGCTCAACTTGTTCTTTTCCACTTTATGTAATATCATTTGCTATTGGTTTTAAATATTATTACTCTTCCCCCTTTGTATCTTTTGCAATTTCATAATGAGTACTTTCTTTATTTGTATTTCATATTTGGTAATTTGAATTGCTATTGGTCTGTAATAATTACCCTTTCCATTTTATAGTATGTGTAATTTTTTGGTTTAATATTATTAAATTTATTATTTTGTTTATATTTGTAGACCGATGATGATGGAAAAGCTGTAGATAGCTGGCTCTCTAAATAAATGTATTAAGTTGACAGAGATGACTTCTTTTATTTCTTCATGCTGCAGAAAATCAATTTCGGGATTTCAATGGAAATACATATTTTTGGGGTCCCCTGACACAGAAAGTGTTGTAGTTTTTGTTTTTTGCAAAACATGTCTGTCCATCTGTGAACATGTCTCAGAAACCGTATGTAGGATTTTTTTCCAAATTGAATAAACCCTTGTCCATCTGGCTCTAATTGAAGCTTTGAGATTTTGAAAAGCATTCTTTAAAATTTGGGTTTCTGTACACGAAGTCCCTGCGACATTTTCAAAGTTTTTTCAAAAACAGCTCCAGATTTTTTTCTTTAAATTTCTTGCAAGAATAGAGTAAACTACACTTATAGAGATGGCATAGGTTCAATTCTGAATTTTTGAAAATTGCAAAAGTTTGAATTATTTCTTGCGCGTTCCTACAACTACAAAATTAAGATAGAGATTTTTCCTTCAAATGAAATTATTTGTCCATAATTAGTTCTTTCAATAAGGTCATGAACATATTTTTGAAACTTTTAATAGTTTATGCACAGTATTGTGTGCAATTTTAAAGAATTAGAAGAACCAGATTTACTCAAAAACAGCTTCAACTTTTTTCTTTAAACTTTTGGTGGGGATGGTGCTGAATGTGTTCTCTATTAGATGACAGAAACACCATTTAGGACTCCTTAATATTTACATTAGTAGTGATTTGTTCACATTATTGCGTTTAAGAATACATATACTTTAAATAATGTTAGATAAAATTTCTGAAGACAAGCTCAAAATTATGCATTTTCAGAAATTCTCAAACACCATTTTTTCAAAAATGGCTTCAAACTTTTCGTACGGATAGTGCTAATTGCACTGTTTAAGATGACATAAAATTCATTTTGTTTTAAAAAGAAAAACACAAATGTAAATTTTTTAAAAATATATCTCATGCCAGTAATTTGCTCATTTCCAGCGATTTGTATACGTTATTGTAAAAAGTTTTTTGAAAAATTTTCTAGATTTTTCAATGAAAATGTCCATATAGGACGAGGTTTTACACTTAAATATTCTAAAAGTAATATTTCGAATCTACCAGTACGAAACTGAAAAATTGTGAAATCTTCAAAAATGTATTTGGGGTGGTGATAGATGACAGCTGGCAAGAGAATGGAGCGAACCCACCAGGCTAAAGAAATTAGAAAACTAAGTAGGACAAGTAAGTCTGCCATTCTGTTGCACCACTAGTTTGACATTGCATACAAATATGGCTATATTCTTGTAATTTTGAATGCATGTTGGGTTGTTAATAAGTTATTGAAACATGCTCTTGTTCGTATGTTTGTAGCATTAGTCTTTTCTGCTAAAGAAGGTGATCCACATTATGGAGCAGGAATGCTCTAGTTGAGCAGCGTCAAGTACAGACTTTTTCGAAAGCAGTTTCCCAAAAATGTACTTGTAATTAATGTACTTTTTCTCAGAAACTATTATTCACAATTTATTGCAATTTCCAGGATACATTCTTTACAGTATTGGGAATAAGTTGACATTTTTATACATAAATTCTTAAAAATTATAAAAAATAATATTTGTCCAAAAATGCTGAAAAATTAGGGGAAATGTTATAATTGAAAGAAAACATAATTTATTGTTTAATCAACTCAAGAAATGTTAAAAATAATAGCGTAGATTTTATTGTTAAGTGTGTGAAATATCAAAATTATATAGTTAGCCAATTTCTAGAAAAGGTACATCAATAGTAGCAAATTTAACATGGGTGGTATGGTACCCTCTCCACTTAAGATCCGGGATTTTTATCAGAATTTTTAAATGGTTAGTTTTTGAGATATGGAGTGTCCCCAAATGAGGACATGGGTAATCCAAGGTTATATAACCTCTTTTTTCAAAAGGAAGATGATGAATCATTTAATGCCACGGATATATTTATTATAGAACTAGAGAGAAGTCAAGTAAATATATTTTGCCGAAAATCTCTAAACATCAATATGAGAAAAAATATGAAAACTATATAAAAATACAAGTGAAAATTATTTAGAAATGTGAAATAAATAAAAGTAATCTGTAAAAGTAATGTGATTAGTCTCACAATACATAAGTGCCTGACGTACTTCAAAGAGGAAATAATTATTCATCATAGAAAGAATAAGCAAATTAAAATGAATTCTATTTTCAATTAGTTCTTCATTCAAAAAGGTTAATCTCATCTCCTTGAAATATTTTATAGTCACTTGCTTCATCGCATTCAGAATTTTCTTAATTTCCAAGGCAAGAACAAATGTATCAAATTCTTTGTCTTCCACATTCATGGCCTTGAACAGTTAAAAATGGAGTGAATATAAATTTGTCTGGCAAAAAAAGCGATGTTTCATTTACAATATCAAACATATTTTCAATGTATGTTACGGATGTCTCCACTCACTACCATTGTCCCAGAATGGGAACACCAAAAACCTACAATATTGTATCATGTAGAATTTGCTTCAAACAGTGAATCACATACCTCACTGAATTCACGTTCTTTATATTTTCATAATTATTAATATTTTCACTTCTAGTATGCTTCGACAATAATCTGAGAGCAAGTTCCTGGAACAGTAAAATTTGAGTGTTTGATAGTGCGATGGAAAGCACATTTCTGACACAATGTAAATATGAACAAAGAAATGTTGCTTCACATTGCAACCCGAAAGACTAACCAAGTAGCACCATAGAACATACACAATTAAAGTTTACCTAAGAAACAGTTGTTCTCACACTACAGATTGTTGAAATTTGATGTCTGTGATTGGGCACACCAGTAGTGAAAGGGTTAATGTAAAACTAACAAAATTGTGTGTGTGTGTGGGGGGACACAATGCTGGCATACTGTTGAATGATAAATATATTGTATTATTCATAATCTTAAAGTATTTATTTTGAGAATGAGAAGTTTTGGAAAGAAGAATTTGACTTCTTTAATCAATAGCATGACACTTATGGCAGAGTGAGTGATTCATGGATTCCATATAAGGTTAAATATTATTTTCAGCCACCCAACAGTAAATTGGCATCCCCGTAATCAGCATTCCCACTATAATATTATGTATAAGGTGTTGTCAGGAGGATAAAACATATACATTTATTAATCCTGGTAATTTATATAATTTTATGTGGTTTATTTTCCAGGTCTTTGTAAAAATGTATGAGCGTTAGAGAATCATTGTGTGAAGTGTCTGAGGTTTAAACTTTGAACTGAATGCCATATGTTATCTCCTTTAGTATAGTGAATGAATTTTTGTGCAATTAACTCCATTTTATTTATGCCTGGAAAGTCCTGTTTGTGACAAACATTGTTTCTTCAGGAGAAAGAGATGCACCAACCAAAGAAGCAAAGAGGACACGATCTGATCTATCAACTTCTATTATGGAACAATTGACTACTCCACTGCATGACTTTGGGGTGCCTCGCCCATTGGCCCATGAAGCTAGTAGTGACACAGCTACTAAGCCTGATGGTAATAATTTGAATCAAAATGCAGATCCTGCTCAGGAAATCAAGGTAAGGAAGAAGTTAAAATAAGTTGTATTTAATTGATCACGCATTTCTCACTTTTGTTGTTTGTCGATTAATCTATTTGTTACTTGCTGCTTCCCTTCTTGAAATAATCTTCATTGATTGGTTTATATATAAGTTCATGTTATTGCATGCTTTATTGAAAGAGTTGTTTAGTTCTGAATATGTTCAGTATGTTCAAAATGAATATTTTCAGAAATCAGGAAGAACTCCAGGGAATGGTTTGTTAAATAATATTCATTTGACCTGAGATAATGCATAAACATGATGTAGATTATATGTGCCTAGAAAGAGTGATATTCCTTTTAAAATGTCTTATGCAGTTACCCACATAATATGCAAAGTAGTGAGGCCAGGTATTATGGATTGCTTATATTGACTATAGAGATTCATTTTTGGGAATATAATTTTCATATTGTGCATATCATGTAGCATTATTTCTGAACCAGAGATCAGTAGAGACATAGAAAAGTAAAAACATTGACAGGATGAATGGACAACTGCCTGGTTTACCGAATGTAAAATCATACAATATTTTCTACCCCTAATTCAATTTTATTCTGGATTATTTTACTGTATATATACTTAGAATTAATGACTGTCCTGCTTGCCACCTTGCCACCATTCAGAAGTTCTAATCAAAATGAGCTGATATCAAGTAATCCAGTGCTTTCTTCTGTAACTATCCCAAAACTTCAGAGGAAAATTTAGATACTTTTTGAGAAAATTTTGTGGTGTTTTTAGAAAATTGTCACAATTGAAAAATTGTGCAAAAACCATGCTTGGAAAATAACTGTCATTTAAAATCCCTATATTCAAGAATCAATTTCATTAAGGACAAAATCAGTACCAAGGGGTTCAAAACAATGTTGGAACACATGAAATTTTTGAAATTTCAGAAGTTATATTTGAATTAATTAAATAAAAACTTAAAAAAGAATTTCAATTGGCTTAAGTTGAGATTTGCTTAATTGGAGAGTACTCATTTTTGAGAAGAATCCTGTTGATTTTTCGTTTTATTCACTGATGGATTGGCGTATGTTTCTGGAAGAGGAGAAAAAAAGTAACAAAATGTGCATTTCCATCTGAATGTGGATATCAATTTTTTAGCACCATGGCATAACTTTCTCTGCACTATTTGTGTGATAAAAGTAAATTTGATCATTAGGAGAGGTTCATCAAATGGGTATTGTAAATGTAGGTGGTATATGTATAACCTGCATTAAGTAGAGGAGTTCTCAAAATATTTTTCTTTAAATATAGTGAAGTTAATATTAATCATTTGTGTAAAGCTATTTTTGTGGTTAAGGATAGTCTGTTTCTCTTTTACAATATTTCAGACACAATTCATCCAGAAAAATGTCGCAAGTCTTCAGACATTAGGTGCTGGTGACATATTAATTGACATGTGTTTGAATCTTCCTCATTTATCACGCTATATTCACAAATATAAAGACGCAATTGCAAAAAAAGGATTCAGCTTACCCTCATCACATTCTGAAGCCATGCTTGTTCGTCACAGGTGAGTTATTTGTTGGTTTCAAGTTTCACAAAGTTTATGAAGCAAGAGAACAAGGGTATTGTTCAGTGGAAATATTGAAAATATAATAATTCATATTGGACTTGATTTTATCACAAAAATGTTGTTTTCCAGTTTGCAAGCCTTGGTAAATGATACTAGTCTTTGTTGGAGTGCTCTCTCCTTACCAGTATTGGAGCCCTTGACACCAGAGAAATTGGAAAAACTTTGCATTCTCACTATGTCCTGCCTATATTGTGCAGTATCCAATGCAACAGCTAGTAGTCTTCTTGGAATTTCTTCAGTAATTTCTCCCAAATGTACTGGAACTACTGGCACGGGTAGGTATTTTCGCATGTTCTCAAAGAGCTTCTTCTAAATTGAGTAGTATGTACATCTCATAAATATCATAAACTGCATATATTATAAGCTTTTATTGAGTAAATAATCAAAACATTTCTGCACTTTATTTATAATTTATAACACCTTGATTAAGCTTTGAACTTTTTGAAGATTATAAAATGTCTGAGTCTGATTCATTAACTGCATAAATTATACTACAAAAAACCATGAAGCTGATTTAATTGTGCACCTCTGAGGTCTTCAATGACAATTTTGTGTCAGATTATCAGAAATTCAATTTTTATAGTTTTATTAGAAGTCCACATTTTTGGGTTCTTAGATGAAGGTAAATGAAAAATAGTGTATGGTGAAAAAATAATAATTAATTAATTTATCTGCAAATTTTTTGATTAACTAATATTTCTCTAGAATAATTTTTATTCCAAGTTCTTTGAATTTATTATTTTCAGTTGGTACCAATGTTTCAAAAGGAACAGAAGATGAAGGGAGTTCAGACAGCCATGCAATCATGGTTGTAGAGAAAGCATTAGAAATCTTCTCGCTTGTATCAGGAGTCATTAAAACATCCACAAGGGCAGGAGGTCATGTAAGTTTTATATACAAATTGATGAGAAAACAAAAAATTCATCAGAAAAATTAATGTAGCATAAGAGAGCGGTTCATAAGTTCTAGTTCTATCACAAAATACTGAAGATGTCTCTCAACAGTTGATGGCTTCTTCTTGCTCAATTTTTATTAACACAAAATCAAGAAGTGTTTTTTTTATTGAATTTTGTCTTATCTAATTTTTCCTCCTCCTATACTACTTACAAAGTACAGAAAATGTATTGTAATGTTGTGCTAAAAACTGGTGATTTTTCAACAGAAAAACATATTGTGGGGCAATGATGACAAAATAGTGAATAAATCTTGTTTCTGTATGTAATAAATTACTTCCTCTTAACATGTGTTCAAAAAGTGCACAATTTGTGGATCCTTCTTACCAAAAAATTGACTGATGACAAAATGTCTGTTTGTCCAGCCATCCTTGAGTAATGCTAGAGCCTAAACTATTTGGATGCTTTTCTCAAAAATTATTATACCCCCAATGAGATGGCCAAACTCAAGGAACTGTAAATTTGAAACTAATATTGTAATTTTGGGGTGTGTAATTCTCATGAAGCCTTAACATTTTCAAAATTTTCTCCAAATTCTTTTATTACATTTTTTCTTTGGACAGAGCAAATGATGCTTAAAAGAATGGTTCAGGTTGCATTTTCACGAAACTCTGAATTTTTGAAAATTGCAAAAGTTCAAAGAAATGTTAAGTGTCATCCTACAACTACAATATTAAAGATAGATATTGTTTTCTTAATTTTCTCTAAAAAAAAACGCTCTTTAAATAACATAATGTACGATGTTTTGAAAATTAAATAGTTTTATGTAATTTTTGCAAATATTCAAATTGCAAATTTGAATTTCCCATGCCCTTTTGCTGTTTGGGATGAAGTTTTGAATTGTGTACATAGAACTGAAATATTGTTAGTTCTTTAGTCATCTCCTGAAAAATGCTCTTCAGCAAAAGAATTGTGGGAGAACTGATTTCTTAATTATTGAAAGTTCAAAGATTTTAAACGAAAATCAGACAAATAGTGTATTTTGCTCTGTTTGAGGGGAAAAATGCTAGAAAAAATGTATTAGCGTGAATCAAACTCTGTTTTTGATGTAGAAAGTCACTACAAAATATGTTTGCCTGTGAAATCTTATGATAAGTCCCTTATTATCTACCAGAAAGAGAAATTTTCACAAATTAAAATTTTTTAAGGTTTTGAGAAATCTCAGAAGAGATTATTTGAAGTGTGAATGTGCATAAAAAAATGAATTGCATTAAATTATAAAGTACACTTCTAATGTAAATGCTAATGTGCAAATTTCAACGAAAAAAAATTAAAATAAATAGTTATGTCAAGTTCCTGTCCAATGATATTTTTTGTCTTTGTTTTAGATTCTTCAAAATCATTTATTGATTGGAGTGTGGGTTCTGATAATGGGTCTTCAGACCCAATTATCTGCATCGAGCTTCTTGGTTCCTGACAAAAGCAAAGAGGAAAAGGGAAAATCCCCTAGCAAAGCTCGGGAAGGATCAAGTCGTATTAACCTTATGAAAGTGTGAGTAATCCATATGCTCAGTTGATAAATTGTTTATCTTGGCAATTTTTAAGCTTTGGGCTTTGCTTGAAGAAAAGAAGAAGAAAGAAAGAAAACAGTTTCGATGTTTATATTTCGTTTCAAATAGAACAGTGGTCTCTGAATGCTGATGTTTTTCTCTAAGGGGGTAGATCAAAGAATTCTCAATTTTTTCTTAAAGAACGTTTCAGAATTTTAACCTGTTTGTTTACTCTAACCTTGAATTTCACTAATTTCTAACTAGTGTATTTAATTTTTTATACAGGAAAATTGGCCATTGACAATGATGCATCTTTTTTGTTGCAGGCAACAGGGATTTGGAGTTCTGTCTGTGGCCTTGGCTTCCCAGGCCTTAACAATGATGTCAGCTCTTTTGGATGATGTACAAGTGGAATGTGCTGGTCAGCTAGGTGATGCTGAAAATGTAGAACCTGCATCTTTGGACATATTGGGCCAGTTTACAGCTCTACAAAGAGCTGCTAAATTTTTGGGTGCTGCTCCTCTTAATCAACTTCTATTCTATTTGGCAACTATCAGCTACAGGAAGGTAATAGTAGTAGTAGTAGTAGTAAGATTAATAATAATGATGGTGGTGGTGATGATGAAGTTGATGATGATGATAATAATAATAATAACAACAACAACAACCCGGACAGTCATAATTTTGTGATTAACTAAACGATGTTATGTATGATGTACATGTAAATAATGGGCATACAATCACTGATTTATAATAGTGATTCAAATTATCAATTGCTACTCTACCAAGCTGAATTATTGAATAATTTAATTACACCATTGTGGGAGATGTGTCCAACAGTTTGTTGCTGCCACCATTAATAAATAAATTTAAAAAATATAATTAATAAATTTCATTCCAGGCTTGTACCCTGAAGAGAATTCAGAAGCATCCACCAGAAGGGGATACATTCAGCACATCTGATTCAACAACTTATTATGAGGATGACTTCAGCTGTTCAGATGAAAGCTCTGGTGATGATGGTAAATATTCATGTCCTTGTTAGAAATGAGAGGATGATCTTCTAAACGATTTCATTCTGATTGGTGATTTGATTTTAATAAATACTGAAGATGTTGAGTATGTTTAGTTATTAATGTAATTGTTATGACAGTTCCAACACAGTGTATCAATTCAAAACTGTTATGTACTCAGATATTCTGTCTGGAAGTCAGTGAGATCTGGAAGTTTTAGAACTTCAAACCATAGCTGCACCACTCAGTATTGTAGGATTCTCAGATTCTCTTTGTCATTGAGTTAAAAATTCAATAAACCAAGATAACTCTAGTGGATGACACACTTGACATTTGTTCGATTAATATCCAAATTTTTATCTTTTAAATAAAAGTTGGAAATGAAACCAAGACCCCCATCACATTACGTGATTGATTAGTGAGAGAAAGCTTTGTCATGTTGCAGTGTATCGTACTTTCAAGCCAAATAGTATTACACTAAAACTTCATAAGTTATGAGCAGTATATTTCAAATGAGACTACCGGCATGCCAGCAAGAGAAAGATGTTCCATCCTATCATAGATAAATGGAATGACCAGTATAGTTACGGAATAAATGTGATGCAACCTTCATATGCAACAAATTTGTATTATAAATCTGAGATTTATGTGTATGTTTGTGTTATGATTTTAGATGATGACAGTGAACCAATTCTTGGTTTATGGTTTGAAGAGACTTTGGCTCCTGAAACCCCTCCAGGAGGCCAAGTATCTCCAGCAACTGGCGAAGGTACAGATGGTGCTGGGAAACAAACATCTGAGAGAAATGGTTCCATTGTTCCAGAAAAGGGAGAACCTCATGGAGTGAGTTGCAATGAGTTTGAGAACGATTTGATGTTAATTCAATCTTCAAAATTCATTCAGTATACAACACATTCCCTATATAATGGTTAAACTAATGGTCACAGATGTTGAATTGCTGTTGAAAAATAATTTCTATCATGGCATCGGTAGATATAACCACTTCAGTGTTGCATGCTTGTACCTGCTATGGGACCATCTCAGCATCTGGATTTTCAATATGGGAGGGGTAATCTTGGCATTTGCAACTTGTCAGGGGGAAGTGTCGTGCTGAACAGCGAGGTTAATGATCTGTGGGGTCTTGACATTTTTGTTGTCAGCCATGGAGATGCGATGTGCAATTGTCAAAGATTCATGACTGCTCAAGTTATGCCTACTGTGCAAAACATAACAATTAACACGAAGACAAAATATCACAAATGAAAGTGCACAAATACACTGAAGTGATTTAAATTTGAAATGCTTTGGTAGTCTATGATTCATTGGTTCTTACAACCAAATGTCACTTAAAATTTCTTTTGTGATCTTCTTTTCAGTATATTTTGCTGGCATCACAAATCTTTCAATTTATGAACAAGCATCTGCTGCGTAGTGAATCGCCATATGTGCAACGATATGTACGAGGGGGCTTAGCAGAACAACAAATGGTGATCTTGGCAGCTATTATTCGAGATTTAGATCGAGAAACTGCAAGAACTGAGACAGGTTTGTTCAAGATAAAATGTAGTGATGATATATAGGTGTAATTTATTTTTCAAGTGGAAAAGAGGAGGTCTAACAATTCAATATAATGATTTCTCAAAGGTCCTCAAGGTTTCAGGATGAATTTTAAGTGTAGGTAGAGTAACAAATAAATTGCAGAGTTGAAGTGTGAATTATTGGAATTTGTGTCAGTTTAGCTGCATAATAGATAAAAACTCTTGTGCAAAATAGGGTCAAATTGGTTGCTCTTGTTTGTGTATTTTTAAATTATCAAAACTGCAGTGCCAATATTAAACGTATTTTTTTCATTAATGTATCAGCGTGTCTCATTAATGTATTTTCATTTATTTTTGTACAGGCACCATCTCTGTGTACTTCGGTGCAATGTTGGGCACTCTCTACAGTGAATTTTCTCAAGCACTTACCCGATATTCACACAATCTTCTGGCTCGTGGAGTACTTGCAGAAGGCCTACAAGACACTTTACTAAATCATCTAGGTGTCAGTCCCTGGTCTCAAGATGTAAATAATACGTGGCCATTGCAAGTTTATCCACGTACCCTTGCTGTGCTTGCTCAGGTTATTTTCATTCTGATATCTTTGTAGATTCTACTTTTATTAAATATAATATTGTAACTTAAACTTATTACTTTCCAATTGCTTGAGGTTGTATTGTACTGCATTCTGCAAATAATAATTGGTATTTCTTTAGTGCTGGAAAAATGTATTTCCTGTCTTCAGATCAGGATAGTGTTTAAAATGGTATGACATTATCTCAATGTTTTCCTTCTCAAGGTGTTGGTGTTGAAGGCACAACAGGAAAAGGAAGTGGCATGCATTAGCATTTGGCATCGATTGGTCAACACTCTTGTGGAAAATGTGTGTAATCCACCTACTACATTTGAGCTAGAAAATGAAGGTATGCATGAACGAAAATTACTTTTGAAATTGTTCCTGGTAATTTTTGTTTTTCTAGAGGATTGTAGGACCATAAAATTTGACCTGAAGATTTTCTCTCATCTTTCTCATCTCCCATCTTGTTACCTCACGTCATCTTCCTCCTATCCTCTCTTTTGCTTCACCTTTCAAATGATCCCTTCAATGATGTGGATGGAATGGCTGCACATTTCAGTAATGCTATTCTTCTATCTGCTTCCATTGCAATTCCAAAATCAACAGGCTTAAATATTTATTTATTTATTCATTCATTCAATTAATAATAATTTGTATAAATATGACAAAATCTGTGAATGGGTGCATTTTTATAAAAAGCCAAATTACAAAGCAGCTTGTGTTGGAAACTTTCAAATAAACTATTGACTTTTCAAGTATTGTGACCAAACAACAGAGGCATGTTCCAAAATTGGTCTAACCAAACGTACATAATAATTTTATTGCACAAACTGGTTGAAATTGTAATGTGTTGTGCAATATAAATCCCAAATCTCTCAGCCTTATTAACAATATGGTTTATATGCTCATTAAATATTGATCCATTATCAATAATTACACCAAGGTCCTTTATGCAGTCAACAACCAGTAGATTTTGCGAATCAAGACTGCAAGGATAACAAGTCGTGTTGAGGTTTCTAGAGAAAGTAATCGCAAAACATTTAATAGGATGTAGTGACATACCATTCTGAATACCCCAGTTGTTAGCAGACAGTAAATCCTTCTGCAATTTAAAAGAATCATGAATAGCAGAAACACTTTTAAAAATCTTAGCATCATCTACAAATAGGATGTGACAATGTTTTAAGACATTTAGAAGATCATTGTTAAACAAGATAGTAAATACAGTAAAACCCTCTTTACACTTTTCATGGGACCATAGGAAAATGGTGTAAATTATGGAAATGTAAATAAGGGGAAATGATTTTTTCTCTTCAAAACTATAAATAAATTGTATTTAAATACTAAAAGACCAATAAGAATTATAATATTCAGTATTATACACAAATAAGATTATACAGACAAAAAGAAATCAGATATTTTGGTTTGTTTTCTTCTTTTAGCTTGGACTGATTGAATTTGAGACTCTAGTTCATACACTTTATCAAAAGTAGTATCACCACCATCTGCAGCAGAGAGGTATTTTTTTATTGTTTCTAGGGCTGCAAATGCTTGTGCACTCGTGGGAGGAGGTTGATCATAATCGTAACTGTCATCTTCACTTCCATCAGCATCTTCACCAACAGCATTGTTTTGAAGATAATCTTGAACAATATCTTCTAATGATGATTGTTCATCAGCAGTACGTAACATCATTGTCCACAGATACAAACTCTTCAAATGAAGTTTGAGACTTAATACTTGTCCAGCCCTCACACTCAAAATCAGAAGCATCTTCCACGGCCTCTTCTGTATCTGCCAGGAAGCCAGCTTTCTTAAAACAGTTAGCAATAGTAGACTGCTTTACTTCCTCCATGATTTTGCAATAAAATGCAAGGCATCTAATATCGAAATCTTCATTTCTGCTGCATCCTTACCACATTCAATGTACCTTAAATATTTCTGGACTAAATTTCTACGATAGTGCACTTTGAAATTATTAATGATGCCCAAATCCAAAGGCTGCAGTACACTTGTGCATTTGGCTGGGAAAAACTCCATTCTTATGTTTTTTAAATTCAACGTTTTGGGATGTGCTGGGCATTGATCTACAAATAGAAGGATTTTTCTATTTTGTGCTCCCATTTTAGCATCAAGAGCATGAACTTGCTGAGTAAATAACTCTGAAGTCATCCATGCTTTTTTGTTTGAGGCATACGATGTTGGCAATGTTCTTATGTTTTTAAAGCAACGTGGCTTTTTGCTTTGCCATAACAAACGGACGCAGGTTTCGCTCCATTTGCGTTGTCCCCAACATTACCGTGAGTCGAACTTTACTATGTTTGCCCCATGGCAAGGTTCATTTTTCATCGCAAACGCTTTATTCGGCAGAAGATTAAAAATACCCGGTTTCATCGATATTGAAAATATCTCTTGCATCATATTCACTAATTAATTCATGAAGGGTGGAGTCTTTCCAGGAAGAAACAATACTTTTATCAACACTATTCGATTCTCCACAAATTGCCCTATATACAACATTGTACCGTTTCTTAAACGATCAATCCAACCATTGATGCAACAAAATCGCTCATTCCTAGCATATCTGCCACGTTTTAGCCTTTTCCTCAAAATTGTACCATTAATTGGTATATTGATGCCCTTGTTGTCTCGAACCAGTTTTTTAAAATCTCTTCCAGTTTCTCATATTTTGAGTATTTCACGACTTTCTCTTTAGATTGTTGTCCGCACTCCTTTGCACTCTGTTCGATTATTTTTCGACACTTCACGATTGTATTTAGAGTTGAAATAGAAATTTCCAACTGCTTCGCCAACACAACACGTGGTCCTGAAAAAGCGTCCACTTTCTTCAAAATCTCCATTTTCTGTTCAATAGAAAAACTTCTTCTATCTTTCTTCTCCATTGTACACCACTTCTACAGCTCTAAGTTTTCGCATAATTCCACCCCGCAATTTACTTAAAATTACTATCACTTTCGCACTATCACAAGCCACAATGAACGCAGTACTGAATGGCCTAAGTCTCCTCGGACCGACGCCACCCAGAACGACGCGACGTGAAAAATCGCGTCCTTGCGAGACCGGAATCGGAAAAACGGCTTGTGTTGTGGCAAGCAAACTGTTGTATATTGCGGAAAACTGAAATTATACTAACGTAAATGGGGGTATTTATAATAGATGAATATACTGAAACTGATGGGACCGACAAGAAATGTTGTAAATGCGGAAAACGAATTGCGGAACGTAAGCGGGTTTTACTGTAGTAATGGTCCCAGGTGGGAGTATTGCAGGACCCCAAAAAGAAGTGAGTGCAATTCAGAACTGAGGTAGTTTAAGTAAACAAATTATTTTCTGTTACATAGATGAGATCTGATCCATGAAAGGAATGTATTGCCCAGTCCCATTTTAGCCAGCTTATTGACAAGAATTAAACATAATTCACATGGTCATAAGCCCTAGGAAAATTGGCGTAGATTGTATCAACTTGAGAGTCATTCTCAAATGGTTCAGCTTTGTATTGTTTAAAAGTAATCAGATTTGTACCGATTGCTTATTGGGAATAATCAGATTTCTTGTTGTGGATTTGCCTTCCCCAAACCTGTTCTGAAACTCAGAAATCAAAAACTCAATTCTAAAAATGATTTTTGAATAGTCTATGCATATGACTTCCTTCCTAGGTGAATGCTATTATTAAGTGTAATTCACATAGGAGAGGCCTTTAAACCTTAATTATTTCTGCTGCTCCTGTCTCTTTTCTTTCATTTCTTTTTCTCAGTTTCTTCCATTTCTCTTCCTTATTTCTTCTTGTCCCTTGCTCCATGCTGTCTCATCTCACTTCTACTCTAATCCATTCTGTGTAAAGTACTGTGACTCATCCGGCAAGCATTTGGGTTAAGGCGGAGAAAGCTTTTGCATTGCATGCTGCTAATGTACAGCATGGGGGTCATTGGTCATATGGGACTGAGCACCAGGCAGTGTGTGATGTCACCTCCACTTAGTAATTTCAATGGATTCTGGAAATCCTGATGTCTTTTGAAATCACCAATCCCCACATTCCTATTTAATATTTGCTGTTTACTAGTGTTACCAGGTCTCATTGATAGTATTTATTACATGAAAATGCATTTAGTCATGTTTCAGGATTTCATAACTGTTGTTTAAGTCTTATTTTTATCGTAGATATGGCATTTTTTAACCCAAACATTTGTTGATGTTGCAGATCTTAATGTGGAACATGCTCAGCTTCTCCTTTTTCTCTTTCACTCCCTTAATTTGATGCAAAAGAAATCGGTATTACTACTAACAGCAGGTGGTGTCATTCGATGTGCGGAAGTTCTGAGCACACCTCTGCGAGATTTACAACTATTGCATTTGGCACGCTTACTTCTTCTTCTGGAGTATCTCATGAAGCACTTATATGATGCTCCTCCTGCACTTCTTGAACAAGTGAGTAATTTTGTCCTAATAGAGAAAGCAGTATGTATCTATAGATATTAACTTATGTAGTGAGAAAAGGAGTGTGTAACTGCATGAATGATGTGTTCCAATAAACAAGCATATTAGCAGGAGTTTATTTATGTATTTATTTTTGTCATTTATCAAATACAGACAAATATACAAACAATATAATATTAACGTGTTGCAGGCTAAGTATACATTAGATATTGAAAATAATTACTAGTTACTATATCTTGCAAAATCTTGAAAACTTTCTATTGGCATAATTTTTGAAATCATGGACAGACATAACAAAAGTTTAGAATTTAGGTCTCTATCTTGTGTTTGGGAATAGTCTCCATATGAAGTTCTATGAATAGATATTTTAAAGATTTATCTGGATCTGTTTTCATAATTTATGCTAGACAAATTCATAGAATATCATGGCTTTTTATATTCCTGTTATAAAAATTTATGTAAAAAGCATCAGCTTAATTTCTGTGTGATTTTAAACTTCTCAGTGCAGTTATTGAAGGCCGAATTGAAGTTACGGAAACATTCCAAAATTGCAATTTTAATTTTTTTTTTTTTTTTTTTTTTTTATTTGATTGCATTGTAACGTTAATAAATAGAATTCATAAAAATGTTGTATGTGTTCTGTTGGTATTAGAGCGGGCCATAAAGTATTCAAAAGGCCCGAGGGTATAAAGAATCAGAAAGGCCTGCAAGGGTATTGACAGTACCGTTACGTGTTTTGTTTAAGATCCGTAAACACACAGCAATGAACTAGTAAATCATAAAATAATTTAAAATTAAATTCATTATCAAGGTTTGAAAAGCAAGTATCCCAATCAATATATTTCAAGCAATAAATTAAATCTCTATGATCACCATTATGGTTCCAAACAGGACCAATGAATTAATTAACATTATCTGCTAACACTTAATCATAAATTTGTTCCCTGTGAGAACTGTTCTTACTGACACTGGAAGCACTGAATAAGATTCTCAACAGCTATCAGTACACCACATCTGTATTTGCATTGGCTGGATGAAGCATCATGGTTACATAGTAAAACTTAATAATTCTTCAGATCAAGTTCACTATTGGAGGAGGAATGAATCGGAAAAGTCTCAGAAAAGATAACAATTTGATGACATAAGGCAGTAACATTTCATACAAATCAAAGTATTTCAGTCCATTCCTTGGAATGGAGTGTCTGTTTGTAACTGTTAGGTATGTGATATCAACTGAGTGAGTTAATTTCGTAATGTTTCCTCGATGGTTCTACTGCAGGGGTAATTCAATGGGATAGTAGTTCCCACACTAAGCACCTGATGATGTAACAAAACTAGTTACGAAACGTTGTGCAATTGCTGAAATAAAGGATTGTCATTAAAAACTTTGGATACTTTTATTTGCAATTTCAGTCTCAAGCCATGAACATTTTGGTAATCCTTTTTCAGATCTTTGGTTAAAGGTAAAGAAACTGCCTCGTTAGTTTAGTTAGTTTAATTTTTTTTTTTAATTTTTTTATAAAAATTTTCCTTAAGATTTGATAGTCTTCAGAATCTCATTGCAGAATCTAATATGAAGGCATGCTTATTCTTCCTGTTTTTTTTTTCAATTAAGGCCAGTGGAATTTATTCAGTGCTACAAGTATGGTGAGTGATCCTGTTGATAGTAAAGATGGATCACGAGTAGCATCTCGAATCTACTGTGCATGGCCAGAAATTGAGGATGTGTATCGGAAATTTGGACCCCAAGATGAATTTTCAATGAAACCTCGCTTTTATAGCCTTACACAAGTAGAAATCAACAACCAAGACACTCCAAAATTAGATGGTCTGGTGAGTTAACTTCTATATATTATCCTTGCTAAAAATATATATTGTGAAATGGGTTGACCTTTGATTTTTTATTTATTTATTTCATACCATTTTATTTATTTATTTCATAAAAATGGAAAATAAATTTTAAGGAGCGCACAGGAATGTAAACAAAGTAGCAGCTAACAAGTAATTCAATTTAATATAATTAGGGCAAATATTGTGATGTCCCTCCTGTGCGAATGCTAGTGTTTAAGCGTAATTCACGCAGGAGAGTTTCACGTTAATGAACTGAGTGGTCGAGGAAGGGGGAGAAGGAGAAATGAGCAAAGATTTTTCATTTTTGAATTAAATATTTAATTTTCATTACCATTACCATCTTATTCCGAGCTGAGAGAGGAGGAGGAGAAGGAGAAAGAGAATGAAGAGTGGGAGAATGAGAGAGATAGGAATCGAGATGCGCTCCTGATGGTGTCAGCCTCTTACCATAGCCCCGATCTCGGCCTGGAGGAGGTTGGATGCTGCGGCGGTAGAGGCGGCGTTCGGGTCTATGGCGTAGCGTAGAGATGCTCAAGATGTAGAGACGAGGCGGCGAGGGTCGTCAGACGGCACACACGCACGCGCACTGCTCAGAAGCTCAGACTGCCCCTGCTATGGCGCTCCGTATTTATATGCTGGGGATGCTTTTGAAAGTTTTTGAAAGGTCGGTCTAGACGGTCAACATGTTTGTCCCAGAGCCTTGATTTCTTCACGTCTCGTCTTCCGTGTCCGGGTAGCCATGAGGCGAGAATTGAACTAAGATTGAATTTTTAATAAATTAATGTTGCTCATCACAATATAAATATTGTTTATAGAATATCTTTGAATCAATGAATGTTTTTAGAATATCAATTTTCATTATCATCAATCCGAACAAAAAAGTCCTTTTTGAGCTAAATAAGGTTTTTACTACTGATTGTAAAGTGGAAACAAGAATGTTGAGAAATCCATTAATTAAGGTTGGTGTGGGAGACAAGTTTGAAAATGATAATGTTGAATCAGCTTTGACCAATTGCAAGGATGGAAGACTGTCCTTTACATTCAGAATGTGAAAAACAAATATACATGAATGATTCATGCTGAAATTACACCTGGGTTGTTCTAAAAGGTTTTGAACAGCCAAACATTGTACAGTCGACTCCGGTTATAGTGAACTCGGATATAGTGATTCCTGTGTTTTAGTGAAGTTAAGTCACTAGTTCCATTTCACTTACAATACAAATAAACATAAGAAAATTCAGCTATAGTGAACCCGATCCTCGGTTATAGTGAATGTAGGAAATTCAGTGTCCTGGAATTTAATTCCTTCTGGAAAAGAACATATCGCCTAAGTGCCACAAATTCCCACACTAGGCAGTTTGAAAAAAATATCGCCCACCAAAAGACATAATGGTAGAACTCTCCCCTAGGGTGAAGGTAACAGACCTGGAATATAGCGAACCTTACTGAGAAGCTTATGTTCAGCTTCACTGAGGAAACAAAGACCGTGTCCTGCGTAGGCTACAACTGGCGGTGGCGATGCACAATTGCTTGCTTCAGTTTCAAGTTTGATGTTACTCTATATTCTGCAGGACAAAGTGTGTCGAGTTCTCTAAGTAGGCGGTAGGATCATGCGACTGCCCCGAGGTGGCAATCCGCTGTGCCATGCGGTAAACCTATCAGCTTCATTTGCCACTTGTGTCATCCTGCTGCTGAAAGCATCTCGTATGTTAGGCTAGTAAAAGAACCTTCGAGAGTGAGACGGTGTTCCAACAATGTTAGAGGAATTAAGGGGTGGCAACATTGCATTACGACACTTAAGCACAGGGGACATGCAGAATCAAGTATGTAGAGAGCACAAACCCTGGAGAAGGATCTAAAGAAATTACTAATGAAAAGTATATGAAGCAAACAATTGAAAATAACTGATTATTTAAGGAAAAATTTTTAAAAAATTGAAATTTTCATTTCGTGATGTTAATGTACTTTAGTGTATCTCTATATTAATAAAATCAATTGTTATGGAGAAATTCTATTTAATTTTGACGTCATCGGATATAGTGAACCAAAAATGCCCCCAGAAGTTCTCTGTGACTGGAGTCGGCTGTATATCAATTGGCAGAGATGTATGAGGATTTCAAAGGTGTTTCAGGTGTAATCGATATTGTTACAGTGCAATTATGGTATTATTTGCCCTTATTGCATGGGAAATCATGAGGGCAAAAACTGCCCTGACTAGCCGAGAAAAATATAAAAAAATGTCTTGCTAACACTCTGAACTATATGTTTGTATTCAGGAGTATTTTCTTAGATGGAAATGTGGAATCCATCATTCATTTATAAATTTTGAAAACTTGAATTTTTGTTAGGATGTACATACAGAAAAGTGGGAATGTTTAAGTGAATTAAATAATCATTTACTAGATTTCTCTGGATTTTGTATTTTTCACGTCAACATTAGAAACTTAAAAAAATTTATAGTTTCAATGTAGTAATTAGCTCAATAAAAACAAAACAGAACATCATTATATACCCAGAAGAATTTGACATATGTTGCAAAAATCTGCATGAAATTTCAGGTTTTGACATGATTTTTACTTGTAGACTTTTAAATTGAAATTATGGGATTTGTTCTTATATTGATAATGATATCAAGCATTAAAGTAGTAACATGAATATTGGGAAGATGAAAGCCATATTTACAGATATTAACAAGTTCAGGCAGCGTTTTTATCATTTCATTTTATAGATCACATGAACTGGAAATTCCTGACGACATTCGTGAATTCAATGAACATATACAAGATCAAAGAAAGCTTAAAAAACACTTTATTATTGGGGATATGAATTTGGACTTGCTCAATTATAATTCAGGTACAGAATACTTATGTAATCTTATGAATGTGCATATGTCATATATAAATATTCCAACGAGAGTGGTCAAAGATTCAAGTTCATGTATTGACCATATTTTTTGTCAATAGTATAAATGTCAGACCGATTGGTTGTGATCTGTATCTGACAGACCATTGAGCAACAACACTATTAATAAAAGACAAATTTAATGAACACCAATAAAAGACAGAAAAACTCATTTAAAACCAATTTTAGAAAATTTTAAATAAAATTAAAATTGTCAATTGGAATTGTGTTTACGCTGAAGACTGTGTAAATAACGCAGTATTTGACTTCATTAACTCATAAGATTAACTCATTAGATAACGTAGAGTCACTCATTAGATTAACTCACCGTTCAGGATGCTGTACATATCAAAAATGACAATTCCAATAATAAGCTCTGGAAATCGTGGATTCCGAAAGCACTAATTAACTTTTGCAAATTTTTTAACAAACTATAAAAGAAAACACAAATACATCCTCTTGATAAAGGTATTTAAAATAGGTATCTTAATTAGAAAAATATATTATACAGTTATTAAACTTGCTAACGGTTCTTATTATCTAGCAATTTTGAAAGAAAATTGTAGTGATATGAAACATCTATGGAACTTCATAAATGAAACACTTGATAAAAATAAAACTGAGAGTAAACCAATTTTTAAAAAATGTGATGATTTAAACTGTTTTCATTTAAAAATGATGTTGTCATCACAAAAAATTCAATGAGTTTTTTTAACTAAGTCCAGATATGACTAGAAATTTAAATGTTCTAACAAATGAGAATATTCGTGGTGTAAGAATAAGTTGAAGCAATGCGTAGATGCAGGCCACGTCTATTATATATTGCTGAAGTTGCATAATATTGTATTCATGCAAATTATGTATATTTTTTATCTCTATTTTACATCCTGAATAAACATAACAGAATAGTCTGATTTCGGTTCGCATTAATGCATGGTAATTTTTCAACAGGCACTGCGTGTGGTTTTAAGTTTCTGCACTCTTGTCTGTAAGTGAGACGTTGTTGCCGCAACAGTGTCTTAAAACTAACCTGAAAACTGAAAGTGTTCAGAGCTCATACGAGCTGAAAGAGATGTTTAAAACATGAATTACTAAAATAACTACAACTTAGAAAATACTTTAATTTATGAGTACAATATGTAAATATGTCTGTGGCATGGTGCAAGAAGAGCCAATGTCAATATTCAAAGTTTTACAGAATGGGTGATTTTCTCTTTTGGCAGAACATTCCATTTAAGTTACAACTTCTGTATATTTCACCATTTCTGATTAGTTAATAGTTTTTAAAACTTAAACCAATACATTTGTATTAAATTTAAATTGTTTAAACCTTTTTTGACAATTCTAAACATAAACATAAACCTTGAACTGTGACCGTGATCTTAATTGTGACCTGTGATCAGACCCACTTGGCTGTGTGGAGGGTGGACGGGTAGGTGGGACTAGAGTATTATATTCCTTTTATTTAATGTATGATGGGTTCAAAATCCAAATATATCTGAAGTTTTATCCATTCTTTATTTTCTTTCAGTCAATAATAATGGCAGTAGTTTTGAAAAGTAAGAACAATTTTTGTGCAAAAACTATAGCTGTGAGAGAGAAATCCTGCTGTGTCATGTGATACAGTCATTAAAAGCTAGTCAAAGGTCTTTTCACAATATAAAAAGAATACATGAATTTAGAGTACAATGTTTCTTAATAATAAAGACCATGTAATTGGGCTTCATTGTTGCTGGGCCTTGCTATGTGACGTGGGGTGAGACTTAGCCGGACCAGACAGAGTAGGCAAAGCTTGGTGGAATGGAAAGGGCAGAAGGAGCAGACAGAGTGGGAGGACAACAAGGAGCAGGCAAAGCAGAATAATCAAAAATACCAAGAGAAACAGAAGCAAAAGCAGAGAGAGGAGCGGATGAAGGTGGCATGAAAGATTAGACCTTGGGAAGGAATGGGTGTGGCAGAAAGATGTAAGAAGTGGGAGCCATTGCATGTCAGATAGTGTGTACATGAGAGGCAGATGAAGCATGATCAATGAGAGGAACAGAACGAATGGGCTGGATGTGATAAGCAGGTGGGGTTGCAGGATGACTGGCGCAGGGAGGTGTGTGTGCAGGGCAGCCATGGTAGCCCAATAAGGTGTGTGGAGGAGAGAGTAGAAATTCAGCTTTATCTAACCAAAAACACAGGTTATTTATAAATAACGTGAACTACAGTGGACTTTTGATACACTTGAAACGTACAATATCGGCATGGATTGGTACCAATAAAAAGATATTCATTTCATGTCTGAAAGATTCTGATTTTAGCTTCTTGTGTGCATTCAAGAGACCACTGAAAAAAACTAAGATTTTTGAATAATTAAACTAACTTGTCTTTTGCATTTCCATTCCAATGAAAATGCTCAGTTTATTCAAAGTTTTCAATTTGTACTGAAATAACACACAATAGAACATGTTTACTAGTGTGAACATTCTTGACAATTAAAATCGAAAATTACTAATGATTCTTGTGAATAATTTGCAGGCCTGCAATTTTATCTTGGGCACTCCTGACAAACTTAAATACCCACTTCTGGTTGATGCTTTGATTGATGTTTTAAATGTTACCAATCAGTGCAGTGGTAACTTTAAACGTACTGAGAAACTAAGTTTTACTGGACTGTGTGCCACCCAGTATTGTTTCACACTATGCTGGCGGTAAGTATTAGTTTTTTATGTATATTTCTTTCATCTCTGCTCTCCTCCCTTGCAACTCAACTTTCCTCTCTCCCCGAACTAATAATACTTCAATTTCAAAGCAAATATTCATCTTATAGCTAACCAGAAAAATAATCAACCTGACTGGTTTCGGAACTAATGATGTTCACATCAACTAGTCTATTTTGAATCCTTATTGTTCTGGTAGAGAATTACTCCACTAATGTACAAATGGTGAGTTTAAGAACTAGTGTAGATGCATCAGAAAAGTGATGCACAAGCTGTTATTTCATGTCAGTCCTTCATAAAAGTTCATATTGATAACAATCAGTAGTTCAAATGTGCTGTGAACGTCAACAAGTATGACTGACTAGAGATTATGCTCTGTATGTTTTGCAATGATGCTGCTACTTCACTGAGGTCAGTTATTACTTACTTGTCTTACTTGAGAACTTGCGTAGTAAAGAGAAACTTTTGAAATGCTGCTGCAGAAATTGGCAATTTTTTGATAGGAAAACGTGTATTGTGGTGTTGAAAAAATGGTTAAAGTGGATATGTGTGACCATCCCTTCTATGGTCCACGCTGTCAATTATCCATTCAGATGATTAATAAAATTGATTTTTCCTGATCAATCTGGGTGAATTTGAGGCTATGCAAAATTAATAACAATATCAAAATTTTCATTAAAGTGGCTCCAAGTTTTTTGTTTGAACTTTGTCCTCAGATAGTATAAAGGGCGCTTAAAAAATGGTGCATGTCTTGTTTTTATTGAAATCTCTGAATTTACTAAAAGTGCAGAAGTTCAAAATATTTTCAGTGTCTTCCCACAACTAAGATTTTCAAAATAAAGATTTTTTTTCCTTCATAAAATCTGTTCAAAGACAGATCTTTAAAGCAGGTCATGTGCAATTTTTTGAAAAAAAGTATTTTTCATGTAATTTTTATTTGAAATAAATGCATTGAATAAAAATAGTTTTTCTCAAAAACAACTAATTTTTTTCCTTGGATAAAGCAATTGAACTGGGGGGGGGGGAATTGCATAGGTCGTATTTTTGGCAAACTCTGTATTTTTGAAATTTCAAACCAAAAATTAACATTGCAGACATATTGATAATAGGGATTTTGTTTGGAAATATATTTTTGTATATTATTAGTTTTGTAATTGCTATATAATTTTGATATGTATTGTGGCCCTCGTAATGTTCCGTTTAATGTTGCAAAGAAAAATAGAAACAGATTTCGAATTAAAATTATTCTAATCACATACGTGCAGGAGCCAGATGCTTGGCTCTCCACAATTGTTATGATCCTGATGTTGCCAAATGCTGCAGGAAGAATCAGACATTCACTAGCATGAATGATCATGCACTTCTTTGATGGTAATATTGCAATTTAGAAAAGTTTTTGCAACATCTTGCTGTATTATTACACAGAAAGGAAATGTCAGTGCTTTTTGTGATATATGATTTTTTTCTTTTTGAAATGTGAATTTTTCTTAAATTTTCTCCAATGATTGGCACTGTAAAACTCTCAAACTATTCAACATGTTCTTTCCGGTAGTCATTTAATTTAGTCATGGTATTTAGTCATGGTACAAAACATGTATTCATAAAATACTTCTGCTGTAAGCACTGGATTGGCTGAGGTTTTTGTGTACTTATTTACCTTCTCTAAATTTTGTTGTCTGGAAATATGATGTCTTGAAAAAGCTGTGCACATGTAATACTGTAATTTTTGGCCTGTCATCAAATATGTTGGACACTTGTTTTTGTTGATGTGGACCTTCATTTGTGGAATCTGGAGGGTCACTTGTTATTGTTAACAGCCACAGGCCACAAAACAAAAACATTGCAAGATGTATGCCTAGAAAGCCCACTAGCCAACGAAATTTCAAGGAACGTCAAGAACGCTTATTACCCAAACTTGGCACTCAATCTCACAAGAGTGAGAGGATTGATAAATACTAGCTGGCAGCATGGCATAGCCTATTTTAAACACTATATGACTACAAATACTGTACTAATGTAATTTTGGCATCATGAACATTCACAAGCAATCATGTCACCCTTCATCAATCAATTTCTGTGCCTTCATTGGTATAAATGTTTTGTTTTTTGTACAGGTTGTTGTTGCTTCTACCTCCTTCTACTCCGTACATGGATAAATTGGCACTTGGACTAGAAATAAACACTCCATCTCTTCTTCTGCATTCTCTTGTATGGGGTCCACGAACTGCGTGCAAAACATTCACTGGGTGGATGAAGGTTTGTTCTCAGAAATCTGATTTACATTGCACTAAGTGCAAAAACACTAAAATATTTCATAATTTTATTTTGATCTAAATTCTCCTTTCCTGTTATTGATTTTAAATGAATGGAAATAAGTGTATCAGTTGATATGTAATTCAATCTCTTACAAAATAACAGTTTACATATGTGCTGTTAATGAATGTACAACTGCACAGAAAGAGCCTCTTGGATTTTTTTAAAAATTATTTTAAATGTTGTGCAACTGCACGATCAGGAGTGATCAAAATCTCGTTTACAACTTTGTTTTGAAATGTTATGCAACACAGTTTTCATATATTATACTTGGGTGAATTTTCAGTGTGGAGGTTTCTTGTATAAATTAGAAAATTTTACTTAAGCATCAAGAAAAAAACTTTTAATCACTGATAAAATCATATAACTGAAATATTTTGAAAATAATTATGCTTTAGAAAATGTTAATTATGTTTTAAAAAATGTCAGCTGTTGATTTTAATTCAAATTTCATGCTTGATTGATATATTATCAAATTTATAATATGATGAAAAAGGTAAAAAATGACTTATCAGTCAAAATCAAAAAAATATCATAAAGGGCCATTTTCTTTTGTCATAACATTAAATTAATGTCTATACTAAAAGGCATTGTTCTAAAGTGAAAAGGAAAAAATTACATTCCATAAAAATCTGCTCCCTAATTGAGAATTACAAAATCTTCTACAAAACACACATCAGATATTTTATCCCCTGTGCTGTATTGTAATACTTAGAAGTAACCAACAGAAAAACTCTTTGCCTGGCCCTGGTAATGAAAAAGTGGATAAACCTTGCTCCTGTGTGTAGTAAATTACTTCCTCTAACATGTGTATTCAGAATCTGTCTGTGACCAACACATGCAGCTTAACTGTTTGCAGGATTTTCCCCAAAATTGATGTACGTCAATTGATCTCTCTTATGTTGTGGCCTTTTGAATTTGATATAGATATTTTGATTTCCTCCCTCTCTAACCTCCCCCCCCCTCTCGTTCCCTCCCTCTCACCCCTCTCTCTTTCTCTCATTCTCACCCCCTTCTCTTGTTTCCTCCCTCTCTCGTTCACTCTCTCTCCCCCCTCTCTCCCCACTCCTCTTTCAATTTAAAAAAAAAATAGTTTTTTTTACTGCTTTGTAAGTTCTGTGCAAAATCAAGATTTATTTGTTTCAGGATTGCTTAGTGAAACAAGGAATGTATACTCAATATGCAGAAACACTTTTAAAAAATGTTGCTAAAACTGTAAACAATTTGCAATATGACATTAATGTTGCAAAAAATTGCATTGTTAACTTCCGACTTCAAATGCAGAAACCAGATGCATTAGTACCAAAGTCAAGTTTACCTCAGCTAGCCGACTTACTTCTCCTTGATGCTGTTATTTCTAAAGTACAAGTACTACTAGATGATAACAAGGCCGGCAGTGA
This sequence comes from Teleogryllus oceanicus, assembly GCA_964035755.1. Lineage (NCBI taxonomy): Eukaryota > Metazoa > Arthropoda > Insecta > Orthoptera > Gryllidae > Teleogryllus > Teleogryllus oceanicus. The sequence continues at coordinate 92,373,163 of CAXIVR010000002.1, read as the reverse complement.
TAGCACAGAAGCTCAAAAGTGAGTGTTGTAGAGAATTATTTAATTATTTGGGACCAAATATTACACAAAGTTCCTACACTTTAAGGATATCATTAAAATGATTTAATATAAGTTCACAATATTAGTGTATAAAGCAGAGATAGTCTTGCCTATTTCTACATATTTTCTTGAAAATTGCTTATTTACCTTTATTATATTCACTTCAACTGGTTTCAATTACATGGTGCAAGTTTCTCTAAGATTTTCACTTTTTAGTTTTTCACCAGAATCAAAGATTATTGGAGATAGGTTATTTTGTGATATTTAATGGAGGTAAATAACAAAAGATTAACAAAAATATTTTGATTTTTTTCAAAATTATTTAGGAATTGTCTTAAAAATCTACAAATTTCATAGATCCATGCACTTTACTTCATGTTAGGAAGTTCAGTGAAACATCAGGTGAAAATTACTTTAAGTACATTAAACAAGGTAGTAAAAGAGCAAAGAATATTATGTTATATGATGTTACATATTAATTGTTACAGAAGTCAAAATGGAGAGGCAACGAAAGTATCATCTGAACTAGCTCAAGAATTATTACCGCATGTATTGCAACTTGCTGAAACTATTATAGCGTGTAGTAGGTGAGTTGTCCATTTCAATTTAAAAGATAAAATTGAAGTTAAAATGTTGCTGCTTTGGAAGTACTTACATTAGTAGAAATGAGAATCCATGATCCAGGTTTGAAGATGCTTATTTGCAAACCCTTTTCTTTATTCATATTATACAAGTTTGGTTCCAGAGTTTACTTTGATAGACACCAGTTCATAAAAATGTTTTTTAATGAAAACACAAACACATTGTATAAACTTTAAAGTTTTATTTTTCGTTAACCATTGTTTGTTGAATGACATTCGGGGGACATGTATTTTTCCCCATCTTCATGCTACAAACAATATAAGAGAAATTTAAAAAAAAAAAAATAAGTTACTGATGTTAAAGTAAATGACACAATTAAAATGAAACTCTAGCACTTGATATAAAATAACATGTGAAGAGTCACTATTTTGAACAACGAAAGATCATTAAAACATTAAACTAAATAGATAAATATATAGTGCAAATACAGCCAGTGCAAAAGCACGTTCAGCATGGCAGTTACAATAACAACTTCAAAACATTTTTAAAACAAAAAAAATGCAATTTCCATTGTTTAAAAAAAATATAGCAAAGAAAAGATTTTTAACAAAAATTAACATATTTTTATATGAAAATATTTAAAACAAATTTTGTTTCGTGACGAACATAAATAAACATTGAAGAACATCAATTTTACTTTGTTTAAAAATATAATAGAAAAGAAGCATTTATATAACGTAAAAATTAACTTTTTTCGTGAAAATATTTAAAACAATTTTTGTTTTGTGAACAACATAAATAAACATTCGACTTCCACTGTGCATTTGAGAACGGCAAATACTTACATTATTAAAAAATATTCTAGCAGACGTTACTTCTAACTTCATAGAATTTCAGTAGCACTTAACACCGAACCCTCTCTATCATGATGGTTGACACATTCACTGTCCTATATTACTAAGAAATAATTTTAAAAATCAAAATTTTAACGTTAAAAAACACTTCTTTAGAATATTAACTATAAAACTTAATCAAAGCAATCGTCTATAATTTGCGATTGGATAACTTTGTACCTTAAACATCGATCTCAAAGAGTAGAAATACCATACTGGCCTGAAAGAACATTATTACTTTTTCGTATACGTACGTATATACAGAGTAATATACATAGTAGAGAGAAAGTTATGTAATGCTGCGGGAAATTGATTTTGAGATTTCAACAGAAATGCCCTTTTTGGGGTCCCCTAATACCGAAAAAGTGTTAGTTTTGTTTTCAAAACGTCCATCCGTCCATGAACACTAGTAGCGCCTAAACCACAGATACGATTTTTTTCCAAATTGAAGAATCCCTAGTCGATCTGGCTCTAGTTGAAGCTTTGAAATTCTGAAAAACATTCTTTAAAATTTGAGGGTACTTTACATGAAGGCCTCCGGACATTTTCAAAATTTTCTCGAAAACATCCAAATTTTTTCTATTTTTCTATTCTATTTCTTGTAAGAATAGAGTAAAATACATTTATAAAGGTGGCATAGGTCAGATTTTCACCGTTAACTCAGAATTTTCGAAAATTGCAAAAGTTTGAATTTTTTGCAGTCTTCCTCTTGATCCATCACTAGATATACCTGATGCATCAACTGCTGACTGGGCTAATGAATTCTCATCCACGAGGCAGATGTGAAAATCTCAGTGTTCATGATTCTTTAATAGATGCTCTGTGCATTAAAATCAATACTGAATTATAAGTTCTAAATTCTATCGTTACTTTGTTCTTCAGATCCAGTCTCTTGTATCAGATGAATGAAAGCTCAGAGCCTGTGGGCAAATATTCACTTCAGGATTTCCAAGCATTTAGAGAAATTTTAGCCATTTCCTCTAGTCGATGTAGTGTAACAAAATCTTTGGCTACATCTCTAATGACATTGCTTCCTGCCTGTATACGAACAGTTCTTGAAAAATGGAATGATAATGCTGTTGGTGATTTTCCATGGGTGAGTTTTCCTATTATATTCTTTAAGAACATATATTATATAGCTTTCGTAATTAGAATATGGACTTCTGTGCTTTTGGTTCAACATCATTTGATAATATTGAAATGAATTTCTGTTTTGAATAAATTTCTTATTTTTTACTAGGGGTGTTGTGTTATTACTCATTACCACAATGGTGTGTTTATTTACATGTAGTACATGCAAAGATGTGGTACACATTCTGCTCTATTTTAAGGGGAAAAAAATTTTTTGGGCAAATATTTAATCTATGTAATTTGCTGACAATTAGTTTGTCCCTATTAATAACTATTATTATTCTTCATATATTTATGAAGAGAAGTTAGTTTTATTGTTGTGTACTATTGATAAGTCCCAAAAACACATCTTTGGACAAAAGGTGATCTGGATTTGCAGTATTACCTAGCAATTGCAAACTTTGAAACAATGAAACATAAAAATGTGGAGCATTGTGAAACAAATAGATGCATCTGCTTTTTGGCTTGAATATTATAATAATTTCAAAAATTGAAATTTTTTTTTCTTGTTCCACAAAATTGCTGGAAACATAAATAATGCTTTTCATTAAAAAAATTTAAAATTTTAATATTAAATTATTGGTTTGACAATTTTTGTTGTTTACTTTGAGTGTATGAATTTTGAATTAAGAGAGATGTTTTTACAGAACACATATGCCAATGATGTTATACCTGCAGAAAGCTACATCTTGGATGTTATTAGTAATCATATTTCTTCACTTTCAAGTCAGGGTTCATTTAGTGTGAACCTATCACTAAAATATTTGTTACACTCCTTAATTACTTTCATTGGAGAGCATGTGATGTAAGTATAAACTACAGAACATTGTTTTACACTTTATTTTACAAACGTTGTTGTTAAACCTTTATAGTTAATTTTTATATTGTATGTCTTGATATTTTTGCTTGTTTTTTTGCTTATTGCTGAGTTCTGCATCATGTAATATCTTTAATTGTAGGAAATGTCCAGAGGGAAGTGATCTGCGCCAACGAGCTGTGAGTGTGTTGGTACCTGTGACACTCGATGCTTGCACTGAACATTTACACAGCACGGCTGTACGCACTCTTGAGGGTGTTATTGGTGATGTAGACTCAGAAGAGCATCAAAAAAGGGTGTTCTACATAGTGCTTGAGCACACGTATCATTTACTTGGAATATTTACGTCACAAGCTTGGACCATGCACTTGTAAGTTTTACAAAACTTCATTGTTTATCAGAAACATTGATATTTCCAATTTACTACTGTAGAACCTGGTCGCTAGAGGCAATAGCAGACGCCTTCAATGTAAATTGAAAAATGCTTTTAAAGTCAAAACACTCCATGATTTTAAATGTTAAATGTTTCTTTGTTGAGTAATTTTGTTTATTTATTGAACTTACAGTCGGCCGTAAATATAATATTACTGTAAATGTAAATGAAATAGAAATACAAAGTATTTCACATTTATATAACTTAATTTAATACCGTATGTTTCACTTTTGATTTAATTTTTTGTGTCTGTAAATGAAGATGGCTGTTTTCTATTCTTGAAAGAGACCATATGGTGTCCTGCATATCGGAATTTTGAATTGATTTCCATTTCACAAGTGTTTGATGAATAAAGATTTTAATTGAGGACATGATATCTCATCATTTTATTTAGGATATCGGCAGAGTTTCTACCGGATAATACGTAAATAAATTTGTCAGATTTGAAATATGATAATAATGATTCACAATGGGTTTGGCGAGCCAGCTTGAAATGTCATAGAGAAGAACTTATGTTGAACTCTTTCGATGTGATTAATATGAACTCCAAAATAAGGAGTCTTGGACTGTGCAATGAACTAATACTTCAAGCATTTCTGCAGACCACTGGAAAGGCCAGCGAGTCATATCATCTGTTGAGGGCTCGAACAGACGATTTTGTTTTAAAAGACTTGTGCTAAACTTGAATTAACATTTTGATAACGATATCTTTTTTTTAGAACAATATGTGAAGTCTCATGCATGTATTGGTGTTGTGGGGAGCTTAAAAAATACCATATTGCCTCTTCTTTATAGCATCTTAGTCATCCTTTTTGTCATTTTCAATATTATTATTATTATTATTATTATTATTATTATTATTATTATTATATCATCATCATCATCATCATCGTCATCATCATCATTATTTATTTATTTAATATGTAGACAATTGGTCCATGAAAATACAGAAATTACAAAAGTAACTGAAAACACATGATCAAAAGTATATAAAAGTACTCAAAAAATAAGGTCATTCATAAGTCAATAAGATGATCCTCACATTTGACAAAAAAGATATTGTTTTCTTCATTGAAATTAACATTTAATGTGTTAGCCATTTTGCAAAATAGGTTGATAACAATATTGACTGTGTAAGAGGGTATAAAATTTAAAAACAAAAACTTTGTATTGAGAATTGCAGTTAGAACTTCTGCTCATATTTGGTTGGACAGAAGTGTTAATATATTCAATCTCAATGCGTTGTTTTTATAATCATGATCAACAAACGGATCCCTCAAACCCAGACATTGGGAGAGAAAAAAAAAGAAAAAGAAGGGGGGGGGGGGAATCAAATCAAATGCATTTCAAGATATGTATGCCTAATAAAATCCAAAATTTGATTTGATATGGGAATGGTGCACAATATATTATCCGGAAAAGTCATCCCAGAATTGTATATCAGACCAAGGTCTCTTGTTGTAAGTGTTTCAAGCACTGTGGAATTCAGAGCATAGTTCCAGACTGCTGCTGATTGTGTTCTAGTGATAGTGTTCACTTGTCATTTTTTATGCTGAGATAAAGGTCATTGTGAGTGCACCAGTCAAGGCATTTAGTGCATTCCGATGAACAAATCTGTCACTGTTTCAGTTGAATCTGCAAGAAGACTTTAAGGTTGTCTGCAAATAAAAGATGATCAAGATCATTAATAACTTCACAAATTTCATTTTCACATATTTACTTCAAAGCATTAACACATCAAAAAATAAACTTTTCAAAATCCCTATCTTTGTTGTGTAGGAGAGCTGAGTTAGGGGTTGAAAACAAATTATAAATTGCTCATGTGGCCAGAATCAAGGTTCAAAATATTTCAATTCAATACTGAGGCTCTCATTCAGCTAGAAGTTTTGTGGCAGGGAAATCAGGCATACATAGAAAACAGATTCAAGAGTCTGGCATTGTGAAAACTATAAATAAACTTTAATGCTATAAGTGAGAAATTGAAAAAAGATAATGGAAGTTGATCCTTATTGATTTCGTAAAATTATGTTTCAGTGTTGCTGTGGATGAAAAGGTTCTTCAGGAATGTTTGAAGTTTATGGAGGCTTTGTTGGACAAACCTGCTGGGCGACTTGCATTAGATCAGTTCTTCAGCAAGGAAACTGGTCGTGATCTGGTTCAGGTGTTATTGTCTGTTGCATCTCCTCAAGGCGCCCTGTCAGCTCCATATGGCGCTATGGTTCTGCGCTTTTTTAACAAGTTATTTAGCACAGGTAACGTGCTCTTCAATTTAATTACTTTGATAACATAATAGAATTTTTCATATTGTCAAGCTTATCTATGACTGGATATTTCATCAACAGGGATCTCTAAATAAAATGAAGTACATTCAGAAGTAGTTTATAAGAGCCATCTCTATTGATGTCAAAGAGATACTTGATTTTTTTTTTCCTCTCATGATTATACTAATACAGTCAACTTCGGTTATAGTGAACTTTTGGGGACTAACATATTCAGTTCACCCAAAAAATTAAATGGAATTTCTCCACAATGATTGATTTTTTAATAAACCTCAGTATTCATTAATAGCACAAACTGAAAATTTCAATACCTTTACTTGTATGTAAAAAAATCAATTATTTTCAATTGTTTGCTTCATACATTTTTCATTAGATCCTTCTCCAGAGCTCATGGTCTCTCCATATTTGATTCTACATTGTCCTCTATCTCTAAGAATCGTAATGCAGCCTTGACATCGTTCTATGCGTGTTGCACTGTTAGAACACCAACCCGCTCTCTGAAGGTCCTTTTAAACACCTAATAACATAGGCAATCCAATTAATTTCCAGGACTTATTTCCTTTGTTCAATGTAGCCAAGATTCAGGTACACTATAACCAAACCTTATGCCTATTTGTAATATAAATGAAACAGGACCAGTGATGCAAATTCACTATAACTGAGGGTTCAGTATATCCGAGTTCACTATAACCCTAGTAGACTGAATATTTTTTCTTATAATAAATTATTATTTTCTACTTGGCAGATTCAATTCAATATTATTTACATAGCATTCAGAAAAAAATATTAAGGATATGCTCTCAACTTTTGTTTATTCCTTTCTTCCTGTTTTCCGTCTCGGTCAGTCGGTCGGTCGGTAACCTAGCGCCTCAACCACAGTCTTTTCCTAAGTGAAGAAACCTCTGTCCATCGGGTTTTAGTTGAAGCTTTGAAATTTTAAAATTTGGGAGTACTTTACATGAAGCCCCCCTGGGCATTTTCAAAATTTTCTGAAAAATAGCTCCAATTTTTTTTTTTTTTTTAATTTCTTGTAAGAATAGAGTAAAATACACTTATAAATGTGGCATAGATCCGATTTTCACCGTTAACTCTGAATTTTCGAAATTGCAAAAGTGAATTTTTTTACAATTATACAACAATAAAATTAAATACGCAGATCTTTGCTTCAAATTTGTTACCCAAAAATAGTTCTTTCATGAAGGTCAGGTACATTTTTTGAAAATTTTATTAGTTTTTGTGCAATATTTGCAATTAAAAAAATTACAAAAACCAGATTTTTTCAAAAACGACTCCAAATTTTTGTAGGATTAGAGCCCAACCAACTCTATCCTATGACATAAACACCATGTTGCTCTATTGTTTGTTTTTTCAAAAATTACAAAAATGAAATTTTTTTGACTCGTCTCTCACATCAGTAGTATTTACATTGGAGGCGATTTCTTCATATTATTAGATTTATGAGTACATGTGCTTTAAATAATGTCATAAAATTTCTTGAGAACTCAACAGTTTTCTATAAAAATGAGCTCAAAATTCGGAATTTTGAGAAATGATCTCTCGCGCTGTTAATGTGCGCATTTCCATCAATTCATACATGTAAGTGGAAGTGTTTCACAGGACTTCAAAAGAAGATTTTCGAAAACTCAATAGATTCCTGTGAAAAAGTACTTCAAATGTCGCATTTACAGTAATGCTTAATTGCCATTTTCTTTAAAACGGCTTCAAAATTTTCAATGAAATTTCTATTTAGGACGAAGTTTTACTGTTCTTTAATTTTCTTGAAGTAATATTTCGGTTTTACTATTAAGAAACCAAAAAGTAGAGAAAAAGGGGAAAAAAAAAAAAAAACAACTTTGGGTGATGCTAGATGGCAGCTGACCAGTGAATGGACCAAGACCTTAAAGCCAGTCCACTCCAAGGAAATTAGAAAAATTTGCTACAAGAAAGTGTGTGCCATTTTGTAGCACCTCTAGTTTATCTTAACATAACTCGTACTGTTTTCATAGGGACTCTCTATGGATATACACTTCATTAATGTTGGTGTTGTACTATTGAATTTGTAATTTAATTATTCATTGGTATTGCATTTGAGCATAAATAGTTTGCCAAATTTTGAATTTTCAAAGTTTCATAAATGTTCTTCCTTATCCACTTGAATTAACGATAAAATCATTCATTTTTGTCACTAACAATAACACAATAACTTCATTATCTTTATAGAATAAAATGCTACAAATGCAATACAACAGAACAGTAATTTCAAAATTTCACACACATCTCCTAATAAAAACTCTTAAAGGCTATATATAATCATGCCTACAACATTATGGTCATAAAATCAGAACATTGAATGAGTGATAAAGATATCATAGGCACTGTGTTTAGAAAGTAAGACTGGCCAAATGTGTCTTTCCTGCAAGCTCGTTCACATATCAAAATTAATTAAGCTGGGTGTAACCATCCCAGAATTATAAATTTTTCAGCTGAATTTGTTCCCCTGGAAAAAAGTTGTTTTGAATGATGTCAGTAATATTTTATCTCTGCTAAGCATAAGCTGCTTCAGCTAGATTACTGTCCCGCTTCAGGTTAACTTACGAATCTCATTTTTGTATGTTTTCTACATTCAACAACCTCGGTAATCCTTTTTTTAGCAAATGTCCTTCAGCTTAACCTTCATCTCTTTGTCTCACCATAGCATACTGTTTTTACTGTTTTTGGGGAATAAAATTAAAAAAGAATTCTATTCTTAGACATTTTACCTGTGTATTTAATTTCCTTCCATTGATCTTCCTTAATTCTGAGTTCCTTCAAAAACTTGGGTTATTTTCTTTAACTTGTGAAGAAATCAAACTCAGATTTTCAAATCTACATACAGAGATTGAGCTTCATTGTCAAATGTGTTTTTCAAGATATTGTAACAATTACCATTATCATTTAGAATCGTAATATCAACAAGAAACAACATGAAGTGATTATGTTGTTTCCAGGTATACAGTTCATAAATCGAAATCTGAAATATGCTGTGCTTGAATATGTACATTCCATATTGTAGTATTTTATTTCAGCAAGACATTTTTTGAGAGTTGTTATTACTAATATAGTGTACGGATATTTCACTTTTCAGCTGAGAAGACTCCTGGTGATGCAAGTCTGGAACATCTCTGTGGGTCTTTGTCACGCCTTGCCACTGTTGAACCTGAATTATTACAAGGCTGGTTACAACATGTGATACTTGGACCAGCCACCAGTGCTGCTAATTTAGACACCCCTATAATTGCATCATCTGTGTCACCTGCAGCAACTGTTACAACTGCTGCTAATGAAGTAAAGACTAAACCAGAACCGAAATCTGTCAGAACATCATCTACAGAAGCTCCAGCTGCTTCTTCCAGCCCTACAGCCTCAACAGTTGATTCAACTACTCCTTCATCTAATGCTGGCACAAGTTCTCAGACTACTAATGTTGTTGGTACTTCAGCTGCTGGTACAGCTGTAGCAACTAGTACTGTCACCACTGTAGCAACCACTTCAGCTACTGTTTCAACAACTTCCACCACCACCACCACTACCACTACCACTGCTCCTGTGTGTGCTGACAGTATCCCTGCAAGCACAGAGAATGGGTCATCAAAAGAGGGAGCCCCTCTTGCTGGAGGAGCTCAGATGGCCTCATCAGAGTCAAACAGTAGCAACAGCCCTACAGAGGAGCAACAGAGCCTGTTGCAAGAAAATAATCAATTGCTTCAGGGTCTCACAGCATACATTGTGAAAGAAAATAGGTGAATAAATTTTAATATGATTTATTTATTTTTACAAGTCAAAGTAAATAGTTAATAATGTAACTATAGCTCGATAACTTAGAAAAAAACATCTTCATGGGGCGCTTACATCCGGAGACATGGCAAAGCCATCGCCCACTCCTCCTCAAGGTCGCCGTGATACACTCGCAGATGTTGAAGTTGAAGCCATATCAACAGAATTGTAAAAACTTGAAAATTCTACAAAGTAACAAATTGGAGATCTACACATACTCACAGCGGGAAGCATTCACAAACTGACTTCACAGTCATTTCTCTTGACATGACATTTGTCACTCGAAAGCCATTTGACAGGATAAACAGAGGGTTCCACACTAGGGTTTGGGACGGTCATGAAGGTCAGGCTCTTTTGCCCCTGACCTCCCAGGCCGAAGCGGCAGTTGCGATGGTGGTGGCAGTGGCTTTTCGGGGGGAAGATGGACTTCTAAGAGAGGGAACCTTCCCCTCTGCCACTTTTGCACATGCACAGTCCGGGGTATTTTCTAAGTTGTCGAGCTGTGGTATAAAAAGGGTCTTTGATGTATTAATGAAATGTTGACAGAGGAAGCAACCATAGGAATCAAATTTGGCATTTTAGAATTAGTATACAAAAGACGCTTCTTCTTTTTCTTCTTCTTTTTCTGTTTCCTTTTCTGTTTCTTCTTTTTCTTCTTCTTTTTCTTCTTCTTCTTCTTCTTCTTCTTCTTTTTCTTCTTCTTTTTCTTCTTCGTCTTCTTTTTTTCTTCTTCGTCTTCTTCTTTTTAGTAAGAATTCATGAAAATTTACAAGACATTCTCTTGTGATCATTCCCAACATGCAAGGCAGTAGCCATGTCACTTCAGTGTTTTGTCTTATAAGCCAAGAAAAGGAAGTAATAGTTTCTGTGCGCAAGTGTTAAAAATGTTTACTTTTATTGAATTATTTATTTATATTTATTCAAAGGATACATTTAGAACTAACCTGCTCATTACATCAGTATTGTGTTTGACATGTGATTGCATTTGCTACTGAAGATTTTTCTCGGAACATTTTTATTCAAGGAAATTAAGCTTATGTATCTGTACAAAATAGTTGAACTAGGATGAGCTTAAAAATATAATAATTATCCTAAATTCAATTTGAAAAACTTTTTTTAAATTTTCTTTTATTTTATTTTAAGAATCAATTAAATGTCAATATTATGTTTTAGGACTTTCCCTCTTAATTGTTCTTGAATTGTTTATTGTTGATATTTAAGAAAAAGCATTTTGTAAGTGCAAACATTTTGCAAGGTTAAGACTAATCGCTGTAACCCATTGTTGAGCTTTTACGCCATCTCATGGTGTGGATGGTCATTTGATACAATCATTGGTCATTCATTTTGAGATTCTCTCTTTGCAGGCCGTTCAAAAATATCGGTCTGAATTGTACAGAACTTTGTGGTGGATGCTGAGAATACGAACGCGAATATAATTATGTATTGTAGATAGGGAATAGTATTACAAATGATATTTTTACCTTCTTGGCAGTTTATTGATATGCCAATATTTACAAGTTTTGTGGCCTGGAATGGCAATGTGAAAATTTAAACCCTAACCAACTAGACTTAATCTGAGAGTATAAAACAACCCCCCATTTTTCAACTGAGATTTTTTGGAAAAAAACTGTGTCTTATATTCAGATAAATACAGTATAACCTTAAATGCTGATGTCAGTTCATAATATGCAAAATGTACATAAGAGAGAAGTGTATGTTCTCGTGTGTCTCTTAAAACAGCGATCTACTGTATTTTATAAGAAGCTGTGTGTTAAATTGGTAATATTGATAATCAACATAATCTTTATTTCCTTTTCAGTAATGTCAGTGAGGATGTAGCAGTAACCATTCTTCAGGCTTTGATTCCCATTGGAATGCAAATCCTGTCTCCATCCTTGGAAGGCATGGGCTTCACTGAACTAATGGTTGTAATGGCCACATTGGCAGATGCAGGCTCAGGGAAGGGCCACACACATTTGTTCTCTGCAGTGATGTCGTGGTTGGAGCTGTGCAAGCAGTATTTAGTGCAAAAAGATGTGACAGAGAAGCTAGAGGCAGGCCATAGCAGTGGCAAGCACCGACACATGCTTGATGCAACTTGTTTCCTATTGACATACATGGCTGATATTGTGGGTGCACTATGTCCACCTGCTCCAGGGCGAGCTACTTCACCTCCTTGGGAAGGAGAATTGCCTCCCGATTTGGATAGTGACTGGGCTGATGAACTTGGTCATGAAGATGAAGAAAGTGGTGGAGAAGACTCGGTGAGTTATGCTTATTATCTAGGAATGTTGTAATATGTAATTCATATGAATGCTTGTTATAGTGACAATTCAGGCATGTGAATTGGTTGTTTTTTGTTTGGTTTTTTAATTATACTTTTATATAAAGAATTTCAATGAACATATTTTGTGTTAAATAAAAGAATGATTACTTGATAGATGATACAAATTTAAATTTGTTCGATAATTTTCACAAAATTACTTTGTAATGTAATTAAGTCTTGATTGTGAATATCATTCTTTCTTGCCTGTCCTTTCTAGTTATAATTAGTTACAGACCTCTTTGCTAGAATAGTTGAGAGTTTTACCTAATTATGAACAAGGGTGGTGATAATAGTTTGTCCCTTTGGAAAAAAATATTTCTGGGTTAGTCGTGCAGTGTTTCTAGGTAACTCTTCATGACACTGAATTTTTTTCCCATTTGCCCTCTTTCATGATAACCATTGCTGAATACATATGCCATTTCTTTGGATGGTACTCCAATTCTTTGGATAACTATCCCTCATAGTCCTCCATTGGCCAGTTTCTTCTGAAAGCTTCATTTGGGGCAGCTTCTTGATGGTGGAAGTAAATACAATAGAAATCTTACCCTTTAACTGTTCCTGAACGACAAAAGATTTCTGGAAAAATGAGATCCTAAATTGAAGTCTTGATTTGTTTCAGTTTGAATTTTTAATAAACGATACAGGGTAAACAAGAAATTACTGTTTCAATCCATACATTTTTTTAACTTCATTGACTAACACTGAATGCCTTGTGAGAAGAAAAGTATTATTAAAATGTTTTGTATGTTACTGGGTTTATCAGGATGAGGACAGTCTGTGCAACAAGCTGTGTACCTTTACCATCACCCAGAGAGAATTTATGAACCAGCATTGGTACCATTGCCATACGTGTAAGATGGTTGACGGAGTAGGTGTGTGTACTGTCTGTGCACGAGTCTGCCACCGAGGACATGATGTCACCTATGCCAAATATGGGAATTTCTTTTGTGATTGCGGTGCTAAAGATGACAATACTTGCCAAGTAAGTTATATATATTTTCATGGAAGAAAAGATGTTTTCTTGTAAATGGAAATTTCATTTTTTAATCATCAACTTCAGCTAATTTGAAATGTTTTTTGTGAACAAGGAGAGTAAACAGGCTGCTTCGTGTCTTTATGCAAGCCACTCTGTGACTTGCTTATCTTAATTTCTTAGACCTTTATCTTACTTCTCTCACTTTCTTTACTTGTTCTGCCAAAACTCGCTTTTCTCACTTTTTTATTTACAAAAATTGAATTTATATGTATTATCTTGTAAGATATTCTTCAAAACTAACGTAGTAACATTGAGAAAATCACAGTTAATCGCTAGTTGTGAAATTATAACAATCAGAAAAGCGTTAAAATGTGACCTTAAATAAACTTAAAAAAAAACAACAACAAACAAACAAACAAATCGAAAAGAAAGCCCAAAAAGGCTGCCTTGACTGCAAACTCTTGTCTGTCTTTGACAATAAAACAAAGATACAAATGAGAAAGAAATATAAAATTAGAATTTAGTAAATAGAAAAGAAAACCCAAAAAATGAGAAGGAAAAAAAACACAACAGCGGCAAGTAGGGGATTCCAGTGATTGACAACTGTTTGGCAGGAAAACTTTACAGATTGCGCAAAAAATTATCAATTGTTCAATTAGTAATTGTGCCTATGAAGATGGAAGTTAGTTAGTATTGTGGAGGAAAAAACCATTGAAACTTGGGCAGTTGTAGTGACCCTTTAGTATTTTGTATATTTCAATGAGATCTTCCTGCAAAATCTGTTCATAGCTGTTTTGACGGGTGGAGTGCTTCAAGTATTTCAGGGTTTGATAGATATCTCAGGGCAGGAATGTATCTCAAGAATTTTCTTAGCACACTATCTAAGGGAATCGGGTCCTGAGTGAAGTACAGTATCCAGGTGCAGTGACCAAATTCAATTATTGGCTTAACGTAAGAAGTGAAGATGTTGTGCAAAAGTTTAGGTGTCGGCCATGCTTGAAGGCTCTGTTGACAAGATAGGAGACTATGTTGGCTTTTTTTCATCACATAATGAACATGTGTACTCCACTTCAAGTCCTGTAAGATTCCCAGGTCAGATTGAAACGGAATGTGAGGAATATATTTGTTACAGAATTTTTAAGCAAAGGGAGTAAATGCTATTGGATAATTTGTGTCTCTTTATGCAGGCCTCTGTGACTCACATTTATTACTGAGACCTTTTTCTTATTACTCTTGCTTTCTTTGTTACATTACACATAACATAACTTACATAATTTTTCACATACAGTAAAACCCCGTTTTTACGTTCCCGCATTTTACGCTTTCCTGCCTTTTACGCCGTTTTTCGTTGGTCCCGTTAAAAAGCCTATATTTACAATGCATTCTTTTCCGCAATTTACAACTCGTTGGTCCCGTTAGCCATTTCCAGTTATACCGCATGCTTTATAGACGGAAGTCAGTGATAGTCTCTCGCTCGTAGTCAGCTTTGGTGTTCGTGTGTTTGTGTGAAAGGTAGTTGTTGAAGATACGTGTTTTTTTTTTGTGTGCGTGTACATAGTTCACGTGTACACAGTTGTTGAAGATACGTGTTTTTTGAAGGTAGTGGAGGCGATAAAATATGGAGAAGAAAGACAGGAAATGCATTTCTTTGAAAGAGAAGATAGAGATTTTGCGTCGTGTTGATGCGCATGTGGGAACACGTGTTCAGTTAGCGAAGGAGCTTCAACTCGGTTTCCACGTTGAAAACTATTATTAGAAACAGATGCATTCCAAGCATTGTATAGTGTTGAGGGGCAGGTTGAAGAAATACAATTACAGAAAAAAAAGAAACAAATGACAATTTTAAATTTTTTTAAATAGTAACTTTGTGTATTTAAAGTATAATTTGTAAATGTATTAAAAGTGTGATATGTGTTATTGAATAATAATTATGTAAACAAGTCCTTGGAGTAAAACATGTAAGTACTCGCTTAGACTATTGTTTTTTTAACTTTCCTGCAATTTACACTTTCCTGCATTTTACACTTTTTTCCTTCAGTCCCCTGAAAAGTGTAAAAAAGGGGTTTTACTGTAGTATCCTTGTCAGGTATGTAAACCCACGCACATGGTTGTGGCTTTGATTTCCACGTAGCTTTTTGTATTAGTTATGCATTGAGACAATTGACAGAAATAGAATTCAGTTTGCTTCCGAAAATACAGTGATTTCACTCCAGCACTTTGCACTATTATTTAGACACATTTTACATAAACAAAATTATTTTTATTTTATTTTATTAATCAAATTGACAACAGGCATTATGCTCTATACATTGATACAGAATACTGTAATTACTGTAATTACATTCACTCAACAGCAATATCTGAAATTATAATAATCATAATGTTCAAAAAATTTAAAAAATTAATTCATGTAATTATGTTTGTCAACAAATCGACAGTATAACAATTATTGTTTCTATTTGAACTCTAATATAACTCTCTTGCTTTAATTTTGAAATTGCTAAAATTAGAATTAAAATCATTTTCAATTATGAATGAATTTGATATTTTGTACATTGAATTAGATCTACAATTGAATTCTTTCAATAAAGGTGCGTGTCTGACATTGAATAGGTTTTCGTAGGAGATAAACAATTCTTTAATCGATGGACAATTTATCGATCCTTTCAAAAGTTTGTACATAAATATCACATCATGTAGACTACGTGTAGATTTCAAAGTGGGGATTTTTAACATTTCTGAGATTTGAGTATAATTATGAGTAATCATAGGATTAGGTATATTTATCTTAAAAGCCACATAAGAAAAGAATTTATGTTGAATTGTTTCTAACCTGTTGATTATATTAGACGCGCTTGGTAACCAAATTTGTGAGCAGTACATTAATTTTGATTTTACTAAAGAATTATATATAGTAGCAAATGTATTTGGAGATTTGAATTGGGCAGTTTGTCTTTGAATTGGGCAGTTTGTCTCAAGTGTTTTTAATGTTGCTTTTTAAATTAAGAATTTTTATTTTTTTACTAAGTACTACATTTATTTATATTTATATATGTTTTGTTATCTGTACACCAATTGACTAGATTTGTCAGATCTTGTTGTAATAAGTCAGATTCATTTACATTTTCTATAACGCCAGAATTTACAATCATCTGCATAAAGGTTAAAAGAAGAATGATGAAAGGCGTTGATTATATCATTTATATAAATTAAGAAAAGTACTGGACCGAGATGAGATCCTTGTGGTACACCAGATTTGCTCGTGTATGGTTGGGATCTAAATTCTTTGTATCGTACTATTTGGGTTCTATTTGTCAAATAATTACATAACCATGTCATGGAGATTCCATTTAAGTTTAAAGTTTCAATTTTCTGCAATAATAAAGCTATATCAACTTTATCGAAGGCTTTAGTAATATCAGTATAAATAATGTCTACTTGTTTCTTATCTTTGAGGACCTTACGAACTTCATAACTAAATTGTGTTAAATTGGTTAATGTCGATCTGCCTCCAACAAAACCGTGTTGTTGTTCAATTATTTTTGTTTCAATCTGAGGCTTTATATAGTCCAAAATATTATTCTCAAAAACGTTTGCAATACAATTTAGTATACTGATTGTTCGGTAATTATTCATGTTATTACGGTCTTCATTCTTATAAATTGGTGTTATAAAACTTGTTTTCCATTGTACTGGAATAGAGTGTGAAGTTAATGATTTGTTGAAAAGTAATTGTAGGGGGGTTGCGAATTCCAATGCGCATTTTTTCAAAATTATTTCAGGAATACCATCCGACCATGTGTAAATTTATTTTCTAAAGATTTTAATTTATGTTTGATTTGTACAAAAGTAATATTTAAGTTTTGAATATTATGATTTGGGGTAATTGAAACAAAAGTGTTATCATTATCATTGTCATAAACAGATTGGAAGTATTTCGCCAATAAATTTACAATATCCGTTCCTGTATTTGCTAAAGAGTTGTTCAAGTACATGTTGTTGGGTAAGCCATGAGACAACCTTTTACTATTTACATAATTCCAGAAAGATTTGAGGTCATTACTTATTGACTTTTCTATTATCGCAAGTTTTTTAGTTTCATTTTGTCTTAATAACTTTTTTCATTTAGCACGTAATATAGAAAACTCAATTTTGTCAGAGGTATTTTTACTATGTATAAATAGTGGGCCTCTTGTTTTTGTTTTAACAAACTTCTCAACTGTTTATCAATGGTAAGCTTCTCTTTAATATTATTAGATAAAGGTTTAAGTGGGATATTATTTCTAAATATATTTCCTACTAAATAATAAAACAGATCACAAGCCTCTTCCAATGGTAGTGGTGCCAATCTGTTCTATCCAGTCTACATCAGTCAATTCTAAAGCAATAGCATTTCTAAAATCCAATTGAAATGAATCTGACTTTAAAGTGAATTCCTTTAATTCATGGTGTACATTAAATTCTATTGATAACGGAGGGTGATGTGCATCGCAAGTTATGATAGAATCGATATTATGAATAACCATCGAATTATTTTGAGTGGTAAAGCAAAAATCCAATGTCTCAGAGTTTATATTTTCAATGCTGTTAATTTGAAAAAGATTATGTAAGTTTAAGGTATCTATTAATATTTCAGCCTTTTCTAAATTTGACTGTAAGAAATTGGTTTTTGTATTAACAATTGCCATACTATTTTCTGATTGCCATTCAATTTTTGGTAAATTATAATCTCCAACAATTGTAATGGTAGAGGGTTCAGTTAGGAGCACCTCATCCAGATCATTACAGTGATCAATATATAAACTTCTATCTGAATTAGGAGCAATGTAAATCGATCCAAAAATATGTTTTTTGTTATGCAGTTTAATCTGGATGAATAACTCCTCGAAACATCCAGCATTGGTTTTCGTTACCAAACTTTCATAATTATTAAAAACTGCTATAAGAATCCTTTCTCCTCTTGACTGTTGCGTTGCTGAGTAGTTTCTATCAACCCTGTAGATATCATATAAAGACAAGTTTAGTTCAGCATTATTTACATCTTGATGAAGCCATGTTTCTGTCAAGATAATGATATCAGGTTTTTTGGATTGTAGTAACACATCTTTCAGTTGGTCAAGTTTAGTTCCGAGTCCTCTCACATTTTGATAATAGATATAAATTATTTTATTTCAACAATTTCATTACCTCAGTATGTATTGTAATAAGGAAAGATCCTTCCACACACACTCGTAATCACACCAGAGCTCTCAGACTGTAACTCATCTGTAACTGCAGCCAGAAATGTGCTCACCTTGAGAGGCAGAAAGGGACTTCCTTTGAGAACGGCCAACTTTACACAAAGATGTCATCAAGTGTACAAACCTAATATGAAAACAAATTTTCCGTGCATAAATGATGCATTCAATGCTGTCAATAATTGTCTGAACTTGTGTTCTTTTAATAACATGCAAAATTCATTAAAATTAATTTACTGCTAGTGCCAGACAGGGCAAAAAATTGATATCCCCCTCAGGTGCTGAACAGCACTCGGTGTCAAGACTCCCACCCACTGGTTCTGCAACTGCAGGCCCTATTGTGTCCTGTGTTGAAGCATATGGCCAAAGAGTAAATGGCTAGAGCCAAGAGTGTGACTTCGTTAAAGGCCAGGGAGAGCACCAGATCCTGAAGAGAGCTCTTGGTTGCTTGGGTACTCTGGTTCAAAATGATTTCGTATTCATCAATAATGTTACAATATCTTGTTTATTGAATATCATTAAAACAATAATGTATATTCCTAACACATAAAATGTTTGTCAATTATCTGGGGGTTGTACAACAGAGCATCAAGCACGAACTGCCACTAATATATATTCTTGATTTTTTTTTCTTCCTCTCTCGCTCTCTGTAACACGCATTTTTTTTTAGGTAAAATTAAACCTTTTATTGTACACCTTTCTGCTGCAGAACACATCCAAATAAATAAATAATTTAAAATTTTAAAAAATAATTAAAATTTGAAATAGTGACTGAAATACTAAAAAAATTAAAAATTATCAATAATTTTCATTTATTCCTGTTAATCAACTAGATTCTGTTGCAGGCACCATATTTCAAAACTTTGTTGTCTGACTGTAGTCATAAATCGCTTAGCCAAAGGCATTAGGCTTTTGGAATCTAATGTGAAGGAAATGCTCACAATTCATCTGAATTTATATGTGTGTAGGCTTTGGTGAAGAGAAGTCCACAGTCATCAAACGAAGCCCATTCAAACCAAGCTCAAGCATCATCTGGACCCAGCAATATGTCAGTGGACCAGATGCTGCCCAGTTCATTGCGTCGCCGCCCATCATCCCCAGTCAACTTGGATATAGGGGGATCCTATAGAGACAGACAACGTCTCCCCACACTAGCTAAACAACTAGGTGAGATACACTATTCAGTGGTACAGGTAAAAAACTGTTTTCATTTTAAATATACCAGAGAGGCAACATTCTGGAAAATTGTGAAAGTTAGAAAATTTACGCATGAATCTTTAGAATTCAGATAAATTAAAAACAATAATATAACTAAATATAATTATTTTAAAAACAATTAGTAGTTATTTTTGGGCCCAATTTTTATTTGTTTAGCAAATATTGTTAATTTAGTCTTTTTCAAGTCAAACTATGAGAGTTGATCAATTAATAAAAACAGGTTTCTTTAAATGGTATTCAATCTTCTACATATCTTATCGAAGGAAAATTTTCTACATGCTCTTGAAAACTGGAAAATTTTGGGAAATATTTTTCAGAAAAGCTGTGGTCTTAATTGTACTTAGTGTTTGATGTAAAACATTTTGTCTTTTCATGTAGTGTTCTAACAGCTCAAAAAATAAATATAAAAATTGAAAAAAAAATGAACATTATGTTTAATAAGAGAAATTTGTTGTTCATAGGTAAGACACTCGATGTAGGGCGGCTTGACTTTTTCTTTTCCCTCTTAAGGATAAATTTAGGAAGATAAAAGAGAATTGTGTTTTTGAAAATATTACCTGTATTTGTATTGGTAACCTTTCATATCTAAAAGTATTCACTCCGGTATAATAGAACTTAGTATTTACATTGGCAACAAGCTACGGTTTTATGGAATAGTATTGCTGATGTAATACCTAAAAGCATCTAGTAAGACCAGAGCTTATGAAACCATGTTCTGGTAGTGAAGCTTCCTTGCTGTCCAAAAACAAAGCAAGGAACCATCTCAGCATTTGCTCGGTGGATCCAGGGAAAATGGACAGAAAGCCTAAACCAGACCGTTCACAGCAAGTTCTTTGTGGAACAAGTGTGAAAATCACTTTAATTGCCATGGAACGACATCAATCAGGATATTTTTCTGCATTTCTACAACTATTCCATTTTCCACTTCTCACATTTTCACCTAGTAAGAAGCAATTTAATAATCGGAAATTGTGAAATGATGTAGTTTTCTTTCCAACTAAAATTTGTTAAATTATATATTTTTAATATTTGTAACGCTTGCTTATTGTCATTCCAATTTATCTCCTTTGATCATTTTGTAACGTACTTACCATATTTACCCGAAAATAAGTCGACTCTGAATATAAGACCACCCCCTAATTTGAGGAGACCTCTTGAAAATTTTTCAAATTGTGACTAGAAAATTGCCTTGGTCAGTATGTTAAGACTTAATGCTGAATGATAATTTTCTTCTTTTAAAATCATCATAATCATGTATTTGGTCACTACCCTCATTATCTTCACATTATCAATGTTTCTTTCTATTCGGGCCTCCTTCCATGCTGCGACATCTTTTGACTTATGACTTTGACTAATTGACTTCTGACTCTTTGAAAGTTTTGCACATTGAGTTTGCGTTGGTCTTCCATCATACACCATGTAAGAAAATTCCCTTCTGTGTCAGATTTTCTATCTCTCCCACACTTGTTTATCGATGGCCTCTGTTTTTTTAACAGTTCAAAATGCAAATTCGCACTCACCGGGCGATTGCATGCTGCCTTGATGAACGCACATTGTAACAAAATCTTGGCATTCATTTTCACATTAAGTTTCATTTGATACTTCACCATTTGTTTGAGATTCTCTCATTATTGACCCATTGGAAAAATATTGGTCTGAATACCCTGCAAATTGGTGGTGGATGCCAAGACGAATATAATGCGAATATAATATTGCAAATCGAAGATGGTAAAAATATTGCACAATATTTTTACCATCTTCGCAGTATTGTTGTGTTAACATTTATGAATTTCGTGATGGATTGGCAATTTAAAAACTTAAATTCTAACCAACTAGGTTTAATTGTGAATATAAGATTTTTGGACTGAGATATTTAGGAAAAAACCTTGTCTGGTCGGTGAATATGGTATTCTTATATAGTTAATTATTTGTTCTTACAATTTCTTACATTTCTAAATACATCAGTACATTTTGGTGTCAATGAGTGAGAAAATAATTCATATAGAAATGATCATCTTGAGGTAAAAATGCAGATATAAAATGTATATTGCATATAAAATTTTACCTATTGAAATAAGTTGCTTCACACATTCATACTAATCCTGTTCCTTCAAAACAAGCTTGCTGCTTCTCTTGGCTACCTTGCTATTTGTGGTGGTTTCCAAACTACTAGGTGTGAATTCTTCTATCAAAAGCACTTCAAATTTGACTATAAGCATTTTTGATTAGGTATTATCTGCTGTTATTTTATTTATAGTTTAAGTAACCAAAAGTATAATGATACCATCATCGAAAGTGTTGGCAGGTGAAACTGCTGTCAACGATCTGGGTTGGTCCAAGGTCACTCTCAGCTTCAGCAGCTATGCCAGTCCATCGCCGCATGCATTTATTGCATGTGCCTGCCTAATGGCCAATGGTGACCTTACCTGATTTTTTTATCATTACTCTTCTTATTGACAAAAGCCCTTCAAATTTGACTGTTCGTTTTCAGTTGTACACTAGGGGCCTATGAAGTCTCATGAATATGTGTTGAATGTGATCTGTTTCCCCACCTGTGGTTTCCATTATGTCCATTATTCTCATTTCTGAACTATACTTCAACATTGCTTTGAATGTGATATTATGAATTCTCATAATTTTTTTATTTTTCTAAGCATTTCTTTGGTATTGTTTCTGTTCTATTTGTGTGTTTTTCTCCTTCCATATCCTTTTGTTTTAATCCAGTTGTATTTATGAACTGATAAAAAGTGCTCAAGTCTTTTTGAATAAATTTTTAACTAGTAATTTTGACTGCTTGTTCTTTCTTAGCCAATTGTGTTTTAAAGTTCTGAATTATCATTTAAAAGAAAACTCAAACTGTTTGCTCTTAATTCTGTAAACAATTCTATACTATTATCTGCATAATATTTCTGTCTACTTAACAGTTAGTGGCTGACAGGGGAGAGGGGATTTCTTTATGCAATCGGAGGCTTCAAATTGTGGTGATGTAATTGCAGAGTTGTCGATGCCTAAAAATAAAAATTAAAATAATAATAATAATAATTAATAATAATAATAATTTTAAAAAAGTAAAAACGAAGTCTTACTGCGCAGAGCTACTGAAAATTGAAAAGCAACATTACTTGTTTGATTATGCGTTTTCCTTTCTAAATTCATTTACATTTTATGCATTTTCCTTTTGAAAACGTGTCTCGTAGTTACTTTTCATTTGCTATGTGCATGTTACGCACGAAAAGTTTTGTTATTCCTTTCATTGCCGGAATTAGTGTCACGGACTGAGGTGAAGAACTTTATGAAATAAACAAGCTTCATTATTACCATTTATTATTCTACTATTAATTCTACAATAAATTGGACCTGCACGCCTCCATCCTGATACGATACAAGAACCAGTACACTGCCAGGTGTCTGCTCGAGTAAGTGGCGACATTGCTCTACCGCACCCCCAGCTGTTAAGTAGACAAAAATATTATTCAAACAATATTCTATATTTATGCGAGGCATGTGATGAGCATTAGTTTGTCATCAATGCTATTAATCGCTTTTGGAAAGGATGTGCTGTTTATGTACTTAGCAATAATACAGTTGTCAGTTTTATGCAACATATATTGCCAAAACAGCAAATGAAACGGAACCACCTGATAAACCACTGTAAAAACTTTATAATGTAATTATAAAGTTTAAACTTTATAAAGTAAAAACTTTATAATGTAATTATAGAGGCCGTCCTTAATTAACGCAACACAAATTTGGAGATTTTGAATACCCCATTTCCCCCCTGTAACGTGTCTCATCCCCTAAAACCACCTCCTGCCCAAAATATTCTTCATTCGCTCTCAGAAAAAAGCTGATGTAAACAAATCTGAGGTATTCATCCACCTTGCTCTGATTCTCAATTGCCAACACCACTCACACTACTTTCGGCCGCATGTGCTTGGTATCGTCAGTGATCGCTTGAAAAGAGAACCCGACTTCTGCAGAACACTAGGTGAATATTAACGTTTCTAATACCTCCGCAAACGCATCTTGACAAACATTAACAGAAACTACTTGGTAATAAAACTAATCAAATCACCCTCAACGGCCAGTTTGCAAAATTAAATTTTTTAAAAATCTTTACAAGAATGAAGTAGGCAGTGAATGTCAATATCCAAATTACATGTTGACTATATTAACTAGTATTCACTCTTTAATCTCATGAAAACAATTTACATACGATGACTCAGCTTCCAGAAGAGGTTCAATTCCTTCCATGTTCGAAGCAGATGATTCGCTACTGGAAAAGAAACCTTCGGTGATGACTATGTCGTCCACGGCACTGTTACTGAAGCCTTTTGTACATCCCACATCCTCTGTTCCTCTTTAATTGTATGCCTAACTGCACTACACCAGCGTTCTGGTGTCACTTTAGAAATACCTTGATCAAGAAGTTCTAAAAAATGCAAAAAATGTATTTAAGACGTTCAATACTGCACACTTTTCACCACATTATAATAGTTTACTGCTGTGTTGTTTCACTACTCTTTCACACTGCAGGAAGAACCTGCACCATTCTCTGACATCTTCAAGCGTCATAATCGAACGTTTTGAACTGCTTGACAAAAAAACTCTAAACTGATCTGCTTCGCATGAGCATATCACCTCCCACCGTGCATGACTGAACCTGTGCCTGTTATCGGTTCTTAAGAAATCAACAGCTCTGGTTACTATTGCATGTGCATGGGGTACAGTTCGCCTCTTGACTCTCACGGATACATTTTTCCCGTTAGAGCTGATACCAAGCAGGCGCTGAACACACAACTGTCACCTACATCAATATCTCTTCTTCGGGAAGGGCAGGCCATGGGAACAATGGTCTCCTTGTTTTGAAATCTGAGTTATAGATTATAAGCTTCATCTGGAATTTTAACATTGTGAGAGAAATGAGCCGCTTTATCGAAAACTATTTTCTTCTGCACATGAAGACGTCTGAGGCTGTATTGCATCAACTACCCAATGGCAAGCATCCCAAAGCATGTGCTATTGTTTACTTCCACTTTTTTCTTTGGGTGGACGGAGAATACAATAAAGAAAAATAAATTATAAAGCAGTAAAAACAATTTGAATTAGTTTTATTTGTGTTACATTTTAAAATGTATGAAAATGAAAGTCAGAATTGGTGATGCTGACTGCACCTAACAATAAGATTGAGGACAATTTTTTATTGATGGAACTTTGTTAAGAAAAATTCAGACAAGCCATGCAGACAAGTCATGCCATCATGGATGAAAAATGAATGAAAGTCTACTGCACCAATTTAATTTGATTCTATACTATATTTATACAGCATAACATTTTAATTTGTTAATATTTTAATGGTTTAGTATGAATAAAAGGAATTATTTCAGTAAATGTTGAAATATTAAAAAAAAAAAAAAAAATCAGCATTATGTAACACTAACAACCGTTACGGTGTAATGTTGCCTCCCCCCTCCTCTCCCTAGCGTTATGTAATTTATATACAACTCCATACAACTTGAGTGACTTTAATTGATTGTTATTAAATATCAAATTTGTAGGTGATATTCAATATGTAATATTCATAAAACTTTACCCCAAAGTTTGATGAAATCTCTCTGAACCTTATACGTGTAGCATGCAAACTTTTTAAGAGAATGCCAGGAAGTCTAACTAAGCCTCTCAGGTTCTAAATACATTTCGCACAACTAAAAACTTTTCTATGAGAAGATTGAGTTTGAAACTGACAATTGCAGAAAACATTTTTCTAAGACAACTAAAGGGTGAACTGAACATATAAAATGATCTGTTGTTTAATACCATTGATTTTATGAAAAATAAGCCAACAGATGTTGACATAACGGAAGCCAACTTATCCAATCAAGTTAAAAAAAAACAGGCATTAAAGTGTATCAATGAGTAAATCACTATTGTCTGTAGATAGTTTGTCATAAATTTATTCCCCATGTGAACTGCTCAAATTAATCGAGAAGCACTAAATAGAATTGCTCGATGGCTATCACAACACTTCGTCCACATTTCCTTTGACTTGATGAATCAAGATTATGGCAGAAAACTATACTTGTTGCTGTTGGATTAGCAATCATTCAGCTACTATGTATGGTGGCAGAAAACTAATATTTCGCACAATACAAACAGTATGGTTCTAAGGCTGATCATTTGATAATACATTTTAAGATCGTGAGTTGAAGGTAAGAAGCATTCCTGAGTAGTTGGATTTTAATTATATATTTATTGTTACTTGTTAAAAAAAATTACAGTATAATTGTATGAAAATAATTATAATCACAGTAGGTATAGCATGTTTGTAAAGCAATATAAAATATCTAAAATATAAAAAATTAAACATAATGTTAAAAGTCTCAATATTGTCCCCTTCTACTTGATAATCCATAGCAGAGATTGCCAAACTGTCCATCCACGTGCACAGGCAGAGGCATTCAAGTCTAAAATTTTTATTTTCCCTCTCAGAATGAAAGTTTCATAGCTCCACTTCACTGTTTTATATTGTTTTGTTTTCCTTTCTGTTTGTTTTATTTATATTAGTTTTAATTCGCCAAAGGCATGCTAATACAAATTGAATTTAAAGGTTCAACCTTATTTGCAGAGGACCAGTATAATATTGGAGTTTATACTGAATTGCAGAAGAATCTTGTTTAGTACATGGTATTGTTTGTTAATGTGAATGCTGAAGTAGTTGGGTGTTTCCTCTAAGTCATTAAATTTCAAATTTCTTGCATATAACTTTCAATCTTGTAATGATTTATTAAAATTTCTTTATAATGTTGCATATAAACTCTTGAATATTGGATGTTGTTACAGAGAGTAGCAGAGAAACTTTGCTATCTCATCTCTTGAGCAGTTCTGTAGTGCAGTCGCTGCTTGAGCTTGTCAAGAGTCTCATTCCAGCAATTGAAGCATCATGCCAGAGGCATTCACCTGTGGGCTGCCATCAGCGTGCTCAGAAAGCGCTCCGCCAGCTGCACTCCTTGGAGAAGAAGTTCGAGCTCACTGATCAGCTTATGGTAAATCATCGTCAGAATTTTGGAACGGTGAATAGTTTTTACTATTCTGATACTTATACATCTAATGCTCACATTCTTTTTAAGTTGATTTTATGTTGTTGTTTTCTCTCTTTAACATTTTCGTCCTCTTGTGTTATTTTTTTGTTTGTCTTTTGTTGCCCTTGTGGCATTTTTTGATACTTTTGAGTCCTACATACAATGCAAGTGTACTTCACTTTGTGGGAACAATCATTGTGGAGTCTGCTAGAATTGCTCTCTCTCTCTCTAAGTTGTAGTTTGAATGATATCTGTGCATGCCGGCATTGACCAATAGTCCATCCCATGTGTAGGAAAATAATTTTAAAGTTAGAGCATTGATATTATTACTGATAAACCTAATTTTTGTCAAATTAGGTTTAATGATGCCACCTTCTGAAGGAAAAGTAGTGTTTGCAATTTTTGACTAGATATTTTTCTAGCATAACAGAATAAATAATTTCTTTTCATTTCTTGTTGTGTAATATTTCAGAGAGCTTGCAACATGATTGTTCACTGGATTTAAACCCCTTGACTTCATTGTGAAGGGGTTTAAATCAAGTCAGAAATAGCACTTGCCTCGTACCTTCAAATTGCACAGATGCAATTAGCTACTGTGCCCATTCAGGTTTCGTAATTGTTTTAGCTGAAATATTACAGTTTTCTGCCCTATGCTGCAGGTACCAACATTGGGTTCTCAGGAGGGAGCATTTGAGAACGTGCGCATGAACTACTCTGGGGACCAAGGACAGACTATCCGCCAGCTTCTGTCTGCACACATGATTCGACGTGTGGCTATGTGCTGCTTATCATCTCCACTTGGAAAACGCCAACACCTCGGTGAGTTAAATTTTTTCGAATAGGGTAATTGCTTACAGATATGAACACAGCTGTAAATATGGGTTAACAAATATTAGTAGCAAATTTTGTAGAGTATAATAAAGTATATAAACTGTAAATAATATAAGGCAGGCATATTG
Source organism: Teleogryllus oceanicus (assembly GCA_964035755.1). Taxonomy (NCBI): domain Eukaryota; kingdom Metazoa; phylum Arthropoda; class Insecta; order Orthoptera; family Gryllidae; genus Teleogryllus; species Teleogryllus oceanicus. Next base: position 92,345,381 of record CAXIVR010000002.1, on the reverse strand, counting down.
CTGCTCGGTGGAACATATGTATTTGTGTTCAGTATAGTCCAGAAATATAATTTAATCATTGACATTACTGACTCTTACTATTACGGTGTGTAGTTACGTTGTATATTTAAGATTGTTATAAGTTTTGACTTCTTTATGGTGATAATGGGAGCTTTTATAAGTATTCTATGCAACCAGACCGGCATGTCCATGCAAGTTATCCTAAGTGAATCAAATGAAATTGATTATAAAAATAATTAACAATACATTTATGAAGATATTTTTCTAGTGTTATTCAGATTATATAAATCAAGCATGGATGAGAGACTATGTATGTAGGTGCCACAAAGTGTATGAAACTGAAAAACTACTACTGTGTAACTGACAAAAGGTAACCATTTTTATCATCCATCAACACTAATGCATTATCAGGTAGTATTTTTGCCATTATTGCCAAAAGAATTTGCTTGATAAAACCACTATTTACTGGATACACGCAAACATAGCAAAGCAACATATAGTCAAAGTTGTTCTAAGCATTTCAAAGTACACCTGAAACTACTAAGCTTATCAAACTACTAAATCCCGCCAATCAAAAAAGGCATTATGGAATCAATTCTTAGTCATGATATTGCCACTCTCAGGAGGAGAACTAAATTTGCCTGAATATAAGATGACCCCCTAATTTCGAAGAGACCTCCTGAGAAATGTTTAAATTTTTAACTAATTCTTACTATTAAATCAAAATAAAATTGCAAGTTATCTTCTTTACTAGAAAATTCCTTTGTTAATGAGAATGTTAAGACTTACTGCTGAATGATCATTTTCTTGTTCCTTAAAATCATAATCATGGCTTTTGTCACTACCCTCATCATCTTCACATGTATCAATATTCCTTTCTTTTTGGTCCTCCTTCCATGCTGTTACCTCCTCTGACTTTTTAGGCACCTCTGAAAGTTTTGCAGTCTAAATTGGCATTGTACATAGTCTTTTATCAGACATATGTAGACACATTTAGTATATGAACATTCCCTTGTGTCTTGCCAGATTTTCTATCCTTGTGTGTTCTGCACTTGTTGATAGCCTCTGTCTCTTTAACTGTTCAAAACGCAAATTTGTATTCGCTGAACATCAAACCAAGTATCCGCATGGCCTCATCAAACCCACGTTGTGTCTCTGCATTCATTTTCACGTTATGTTTCATTTGGTATATTGCCATTCATTTTGAAAGTCTCTCTTTACAGCCACTTCAAAAATATCAGGCTGAATTGCTCTGAAATTCGCAGTGGTTGCCAAGATTACAATCGCGAATATAATTATGTAAAGATAGAAGCGTATATTCTTGCGATATTTTTAATGTCTTCGCAGTTTATTGTCTCATCAACGTTTACAAGTTTTGTGACATGGATCATGTAAAATCTTAACACCTAACCGATTAGGCTTTATCTGCGAATATAAGACGACCCCACATTTTTCAACTGAGATAGTTCGTTAAAAAAAGCTCTTCTTATATTCGGGTAAATATGGTAATTCATTCTTATTTCAATGTATAAAAAACCAAATTAACTTAAGAAACCTCGCATATCTCTTTAGAGCCTGGCATCCGAAATTTTGTGTTATTGAATAGCAGCAATGTGTTGGTTGTATGAAATTCTGGATACTAATTAATTGTTCTTTCCAAAGAACCTTTAAGTCTGCCTTTATCTTTTCCCTGAAATTTTCCTCATGAGCCTGATGAAACCCTTCTTTCCCAACTGTGTCCTTATGTAGTCAAGAGAAAGTATTGTTATGTTGCAGCAAAAATTGGCAATTTGTTGACAGAAAGACTCATGTTGTGGAGCCCTGGGATCAAAAAAGTGGCTTGTTTCTTAAGGAATATTATATAGTAAATTACTTGTAATTTACTATATAATATAAATTACTTCTTATTTGCATGTAATTAGAATCCATGTTTTGTCAGGGTTCTTATGGACTAAAAAACCGGGAAATGTCAGGGAAAAAAATAAAAACAGTAAAATTCAGGTGAAAGTCTGGGAATTTTATGTAAATTCTTGGAATTTTGTTTTGTCCAATAAAAAATATTCATATTTCATTATAAAAAGTTAATAATTGTTAAAGATTTCATATTTTAAAAATGCGATGTTTTCCTAGAAAAGCTCAAAGTGTGGGTCCCTGATGCCTATAAAGTGGATAAATCTTGTTCTGTACTAAAGTACTTCCTCATACATTGTCTCATCAGAATCTGCATTTTGTGAGACCATCATAGAGAAATTGGTTTACATCATGTGTCTGCAGATTTTTTCCAAAATTTTCTTTCCTGCTTGAAGCCTCAACTATATTTTCAAAATTTATTTAAAAATGGATTCAATTTTTTGGATTAAACTTTTTTTCGGTTTGTAATTTTTCGTTGAACACTAGTGTCAAAAATTGGAAGAGTCAAAACTTTTCAGCATCTTCCACAACATTGAAGATTGATTTTTCTGAATCTTTAAGATATGTATAATTTTTCGAAAATTTGAGTACTTTTCGCACGATTTGCAAGAAATTTTCAAGTTTTCGGTTTTCAAAACATTATTTTCTCAAAAAAGGGCCCAAAGTAAGTTAGAAAAATAGTGCAGGACCTGTTTTCTGTAAACTGAGTTTTCGAAAATTACACAACTACAACATTAATTATGGAAATTAGTCCATAATGAAATTCTTCAAAAGTAGATCTTTAAATAAGATCATGTATACTTTTTTGAAAATTTGAATAGGTATTGTGTAATTGTGAGCTTAATGGTGAAAAAGTTCAAATGTTTTTGAACTTATCTTACGCCTTTAATATTAAAGTTAAAGATTTTTTTTTCAATGCATCTACTTCTCAATAGTAGATCTTTAACCCTCCAAGGACGAGTGTGACATGTGTCACAGTGAACAAGTTATGGCAGAACATAATTCCTGACACTGTAGGTCAGTATTTCTGTACTTGCCAATATATTCTTGTCGCAGAGGGATCTGATTTGTCAGTTTATGGTGTGATCTTGCCCTAGAAAGATGTTATAATATTTTTTCTCACTGTACAAAAATTGTAATTTTTCTTCCTGATGGACCCAGATCATTACTAAGTTGAATCCGCAGCCATATATTGTTGTCAATTCAATATCTCCATGGTATATCTCTCACAGATAATTCTAAAGGCAATGAAAATTATTTAATTAATTTTATTATTATTACGGGAAACTGTGGTGAGATGAAAAAGGTCAGTGTGACGTATGTCACATTCATCCTTCTCCATTGCCTTCTTCACCATTCCTCAGTTTTTCATACTTTTTCATTGTGTTCAGTCACACAGTCAAGAATCAGAATTTTTATAAGCTTTTTTTCATTAGGAATAAAGAGTGTTTTAGAGGCGGACTCACTGTCGCAGAGATAGTTCAGTTGCTTGAAGAAGGCATTCAAGCCATGTTGATGATGATAATATAGAAACAGAGGATAGATTCATCGCACCATCACCTATGACAAAGACCTAACAGACAAAGACAGTGAACATGAGTACACAGGAAGTCTGCTGGATAATTTGAGTAGCAGTCAATTGGTGAGTGAAGTTGAGGCAGTTTTGTGTAATGGAATTCACATTGGAGGCTCATGACACGGAAGTGGATGGACAGTAGTGTGATTGTTATTGTTTCAAATTCGTTCAGAGAATCTCCAGTCAAGTAGGTAAAGAGACATTCATTAAAAGAAAAAACAGAAAAATGTCCCTCAGCCAGCAATTATTAGCATATATGAGTGGCCAGAAATGAGTGGTACTGATTGAATGGACCAAGATATAAATCAGTGTCGTACATCTACCAGAGGTAAGAAATAGGTACTGAGCAATATTGATGTGGCTCATAAATGAAGTGATGAATAATGATTGGCATATTTATAAGATGACAGGAAGGAAAGGAATTAGAAGGGAAATATCCATCACACACCTCCCAAAATAAAAAGCAGCTGTCACAGCTGTGCACCATGAGCAGTGAAGAACCCACAACAGAAGTGCCTCAAAGATGGCCAAAAATCCAAAACTCAAATTACACTGTAATAATTCTTTTTTATCACACTCTGCGGTGGGCTAGGCATTTGTGAAATTTTTTTAGAACACTAATTTATTAAGTTTACTTTCCAACTTAACCATGGGTTTGACATACAACATATTACTCCTTACCTGTTGCTTGAGGACATGTAATTCTGTATGATTCCTGGAAGTTCTATTGATTGAAAGCAATTATTAGATTGATGGCAACTACTATAAATTATCAGCCCTTTTCAACAATAAAAAATTTAACATTATTCTTATAATCTATCTATTACAATTCCGTTAATTGTATGTGAATTACTTTTCACTATAAAACATTAAAACGCCATACGGATTTGACTATAGTTCGTAAGCTTACTAAAATGCCTTGGATCGCTGGTTTCTTGACTGACTAGCAGAATATTGTTCATGGAATCCTTGGTGTAACAATTTTCGTGTCCTTTCCTAAGTAAAAAAATGTTCCAGAGTGTCCTCAACGATTGGTATAATTGGACTCAAAATTCCCACAAATTTAATATGCAGTCGCAACTTTCCCTAACTGTGTTTTGTATGAAACACCTACTCACGACTGACTAGATTCAGCAACTTATTAAAAAAAGATCCATCTTCGGAGCTAACCTAATATGCATCTCCTCGAAACATGGAGTCTATTTAATTCTAACTTCCAACCATTACTTGAATAAAAATTCCCAATTACAATTTACACAGGACCAAGCTCTCAAACCTCAAACTAAACATAAATTTTCCAGCTCACTATCATTTGCATAATACTAGCAGAAAATCCGATCGTACCTCACCATCCGCTTACATGGGTGTCCACTGCAATAATCTCAAGAATGATCCCTTGCATCTTTCTAAAAAGATACGGCCATCGAATGCCCTCTTCTCATCTTCTGCACATCATGTGTTCAGGGCTACGTTCATTTGCAGAGTGTTATGATGACACCAAGCATGGAATATTTTGTTGATCCGTTGTCCTAACCGCAAATTCTTTGACTTTAGGGTTTGTAAACAGTGCTACTATTCCTGACGCTAGATGCTGATTTTATCATTTAAAATTAAACCCAGGATTCTTTGCTTATCACAATACCCGTGGCCCTTAGATTTCACCTATCGTGTGACTAATGTCTACCTTACATAAACATAAACAAAACTTCAATGCATCGTTCTGTGCCTTTGGAACTAATATTGGTTTAGTGGTGAGTTGTAGTTGACATTTAGATCATTGAAATGATTGAAGGCGTTGTCATTGTCAACAATATTATGTGTTGTTGAATAATGTTGACAATGACAACGCCTTCAATCATTTCAACTTCGAAACTGAGCTGCCAAGTATTGTTCAGTTCACTTCTGATTTCTATCGTGACGAATTTGGTACAGAAAGCCCGTATTGCTACAAAAAGTAGTCGGCAACTTTGCGAGATAGCGATCTGCTCAATATCTCAGTTTGTAGAAGGAAGTTTTTTTATTTTCTAGAAAAGACTATTTTTGTAAATAAATTTGTAAGTTTTTATTATAAATATAAATTTGCATGTTTACATTATATGATGGCGGTATCGTAATTTTCTTCTAGACTTTTAGTTGTTACTTTCTATTTGAGACAATGTTCAGAGAATGTTGAGAGAATGTCAATTTGAGACAAATTGTTCTAAGAAAAAGAAAGTGTGAAGAAAAATGATGGAAAACAACATATGTTAAATGTTGTTGGAAGCTCCTGGTCATCACAACGCTAAAATACCACAAGAATTTAGTTGTCTTTGCCAATTTACTGATATTGAGACAATATCAAATGAGCGAGAGAGAACAAGATAACAGCATATTATTTACATTGTTAGTAATAAAGCCTTTGCCAGTTGGGACAAATGTAATAGAAAAAGTAATTTGTTTTTATCGATTTCATTTGAAGCAAATAGTGAAAGGAGCAAAAGAAGGAAAAAGAAAAATGCTTTGTGAGACCCATTCTTCCCCCACACTGATCTATATTGCCAAAATGTCTGTGCTCCGGTGGGGCAAGAAACATAGCTCAGCTGATGAAGGAAGCCTTGAGAACTCCAACCCGGGACACAAAAACGAGGTGCGTGTGGTAGTCAAAGAACAGAAGTTCAGTTCCCTCTGTTACTGCTGATGAAGCAATATCTTTAACAGTCAATGTGCAGCTCAGTAAACCCCAATACTAGATTGCCTGAGATTTGTTCAAGGAAAGGGCACACATATAACGTAGTAAAGGCTGCTAAGGAACAATGTCAGTATCACCACTTAACAGAACTGTTACCGAAGTAAATCTGCAGTCTACTTGACCATACTGCTTTTGAAATAATTTTTGCTCACCATTTCTTTCGGTGCTCAAATTTGATAAGTAAGAAGGGGGTTTTGACGGCAGCACTTGGCAACAATGAGTACAAACAGGAGACTATTTCAGTGATACAGACAGGTTTGTTACATTTTTTGTATGGATTCAAGTTTTGTCACTTCATAAGAAACAATAATACTGTTTTATGGCAAAATCTCAACCTCCATAAATTCTTTATTGCAGACTGATCAAGCTTCAGTTCTGAATATAAACAGCTCAGCTAATTAAGAATGAAGAAGAATTTATGCAAAATAAAATTAAACAACTTAGGTCCTCTCTTATTTCAATTGATGGCCTTCTGTGTAATATTGACAACTTCAATGCAGAAATGTTTTTTCTGTAAGGAAACTCCAAAGGAAATGAGTGACTTAGATGAATTATTGATAAGGGTGTATTTACTCTCCATGTCTCGTAAGAAAAACAAAGTGATAGTAGTTCAAACAGCAAAGTTTATATTGTAAGAAAAAATCGCACAAAATATCTCTATATAAAATATAAATATCTATTTCTGTTGAATAACAGATGAAATTACATATTTATGTGCATTCCATTAAGCATTTATTCAATTTCCGTCCATTCCTTTCGCTGGGAACACAGGAATTTAGTTAGAGGAGTTTTGACCAGTTTCAGCGCTTTCTGGCCCAGTGTGCTGTGGGTTGAAGAGGTCAATCACATTCGCTACAATGAAGCTGATCTACTTGGAGAAATGAAAATAAAAAGAGAAGATGGTGAGCAAATGATGGATACAACACTATCTATCGATGGGACAATCTGCATGAAATATATCATTGGTTTGTGCTTGAAATGCGTGGTCCTGGTTTACACAAAATATGAATACTAATTTTCTGGTGTTTGAAATCATCAAATTTTTTTAAAAGAACTGAATAGGGAAGTGTAATTGGTTTGCTACTGATATTGTTGTCAGTGACTAGCCATTTTGCGGAATAAGTGCCTAGGTTTTGAAAATAAATGCTCGCCTTGTTGAATATATTCTCTTTTTCAATCCAGTATAGTCATCACTCACCAAAAGAGGAGTGTGAGGAAAATGTCACACACTCCTCTTTTGGTGTCTTTTGGTCTCCTCAAGGCCTCCTCACTGATTTGTGGAATTTATTTATCAGTTGGGTAACAGGCAAACGCCCAATTTACAATAAGTATACATATAGTCTATCTGGAGTCATTTAAATATAAAAGTTTTATATTTGATATAAATTGATTTAGTGTTTATAATTTTTTCTGCTGAAGATATTTCAAAAGTATTTAGTTTACTATTTCTCAAATTATCTGCAGATACTATCCACTTTGTTTGCTTTGCTCCACTTTGATTTATTCAATAAATTTCATTAGTTACTAATTTGCATATACAATAGGTAGTCATATATTCGGTTTGATTCGAGGGAGCTATTATTAAGAAAACTTTATATTTCTCCATAGTTATGAGATAATCTTAGCGAGAATAAATTTAAATTAAATTAAATTTGAAATACTTTCTTAAACATTTTTGGGGGCTTAAACTAAAGTTGTTTAATTAAAATGTAAAGAAGGTGAACATTTTTTATGAAAAATTATTCTTTTCCTTGGAGGGTTAAATTATTTCTTTGAATTTTCTTTGAAATATGTGTTTATCATGATACTTGAAAAATTTCTTTAGTGTGTATAAAATTAGTGCATCATTATTGCCTACAAAGACTAGGAATATGAAGTGTAGTTTTGTTAAAACGAGTAGTTTACACGTTATAATGTTCTGTTTAATAATAAATATTTTATATTTTTAATTTCTTGTATACGTACGCAATATATACAGAGTGATATACATAGTGTAGAGAAAGTTATGTAATGCTACGAAAAATCGATTTTGATTTTTCGTGGAAAATACACATTTTGGGGTCCCCGAGAAAGTTGTTGTTGTTGTTGTTTTTCTCAAAATGTTTATCAGGCGTATGTAAACAACACTAACGCCTAAATTATGCGTATAATTTTTTTCCAAACTGAATAAACTACCTGGTAATATGGTCGTGAGTCGAAGCTCTGCTCATTCATTCCCACACACGGTGTAAGATATCTTACACCTTGCTCCCCCATACAGTTTCCCATTGAGATGGAACATAATGAACAACTACCTTTTCTCAATTGCTTGCAAACAAAAAGGAAGACGGATCCCTCTGCATTGTAGGTAAGTATTTCGGAAAGCCACCCACACGGGCTGATATCTAAACAAAATTGGAAATCACCATTCAAGCCAGAAGAGGGTAATGACACTCAACCGCGCCAGGTTCATATGCAAAGAGAGCAGCATTCACCAAACATGCTGACATTTGGATAATGTTCTTCAAGCAAGTGGCTACTCATTTCAGAAAGTAAAGAGAGCACCAAGTTGAAATAATGGCGCATGCAGTCTTTGTACCGAAGAAGAAACGCAAAAGATCATACAACCTTACATTAAAACCATCACAGATCGCATAGGCAGCGCAGTGCTGCAGACGGTGGATTCCCATGCCACTACTTGAAATAACCCAATAACTTTAGTACATAGTATCGCGTGTCAGTAGGACATTTGTGAACCACCATAACCACCATTACACAAACACCCTAATGCAAGTGAAATCACTTAGTGTACAAGGTGCGATCAAAAAGTAGTGGGACTGATTTTATTAAAAAGAATTCATTGCACATATCTGTACAAAACCAGAATAATTTTCAACATAGGACCCTTGGGCTTCAACCCACCGAATATAAAGCGTCTGCCAAGCCGCGAACGCCTTCTGAAGGTCATTGATTGTAATGCTGTTGGGAGTTCTTGTCACAACCGCTTGGACTTCTTCAATGGAGATGAACCATTGTCCCTTCATGGCCCATTTGAGACGAGGGATGAGCAAAATGTCAGGTGGAGCCACGTCTAGGCTGTAGGGGGGTTGAGACGTAACAATACCAAACTGAGCCAGCCACACCAGGAACAACAGCGCGATGTGGCACGGCATAGTGTCTTGGTGGAGCTTCCACAAATGTGGTCACACGCGATTGACTAGTTTTCGCAACCAACCGACCACCTCCAAATAAACCTGTGTATCCACAGTTTGCTCAGGGGGTACAAACTCCATGTGGATGCCCTCACAATCATCAAAAAACCCAGAAGCATTGTTTCACCCTGAATTTGCTCATCCGGGCCTTCTTCCGATGAGAAGACAAGTTCGTGTGCCATCCTGAACTTTGGTATTTCATCTCCGGATCGAATTGTAACACCAGGTTTCTTCTCCGATAACCATGTTAACAAAAAAGATTGGTGTTTTCTCTTACACCGTTCAGAATTTCTGTTGAAATTTCCATACTATTCGCTTTTCTTCGTGTCAAAATTCTTGGCACAAAATTGGCGCAAATATTCCTCATTGCCAAATCTTCTATAATAGTTTGAATGGTACCAAAAGAAAGGCTTAACTTCTCACTAATCAGAGGAATTGATATGCGACGATCAAAGTCCAGAAGTTGTTTCAATTTTGTCACATTGTCGTCGATCCTTGATATTGACTGGTGACCGGCGCGTTGGTCATCCTTGAGTTCCCTCCCCTCCCGGAATAACTTGTGCCACTCAAAAACTCTTGAGAAGCTCATGGCAGCATCCCTGAAGGGCTGCTTGATCATATCGAAGGTTTCAGTGACGGTTTTGAAGCAACACCTCACACGGTGTAGCGCTTCTCGAGTTTCCGTTCCAAGTTCAGTGTGACGACACCTCATAATTCACGGGAAACAACTCTCTCCTATGGCACGCAGGCAAATACGGAAGGTTGCATTATCTTCGTAAAGGTCCTCACCATCATGCCCAGCCATTTGAACTCCCCTTCGTTGGTTTGTCTGGACTTCAGCAAATTAGCCCTACTACTTTTTGATTGCACCTTGTATTAGTCATATGACTTATTACGGCAGGTAGTGCCAGAGAACATGTGAAGGTTTTTCAAAATCTGGGGTGAACTGTAGTGAATAATCTAAGAGCTCTAAAAACTAAAAAATTACAGTCCTTTTCCAGAATTAAATAATATTGTTTGTAAAATAAAGGTAATATGTAAACAAAATGATTCGCCTTATGTTGATTATGCCTTGTGTGTAAGGTATGTTAATTATCATTTCCGTGAAACTCTTTATAAAGAAATCTCAAATAAACTTTCCAAGTGTTGGTCATTTGGAATTTGTTAATTAGTTTAGTGTTTGTGTATTTTCATGGTACTTGCTGTTGTGTTTCTCAAGTATGTTTTCTATCTGCAATTAAATATTTAACATAAGAGAAACAAACTTCACTTTAATGTAAACCGTTCTAGTTACCATTTGGTCAGAATAAAGGTTAAACACTTCTTAAATTACTTGTTTTTATGAGTAGAAGAATGTGAAAATTCATTTAACAAAGCAGAGTTCCAAATTCTATTTCATTCCTTTCCTTGCATTACCCATCAGTAATGCGCACCCATGTGTTCACTGTGCTTGGCGGCCCGTTTCGAAGGGAATGGGGGTTGAGGGGAGTCTGCGCATTCTCACTCGTATGCCACATACATGCTGTAATTTTGTGAGTAAACTTCGTCTAACGCAGGGAACTGGCACTGCATGGCACAGCACTGGTTGAAATGATTCGTGTGTTATAAAGTTTTACATCAATTATAACAAGGAAGTTTTTTCAAGATCACAAGCCGCAAAGATAGAAGGGGATACTGTCATCCAATCAGATTCACGTTTTGTGAATGGACACCATGGGAATGGTGAGAATCACACTTAGCAATATAACGCATTCATTGAAAGTAGAACTTATTTTATTATCGCTGATAAATTCCATTTGCGGCAAAGCCCTAGATTTATTCCTGAATTCTTATGTACTGTAGATTAGTAAAAGTTTTGTGAAAAATTTTTTCTCCTCAATAAATGCATGTTCTTAAAGTGTAGCTTTCAAATCTTCATCTGGAAATTCATGCTAATATTCTGCAAACTTATCTGGTAAAAATAACAGCGCTGCTCCCAAGTGTGCAACAAAACTATATTGGATCCGTTAATGGCATCACATGCTTAGTGCCTCTTTTTGTTGCTCTCAACTCCTCTTATTTTCTTTTATTCAGTGCTTCCCCAACAGCTGGTGGAATATTTATGTTGTTTCTGATTTTAAGAATTTCCAACTCAAATGCTTTGTTTTATCTGATTGTGTGATGTAGTACAATCATGTGTCTGAAGTTGACTGAACAAAATGTCATGTGGCATGATTTTATAAAAGAAACTCTACCAGATATGAAATTTTCATCATTTTTACACCAATGAATCCAGAAGTGTGAAACAGAGCTACAGTTTGTTCTGTTCCCTTGTTGAATCTGTTTCATCCACTCTATCAACTCCTCTCTAAGCTCAAAAATAGTAATCACAAATTTTGAAAGAAAGTTCTATCTAGTAGGAACTGATCTTGGTAAACGTTTTTGGAATGTTTCCTCTGAAACTGATATTATCTTTGGGAGAAGTGAAAAAGAAAGAGCAGAGACCTTGAAGATTAGAAAAACTATTTGAACACTTTTAGACTCAAGCTGCTTTTAACCAGACTAAATTTAGTTGATGTGCATAGCAATGAACATATTTAGTATGCTTGTATTTTTGTTTTATAATGGCTTGCATTCTGTGTTTTGAGCCAGACATTACAGAAGCTGGGTCTTAAGTTTGCACTGAGTTTATTTTCACATCCCTGGAAGTGATGTTGCACCTCATATAACATGTATGCAGCTAATGAGTTAGCAATATGTCCTTGAGAAATGACAAAGTGGAGCCGAGGGATTGTTGACCAAACTGATAAGTACTGAACTGAGACTGCCTCTGAAGTGTCACTTTGATAAGTTATAAAAGTGATTGAACTGCAGAACTCGTAGGTTACGATTGGTAGTGGAGATGTGTTGTGGATAGGAAAGTGACTCATGTTATTCACAATGTTAAGAATGATTTGTGTGTTTTTGTAAATATTAATTTCCATTCTGTGTATTTTTTTGTATTTGACTTTCTTGTTTTGGAGGGGGGCAGGAAGACCCTCCCATGTTCATTAACATGTCACGAGGAGGAGGAGGTGGACGTATGTACGTGTTGGTCTGTTAAACAGTGTTTGTTTTCAGTAAATGCACTCGGGTTTCATATTTTGGAAGAGCGTGGGAGCAACGCAGAAACGAATCCCACCCTTAGTTCCCGATTTCCGTTGCAGGAAACCTAAATAAAGTTTCGCGTACTTCGCCGACGACCCGACGCGTGTGTGTGTGTACACACTCACTCTCACTCACACTCTCACACACTCTCACTCTCACTCACATACACTCTCACTCACACACACACACACACACACACACACACACACACACACACACACACACACACACACACAACAATTTTTAACAAGTGTTTGAACACCTTTAAAACTTCCAGACATTACAGAAGCACCATCATATGTCTGAGCTATTAGCTTTTCGGGAGATTCATTAATTTTGTGCCGTGTTAACTCTTGAAGAATGCAAGACGCCAACGTTTCTGCATCATGACCCCGAGGGTTAAGAAAGACCAAAAATCCTTCAACTGGTTTATGGTTAACGATGCATCTGAAAACAATTGCTATTTGAAATGTATTCGAGACATCGCTTTTTCGTCGGCAATAACCGCTAAGAAGTTGGCGTCCCTGATTTCCTCTGCATTTTTTTCTTGGCAGACTTTTAACATAATTTGTAGCAACTCGTTCTAAGTCGCTTTAGAAGTCCCGAGAAATACTGTCGCACTTTCCTGATATTTCAAAGCAACGTCTAGTTCTGCACTGAAATCAATTAATCCTCTAAAAACTCCAGGATTTGTGGATTTTTTAATTTCGTCGTTGAAGCTAATTCAAAAGCACCACAGAAACGAATACATTTAATTATTGTGCTCAATAATATCTATTTTGTTTCACTTGTTCATTGTGAATTGCAAATTTCTCCTGTATTAATTATCTAAATGTTCTGAAATTTTTAATCATTTTCATAAATAGCATTTAATTTATTTTTTTTGTCCACATATCTTCACATTCAAGCAATATATAAGGAAAGCAAAACAGAGCTGTCTTCGAATCACCCACATAATCACTTGTATTTATTGAATTCTCTTTTTCCTTTTTTTTATTGTTTGAATAAAATTTTCAAGACTTATAATAAGCCTTCAGAATGTCTTAATTTCTAGTTTTTCCACATTAGGGCGTGAACCGAAAGGATTTTTTTGTAAATTTTGCACTGTAAAACTCACTATTACGTACGTCCTTTACCGTCAGCAACAGCAACAACAAAAGTAACAACATTTAAATAATAAAATGTCCATCACGCTTTTTGTACTCACTACACACAATGTAGCTCCCGAAATGACCGGTAAATGACTGTTGTGTCGGCGGATGAGTAGTACTTGCGAAGGGGGTTTTCTTCAACAACTGCCAACTTTACACCAAACAAAATGCAGTTTTCAAATAAACGTTTTTAAGCAAGAAACCTTACATGTAATGAAAATTATTTCACAAAGTAGTTATAAATAATGATTTCAATACCGACAAGTACTGTGTGTATTTTCAATAATCGAAATTTACGTTGCAGCGAGTCAGACGAAAATAGAATATGGGTATTCCCTTGAGACTAACTCCGTCGCCTGTTTTCTGGTCCACTGACTCGTTCAGCGTTGCTCGGCTGCTCAGTCTGTAACTGAGACTGGATCATGCACGATTGTGGCTTTTGCATGCATTACGTCATTGAAATTCTTTGCTTCATTACAATTAAACTTTCATTGACAATTTTTAACGTGAGGTGAAGCCTATAGTTACAACGAATTTCCTTAATCTAACTTATAACTAACTTATTTTAATACAGTCCTCTTTGGGTCATTGTGCGGGCGTTTACACCCGTCAGGCAGGCCGGCGTGTGCCCTACGTGGCTCGGGGGTGGCGCGTGCGGTACACCATCTAAGGCGCACGACGAGGCCCGGCGGTAGCGTGGCTGCGGCGACCTCGGGTGCTAGCGGTGGATCTGCCGATCGCTGGCAACGCGGCCCAAAGCGACGGTGATTGCGGCTTTGCCTGTGGCGAGTTCGGGCGCTCTGGCAGTCATGGGATGTCCCGCCATAGCCTCCCGGTGTGCGGCCTAGTCCAGGCAGCACAGAAGCGACTAGCGAGGTGGCGGCGACGGCAGTCTTGCGATTCGATGTGGTGTGTCTCGGCAGCGTTTTCAGCGGCGTGCGGCAGCGCGTTCTCGCACGATCAGCTTTGTGCGCCCGTTAACTTCATCGGAGAAGCACAAACTCCGATCTCACGCACCGTTTACTTCATTGAACAGAAACGTCCGCGCTTCGTCCGTGGCCAAAGCCAGAAACGCATCTCTACTCGTCCGCTCCCAAAGTTAGAAGTCCGTCCGTACTCGTCCGTTGCCAAAGTTAGAAGATCGCTCCTGGGACCAGCACGCGTCTTCCTCGGGTAGCGAGGTCACGTGGCCCTCTCCAGCTCAGCCCCCCGAAATCACGTGGTGCGTTTTACCCAATCGCGGTGTCACCTACGACGACCGTTGCAAGTTCGTGTCTTCGTGCGCTGACGTTGGGAGTTCTCGGAATCCCGGGCTGGGTGGGTAGCAACGCTTGTGGGCGTGGCGTACGTAAATTCCGTTGAGTCAGGCGCACCCCCCCCGTCTACGTCCCTCCGTCACAATGGAGCGAGGTGCGGTCCCTGCGCGTCCCAAGCGCGGCAGGTATAGCCCTTATGCATCTTTCCTGGCCCGCAAACCTCGGAGACCCACAACGTTAAACGAAATAAAATTTATTAGCAGGATAAAATTTATAGCAAATGTATTAACCCGTCAAAATTTGACGGTGAGACCTAAGATAAATGTAAAATACTGTGCCTAGACTAATGTTCAAAAGCAAATTCTTAAATAGGAAGAAGAAAGAGCAAACTTCTCTTATTTAATGCTATTTTTTTCATCTCTGCAAATATTTACTTTTATGGTCAGGATGATTAGATATTATGCCGAACAAAAGCAATTGTTTTATATTAACACTTACACAATTGGACACGTGAGGTCTGTGACCAAGTGGCAACATAATATCAGCACCGAATGACACAGAAGGCAGACTATAATTATATTGACTGATACTATTTCTGAAGTTTTTCGATGTCCCGTCATTTATAAACAACTGTTTCGTTTCTTCTGACATGTTGCTAGAAGAAAAACTTATTTTTCCATTTAAGCAACACAAAGTAATCTGGTTTGCAGAATTTCGTGAATTACTTGACTACGTCAGTAAAATCGAATAAAACGCACTGTCCAAATTTCTCTACAAAATACACCACGAAAACAAATTGACACAAACACAGTCACCACCAAAATGCGAATATTGCTCCTGAAACCTAGACGAATTGCAAACAATACACGCACCAAGCGGCGAGGACGAACATCTATCGGTATTGAAACACAGCCTTTGGCAGAAAACAATTGACAACTGATAAGCGTACTATTAAAGAATTATTTAATTAATTTACACCGTAAATGCTGGTGAATCAACACAAACAATAACTCATAACACATCTAGGGATCACATTCTTTCATTTAAAGGAAAAATAAATGCAATCGGTGAAGTAGAAGCTCGAAATGAAGCCATGACAGAATACCTTATTTTTTTAAATATATAGATTATGTGAGTCGAGTGCGACCGTCTGATTACAATATTATAAGATATTTTTCTTTTATCTGGGGTTGTGCAACCGTGCAAGCATGAGTCGTCACTGGTCCAGTCGTCTTCTTACCACGTCCTCTCCCGGTCTCCTTCCGCTCCGCCTTGTCCTTAGCACAAATTCTTCTTGTGCGTGTTTATCACGATTTGAGCTTTCGTGAATTTGAATACAGTTCATGCGCTTATAAATTGAAATACACGTTGGTCACAAGAGCAGTTTTTTCATCAAAAGTTCTCTTCTCACACGAATAACTGGATCATAATTGCCTTGATCTGCTTCGCGTTCAGAATTCTTTCAAATTCAGTCAGCCTTCATACTGCCCGCTGTGTATATTTCACGAATGTTCATTCCCGACTGAGATGGCTTAATATTTGAGAGAAATACGTCATAGCTCCCAGACTTTTAGATTACAAATTAGAATTGTACGAATAATATAGTAATAATAATAATAACAACAACAACAGGCAAATCCCACCCAAGTGATTTTTGTAACCTCTCTTCATTAATCTAGGTATTTTAATATTACATTGACTTGATTTACGAATCAGGTGTTTTTCTCAAAAATGACTTAAGGCCGGGAATAAATTTTCAGCAAACGCCGATATATACAACTATAACCCTCGACATAGTAATCATATTCATCAGGTGACAGTATCATCGGCTCACTACAAAAATGTACATACAATACTTGTACATTATTTTACAACACTTGGCTAGATGACATTAAATGATTAAATTCGATAGATAAGTAAAATCGTTTCTGCTACAGAACTGTTTCTATTCGACTATATCGAGCTTCAAAAGGAAAGTAACATTAATTTTAACAATGATAATTAGTTGTATTAATTAATGTATCAGTTGTAATTAATTAATGTATCAATTACCATTTGGACTGTATAATTCTGAACAACCTGTAACAAGTATTTGTAACGTATTAACACGAGCAGGAAGACCGGCGCCTTGCATGCATCGCGTCACAGGATTAGTGGCCTGATAATACTGGGTGGAGAAAGGAAGTACAATGAATGAAGTTAGGGGCGGAGGCACCCCGAGGTATTTTGGGAACTTCCACATATCTATGGGAAGGGGTGCCCAAAATACGTGGCGGCGTGACAGTCACGTGGCATGAAGTGCCGCGCGAAAACGAGATAACGTTGCGTGTCACTTGGTCTGGAAGGTATATAAGCGAGAGCGCAAACCGCGGGAGTGGGTTTTGAGCTGAGTGAAACCTCGTGCGAACGCACAAAACTTGTGCCCAGGGGGGTGCGGAGACGAGCTATTCTCGTGGGGCAACCCAGGTGTTGGGACGCCGCTGTGACCCACATCTCGATCAGGTTTATTGTCCTGTTTCCATGATCGTTTGAGCAAATGCTGAGATAGTCCCTTGTTTTGCTTCTAGACATAAATGTAACTTCATTATTTGTGCACTTCTTCTATAGAATTCAGTGGGAAATACAGTTATTGAAATTATCGTTCTCCATGATGTTGCAGGAAGTATTATTCCTTGACGAAGGACATGATGAGCGATAAGAGCCCAAATTAATTGCTGATTTACCGTTGAAGATAGATTTTATTACATGGGAGCGAATATTGGTATCAATCCTTGCAAAAAACGCTCATTTCTTATATATTCAACATTCAACTAGTATATGGCTTAATGTAGGGATTACAGAATTATGAAAACGTTCACAGATTCACTTCTCCCCGTAGCACGTCACATAGTTTTTAACAGTTTTTGACAAATAAATAAATATCCCCCTTCTTAATTTAGCATTAAGGCTTTGCAATTCGTTCAGCACGACGGCGGCGGACGGCTGAAAAGGCTCAATCCTCTCCTAGCCAACACCACGCCTCCTCGGGATATCGTTTCTTTGCACTTTGTAGCACTTACTAACGTAAGAGAAAGTATTGTAATCGTGCGCCAGAAAACGGCAAATTTTCGACACAACTTATTGATGGACTGTGTTAACGAAAAACTGCATAAATCTTTGCAAAATATAGAAAAAAATTCTCGAACACGTGATGTAGCGAGAATCCATGTTTTTTGCGTTCTTCACACGAAAATCGATTGACAGCAAAACGTCACGTTTAGCGGCTAGCGCATAGCGTCACGGCTATCGCATAAACCGCTTAGCCGATCCTTTCGAAAATTGATATTCCCCAATCGTTCTCGCTGATGTCGCGGCCCTTGGAATTTGAAACCGATATTTTAATTTTGGGGAGTTCTTTACATCCCCTCGGACATTTTCAATTTTTTTCAAAAAAAAAAATTCAAAATTTTGTATTACATTCTATTGTTCAGTAGTGCGAAGGAGGGTTAAGAGAATAGTTTCATTGTCGCTGAAATCTCTAATTTTGTGAAAAATATAAACAAATGTTGAAAACTACAAAATTGAACATAGAGATTTTTGCCTCAAAGTCTGTTGTACAAAATTAGATCTTTGAAAGAAGTGACATACAATTTTTGGAAAAAAGTGTAGTTTTTGCGTAATTTGCGCTTGAAATTTAGTAGAATTTTGTTCCTAAAGCCGCTCCAAATTTTTTTCTTTAAATTTTCTCCGCATATGTAATGAACGGTAAGAAATGTGGTGCTAGTGACATTTTCGGTAATTACACGTTTCTTTTCGAATGTGCAAAAAAAAATGAAAATACAAAATTGAAGATAAAACTTGTAGGTCCAGACAATGTCTGTTGTACAAAAGTTGCTCTTAAAAAGGTCATGTACATTTTTTCACAAAAACGAGATTTTTTTGCATAAATTCTTTTTAAAATTAATGAAATACTATAAATAGGTTTCACACCAACTATGAACCATGAGAAAAAATTAATGAATAATAATGAAAAATAATTAATTTCATTTTAATTATAATTTACTATAGCAAAGGTCAATATTCTACTTTGATTTTTACTTTCTCGCACTTTAACATTTTACTCAATTTGATTCTCATGTATTTTTAGACAATCTGCAAAACTTAATTGAAATTTCCGCAACAATGCCGCATCAATATTTGAGAATCTCATTGTTGAACGTCAAGATGGTGGCGGTGATAAGATTTTATTTAGTTGTGTGTTTTATTACTGTTTTATTTAGTCAAGCTCTTGTTTCCATTTCTTTCAGAAATGATTCAAAACCTATTTGATAATCCATAACTATTCGAACTGCTCTGCAGATAGAAGGTGCATAAACTGTTCTGGGAAGCACCCATCGAATTTGAACCCGTGCCCCATCTTCTTGAAAGAAAGGGAGATCCAGAAGATCAGGGTCTCAGAGAAAGTTTCCTTTCCTGAGGCATGATGTCGGTACTAGACGCATAATCCTGTAGGTATGGTTCAAAGTTTCGTTGACACCATGGGTCAACAGCACAAGACATCAAATTGAGAAACTTAGACATCGAGTTACCTCTGTGCGTGATGTAGCCTGTCAGGTGTCCTTTGAAGACATCGACGGTGATGCAGATGCCAGATGCCAGATGCCAGATACGTTGTCCCATCTGAAACAAAGAAGCAAACGAAAACTAAGTGTTTTGACAAACACACAAAGGCGTCAAGCTGAGAAACCGAGGGCGATAGGCAGTATTTCTAGATCTAGGTCGTATGTATCAAAAGACCGTGGTCTCCTGACTCATGCAACTCTCTCTAGCAGTAGTAAAGACGATTCTGCAGGGAACGAGAAGTCCCACATGAACTCGTGTATCGCTCTTCAACAGAGAAGGATAAAGAAGAAAAAGAAACCCGACACATAACCGTCCTAGAAGCAAAGTAATTCAACACCTAGAAATTATGGCTCTCCTCCTGGAAAACCTCAATAGCTTTCGTACATTAGACAAATTAAAGTTGATTATGTTTCTGCATAGATCCGTGGTTATGTGCCTGCAGGAATCACTCCTCCTTAGGGATTCCCTTTCTCTTCGTGGTTTTTGTTGTTACAGGTGAGACATTGATGATGGCCTCCGTGCCCATGGCGGAGCTGCTACATTTGTCACAGTCTTCCTGGTATCCAAAGAAATATATGTTCGAACCACTCTTCAGATATCTTTTGTTCGTGTGAACTTCCGCACTATTTCTCTCTCTATTTGCAACGTCCGTAACCCGCCTGGACAAGTAGTTTCACAAGAACTTGAAGATGTGTTTTCTCAGTTGCCTGCCCCTTTTCTTATTTAGGGGGACTTAAATGCCCACAATCCCGCTTGGAGTGGCACAAGGATCTGCCCGAGAGACAATATACTTGAAAATATTGACAACCGGGACGTAATTCTGAATACACCTATTGGATTATTTTTAGATTTTTCTAAAGCTTTTGACGTCATTGATCATAACATTGCCATGGGTTGGTTACTTTCTTATCTTAAACTACGATCTCAAAGAGTGGAAATACCTTACTGGAATAATGGAACATTATGTACATACCTTTCTGACTCTTTGCCAATTGCACGTGGAGTGCCTCGGGTATGGATTTTAGGCCCTATTCTCTTCCTACTATACGTAAACGATATGCCCTTGACGATACGAAACGGAAGAACAGTTCTCTTTG
Source organism: Teleogryllus oceanicus (assembly GCA_964035755.1). Lineage (NCBI taxonomy): Eukaryota > Metazoa > Arthropoda > Insecta > Orthoptera > Gryllidae > Teleogryllus > Teleogryllus oceanicus. Next base: position 92,324,743 of record CAXIVR010000002.1, on the reverse strand, counting down.
TGGATGATACGAATATTCTTTTCAATAAAGAAAGTGTAAATAGTACAATATCAGATCTTTCAAATTGGTTCCATATTAATAGTTACAAATTAATAGTAAATGCAAATACAAATGCAATACAAATTAATAGTAAATGAAAAGAAAACTGTTTCAATGCAGTTTTCCATTTCAAATAAACAATTTTGTACTACGTTGAAAATAAACGGTGTACCATTAACTAATGTTAAGGCAACACAATTTTTAGGTCTCTGAATTCAGTCAAACCTCAAATGGAATGTCCATTTAAAAGAATTAAACACAAAATTAAGCTCATTATGCTACGCGTTCAGAATTCTTTCAAGTTCAGTCAGCTTGCATACTGCTCGTGTATATTTTACGAATGTTCGTTCCCGCCTGAGATATGGCATAATATTCTGGGGAAATGCATCTTATAGCTCCCAGACTTTTAGATTACAAAAAGAATTGTACGAATAATAAACCAAATTTGTACTATAAGTATTAACATGATTGTCTAATGAGTAGTAATAATTATTCGTTTATAGTTTTGTTCTATTCGTTCACTGATTATGTTTTCGACATACGTAATCTGTGATGGTAATTAATTGAAGGACATTAATATCTTATTATCTTTATGTCTCTTTATTGACATGTTAGTACGTAAATATTGTATAAGTAAGACTTTCACAAAGTTATTGAAATTTATAAAAATAACGATACGAGCACCTTGTTTTTTTGTTTTTGTTTTTAATTTCCATTTATATGTATATCCCCAGCGAAGTTAAAGTCAGTTAAAGGATAGGCAAGTAATAATTGGTATGTGTATTTACCTTGACCGGCGGTTACGACTCTCCAACAATTGCACGCCGACAGGTTTTGGCGCAGGCTGGCTGATAAATGAAGGCGACGGATGGCGCCCCGGTGTTGCGGCACGGCGGCGAAGGTGGGTAGTACCTATGGGGCCACGTCGGTGCCCGTCAATAGTAGCTGCCTCGCGTTCCGTAATTAATTGACTGCCAACGCCAGGCTCGTTCGGAAGATCAGGATCGTCGGCAAGGCCCCGTTTATGCGTCGATGTGACTATTGCAAATGCGTGCGCCTCGCGTATGTAGAGAGGCCGTCACACGCCATCTCTCGTTTTTGTGACAAAATCACGAAATGCTGCCTTAACTGTTAGCCAGTAGCTTCGGTTGATTTTTATGAGCAGATGTTATCTCCTGAGATTTTGCAAAGTTCTGCCTGAAGTGAATGATGGTTGCGACTGAAGTCTTCAAAATTTCTTATCGAAGTATTCTTTTGTAGATTTTGACCGAAATGGAGTCTTTGCAAGACATGACCGATGTGGATGATTGTAGCGACCGAAGTAAAGAACGTGCATAAAGTCGTGCTCGGAGCTCCTTCAAGAAAAAGTCCCCTGTCGTTTCCTATTTCGTTACCACTTTTCACGTGGGCTGTACCGCTTTTGGTTGGTCTGTACTGCTACTTGCTAAATCCGAATGTTCGAAAAAGTTCTGAGTTTTCGTGAAAAATTATTGGCTTGGGGCGTTCTTCCCTCTGTTGACCTGCTCATAGAATTACGCTATGGTTAAGATCTGTTCCTTTTCAGCTGCCTAGAAAGAGTCGTTCTTAGGGTACCAGATGCGCGAACTTGTGAAACTAATTTATAATAGGGCACATGGGAATGGTGAAGCTCATTGATTCGCGCTTGCGACAATTGTGCCCGCCTTAGCGATGCACGGGGGAACAATAGCTGTCGCTTTGACATCGGTCAGCCACCATGCAGATTTGACGCACATGAAGTCGCCGCTCTCAGTGCCTTTTTAGGGGAGCTGGACCTTCAAGAAAGGGGCGTGTACGATATTTACAACCCTAGAACCTTGCGAGAACTCTCGCGTGTTAAATCCCACCCTTTTCCCTATATCCCTCCATTGTCATATATTAAGGGGGCAAGTTGTTAATTTGTTGTTGATTTGTTTAAAAAATGTATGTGTAACGGTAACTTCCAATGTACTTACAGAAGATCAAATAAAAATAAACTAGTGGTGCTGCATAATGGCACTGACATTCTCGTACTAGTTAGTTTTCTAATTTCATTGGTCTGGGCTGGCTTTTCGGTCTTGCCTCATCCTTTTGCCAGCTGCCATCTATCGCCGCCCAAAGTACATTTAATATCAACTTTTCGTCTGCCTCATTGTAGAACCGAAATATACTTTTAAGAATACTTGGGGCATTCGGAAATGATTTGGACAAACGCTATAAATTACAAACCATTTATTTTACTGCCCAGGTTTACATAGGTAACTTACAAGTAATCTCCTCCTAGCTTGATCCACCGTTCCCGTTCCACACGCGTCTTGGAGTTAATTGGATGACAGTCGCCGACCACGCAAGGCGTCCTTCAGTTTGTCGAACAGTGTGTAGTCCGAAGGGCCAAATCATGTGAATGTGTGGAATATTCGTAAATTCCATTGTTGTCAATGCGACAGTTGTCTTACGGCTCGTATGCGGTTTGGCATTGTCGTGTCAAGAAGCACTTGGAGAGCCCGTTTTCCCTGTCGCCTCTGCTGAATTCCGGGACATAGTTTTCGTAGAGTTTCGCAGTAATTTCGCAGGGATTTTCAAAATTCAAAATTTATTGCTTATTTATCCTTGAAAATAGATTTTACTACATGGGAGGGTTTTTTTTCCCTCCCTTTCAAAATTCAAAATTTAAGTAGTATATGACTTAGTGTAGGGATCACAGAATTTTGAAAATGTGCACACAATTCACTTTTCCCCATAGCACGTCATACGCAGTTTTTAACTGTTTTTTTTTACGTAAAATAAATAAATAAATAAAGTGTCACTGTTAGGTTCGTAGGAGTCAATTAGGAAGCAGAATTCCTCTACATCCTAAAAAACTGTAGCCATTTGTTTTGTTGGAGTAAGGCTCAGACGAGGCTTTTTGCATGGTGGGTTGCAGTGTGTTTCCATTCCATAGATTGCCGTTTATTCTCCGGGATCTCAAACAGGAACCAAGATTCATCGCGTCTCCAGTCTTTTGAAGAAATGTTCTCTGTTCGTGCTGTAAATGCTCAGCAATTCTCGGCTTTAAGTCCACTCGTTGCTTTTTCTGCATTTCTGTCAGTTGCTGAGGCACCCACAGAGCACAAATTTTACGCATTTTCAGATCTTCATGGATGATTTCATGAAGGGTTGCTCGTCCAAGACTCGTATCGTTTTGCAACTTTGTAAATGTTATCCGTGGATCTTCGATAATCAACTCCGAAACTCTTTGGATTGCTGCTGATGTACGCGATAACGCTGGCTGGCCGCTGCTGACCCATTTCTCCACACATTCATTTCCACTTTCGAAATTCTGCACCCAGTGAAAGACAGTGCTTTGTGCCGGAGCTTGTTCGCCACATACTTCGACGAGTCGCCTATAAATTTGTCACTCTGACACCCTCTTTCCACAAGAACCAAGTTGTCCACTTCTGACCACGAAAGTCGCCTTCCATGTCCGCGTGTGTACTAGAGTCATTCACAAAATGAATTACTGTTTCTCACTGAGTGAAGACAGATCTAGTGGTAAAATGTAGCACTAAGAAGAGCCTTTCGCCACAGCATCAGCGCGCTTTTCAAAACCATTTGCGACAGTAACAGTCCAAATCATTTCCGAAAACCGATCCCTAAATATAACCGAATCCCTAAAAATAAACCGAAACCCTAAATATTATAGAAGAGTAAAACTTAGTACTATATAGAAATTTCCGTTGAAATGTTGGGAGCAGTTTTAAAGAAAATATCGCTTAACCGTTACTCCAAATGCGAAAATTGAAGCTTTTTTTCAACGTTAGAGTTTTCGTTCTTCAACTTCATTAGAAGTCGTTTGAAGCACTTCCACTTACAAATGCAATACTGTATAAATCGCTGGAGATGTGCATATTAACGGCATAAGAGATATTAAAAAAAAAAAAAAAAAGAACACAACAAAATGACTTTTATGCCATCTCTTTATACAGTACATTTAGCACGGTTCCTACAAAAAAAAAATTGAAGTAGTTTTTTAGAAAACGGCGTTTGCGCGTTTCCGAAAATAAGGAATTTTGAGATTTTTTTTTTTTTTTCACAGAAAACTTTTGAGTTTTCGAGAAACTTTACAAGACATCATTTAAAGCATTTTTTTTAAAACAAATTCAACAACGTATACAAATGGCCGGTAATGTATATCTTAATGACGCGAGAGAAATGTCAAAAAAATTATGACTGTGTAATTTCTGAAGAAAAATAAACAAACAAAAAGAATAGAGCCAAAGCACCTCCACACAGATGGTGGTCGACAACCACACTAAATAAGTCTTAGGGCATGTTTAGCAAATTCTTGGATATTGTTGACGAACATTTATACAGAACAGGACCAGTGATAATGTAAAAAAATATTTTACTGTCTAGACACATTATAGTTCAGTTAACGAGTCTTCTTTTACTAGTACTTTCACTTTATGTAGTCTTCTGACTTTGACTCATCTGGCGTTTTGCCACCCGCCAAGTGTAGCAACAGCGCGACGCGGCAGATTCAGTAGCGCATACAGGTGCGACGGAACGTGAAGTCGCGAATAGTTGGAAAATGGCGCTGTCGAAAACACGAGTGTTATGTCTCTATTAAAATATGTATTTAAAATGGAAAGTAATTAAGTCGTAAGCGAAGAGAGTGGATGAATGCAGTGTGTTGTAGGAGCATATCACTATAAACTTTCCATATTTCATGAGAGTGAAAAAGGATTCAGGCTTTTATGAGTAGAAATAGGTAAGAAAATGCATGAGATATCCTTTGCCAGATCGAATACCTAAAATTGTATTCCGTATTTGTCTTTCCGCTGCCACAATGAACTCCTCTGTTTTAGTTTCATTTTTAATTTTTCCTTTTTCGCTTCGTTATGAAGTGCTGCGGCAGAAAAACCTATTGCCGGGCCCTGGTAACGAAAAAGTGAACAAAGTTGTTGTGGGATTTTTTTTGTGGGCCCTTGATACCGAAAAATCGATTGACGACAAGACGTCTGTCTGCCAGCCTTTGTCTGTGAACAACACTATCCGATAAACCGTTCAGCCGATTTTCGCAAAATATTCCCCACTCGATCTGGCTGAGGTCACGGCCTCTTGAATTTGAAACCGATATTTTAAATTAGGAGGTACTTTACATGATGCCCGTATTATTAAATTTTGTCATATCTCAGATATCACTTGTGAAATTCTTTACTAATCGTACATGACTTTTTTTTTTTTTTTAAGGAGTTTTGTTTGAGACAAAATGTCTTCAATATTTTACTTTTGTGTTTTTTAGTTATTTTCGAAAATACAGTATGTTTGCCGAAAAGCGGATCAGCATCATATTTATATCGTCCTATCCTTTAAGTTGAGGAGAAAATAGAATGAAAAGATTGCCTATATTTCACGCAAAATTGCGTAAATCTCATACATATCCGAAATATTGTACACGACTTGTTGTTACTGGCTACTATTTTTATTACAAAGTGTCATATGCAATAGACACTTCTTAATACATAAATGGCATCAAAACGATACATTCTGAGAAATTTCCAGGTGTATTTTTGAACAACAGATTTCAGAAAGGAAAAATCTTTTGGCTTCAAAATTGTAGATGTAGATAGACGCCGAAAAAAACTGAATTTTTACAATTTTCGAGAAATCAGAGATTTCAACGAAAATGAGACATTTGCCATTCTTTTAAACGTTATCTACATTATCCGAGAATAAAGTTAATCAAAAAATGTGTAGCCATTATTGAGAATATTTTTGAAAATGTTGAGGCTTCATGTAATATACCCACAAAATCCAAATATTAGCTTCAAACTCGCAGAGCCTTTTAAATAAATCAGGGAATGTCGATTTGGGAACCGGGAGCGTTAGCTCAGTGCTTCAATTGATGTCACTGCAGCGCCTCTGACTGGGAGGTCCTAGGTTCGAGTCCTGACGGCGGCAGGATTTTCGACACTAGCTTTTCATCTAGGTCGAATTCAGTCGCTGTCTGGAGGAGAATTCTAGCTGCCAGCTACTCTGATCGGTAGTTTTCCGTGGTTTCTCCGATCAACACCAGGCGAATGCCGGAGCAGCACCCTACCAAACGGGCCACGGACCTCGCGCGATCTGTCTTTCCTGTTCTTTTGTCCTATCCTCTCCCCTTACACACACACTTACACTGCACTACCACATATTCCGGGAGATCGGTCGGGAACATAGAGCTTGTCCCGGCTGGGGCGGTGCCTCGTTGGTGGGAGAGTCCTGGTTAGGGGGAAACCCCACTAGCCGACGGTAGGTCGGCGCCGGATCTCTCCATCCAGCGGGGGAAGATCACCACCAACTCCCGAGAAAAACATGCACTACACTAATGGGACTAATGACCAAAGCAGTTGACGCGCCCGGAAACACGAAAAAATCAGTCAATCGATTTGGGAGAAAATAGACTGAACGGTTTAGGTGCTATCGTTGACCACAGACCTTTCAACGTCATGGACCCACAAAACATGGATTTTGAGAAAATAATTTACTGCATGTTATGAAAGAGAAAGTTTTGAGAAAGTAATTTACTACATGGCGTTAGAGAAAGTGATTTACTACCTGTAAGAACAAGATGTATCCCTTTTTCGTGACCAAGGCCTGGCAGTGAGTTTTTCTACCAAAAAATAGCCATTTTTTCCCGTAGCATTACAGTACTAGAGCCATTCCATGTCAAATCACACACTCACAAAACATCACTATTTTTTAGCGACTTGAAAAAAAAAAAATTATGAGTTCTAGGGTTGAAAATAGGTGACAAGTATTTTTTTCTTTTTCTAATCCCACCCCTTTCAGAAATATTACCAATTATTGTTTTTGAAAAATCATGCGCCATCTTGAAAAATTTTTTGCGCAAATACCGTTTCCTTCAGAAAAGTAAAATTACACTTAAATTTAACTTAAATATTCATGTGATGTAAATGTAATATTTGTAAACATATTATTTAAATACTTAATGTATATTTTAATTTTTGAAATGCAAATTTTTACATTAGATCGACACTTAAATTATTTAAAAAAATACTCGTTTATTTCTACACAAATTTTGTATAGGTCTGCCAAATTTCAAAGAGGAACACCCATAAATAACTTTTTTTTTTTTAAATAGTTTGTTCAGTGGAGCATCTAGGCAGTTTGCTGCTCGCCGGAAGAGCTCCTCGACCTAGGCGTTAATGACATGACGCAACAATGAGACTTGCATCATGTTAGGAATCGCGAAAACACACATACTGTCTCAAATGGATGTCTTCTGATGGAATGCAACTATTAAATTTATTTATAAACGACTGACCCTGCTAGGGTCTCCCTGAAACAGAGCAGCCTTCTTTCTCAGATATACTGAGACGGTTGTGTAAACAGAGGAATCCACTAAATATGTATTGTTCGGTGAACTTAGTTACCACTGATAGTGTTACAATAATAACAATACTTTTGTGATTGGCATTTTCTTAATATGAAAATCTATAATGGCAGGAGTAGTGTAAGTTTAGGTTCTTACTATCAGCATTTTTGAGAAGTTTAAAATTGACTGTTTTGTGTCAAAAAATAGTTATATTACTGGAAAAACTAGTTTTCAAAATTCCTTCTCGTGACGAGCCAAGTGAGTGAGTTCAAGAAAGGGAGAATCGACCATACATATGTTAATGCAGCAAATTGGACAGAGACAATGATGAATAAGCATGCACTACTGGTCTTCGTAAGGCATGTTCACCCTAACGTATCCTGATGATAAAGAAGCTGACCGAGTAAGTTGGTCTTCTATTTCTTCTGCTGTCTTTAACATCATTTGCTGTCTCCAGCTCTCTGCACGAGACAAAAATTGAATTTGACACCAAGAGTTTTCACTGTCCAGTGTGATTTTTTTTTTTAAATTATTATTTCATACTTGAAGATGAATTTCAGAGACTGCTGTGAATGAATGACTTGGCTACTCTGCATCTTTTTGTGCTAAACTTCACAGAAAACAAAATCATCCAAACTTCATCGAAAAAATTTTTTCTTTTCGGGATGGCTGAAACACGATAAAAATTCAATTTACCATTTACCGTGTCAACTCATAACACTTTTCAAGTAACATTATGACAGTATTAAGACATATTTTTTGAATGGGGTCAGTACATAGTATTACAAAACAATGTGAGTATATACTTCCACAAAGATGTGTTCAATGTGAGTGCTGAATAACATTTCTTAACCCTAATGTCTTATGGAAAGGACCTTTTTTATTTATTTATTTATTTGCGTCAAAAAAGTTAAAAACTCGTATGACGTGCTATGGGAAAAGTGAATTGTGTGCACATTTTCAAAATTCCCCGATCTCTACACCAAGTCATATACTACTTAAATTTTGAATTTTTGAAAGGAGAAAAAAAAAAAAAAAAAACTCCCATGTAATAAAACCTATTTTCAAGGAAAAAGAATAATTTTGAATTTTAAAGGAGAAAAACAACAAAAAACTCCCATGTAATAAAATCTATTTTCAAAGAAAATAAGCAATAAATTTTGCTCTTATTACTTCCTGCGCGACAACATGGAAAGCGATAATTTGAATAAATGTATTTCCCACTGAATTCTAGAAGAGCGTGCACAGAAATGAAATTACATTTATGTCCAGAAGCAAAACAAGGGGCCATCTCAGCATTTGCTCAATGGATCAGGAAACTGGACGAAAAACCTGATCGAGATGGGGGTCATTGACCGGAAGCTGTAGTACAATAGTTGTTACAGGTTGTTTATACTCATTTATACAGTCCAAATGGTAAATAATGCATTATGTATCATTGTTAAAATTAATGTTCCTTTTCTTGTGATGCTCAGTATAGTCTCTAATTGTATAGAAACAGTTATGCAGCAGAACGATTTCACTTGGGATTTAAACTTTTCTATTGAATTTAATCGTTTAATGTCATCTGGCAAAGTGTTGTAAAATAATGTACATGTATTGTATGTGAATTTTTGTAATGAGCTGTTGATACTGTCACCTGATGAATATGATTTCTACGTCGAGTGTTATAGTAATAGACTTCGCATTTTCTGAAAATATATTCCCGCCCTTGAGCAAGTCATTTTTACAAAACCACTGATTAAGTAAATAAAAAGACACGGTAATGGTAAAATTCTAGATTAATGAAGAGAGGCTTACATGAATCACGTGGGTGGGATTTGGTTATTATTCGTACAATTCGTTTTTGTAATCTTTAGATGGAGTGAGGAGACCTTTAGATGGAGTGAGGGAGGAGGGGGAGCAACTATAATATTCTCACTAAAAGCTAGCCTTCAATCCTGACAGGAGCCTATTAATTTATTCAGGAAGTTATTTAAGTGGGTTGATGATACTGTGAAAAACAATACCTTTATATTTTTAACAAAGCTAAACAATACTTAGAAAGAGGACTATTGTAACAGTGATACAATAAAAAACCGATAAAGGCACAAAGAAAATACATAGCTTCATTTCATTATGAAACAGTCAATAAACAATACTCTCTGTAAAGTGCAGTAAAAGAAATATCAATTTAATTAACTGTATCATATTTCTCTTGATTCATATAAATATTCCATACATTTAAAACTAAATTGAATCCGTTTGACATTTTTAATTTGAATTCAATCGGCTCTAAGGGTCATATGTACATATCGGGCACATAGTAAGATGTGAAGGTATATTTCTGTTTATTGCTTTGTGAAAGTATATTGATGGTAATCGTCAACTGCTGACTGGCACGTGCTTGAGGAGTGAAGCTCTTGCAGACGCTGCCGCAAAACAGCATTTTCACATTTCAATTGTATTTAATTTCTCAAAATAATGTTGGTGCTCCTAGAAAGAACTACACTTACTGCTCTGAAATACTACTTTGAAACTTACCATACTTATGTAGAACTTTTCAGAAATTACAATGGTAGTATTTTTCAAATTTTTAAACTGTTGTGATTTGTGAGAAATAAAAAAAAAAAAAGGTAAAAAAATGCATTTTAAAAAATTTAATAAATTGAGTACATACATCAAACGAAAGAGCATCTTTTGTTCTTTAATGTCTCAAAATTTTTAATTTCTGTCACAATTACTACTATGAAATGTTAGAACTGATTTATTAAATTTACTTTCGACATAATCATGAGTTCAACATATAACATATTACTCCTTACCTGTGGCATGTGGACATGTAATTCTATACAAAATCACAATTCCTGGAAGTTCTAATGATTGAAACCAATTATTAGATTGATGGCAACTACTTCAAGTTATCAGCCTTTTTCAACATTACAAATTTAACATTTATTCATGTATTTATATTACAATTTCTTTTCATTTTATGAGAATTACTTTTCGATATAGAACATTAAAACACCGTACGGGCTTGAATATGTTTGTAAGCTTACTATAATATCTTGATAGATGGCTTCTCAGCTGACTAGCAGAATGTTGTCCATGGAATCCTTGTTGCACCAATGTTGTGATTTGGCATGGAATGGCCCACTTTCTCTATACTGCGTAAGCAGTATTCAAGAAAGCAAAATTGGTTTACGGCAAAGCATCTGTCCATGAATAACATTAATAGCTAAGATATTAGCAGGTTTTTCACTAAAATTGTTATTCCCTGATCGATGTGACTAATGATGCGGTTTTTTGAATTCAAAACGGATATTTTGGTTTTGGCATATCCTTTTTTTCTTTTCACAGAGAGATGAAAGTCCATCTACAAGAGAGGCACAGCTCCAATTTTCGTTGAATTCTCTAAATTTTTGAAAATTGCAATATTTTTTCCAATATCCAATTTCCAAAGTCCTCCCACAAATACAATATTGATGTTAAAAATGTGTTTTTGTAATGACCTAATTTTCAAGAATACATTTCTTCAAATAACCTCCTATTATTATTATTATTATTATTATTATTATTATTATTATTATTATTATTATTATTAGAAAAAGTTTTCCGATAATTTTGCATGAAATAAAAGTAATTTTGAAAACAAGATATTCTCAAAGACGGTTCCAAAATTTTTCTTTTACCTTTTTGAATGGATAGAGCTAAATGCACAGAATAGCACGATATAAACATTTTGATGTAATCTTTTAATTCATCAGTAATTGACAAATGTACGCCCAAGTAGTATTATAATGTTATCTAAACATTTCAAATAATGCAAGAAAGTACACGCTGTTTGAGAACCAATAGTTAGATTTTATATTCAAGAGTTCAAATGATTACCACAATATGCAATATCTTCATGCCAAATTACGAAGAATTCACTATTTTGTTCATATTCTTCAGTCATCTCCAGGGATTATGCTGATTTAGAGTTTTGTTTCACATTCAAAATTCTTAGTATGTAGTTGTCGCAATAGGTTTCATGACAAATGTCTATAATTATATTCTTTAACCTATTCAATATTTAACTCTTTCCATCAAATGACAGATGAAATCTTTTGTATGCTTTCGATCTGCCTCTGACTAGCCCAGAACATCATTGTCTATTGGTTTTTGTGTTTGCCTATGTTTAACTCTATTAGTTAAAGCTGCAAACTATTGTTTTAATGTCTTAATTCACTCCATTCAAGTCCCATGATTTACATTACTTCACGGTAATGAATCTACAATGGTTTAACCGATTTGGTTATTCTGTTTTGGAATCAATTCTAATATTATTTTGGAGATTTTATGTGAAATTTTAAGTAAATAAAATGATATATTTTTGCACAATCAAAATAAGATCGAAGAGTTTTCCAAGCTGTTAGGTCCAGAGATTGAGATAAGGGGAGACAATAATAGTTTTGTATGATCGTAGAACAAATAAATTTTAATTGTTCTTCTATATATTTTTTTATATATACTTAAAGATCATTATTTTCTGTTTTGTACACAGCTGTTTCTCACGAGAAGGGCAAAATCACTGTACTTCAGCTGAGTGCATTGTTGAAGCAAGCTGATTCTTCTAAGCGAAAGTTGACATTAACAAGGCTTGCTTCTGCACCTATCCCTTTTACTGTGCTGTCCATCACTGGTAACCAGTGGAATGAAGATTTTTTGGCTGTGTGTGGACTAAAGGTAAGTGTTTTGGAGTATATAGAAGTTTTAAAGATTTTCCCTTATGTCAAATCCTTTACTTTTAATAGGTTTTTAGAAAAATATTTTCAGATAAATCGATCTTGCATAAGTTGTAAATGAAACTGTATAATTCTGTGTAAACTTAATGAGTTCATTATTGTTATATATTGTGATCCTTGCAGGATTGCCATGTGCTCACATTCAGCAGTAGTGGTTCTGTAGCGGATCACTTGGTGCTTCATCCCCAACTTGAAACAGGAAATTTCATAATACGTGCCATCTGGCTGCCAGGCTCCCAGACATCATTAGCTCTAGTAACTGCTGACTTCGTGAAGATATATGATTTAAATAAAGATGCATTGAGTCCCTTGTACTTCTTTTTGGTACCCAGTGGAAAAATACGTGATTGCACTTTTATTTCGACAGAGGTAAGTAATGTGTAGGCTTGCTGCTAAAAATTGACAAATCACTTTTTAAGTTAAATGAATTAATGAATTTATCAATTAGTGAATACATTTTATGTGAGAAAGAATACATGATTTGTATATCTTTAGATTCATATCAACCATATCATATTCAAGTGATGGTGTTGTCATTTTTGTATGGGAAAAAAAAGTATACATGTATAGTAAAACCCCATTTTTACATTCCCGCATTTTAGGTTTTTCTGCCGTAAACTAATTTTCATTGGTCCCGTCTTGAATCCTATATTTCCAATGCAATCTTTTCCTGCAATTTACAACTGATATGAAGAGTGCTTCCCGTGTTTTACATAATTTTTTTCTCTTAATTTTTTCTTTCTTATATACATGTGTATTATATGGAGAAAAATATGTTGTGCAGAGAAAGTTATATATTGCTAGGGCAAAAAACAGCAAGGTTTTTTGCAGGAAAACTTGTACTGACAGAGAAAGTAGTTAAATCCTGCTCCAGTACATACTAGACTCCAGGCCGTGTATTAGGCCACACTAAATTCGCAATATGGCAGCTTGAAAGATTACCTGTCGGAATAGCCAACTTATGAAACTATAACTCTAATCAAGTCTCTCGCTTTTGTTTTGTTTGTTGTCTCCTTCACAATCCTCGCGCGGTCTCGAGTCTTGTCCACTGTTCAATAATACATGTTTCGTTTTTCAGTAGAATTAAAAAGAGATGTTCATCTATAAACGAATATTAACTCTGTGAATAATTATTAAGTTAATTAAGAAGTATCATTATCAACTATTGCGAGCTTAAGAAGTGTTAAAAAGTGTCAAGTGCAAATGAAAAATACAACCTCAAAAGTTATCTGCGGTCATACTTCTAGGTTATTAATGCTTTTGAGATGTGTGTCAACAGTTCCTTCACGTCTTGAAGTGGTAGTAATGAGTTTTATTGAACGCAAATAAATACCACAATTATTGAAGTTAATTAACGTGATATACATGATAGTTTTTAAGTGATCTAATGAACAGTCCAGTTACGTCAATATCAATGCAAATGCATCCATATAATTTATCTGTTCAATTATATTCATTAGCTTTTAAAAGTAAGTTAAAAAAAAAAATAATGAAAATCATCATTAGTGTAAGTAAGTCTTCAAAGGTTCAATATTAAGTATAGACCCAGATGTTGTTGGGCTATCCATTATTTTCCAGTTATAATTAAAATGAATTCAGAAAAAATAATAATAAATATAATATAATTAATTTAAAACAAGAAATACTAAAGGGACACTTAAAATAATGAACTACTATAACTATTTCAATTAACTTTATTATTATTACTAAAGAAAACAATTGGAAAATAATAAATAAAACTCAAAAAGTAGTCTACTAAAAAAAACACAACTTCACTTGGATGGCTTTGGATGTTGGCGGAATCTACAGAAGTAGTCATTGTTTCATTGCAAACTTAAATTTTAAAAAATGTCCCTACCGCTTGAAGGTAATGTATACAGGGTATTTGTGTGACGGTTGGCAACAACTTTTACCAATATAAAACGAAACGAAACTACCCTAAATCGAGTATAAATGTATGTTCTCATCCGACAGTGACATTTTTCAAAAGTTGTCCCGTTAGTTCGGCTTTTTAGCTGGCCAGCAGCTTAAGTTAATGCATACGTACTACATATGTATGTAGCAAAATCTCTGAACCTTGAGTTCGTTCAGATCAGTTGGGGAATTTTGGAGAAAATCGGCTGAATGGTTTTGGCGCAAGCATTGACCTTAGATGGACAGACGTTTTGGTGTCAATCCATTTTTCAGTTTCAAGTTTTCTGTTGAAAAATCGTTTTCCAACACAGAATTATAATACTTTCTCTTTTTTCGAAGGGCACGAAAGTAAAAACAGAGCCAGAATTGTGGTAAATAATGTAAAAACTTGCCTAGCCTATCTTTTTTAACTTTCCTGCAGTACACACTTTTTTCCATCAGTCCTCTGAAAAGTGGAAAAAAGGGGTTATATATTTAGCAATTTAAAAGAACGCTGGATATGCTGACCAAAAATATTAAATTACCAAAAGGATTACCACAAAATAAACAAGTAATGTAAAGGTTACCAAATTTGGGGGCAAAGTTGACAGAATAATTAATTCACAGTAATACAAGTACAAAATTTGGGATATCAGAAAATTGAGAATATTAACATATAACCACAAATAATAAATTTATAATTAATTCTCTAAGTTATGAATGTCTGAGGAAAATTTCTAAATGTCTTCCATCCACAATTGGAATTGCAACCAATCAAAGAATGATAAAAGACAGTTAGTTGTTACAAATTGTCATATAAGCAAGAAACACAATATATTATTTATTGATAATGTAGACATGTCTATTGAGATTTTCCACATCTCTGAAACCCAGAAATGTAACCTGTAATAAAAAAATAGATGGCAAACTTTCCTAAAGACACTAAAATATATATTAATTATGACCATATTGTCTAAAATTACACATTATTGTGAATACTACAGAACAAGAAACACTACATCTCGCGTACTTAAACCTTACGTGCGTAAGACGAAATACCCAATCATTGAGACCTGCATGTTTTCAGAAAATGGGTCCACCAGGCAACAAACAGCAATAGACTAAAAGACACTTCATGCTCTGTGGGGATGATCGGTTAATAAAAAGGTTCTTGGATTGGGGCAGCTGCTTACCAGTGTTGCCATACTACAACTTGTAATAGAGACTGTGGTCTAACAGGTGGATGTTTCTGTTTAAGGGTTAAAAAGAAAGTAAAGAAGGCCTTTTCAAAATGGGGGTCATCTGATATTTGGTAAAAATGGTAAATCAATCAACAATAGTATTTAAACATTTTTGATTCTACATTTTAAATGTAAAATGTGAATTCTGTAAACAGATGTATCAATGATTGTAACTAAAATTTGCTTTCGGAGATCTAATAATTGTTATTTGTTTGCTGCAGGATGGAAATTCTTATATGCTGCTTATGTCATCTGCTGGTCACATCTACAGTCAAGCAATGGATGAAGAGAGCTCAGCAAAACATGGCCCTTTCTATGTCACCAACACTTTGGAAGTATATCATCAAGATATTAAGGTGCTTTAATATTTCACTTATTTTCATTGTTAATTTTCATCAACCACTGAATGTCGTGAACTATGATCTATCATTTTATTTTGTGATAACAATTACAGTAGAACTCTACTGAACTAATAATTTCTTTGGAACTGACATCCATAGGACAAAGTAACATCCAACTCAGTTAATCCATAGGGCTCGCTCATGGCACATAGCAAAGTCGCTAGCCTTTCACCACTGAGGTCCGGGTTCAATTCCCATTGAATCTCATGTGAAATTTGTTCCAACAAAACAAGTTTGGCCACTTCACAAGGGCTAGTCCAACCCCCTGTGAAGTGTCCTAAACCCAACCCCTTTCCTAATTCCTTCCCAATTCTGGCCACTGGGTAGTGATGCAGGGGCATGTGAAATAAGAGGTGCATACGTGGAGATGCTACCTGGTGGTCCGCTTTGTCAACTGACTATATGAGACATATAAAAATACGGCGTCCTCTGAAATACAGAGGGATAGATAATAATAGAGAATTACTCCGTGCTCAATGCTCGACCAGGGGCGAAGAGACGCATTGTGTCGATAAGTTGGATTAAGGGCACCACGAATTTAATAGATACATACACATGCTCACACACACACATTCACTTACTTTTAAACCGCAAGTCAGGAATTTTTATGAACAAGGATTGTGGTTTGGTCATTTCAAATGATCAAGTTTTTATTGTCAAAAAGCATCTAATTTCAGTCATCTGAGCCAAGGATTCTCCAAATATCCTGATGAGTCTGTAAAAAAATTGCTTTTGTTCTCCAGCGAGAACACGCCTGAGAAATTGCTTGTTCTGGACTCATGTTTTTTTAATCCCAGTACTCAAAATGAAGCATGAAAATTATCTCCTTTGTTTACATTTTGTCACTTGCGTGCTGGACTTCAATCTAGCACACCGATTACATAGTTTTCTTTCTTTATTAACATCCAAGCGCGTTTTCTCGAGTCCTCATTTCGTTAGATGCGGGAGTAGAGGGGGTTGATTATTTTGACATATGAAATTGTAGCTCCTTTTTCAATGCAAAATAGTTTCTATTGTATGGGTGCGAACATATTTGTTAATGAGATTTTGTTAACTATATGTGTTGCTATCACTTATTCATAATTTAACTCTTCATAAGGATGTGAGGGTAGCTATTCCAGAGCGAAAGGATACATGCGCGTGTATCACATACAGCAAAAGAATAAAATAAGATAGTCAACGAAATACAGTGTACGTGTTTGATGCATTCTAATCTCACAACAAGAGTTTAACATGCAGTCGATGGCAGGATGAACCAGTTGGTCAAAATTTAAAGAATATTTTGATAATCATCAAGCGAAATGACCTTGGTGAAACATAAATATTTTTTCTCGTGTATTGTTGTCAAATGTTATTAAGTTAATGCTTATAATTAGCACACTACTTAAATGGTCATTGTTTTCATATTCGTTGTATTCAGTGGAGATCACAGCTAGAGCCTGTATCTGTGGATTCATTAAACCATTTGATATAGTCCTTTTTAAATATTATGCCAAACTAGTCGGAAAGTTCAAAAACATTTAAACACTGTAATATTTTAATAGTCAAGTATAATTAAATGTTATCTATCCATTGAAACTGTGTTAACCCTTAAGTAGTCACCTCATGGTTTGTTTCATAAGTAGTCATGTGGGGTCATAAATGACTCCAAATTTTTGTGTAAATGTTATTTTTGTTAAAATTAATTTAGCTGTAAGATCAAACATAAATATCATGATTTTGGAAAAAATCTTCAAAAAACATGAAAGGAATGCAAAAGAGCAAATAACATTTGAAGACTATGGTAACAACATGAAAAATACAGAAATCGGTTTAAAATGAAACAAATACCTAAAATGGCTTTTGTTTAGAAAATAAATGTTGGAAGATAGTTTATAACAGCCTTTATTTTAATGTATGAATGGTAATTTTTTCACACTTTTTTCAGTTCATTTAAACACATTTCACAGACATTTCCCAAATATGGTTTGCACATCACTCTCCTGCATTCCACACAAGAAATACTGCATTTTTATCCTCATTACTGAGACAAACAAGACATTTAGGCCTCTGTTGTGGTTCTTCAAAATTTTTCAATCATTCTGTATCAATTTTTCATAATTTGGCAGAAGATGTTTATTTTGCAGAAGATGATTATTAGAAGATGTTTCATTAGTTGTGCTGTTATCCTGGTATCTCTTATTGGAAGAAATATTTTGAATGTACATATTTGTATTCTCAACAATGCATATATCATCAAGAAAAAAGGATAAACATTCCAGGGGAGATTTGGCATTTTTTTGCTACGTCAGTAGTCCCTTCTTACAGTAACTGAAGGAGGGTTTTTCATTCAACGTATAGTTCTATCCTTACCAATATAAAAGAATTGCGCTTCTCCGCTCTGATCTGAAATTCCTTCTGGAATGTCACTTTCTTCAGTGCTCAAATCATGAGCAGACATTCAAATTATTACTTTCATTTTCACTGCCTGATAGATCATTATCCTCGATTTCTACCTGCTCTAAGGACCTTAAAACATGACTCCTTTCAATTTCAAAAGGACCACTAGTTGTCATAGTCGTAAATGGATGGACTTGAATTCACAATGACAGTTCGTTAAAAATATATTTTATAATTGAGCGAAAAAAGTTGCACAACTAGTCATATGGAGTCACAAGACACCGCAAGCACAAAAAAAGTCTCTTTACTGTAACTCTTGTCTCGGCTATACTGGTAATCTAAGACAGGAGGGATTGATAAGCGATTTCTCAGAAGGTGTACAAAGGCGGGGCATTGCTGCCAGTCACGAAGTAAGTTTTTAAAAGCTGGTGTATCAAATGACCCCATGTTGTTACTTAAGGGTTAAGCATAAAAAATAAAATCTCCTTTGAAACAGATATGGAAATCTCATAACAGAATTTAAATTAGCAAGAAAATTTATGATTCTAAATACTATTACTGAATAACTTTTTAAAATTTTATTGCAAAATCAAATACAGAATCTTCAAATTTCCAAAAATTAAAATATACGGGGTGTTTCAAGCAAATATAAAGATTTATTCATTTTGAAAATTCAAAAGTATTAGTAAAAATTAAAATCTTAGTGTTATTAAGTGAACTTTTCAGGTATGTCATGTAATCTACAGTAGTAATCCTCTAAATTTGTGAGAACTGATTGCGTGTGAGAAACTTACGTGTTGGAATATGTTATTTCAAACCCTGCATTGGCAGGAGCTCCAAGATCAACTTTCTGGCTGAAAAAATCATTTCTTCAGCATTTCAGCACTCTGAATATTAGTTAGTAACATATACTTTCTAGAAAAAAATCCTAGTTTTCTTTAAAGCTCATTTTTGTAGAAAATTCTACACTCTAGTACTTGGTTGCGAAAGAAAAGTGCATGAGTAATGTAGTACGGTTAAGTATTAAACAGAAAAATGTGTTGTAATGGGCAAAACGGAACCTGAAAAATTTATATTTTCAGTCCTGGAAAACTGGGAAAAAAACTTAAATTCCAAAAAGTCAGATTGCTGGTCACCCTGACTACCCATGGTACCAGCTTATATATCCTTAACAGCTGATTGGGAGAGGTGGCTCAGGGCTTGAACTAATGTCATTGTAGGGCCACTGACCGGGAGTTGTTAGGTTTAAGTCACGACAATGGCAGTATTTTTGACCCTAGCCGGATAGCTAGGTCGAGTCCTGTTGCTGTGTGGAAAAGAATTCTATCGACTGGCTCCTTTAATTGGTAGCTTTCCGTGGTTTCTCTGATCAACACTAGGTGTGTGTGTTTTTATTTTTATTTTTTACACTACACTACTAGATCTCGCCATCCAGTGGGTGCAAAATCACCGCCATCTCCCAAGGGGGTGAAACATGTTCTACACTTATGGAACTAATGACCAAATCTGTTGGCGCGCCCAGACACAAAAAAATCAATCTATCAAAACCCAGAACAGAGTGCTGTTTTTTGGACCTGTAACATAAGGAGGCAAAGGACCTCTCAGCTAGTGATACATCAGGTGAAAGTGAAATTATTAAGATCTTAAAGGCATAGTTTGCACAGACAAATGCCAAATTGAATGAGAATACTGAAAATCTTGCATTTAGTTCCATTTAATTATAACCACTCTTCTCATCACTTTTACATAATCCTAAGGATCTTTTGTTGTTTATTTGATAAAATGGGGTTAGCATATCATCCACAAAACCATTCCACTTTGTCTCTTGATCATGCCCAAGATCTCTTGCTATACAAGATAAATAAGATGTGTCCCAGCACAGATCCTTGTTGTACTCCACAAGATTGAAATGACATCACCGATTCTGGCAAAAAAGTATATCTGAGGTGATCAGCAAGGCATGCTAGTGCCTTCCCTCCAAATCTCAGATGTTGAAGCTTCATTATATTCCAATGAACTATATCTATTGGATTACCCTCTTCCAACGACTTTTGTCCATACATTTAGGAAACTCTGTGAATTGGTTACAGTTTTCTTCTGGGCTTGAAACCATATTATATATGAATAATTCCATGTTTATCAATATGTTCCTGAATCCTACAGACTACAATTCGCTCCATTACTTTCCCAACAACATTTTTTAGGCCAATCAATTTGGAATTTGTTGAAACCTTTTTATATATGTGGAATGCAACAATGCATTTCCAAGCCGGCAGAACTCTATCAGATGACACTAAAAGATCAAAAATCCTCGTTAGAATTAAGGCCAGATGAGTAGCACAGTTCCGAAGTAAACAAATGGAATTCCTTTTGAGACAGCAGGTGGTTTAACATCAGGTCACTCAATATTTCAATCTCTATAAATTGAGTGTCATTTAGTATCTCTTTGAGATCCGAGATATAGCTGTGGTTCTTTTGTATACACCTGCTCAAATTCTGTTATTTGCACATAATGTATTGAAAACCAAATTTTTATTCTTTAAATAATTCTTAAGTTTGCACTTACACATTTTTTCATTAATTAATGTAACATCAAAATTTTGCTAAAACATGAGTAATTTATCTAATAAATGAAACATATTTTTTAATTTATTTGCAACTAAATGATTTATATCACAAAAAGTTGCGTTAAAACAATGGAGGCAAGTTCTGGACAACAGGAGAAATACAAGGAATTCGCAGGAGAAACAGATATATTTATTTAATTCATTATATTATTATTATTATATATAATTTGAAATTATTTAATTTAAAATATAAAACTAATTATTATTACCCAAAACACATTATTACATTTAAATTTATTTGGCACATTCATTATTTGTGAAGCAAATGCTGTAAATTTTGCCTTTTCCGTAGCCACCTCCATTACTCATTCCATCCATTGTTAAAAGTTAAGTGTCCTGCTTGTTGCCTTTTCTCCTTTACTTCTGCTTTCACATAAACTAAACGCACATTTGCATGCCTGACTTGATGCCACTCTACAGTTGTGTGATGTGTGAGGACATACCTATCGCATAACACAGTGGAAAAATGCACTGAAGTACATGAAAGTCTTACAAACTCTGGCCTTGCATGAGTTGGCAAAGGCAAATTCAAACTTATGCTGGTAATGTCTTTGTACGTTTCTCACAACTTTGTATGTCAGATAAATAACCATGGTGATATTTGACTTTGTCATTGTAAGCAAATCTTTCTACCTGATTGCTAGAGCAGGTCTCACATAGCTCAGTTGATTGCTTCAGATAGGGGTGTTGTTGTTGTTGTTCGTTTTTTTAACTAGTGTATGAAAAATTCTTCTTTTTCCTGTTTTCTTTTCTTCGTGAACTGGCCATCTATAGCTGAACCGCTCGCAAAAAAGCCATCATGGCAGACGTACCTTTGGTAAAGTCTTGGAGGCTGTCCCCACCCTGTGGCATCTGAGATTTCCCCTCTCGGCGACAAGGAAACGCGTAGGCGACAAGGAGAGGCGACTGCAAGACGCAGCGATCGAGCTGACCGTCACTTGTCATCACGGCCCTCTTCGTTGAAAGAGGAACTCACACTCCCAGGACTGTCCAAAGAAATGAATAAATCATTTGTTGGTCCATCACATTATCTGAATTATTATGTCACCTCTATTCCCTACGCATGCTCGCAGGATTTCTTCCATTGTTCAACACTGTATTGTGCAAACACTTCTCTGCAAAACATTTCCTTTTCTTTCAAGGATGCACCAATTGTTTCTGCTGCCTCGCGCCCTTTTATAAACCCCCAAATAAGTTCTATTGGATTTAGATCTGGATAGTACGGTGGAAGACGGAGAGGAATGTGAATGTGGCCATGTTCAATTATTATTTGATCAACAACCTATCATTTTTCAGTGGATATAGTTTGAATTATTTGTAATAATTAGGTTTTTGTGAATAACAGTAGCTACTGTGTAAAGCACACTGTCACTGCTCACTAGCCACGGTCAAACAGGGACTGGAGACCGAAACTCGTCTTCAAGGCACTGCTTATTTTCTGTTGATAGTTTGGACAACCCCTGCTGTAAAAACACGTAAACTGCCTTCCATCTGATCCTTCTCACTCATCAGTTTATCACCAAACTCGTAGTGTTGAATTATCGCGCGACCCACGAGACAAAGAGAGAGAGCTATGTTGTGACAAAGAGCGCAGGCAGGCGGGGAAATATTAGGAGTTCTGGAAGGAGAGGCCACATTCGGGCATGCGCAGTGGAAGGTTTTTTTGAGAGTGTAAGAGCAATAGCCCCAAACAGACATACACCTGCAGTTATCAAAGCTCAGTTACATTTATCCTGTGGCAAATGTATGTGACCCCTCTTTGTGGTGGCCAGCATTATGCTGAAACTAATTTTTATCCCCCAGGATTGCTAGTCCTGTGGGAGTAGGATATGGAATGATGATGATAATGGAGGATGAATTGACGAGACACACATAGAGACATTCACAAACACATTCATGCCCCGAGGTGGGACTCGAACCAAGATTGGCTATCAGCATGGCAGTACTGCCTTAGTGATCTTGGCTATTCGGATCATTATTATTATCATTATCATTATTATTATCATTATCATTATTATTATTACTATTATTATTATTATTATTATTACTATTATTATTATTACTATTGTTGTTGTTGTTATATTCTTATCTTTTCCTTTTTCTTCACAGGATGTAAATGGTCAGATGGGCGGTGGTGGTGTCAGCATTTACTATTCACATGCACTACAGCTCCTTTTCTTCAGTTATGCTGCGGGTAAAAGTTTTGTAGCACCACTCACTTACATGGATGGGAGCTTGCCAACTGTATTCCAAATAAATGTAGGGAAGACAACTGTTGGTGGAAATGGAAATAAAGCCAATAATGCTCAGCCGCAACCTCTTTGTCAATGGAGTGAAGTACCAAATCATCCTGGACTAATATGCAGTGTCATGCAAAGCAGTGAGTGGAAATATGTTAAAAAGATATTATTCTCAGTAACACTGATACTATAAACAATGTTTTTTATGATTTTGAATCACATTTCACCCACACATTTTGAATCACATTTCACCCAGAAGAAGGTCACGGAATGGCAGCTAAAACATTGGCAATTGTGCCTAGAATGTGGCATCTCCTGGAGAGCCTATTAGATAATGACACCATAATTCCTTCTGTATTCTGTATGGTTGAAGTATATTGCACTCACCGCACACAGTGAGATGATGCTCAAATCATGAATTTGTTATGATGTATTTGCTTTGAAAAAATTAATTTCCTACAAACATCTCTATTATGTTCTATATATAATATTTATATGATAATAGGCGATTGATTTGTAACCTTATTTTTATGCATTCGTAAGATATTATAGAGGATGGACTTCAGTTCTGAATGTTTAATGTGATACTATCCTTGCTTGTTTGAATAATATGTTGCAAATAATGTAACAGTTGAGATTTATTCAAATTAGTTTCTTTTGTAGAAGTAAGAAGTGGCTATTGTTTTTGACTATCAAAAGAATAGCAAGAATGCACTGCAGGCACTTCTTTTAATTTGATTGGACTTTTTCAAGTGATCTGGCTGAGACTGAATAATTATGGGGATACAATGAGGCTGAAGTGTTATTAGGGCAGGGTATGTAGTGCGTCTAGTTTTGATGTACCATTAGGGGTGGGGGTGGGGGTTGGATCCAATCAATAATTAAAGATTATTTCCAAAGTATGACATTAAATTTAATTGTTTTATATTACCATTTGGACTGAATAATGACCAAACCTTGAAGGAAGGTTACACTTAAATGAAATTGATATACATTTATATTTTACATTCTCTTTTTTAATATTTTTTTCAATTGGTTTCTCCTCGCAGGATGGGGTGAATCTGATCACATACTTTTCTTTCTTTTAAATTCAAATTAGCTTTCCAGTGTTTGAATCCATTCATAGTTGTGCTTTTAAAAAAATGTATTCTGGGAAAAAAAATTTTTTTGACATTTATAAACATCAGAAAATTGGCATTCAAACTGACTTAACATTGTCATTAAAGTTTTAGAAAAGAAAAAAAGTAATTAATTTAATAAAAATTTTGCCTTGTAATTTCATTGAATATGGTAATAAAAATGGAATGAACCAAGATTCAATCATTGCATGATCAAACCAGCCACTCTGATTTCTGTTGTAACTTGTACTCGTGTCACCGCTTTCAGTCCAAAAATCGTAAAAATGTTTTGCCTTATAAACAATATGAGGTGGGAGCATTGTGCCATCAGCTACAGCTGTGAACATTACACTGATACTGGTCTTAGGAGCTATCTGCTACCCGCTCAGGATGTCTTTTCATTTCACAATGATTTTTATTTTACCAGGGTTGTCACTAAAGTTTGTTTCATCATAGGTTATTATATTAGTGGGAGGAATACCATCCAAGGATACTTCAAGGATTTTAAAATAATCCTTCATAATAGCAAGGATTATTGCTGCTTAGACTCTTTTTACGTTTTCTCCCATTCTGCTAGTGTGTTCTTTATTTCTCATCAGAAATCCTCTCTGACATTTAGGACCTGGACAATTGTCATGAAATCACTTTTCAACCCGGCCTTCTCTAGAAAGAAAATAGAAAGATTAAAACGGAAAGTGTAAAGGCAGAAGGAAAGTAAAGGAAGTTAGAATGAATTAGGAAAGTGGGGAGAGGAAAAGATGATAATATGAATATAATATTTTTCATATACATAAATGCAGTTTTTCTAGTTGAACACAATTGGCTGAAATCTAGAAGATAATCTGGAACAGAAACGGAAAGCAGGCAGATGAACAAGATAAATACAGCAATATAGCTAGAAAAGATCATACAATACAAAGAGTGAAAATGCATGAAAATCTTATCTAATGTGTAATATACTTGCTTTAGGGCATTGGTAAGATACATAAGGGCTTCCACCGATAGTGAAAGGAGGAGAAAATTACAGAAGAGGAGCTTGACATCTCGAAATGTAACCGAATTTGCTCAGTGATGATAGCGTACATAATATTTAATTAGGATGTGGAAATAGGAATAGGAGCTTGTATTATTTATAGTTAATTTTTTTAATCCAATCACTAAGTTGACTTTTAAGTTTCCTGAAACCACTAATTTGTTTTAGATATGTGGGTAGTGAGTTCCATATTCTAATTACAGTGACAGTAAATGACTTACTCTAGGATACCCTGTTGTGCCAAGGTATGCATAGTGGACATGAGGAACGTGATCGTTCAAGTGTCAGCATTCTAAAGCTGTGCAATAAGTGCATTTGATAACTATTATTCAAAAGTTTATGGAGAAAGAATTTATATTTGATATCTGAGTTACTTTTAGGAAATGTTCATTTTGCACAACATAAAATTCACTTGACCAGTCTTTTCTCCTCAAAAAAAGTCAATGCTGGTTGGCCACCTATTTTGTGTGTGTACTTATTTTTAAGTTTATCGTTTAATGTAGCGTAATGAATGCTATGTTGTTCAGAAGCTTCCTGACATATTAAACTGACTTAACTACTTTTGCAGCATTGAGAAGGTATTGCGGGTGATAGTTGCGTTTACGTGTTCATCCTACAATTTTGTTATAAGTCCACATGATGCAGTGTGTATTACTGCTTACTAGAACAGGTTCATTGTTGTAGGTAATTTATTTAGAAATCACTAACACCTATCGCTTTCGTAATTGTGATTGTAATGCCAACTACAAATTGTCTATTGTTGGAAATTGCGTGAATGATTTGATCCAGAAAACCAGATCAGATTCATCCCACTTTACATTACATGTAAGTCGCATTGCAACTGTCGAACATACATTTTTCAGGATAGTTGCTGCACAGTTGTAACTCCCAGATCCATTTATTGAACATAATTGCGAAAATCCTCTTTGCTTGAAATACCAATTTTAAAATAATTATGGGAATACAATGATACTAAATTTTTTTTCAAAATGCTTAGTGGTCTATCGGGGTGGCCAGTAAACCTGGAATCCTTGAAAACAGAGATAAAACTGGAAATTTGAAAAGCCTGGAAGAACCTGGAAAAAATGCCAATTTGTTTTGAAAACGGGGATTTTTCTTTATTTTCAGATTTTCCCCCAACATTTAGCACAAATTCACATATGGCATCGTATTCAGTAAAGTGCAAAATTCAACTCGGTTCGTGATAATGGCGAGTGTTAAAATCACACTATGTATGAGAAGTGTCACGTGTTTGCTTGAGAATTACGAAGTTCTTGACTCGCGCCTAACACAACTTCAAATACTGCCACTTGTGTATGTGAAACATGGATAAAGTATCTAGCACCCCATAGCACCTATATGGTTGATTGTGGGTTGCATGTGCATGGACGAGAAATTTTTCTGGAACAAACATCTCACCGGGAACTGAATCGCTGAGTTTCGATTAGTGTCGTGCCTCTTCTTTGTTGACATCAGCAGTACCACTTTGCTATTTTTCCCATCAAAACAACCATGTTATCACGTCCATGTTATGCAAAGGGAATTTTAATTTATTTTATAGAAGAGCACAGTCAAAGCTATTTTTGCTAGCCTATACAGAGATTAAGAGTGACTGTCCGAATTGACACGCAACACAAAGAAAATGACCATGTTGTGATCTTGACGGGGTTGTGTGCCAGGAAATGCAAGTAAACCCCATTTCCATCGCTGCATAGTTCTCCAAGGAAGTGGAGGTGGTAATATGAAATATGAAAATAATATGAAAAAAATTTGGTACAAAATTATGGTACTCCATTTCTTCAATTTTTGTTTCATTCTTTCATTTCCTTCCAGTATTAGAAATAACAATAATATAATCCAAACTCAACCAATTCAGACAAAGCACTTGTTTCTAATTCAGATGAAGTACCAGCGTTTATTTTGATAGCCAGAAACAATCATTTCAAACTTACAAATGAATCATACCATAATCAGTTATCAAATTTCTTGAAGTAAAGTAATTTTTTAGTTCAAAGTTAATTTTATTACCTTCCATCAATCTGTCTTCTGTAAGAATAGCAATAGCTTCCAAAAACCTCTCAAATTATGTTCACGGAGTGCAGGAAATTCAAACCGTGCAACTATGTTTGTTACCCAGTTGCACAACAAATACTCATATTTTCGAAAAATTCAATATGACCTTATTTGAAGATGTTTTAGATGAACATATTGCATTAAGAAAAAAAAGGTATCTTCATAACTGAAGTTGTAAGAGTTGTAAAAATTTATGAAAAATCAATTTTTGAAAAATTGGGCATATCAACCAACATGAGACTTGTACATAATCCAAAAATTTCAGTAAAAAAATTTTCTTTTAAGAAAAATTGTTTAAAATTAATTTATTGAAATAAAATTATTTAAAGATCTGTTTTTGACGAACACATTTCTCTATGAAAAAAACGTTCACAATTGTAGTTGTAGAAAGACAGCCCCAAAAAATTTGAATTTTTGCAATTTTCAAAAATCACAATTTGCAACAAACATTATACCTGCACTCTTAAACGTCCTATATGGTATCCGACATGAAAATTGAATCAACATTGTTGATGTCGTTTTTCAGAGAAAAAAATTGTTAACAAAAATAAAAAAATGCCTTTATGTCCCCAGATGTGCCCAGATGTCATTATGGGAAAAATCTCTACGAAAACTGTAATTGTAGGAAGATGCTGAAAAATTGTTGAACTTTTGCAATTTTTGAAGAATCAGGGTTTCAATGAACATAAGACCTGCACTATTCTCTGAAACAGTCTTCACTCTATCCAACAACAAAATTTTATCAAAAACGTTGGAGCCATTTCTTTGAAAATTTTGACAATGTCTTAGGGGCTTCATGTAAAATACCCCCAAAATTAAAATACTGATTTCAA
Source organism: Teleogryllus oceanicus (assembly GCA_964035755.1). Lineage (NCBI taxonomy): Eukaryota > Metazoa > Arthropoda > Insecta > Orthoptera > Gryllidae > Teleogryllus > Teleogryllus oceanicus. Next base: position 92,296,743 of record CAXIVR010000002.1, on the reverse strand, counting down.
ATTTAGGGCGCTGTGACATTGCCAGTTCGATTAAGGAATATTAATTTTGAAGAAAATCTGCTGAAATTTTTAGCTGCCAGCAAAAAACCTGAAAAATGTATAGTCTCAGACGTGGAAAACAGGGGGAAAAACTTGAATTCCAAAAAGCCAGATCACTGGTCACCGTGTCCATAGTCTCTAACTTTCAATTTGGTTGATAAATAATGTTCCAAACAGAACTAGATTTTTTTCAATTTCAAGATGAGAGATTTATTTTTATTTAAAAACTACAAATCAGTGCATACTATAAATAACTCAATTTACTAAATGTGAATTTATAAATGATTATGATTTAAATATATTGGGTTTGGCTCAATCAGTGTTTTATAATGAACTCAAAAGGTATGAACAAAACTTTATCAACGTCAATCTTGTAATTTGTGTGTTGTATATTGATCTATTTCACTGATTTATGCAATAGTATAAACACAATCCCTATTTGTATTCTCTTTTGTAAATTGGACAGTCAAGTCCGTAAAATATATAAAAAAGGAGGTTGCTTTGCCTCCACAGCCGATGGTCTAGTTGTAATGTGAAAGGCCTTAGAACCTGAGAACTTTCGTTTGAATCTCTGTATGAAAAAAATGTTTTCTTCTTGGAAACACATTTGCAGGTTCGAATAATATTGCATAGTCATTATAAATGTAATTACAATATATACTGCACATACTAATACTAAATGCTGTACTGCACATAATATTACAATACTACATATTATTTAACGCAAGGAAGTATGTACTGTTGTAGCATCATTAATTTAATTTTAATATTTTTCCTGCCTGAAATGACTCGCTATTATTGTAGAGATATTTTGGATTCATATAAAACTGTAACTCTCTTGTCAATTTTTATTTACAAATTGTATTAATAGCAGCTTTTAACAGATATTTGTATTTATCTGCACAGGTAACAACCCTGTTATATTAATGTTGAAACCAGATACATTCCTTGTTCAAGAAATCAAAGTAGTTCCAGCTAAAGCAAAAATAATGGATATGGTGGCTATTAGGCATCCATCTTCTAACGCAGATCATCGAACCACTCTTATATTACTATGTGAAGATGGTAGTTTGCGCATTTACATGGCTTCAATGGACCAGACAGGATTCTGGCTTTCTCCCAGTGTTCAGCCTATCAGCACTATGACTACATTGAAACCTTCCCGTAAAAAGAAAGTTACTAAAATTGGAAAACCATCAGGTATGCCACTTCTTTTCCATTTTTTATTTTTAAAAAGGAAAAAGTTTAATTCAACTAGTTCTATATTTGAAGCTGGGATTTGATGCAACCTAATTGAAATTTTTATTTTTTGACTATTCAATGTTTCTCAAAACAATTTTTTTTAATTTTAACATTTAAAAGTTCTTCAATTTCTCACTCTAATGTCCTTCACATCAGTTCTAATTTATTGCACAATTCTTTATTGCATATATGATTATTGGTGTATGATGTTGTACAGGTGTTGTTTCATTCCCAATTGATTTCTTTGAGCACTGCCAAATTATGAATGATGTGGAATTTGGTGGAAATGATCTTCTGCAGTTGTACAATATGCAACAGATTAAACACAGACTGAACACAACAGGCATGTATGTGGTATCCACAAAAACTGCTGGTTTTAATGTGGAGATAATAAATCAAGACAGTGCATATGTAATGACAGGATTGAGAGTTTTGCTTGGAACACAAGATTCTCAGCGAGCTCCTACCTTCATTGAAGTAAGTTAGTTCTTAGAGTACTTATAATATCGTGATACTTTCAGCTAATATCTTTTGGTTTTCAACCACAAATATAAAAAATTATCATCTTCCTCCTCCTCCCCCGCCTCCTCTTCCTCCTCCCTGGCCTCCTCTTCCTCCTCCCTGGCCTCCTCTTCCTCCTCCCCCGCCTCTTCCTCCTCCTCCTCCTCCAGCTTTTCTTCTTTTCCTTCCCCTACCCCTCATCATCTTCTTTCCTTCTTCCAGAATATTTAATCATTTTCCATAAACCTTCAACAGCATTTTTATTTTAACTACAACACAATTCGTATTTTCTTTTTCTTCTTAGATAGAAAACAATATCATTTACTTATTCAGTTCCTTTTCACAAATTCTTACAAAAATAAATTATACAGTGTATTAAATTCGCATTTTATACGTACATCATTTAAATCTATAGATTATTGAATTGATGCCTTATTTTACATGGCGAGACTTAGGCCATGAGGCCTGCTCTTCCATCTGACCACTCAAATTTTGCTACGTTCCTTTCACCAACTAGGGGGGAAAGAATGGGCAATGAAACAGGCAGTTTGAATGTAGCTCAGAGGCTTCATTTAGGCTTGAGAATCTTTTGCATGCAGTAAATCTACTACATGGGACAGCTGGCTATACTCCCCCTCCAAAGGAAGGTGTATGAAGGATTTTTTCGCCCTTAAAAATCCACGGCTTTGATCAGGTTTGAACCCGCAAACTTGGGCATAACAGTTCGATACACTAACCGTTACACCATTGCTGCTGAGTTTGGAAAATTTCTTTTAATAATTAAATTATGTAAGAGAACTCATTATAAGTAATTTAGTCTATATATTTAAAACATTTAAGCATTATCATTTAGAAAGAATTTTGAGCTTGGTACCAAATTTCATGGTTTTTGATTTAATACATTTGATCCTGATGGATATGCTAAATGGTTAACTCCTGTGTACTGGGCAATAAAGCTATTATTCAAAACATAAAACAAAAACTATCATACACATCAGTTTGAAATTGATTAAATCTTGTAGTATTGTCTTTACCCTTTAAGTTTGTATGTATTTTATGATCATTTGATTGTAAGATGGTAATGAGAATAAAATTCAAAGAAACACGTATTGTCAATATTTTTATTTATTATAGTATATTTTTGCGAAAAGTAACAATGTTACAAAATATGGAGGTAAATGCAGTGAACGTCATATGACAATAAAACTGGTGCACTATAATTATATTTTGTTGAAGTTCAGATATAGTTCCATTTGCTTATCTATTTCTTCTGCCTTTATTTTTCAAAATATACTATGGTAAAAAATGATGAAAAAATAGTCTAGTTAATTTAAGTCTTTATTTACAGAAAATTTTTTCCACTGGTTTTCTCAAACACTGGTAATTCATATTGTTTATCAATTTCACAGCATTCTAAAGGAAATTAAAACTCTTGAATTTGAGAATACTCATTAACGTCATAAATACTCTCTTCGATATAATTTTCATTACTCAAACTAGACAACAGTTGAGGATTAAAATCATCCTCATCAGAAGAATCCAGTTCTGATCCATTATTCAAAAAAAACTCTTGAACTAATGTTGTGAGTCGCTGTGAATTTGACATTTATGTCTTCTAAACATCTGTATGTCGCTAACAGCACAAACACTACTTACAAAGGAATGAATGTAATTGACAATGCCCGTAAGTACGAATATCTAATCGCTTCCTGAGAAAATTGCAAATATTTGCAATGTCCAAGAGACATATATAGTCTGTTAAAGGCGATAAATGTAGAAGAACATATGACATACATCCATAGGTCATAGCAATAAAATGAAGATGACGTATCAGATACGTCATTAGGATCGAAAGTGTTAAATGAAAGGTAATGGGAATAGAATTAACATTAATTTGTTGTCATTTGTCATTACATTGAATTCATGAAAATACTTTATGTAGTTGGAATGTAGTAGGTTATAGCAGTACAGATGTGTGTTTTGCACTTATAAGTTTTGCATGTTTATATGTTGTTTTCTTTTAGTCCCGGATATATTGCTATACTTCCCATGCTAAATTATTTCAGATATCCGTTTTATGTTTATAAGTTTTTCTCGCATATTTGTTCATAATGAAAATCCCTTTAAGGCTGTAACATCCAAAACGACTTCGGTGACCAACACGTGAGAACATTTATGTTATCGTAAAAGAGCCCACGGAATTTTTGTATTGAATTCAGTATTCAGGTTGTTTAATTTAATTGCTATGTGCAGTATTTCAACTGGTTACAACTCTCCATTTTGGAACTTGGAGAAAAATACAGGATGAACATATAGCACTAGTGCCATCCGATGTGGCAATGTTCACCAATATTGCACGATCAAAATATGGTGTATTTACAAGAAATATTGAAACTCAAGGGAATCAAAGACTTTCAGAACTGGCTGCGTAAAGTGCAAATATCAGTGCTAACTTTTCCACCGGGCATGTCTATGCTTAGCCCATGTGTCTTCTAAGTAACAAGTAATGTACTTCAATTTGATCAGGTTTTTGTCCCAATTCCATGGTCCACTGAGTAAATGCTGAGATAGCCCCTCTTTTTGATTCTGCACATCAATATAGGTTCACTTTGAACACCTTGAACCACCTGAAGCATACTGTCCTTGTAATTGACAATTACTACATAATAGGTGACAAAATTCAAGATGTCCGTTGTCTCCTGGGTATCAATTTTGTACTCGTAGGTGTTAAGAATACAAACCATTTTCATGCAATGTTTGCCAAAGGTATAATCAGAAATACTTTAGAAGTGGAAAAAGGTTTTGAGACCTATTTGTAAGCTGTCTAATATTTGAAAAAAAATTTCTTGTTGCTCCACTTTTTAATAAGCTACTCAGATGAAAGGTAAGCTCTGGGTAGCATGTCACATTCATGAAATGACTTCAGCACCATGGAAAACACTGTGATTTGGAATTATGTGCTTAGGTTACCATTGACAATATTTTTCTACAGGAGCAGGGGCACTATTACGGTTTTGGTGATGTAACGGTTAGCGTATCAAGCTATTCTAGGATGTCATGTCCACCAAGGATGAAATTAGTGTTTGATGTGTGTTATCTTCCTTGTCAAAATCCCATTTTCTATGCATCTACAAAATGCACATTGATGATTGACATGTAAACAAAGGGGTTTTTAAATGGGCTTCTAATACAATGCACTCACATTTAAAACACATTTTAGTCATTCAGAATAGCCATGGAAAGATCTAATTTGGTTCTGATCATTTTCCTCTCACGTGTGTTTGGTTATGTATAAGACAGAAAAGCTGCAGCAATGAATCTTAAAATCAGTTTTGAGACCCCTAGTTCTGGGTTTTGGATTACGTTCCTGAGGGCCACAGTGTATACAGGGAGACTTTTCTGGACCTATTACATTTTTGGGAGTTCTCCATTCTGTAACAAGGGATGACGGAGAATCTTATATGTGAAGTTGAATTGACTATTCAGTATTCTATGAAATTTATTCACTTGTGTCTAAGACACTTAATAAAGACTTGTCAGTATTAGAAGGTATACTTGCACACAGTATCAGATATAAATAATGATATGCACAGGTCCAGGATATTCAGGTCCTGGCAGTTCAAAGTTGGGTTTCAGTATGCAGGTATTTTCCCAACTAAAATTATTTAAAAAGTGCAGAATGTTCATACAGGTATACTTGTTTCATAATTGCTGAATTATTCTTATATATAGTATTTTTTAGAAAACAGTGAAGACAATTTACATTCTGTTAATCTCTCCTTGATGGTTGCTTTAGATTTTTGGGCGGAGCATCCAAACAAATGTTGCTCGGAATCGTTGGTTTGATTTGCCTTTTACGAGAGAAGAGAGTTTACAGGCAGATAAAAAGGTCATAGTTACATTTGGCCCTTCTCAGGATCCTGAAGGAGTTACCATGATAGATTCCATAAAAGTGTAAGTGCTGTTTTTAAAATTATTTATTATTACATAACAATGCACAAAATTGGTTTTGTTACCTGTGACAACCTTATTTGTGTGGTTGTGATGATCTATTAATGTGTTTATTCTTAAATTATTTGTAATTTATAGAATTTGTATGCAGTTTGGCATTACAAATTCAATGCATGAGTAGTAGGTAAAAGGCATCTGTTGTTATTGTGGTCAAAGGTTTCCCTAATTGAACTACAACACTCAACTCTTCCCAAGAATTCAGTGCCTTCTGAATGAACTAAATAAGTTTTATTACGAAACACAGTGCATAAAACGTCATTGTACACAAGTCAATAATCCTTGATACCATCATTTAGTACAAGAACAAAGAATCAAAAATTACCTTTCATCTCTCTGAAATAATGAAGTCTAAAATTTCTTTCTAGTAGCATGATATCACAGATAAAGTGGATAATTTATATTCTGTGTTATTCAGCTACATACCTTAAAATTTGTTCGGAAAACTTGATACTGTCACATTGTCACTTTTGGCAGGATGTGCCATGTTCTTAAATGTAGAAACTGGGAGTGGTGGCTCAGTGCATCAACTGATGAAACTGCAGCACCTCTGACGACCGGAGGTTCCTAGGTTCAAGTCCTGACAGCGGCAGGATTTTCAACTCCAGCTTTGCAGCTAGGTCGAATTCAGTCGCTATCTGAAGGAGAATTCTAGCGGTCGGCTGCTCTGAACAGTAGTTTTGCGTCGTTTCTCCGATCAACACCAGGCACATGCCGGAGCAGTACCCTAACAAACGGGCCACAGATCTCTCTCTCTTTCTCTCTCTCTCTCTCCTCTCCACACACACACAACTAGACTACACTGTGCCCTACACTATATACGTTTTTCGTAAGGATGAGCCATAGTGACAGCTAGTGCTGGCAACGTAACTGAAGGTTCTGTGGTCGTTGTGCTCTCGAACCCATTAAACTCCCTTCCCACATTCGTTCGTTTGCAGTTGGCCAACTTGTAAATGACTTCGACGCTGCCTTTTGTGATGTGCTCGTCCGACAAAAATATAGTGCGACGCGAGAAATAATTGAAATTAGGAAGTGCAGTGTAATGTGCTCTTCTGTAAAAGTTCTTTTTTTCTTTATATATTACATTGAATTTACTTTTTGTGTGATAAATATTATGTTTATTTTAAAACTGATGTTTGAATGCGAGATGCGTACCGATGCACATGGTTCCGGGCTTTGTGCAGTTGTGTGGCACACTGTGACTGAGAGCTTTCTATTTACATTCGTGGCTGTTTTCTTTTACTGATTGTGAGAGCATGTTAAAAGATTTTACATATACGAAATTAAATTTAAAAATTTCCCGGACTCGCGTACATGCATATACCTCTGCGAAACTCTTAGACTTCTGCATAGGGATATTTTCACAGGAGCCATTAGCACTTTACGAAGGGGCGTGACTGAACAGCTGTTGCAGTGGAGGGATACTTCCCTGCTATACATGTGATGTTCACTTGTTTTCGCAAACTGTCACTTTGGCTCATCCTTAGGAAAATCGTTCTACTACACTACACATGTTGGGAGACTGGTCGGGTACTTAAAACGTGTCCCAGCTGCGGTGGTGCCCCACTGGTGGGAGACGTTCTATTGAATTATTCCTTCTCAATTTGAATTTCCAGATCTGTTAATAGACCATGACTGTACCAATAGGGTGTCAGCTTTAAACCTACCATGATTTACATAATTGTGAATGTTCAAGGGTATAAAGTTCTTGCTCAGTCTGAAGTGTCGTGATGTCAACGGTTCTTATTTATTGAATAAAGTAAGATTTTAAAAAATCCCTTAGTGTCAACTAGACAAAAATGTTTCTGGTAGAAAAATACATTAACTTTACTTTAATTTTATTTTTTTGAGCTGGCAAGAAAATAAACGTTCATAAATGTGATGAGAAGTAATGCTGAATCAATAATATATACATAATAATTTAATACTACAATACAATAAAATGTATAAGAAAAGAAAAATAATTCAATAGATAATGTCTACAGACTATATCTCCCTTGATTAGTAAATTAAATAATTTTACTTAGAAGATCTTTCTTTGGTATCGATAGCCAATGTGTATTTGGTGTGAAGTTGCCTAATGCACCAAATTTCACAAAGGTGGACAAGTTCCATAAATTGTTCAAGAAATTATTTGTTCTTTCTAACATTGCTTACTCATTTCACAATAGGTATGGGAAAACAAAGGATGCGTTTGGATGGCCAGAAGAAACTGAAGACATGACAACTGGAACTTCTGTGCCAGCAACTACGACTACAGGAACTGGGACAGACACTGATGTAGCAGTGCAGCCTGTACAGCTAACATCCCTTGAAAAGTAGGTAACAGTGCCATTACAAACACTTTAGAAATGAAAATGATGTACTTGATAGGGAGGAGCGGCATTTGAATGAAGCAACCATGGCAGTTGTCCTAATGGCCAACAGTCTGTGGTATCAAATTTTTTATATTTACACACTTTAAGTTTCAAAATCCTGTATTCATAAGTATTCATAGAATAAATGTTATGCGTTTTTATATTTAAAATTATTAAAAATTGCATTAGCACACAACAAAAGAATTCTTGCCCAACAAGTACTAGAAGTTAGAGAATGTGCAAATAGAAGATGATGTGTGTTATGAACACATGGTCCAGTCTAATGAAGAGAGGAAAAAAAGAAAAGGATTTCAAGTTGTGTTGGTCCCATCGATTTCATTATTATGCCTAATGATGTCCCTTATATAACTGTAGAGTTATAGGGCATCTCTATTATTGTTAATGTCAGTGGAAAACGGGACAATTATACAAAAATGTTTGTATTAAGTTTTTAGGATAATGACCAGCTCTGAGAATTATTTTAACGCTATACAGATTGGTTTTGTGGAAACACTGGTCTCTCAAACTAAGTGCACTGTGTTTGAGTGCCATAACAATGTTAATTTTGAATGAGAATTTATGATTAACTCTTTGTGGTCCTTTGTCCCATGTGGCAGGTTGCAGTTTTTTCCTCGTTGCAAACTCTTTTAAATCCCCAGGTACCTGGTAGCATCGGTCCAGCATGCTACAACATACGAAACTGTACTCTGATTCCAAACATAATATTTTCATTGTTACAAAAATATATTTTAACTTATTTACTCAATTCACAGTTCATAACTATGTAAGTTAATGTTCGCTGTGGAGAGCTTCACCCTATCACTAATAATGCCTGTAGATTCATTGTGTCAGCAGAGTCTGAGTCATCACTACTGTCACTTTCTTCATATTCTTCAGAAACACTCAAGAAAATGTTTTCAAATTCTTAGTTTTCTGAATATTGTTCACACACACAATTGTTTACTAATTCACTCATTTCACACTCAATCCCAAACACGTATTTCTCAAAGACATCGTAAGCAAAGGGTTAAACAGAGACCCTTTAAATCTATAATTTGTATTAAAGAATCATCAGAATCATTGGGCAAAACTGTCAGGGTAAACAATTATTAATGAGCATATTCCAGCAGGAAATATTGCAAGGAACAGTAAACGGAACAAACGACAATACCCTAAAAAAATTTGTACCAGCATCGTTGACATCAAAGTTTTCCTCAATATGATCTTAAACTTGCATTGAAAGTAACTTGAAAATGAGAGCTTTGTTTCTATTTTTTTAATATTTCCTTAGGATGGTGGCAGGCATACTGGAGGTTCTGGATGGCTGTTTCACTCTTTTGGGATCTTTAGAAGAAGGAAAATCCATGCCAAAGTCTACTGCAATTGAAGTAGCTACTACATTGCTTGCACTACCTACTCCAATCAATGTACAAGTTAATACAAAATGTTTGTTGGCTTCACTACATTCCTCTAGAGCTGCTTATCACAACTATAAGGTAATTTATATTCTCTGAATGCTATTTAATGTGAAACTCATGACATTTGACTTTTCTGAGGAGACAGATTAGGTAAATTACACACTTTGTTATTCAACAAATTTGGTATCATAGACAACACAGTTTCCGACTAATAAATTCATGAGCTGTCTCCCTCCCTCCCTCCCTCCCTCCCTCTTCCTCTCTCTCTCTCTCTTCTCTCCTCTCTCCTCTCTCCCTCTTTCTCTCTCCTTTCTCCCTCTGTTTCACACATTTCACATTTTAGGTGAAGTGAACATTAACTGGCCAATTTGTGAATTAGTCAATTTGAATATTACTTCGAACATAATTATTAATTAACATATATTTTGTATAATTAATCAGTTTGGCATCATAATTAGTGACAATTTTGGGATTGCCCAGGACCAAGCTCTGCTCAACCATGTGCATCAGTCATTAATTTCTCTTCGTGCTGTACAAGATCCTCGAGATTTAGATGCTGAAGCATTCTACAGACTGGTATTAATGGCTCGTGGTGTAGCTGTTGCAAGACCCCACAATTTGGCCAAATTTGCTGACCAGCAAATAGAACATGCTGAAGAAGGAAAAACAGAAGAGAGTATTGAGAAGAAACATCTTATGGTGCAACTTATGGATGCTATGTGGTGTCTTCATATGTTACATCCCGCTAATATGGCCCTGGCTGCAGTGTGTGTGCCAGGTGTGTACCTATTTGTTAGCTGTTGATTCAAGCAGACAATTCAACTTTGATCTTTTAAGATTTATGTTGTTTTGATTTTGGTTATTGTTGTTGGTTGTTTTTTGTTTTTTCCTTTTTTCTTCAATGTGTCCAACAGTTAGAGAATTGATTATTACATAGGAAAGTAATGTATTTGCCAAGGAATGTTATTAATTTGTAATTTTGCATCACTTGTCTGCAGTGAACTCGTAAAGAAACATTTTGTTATTGCCTGACAGTGTTCCAAAAAGGAACCTCTCCTTTCTTTCTCCTAATCCTCCTTTAACTTTTGAATGTTGTGAGTATTGTTTGAATTGTGGAAAAATTTTCTTCGTTAAGATATCAGATCAGTGAATCTCTTTACAAATTTTCTGTATCCCACAGTTGTAAGAAATTGTCAGAATATGAAATTTCATCAGTGGCCATTAGTGTGTGGAAGAAATCTAAAATCTAAATAAAGAAATCTTTTTGTGTTGGTCGTCCTCTTTCACCTTCAAAGTTTTACTTTAATGGTTTTGAAATTATTTGTACAATTTGGATAATGACTGCAATTTATTGTTTGCATTAATTAAAATTTTTGATTTTATAATCAGGATTGACGCATGTGGAGGCTACTGTTCATGCAATTGTGGAGATTATACATGCATTTACAACTTGTGATATAGAAGGCACTGTAACATTGGCTGCAAAGCTGTATTTGCAGCTTCTCTTATGTGAAGACCTAGCTGTGAGCTTCAGTGCTAAACAGGCTGTCATTCGGGTCCTCAGACCACGCTTACGTCGACGTCGTGTTCTGATTCCTAGTCCACCTCATTGTAGTACTCCAGGTAAGTTGAGTTGTAGTTGAAAACTCATGTTATAATTTTGTTATTGTTTAATGAACGAGGCCCTTCACAGTTTCAACGAAAATAAAATAGCCCTTTGGTTTACAAAGGTTGAAGACTGCAGCCCTAAACTTTACATAGAATTTTCAACAAAATTGTTATTCTTCAATTGGTCTGTTGATGTCACAGCTCCTTCATTTTGGGGGATACTTCACGTGAAATCTCTAGTAAATTTTGAAAATATTCTTAAAAGTCGCTCTTATATGCATAAGTATATATAAAGCAAGAGAGTGAGATTTTTCTATAATAAAGTGTGTTTATAAAATTGATGCAGGTACCATTTGTGTTAAAACTTCCAAAAGTTTATCAGGTCTCAGACTACCATACTGTATATGTCATGGGATACAACTGAGATGCATGTAAGGGCAACCTCAATGTGATATTCAGGGTGCATGAGTTAGTTTTGGTAGGTTGATTCGATATTCTCCGACTTTGTGACCCTTCAGATTTAAAATGTGTCTTAATTTTGAGGGTCTTTATAAGGAGCATTATCAACATTTGTGTAAAAATCGCTCAAAAATTTTTCTTTTTCACTTTTTCTTGGCCAAATAGAAAAATTGTCTTAAGGCAACTTAACAAATGTACACCTTTTGCTGTGGCATCATTGCCTGAAAGTCAACTTTGAAAATACTTTAACATTTGGTCTCCGTCTTCACTCATCTGATATTATGAATACTTGTAGGTGGCACTACTGAAATGGAATCTGAAAAAGGGCCAGTTTCCCAGCCATCGCAAGAATCAAATGAAGAGCAGCATTTTGAAGTTGACGCTGTGGAGCCCATGGTATTGTTGGCTCCTGATGCTGGTCAGTATTTAACTTTTATGCAACTATTTATACTACCCTCTAAATTTGCCTTTTACAGACTGTTTATTGTTCATAAAATATATTTTTTTTACCTAGGCTGATAATTTCTTTTATCAGCAGAGCCTGTAAAAATTGTTGCATCCAACTTGAGCAAAACGAATGCCATGCCAAATGTCATAGGAAGAACAATCATTTTTGAATTTCATTTAGGCATTAATTTTTGTGTTGAAAGCTAATTTATTTCATAATATTTTTTTTAAATTCCTCGTATTTGAAGAAAACACTATCAAGCTTTAATGCTTTCTTTTCCTATGTTTAATGAAGCTCAATGTCAAAAAGTTGGTCATCTGTTCCAAAGTTGAGTCACATCCTGCATGTAATTTTCATCTCTTTCTGAGTTTCTAAGTCAAAGAAGCTTGATTTCACACAACTGAAAGATACAGTATATATACATTTTATCAAGTACTTTGTTGTGTGATTTCAGCTTGTTGGACAGTTATTAGATGAGTTATGTTTATGTGAACTAAAAGAACTCTTTCCTAGTGAGAGAGAATAGTTCATTGGCTACAGTAAGGCAAGTGAGAAATCCTAGTTTGACTCCTTGCCCCTCCAGAATATTTATAGAGAACACAAGATGCCAGTAAAAAAAGAATTTTGAAAGTTATATCATACGTATTGTAATTTGTTTGATAGATAATTTAAGGACAGTTCACTGGTTAGCAGTGTGTTGATGTGAACCGAACAGGTTTTCTTTATTTCTTAATGTGTGTCTTACCATCTTTTTGTGATTAACCTTTCAGGACCTGGAGCAGCAAACGTGGCAGGGGTTGTGAATCCAATTGAAGCTTTGTTAGGACCAGGTGGCTTCCCTCCTTTGCTGGATATTCCCCCAGATGCGGATGATGAAACAATGGTGGAGCTTGCTATTGCTCTCAGCCTACAGGTCAGTATTTATTTATGTGTAAAAGGTATGTTTCCGTTTACATTATGTCAACATACACATTATATTATGAAAAACACATTACATTATGAAAAAAACACAATTCAGAGGTTATTAAAACAAATAAGAGAAGTATAAAATATCATAGTACAATTTAGAAGAAAGATTTTCATAAAGTACAGCTAATGATGATTATTAATATAAAATTAGTACCATTAAAGTATGAGTAAATATCAAATTCTCAAAACTCGAAGGAGGAATTCTCAAAACTAAAAACAAAAGTTGTTTTAACCTGTGTCCTCTAACCAATGAAATACATATTTTTAGAATTTTAAAAGATGTGAAATCTTATGAAAATGGGATAATAACCTTCAGCACTTAATTGAGTTTATTTTGTCTTCCATTTAAAACAAAAGATATACAATGTTATTAGAAAATAAAATCTGTAATTAGAAAAAAAGGATATCATATGACTTGTTCATTATCCAATATTGGATGGACATAAAATTTATAAGTTTGTTTAGTACTTCTAGAATTGTTTGGTGTATTGTTTTGTGAATCATGTAAAAGTCTCTTTGTCTTTTTAGATTTTTTTTTTTTCGGGACTGCAGTGAAGTCTTGCACTCAATAAGATGTACAGATTACCATTGTCATTTTTAGTGACTATTTTTAAAAAATTATCTATTGTTACAAAGAGAGAGATGATATAAATAGTTCACAAGACTGATTTATTTTAAGTATTTCATGCTCAGAGTGATGTAAACATTTCAGTTCAGCATAAAAGTTTTCCTAGAATTACAAATTTTGAGATGTTTTACTTTTTTTGTGATCCTGCATGAACTCTCCAGTGAAGTCAATGGTTTGACTTGAATTTTATGTGAAAGTTTTATCTAGTAACTGATTAGGTTTTTCTTCTTCTTCTTTTTCTTCTTTTCTTCTTCTTCTTTTCTTCTTCTTCTCTTCTTCTTCTTTTCTTCTTCTTCTTCTTCTTTTCTTCTTCTTCTTTTCTTTTCTTCTTTTCTTCTTTCTTTTCTTCTTCTCCTTTTCTTCTTCTCTTTTCTTCTTCTTCTTTTCTTCTTCTTCTTTTCTTCTTTTCTTCTTTTCTCTTCTTTTCTTCTTTTCCTTTTCTCCTTTTCTTCTTTTCTCCTTTTCTTCTTTTCTCCTTTTCTTCTTTTCTCCTTTTCTTCTTTTTCTCCTTTTCTTCTTTTTCTCCTTTTCTTCTTGTTCTTCTTGTTCTTCTTTGTAATATGTGTAAGACTAATAAATGCTTTATTTCCCTCAGGATCATGAAGGTGGTGCAGATCTACAAGTGTTGCAACAGGGATTACAACAAGGACTCCAGGGTTTAGCAAATCTCCCAGGTCTTCAAAATCTCAGTGGGCAAGCACTGCAAGTAGCACAGGTTTGTTTTGCTGGTGCCATAAAATGTCTTAGTTTGACTGTTTGCACATACTTTTTGGGCACTGGAGAAATATACTGGGTCATGTTTAACCTTATAATAACCTCTGGCTGTAATTAACGGACTGCTTTCTAACCCAGCTTCAATTGGAATCATGGATATCAGTTGAAATTTTAAATAGTGTTAATTAGTTCGTATCTAGCCTGATAAAACTGTCTGAATGTTGAATTTTAATCCAAATACTTTCACATACCTGTTTGATCAAAACAACACAGCACACAGCAGGTTGAAGAACCTATTTCAGAAAGAACAACATGGTTCTCATTTCACCCACTTTTCAAAGATTCAACCGAATTTCCCAATGTTTTACACAAGGAAAATTGGTAATAATAATGTGTTTTCATTATAAATAATCCACTTTATAAAAAACATATATAGTTCTCTCCTCCGGTAATGAAAATATTAACATTTTATGTGCTTCATCACACAAGATCAGTATTTTCCAAATTCATATTTTGGTTTGAATGTTTGAAAATATTTTCAAATTGTGTTTTCCAGAGCTTGCAGGTTCTGGCTTCTCAGGGATTAGCTCAAGTTCAAAATGCTGGTCAAGTTCAAGAAGCTGGTCACTTTTCTGATACAACAGCTTCTGCTGGAGGTTCAGATGACGAAGGGTCTACGGCAGCAACTGATGGCAGTACCTTGCGCACTTCACCAGCGGAACAGGTGAGATTTTTTTTGTTTTTGTGTAGAGTAGGTGTGATTGTGCAGCAAGTCCAGGCCAGAGGGTGAAAGGGGTGGTTATGCACATTTTCACAACGTAGTCTTGCCTTCTTTGGGCAGATTGTTCCTTCACTGGTTTCGGAAACTTGGTACTTGTGATTCTTAATGCTTACTCTTTACATTCGATATTTTATATAATTTTTTTGTATACATTATTTTTTCAGTAAAAATGAATAGATAACTTATAGTTTTCAGTAATCTGATATCTTTAGTACAGTTCTTTTCCATTGGTTTCCTTTAAGTGTGTTGTAGCTTTTTAGCCAGCAAAAATGGGTGTATGTAAAACAAAAAAAATGAATTGCTTTTATCGTAATTACATGAATACAAGACAATTTTTTCTCATTACCTCCTTCAAAAAATAAGGGGACATCTTCTATTTACCGATAAAGCATAGTTCGTTTGGATGCGAGTTTTTACACTGCCTTTTCATGTCAAGAAATTTGAAAGTTGACATAAAAATAAACTGCAAATGTGATATGTACTACGTATATCTGTAATACCTAATTGTATATATGGACGCATTCTTGGCACCCACAGCGGAAAACATGGAGGATGACCTATTGTGGGAGGAGTTTCAAGCAATGAGAAATAGTGGTATATATAAAGATGATGAAAGTACTGACAAAAATGATGGCAATTTAAAGGATATGATAGCTCAGGCAAATTGATTTAACCTTCTTATCAACTAGACAATTTTCTAGTCCATTTGCATTTTTATTTTGACTGAATAGTAAGTTTAACTATTTGTTACTGTGATGTCCCTCCTGTGCGAATGCTAGTTTCAAGCGTAATTCACGCAGGAGAGCTTTCATGTTAATTTATCTGATTGGTTGGGAAGAGATGTGGGGGGAAAAATGAGTGTAGACTTATTAATTACAGATTGAATTTATTGTCCCAATTATCCATTGCCAATTCTAAATTACTGAGAGAGGAGAGAGAGATACACATTCTGTTAATAGGGTTGTTAGTTGTATGTTTATAAAAATAGCTACTCGACTGTCCAGGAGACATGTCTTCATGCCAATGTTTCACCCACCATTCTGCGACCCTCCTCAGGGTGAAATAAAGAAGGTTGCAGAATGGCAGCCAACACGGTGGTACCTGTGTCTTAAGATGTGGCATCTCCCGAACAGCCAAGAAGCTACTCACTCCAGCTGTGGAAGCCTTCAAAGTTTATAAAACTGAGCAAAAATTTGAGGTCTTCTAGTAATCATGTTAGGAAATTATAACTCAATTAATTCAGCAAAAGTGGATAGTCAATAGGACCACTTAAAGTTTACACAAAAACATGTCAATGATTACGTAGGCTTCCTCAGCCGGAGTATGTCTCTTGGCTGTCAGGGACAAGCCACGTCGGTCTGCTCGTAGCTGACGTTTCGGCCAACATATTGTGGCCTTCCTCTGAGCGTACTGCTGTCAAATGGCTCGCGTGACTGCCTTGTAAGGATGACACGGAGTGACCAGGATTGGTCAAGGTATCGGCCAATAGGGCCAAACGGGTCGATCGGTAGATGAACGCATGCGTGAACACATGCGCCATGACCGACTAAAGAACACCTAAAAGTCGGCCTTTGCTCTACACGCCGCCGAAACCAGTCGCCTCATCGAGTTCAACAAGACCCGGACAATTAGCTGCAAAGACCATTGGTGGCCATGGGTTATTAAAGAGGCCCTAGAAATATCAAGGAGGCCCATTAACGTAAATCGGGACGATGGTTTGCGCCTCAGCTCCACCTGGAAACGGGCTTTCACAACCCGCCAATCCGGTACCTCTCCAAGGGGACACACCCCCACGGTCGACCAATGACGGTTGCCGATTGGCTGTTTTGTCCTTTGCCTCTCAGACGGTTCTACACAACCAATTTTCGGCTCTTTTTCTGTTAATCCGCTTCAAAATGTCTCCCTCATTCTGTTGCCACCCTCCCCACGCATCCATCTGCCCCCCATTTCCTGCTACAGCTCGGTTCTTCCTCTGCCAATCCCATACCATCTGCTGGCTTCCTATTGGCCGATACCTTGACCAATCCTGGTCACCCCCTTGTTATCCTTATAAGGCGGTCACGCGAGCGATTTGACAGCAGTACGCTCTGAGGAAGACCACAATATGTTGGCCGAAACGTCAGCTACGAGCAGATCGGCACGGCTTGTCCCAGACAGCCAAGAGACATCATATCAACATCATCTCTGTATGATTTCAATTAGTATATTGAAGTGTAAAGTTATCATACTATAATTTGGAATTTGAAAAAAGAGATCCTGAACTCCTACAAGATATGCAGCAAGTCTATAATACTTCTGCTGGACTGTTTCAACTGTCGAGATACTGTGTGAAAAACAAGGTGACCAAACCACAGAAGAGTAATTCAGTATGGTCCAATGGACAGGAAATAAAGTGCTCAATAATTAATTAATTTGAATTAGAAGATCAAATTATTAACAGACAGTTAATTCTTAAATTTTTTGTGTTTTGAACCCTATATATTTGGATTCTTCTTCAGGTATGTATTTTTTCATTAGTCCCCATTTTTCGATATCTTTGGTCAAGATTAACAAATGGATATGTTGGATGAAAATTCACCCATTTTCCACAAAGTTCAATGAATTTAGTGTTGGGTAGATACAACAGATGTCTGCATTACATCCTTTGTATCCATTTGTTAATCTTGGCAAAAGGTGATGAAAAACAGGTATTCTTGAAAAAATATATACTTGAAGAAGAATCCAAATATACAGCATTCTTGTAAAAAAAATTTTAGAAGAATAAACTGTCTTTTAATAATTGATTCTTATAATTCCATATTAAATACAGACATAAATCTATTTAAAATGTATTAATTGAATAATTTAATTGTATATTATAAATAAGCATGATATTTGTATCATCTTTGCAGCTATTGTATCAGCATTTAAAAGTTTCATGACATGGGAAGACAATGTAAAAACGTAAATCTTAACCAATTAGGCATAATGAGCGAATATAAGACAACATATTATTCTAATGAGATATTTAGGAAAACATCTTGTCTTATATTCAGGCAATGAAAGTTAAAAATGAAAAAGCTTCTCAGAAGGCCTCTTTAAAATTAGGGGGTCGACTTATATTTGGGTAAGTGTGATAATTGAATTACCTGTGGTTCTTTGTAAAGAATTTAACTATCTATAATATTTATTTATTTAGTACACAGACTATGGGTCCACAAAAACTGGAAAAATACTTTAAGTAACTCAAAAATACATGATCAAAAGTATACAAAAAGTACATCAAAAATAAGATAATTCAGGATGCTCCTCGCATTTGACGAATATTTAGTATAGTTTTCTTTGTTTTAGTTCATGTGTAGTACATTAGCTGGTTTACTAAAATGGTTGTTAGGAGTAAATGTGTCTATAAAATTTAATAACAAAAATATCTTTGTTTCTAGAATTGAAGTTTGAAGTTATTTACAATATTTCGTTGGACCAATGTGGACAGTCAATACTGCCATTAATCAATTTATGCATACGAGTCAAATCTGTCAAGCACTGCTGAGATTTAAGCTTTAGTATATTCAATCTCAATGCAATGGTTTTATGATCATGATTAACAAAAGGGTCGCTCAAATTCAGTCATATGCTAACGATTCTAAAAAATTTATGTTGCATGATTTCATTTTTGGATATATAAAAATTAAGTAAGTAAAATGTGTCATTTTTGGATATATGAAAATTAAGTAAAATAATTTGTTTGTTTTTTACTGTGATGGGCATGACTTCTCAGAATGGTCTCACCTCTGCATTCTTCTTCACTCAAACATTTTCTCCAATCTTATTCTTAGGTGTGGTCAGAATCCCCAACTAATTCTAACTTTAATTATAAATTTAATATATAACACAAATAAAATTAATACAAATGGTTTTTACTGTTTTATATTTTACTTACTGTAAATGGGAGGTGTAACATGTGTTATGTAATTATTTAGGATTTAGGAGGGGTAGGTCAAGCATGCATTACAGTTGCATTATGGGGGGGAGGGTATTCAAAATACTCCAAATTTGTGTTACGTAATTTATGGACAGCCCTTATATAAAGAAATACATTTAAAAAAACACTAATTGAAAATCATTACGAATTATCAAAAACAAACATTTTATTGAGTTTAGGAAAAATGTAAACTTCACATTTTTTCTTACAGTAGAAATACCATTTGTCTCCCTTCATCCAACAATGAGTAAATTGTTACATCAAAGGCTATCAGCAGTGGGTTTTGGAGACTCGTGGAAGTGTTGTTGCGACATTTATAATTCACTATGCTTCGGTAATAATACCCCTTCAATTTCCTATGTAAATTTGAAATAGTCACGTAGTATTAAACAACAAGGACAAATATACTATTTTGTATTGTTCTTTCAATATCCCACATATGGACTACTATAATTCCTGCACTGAATCTTTAAAACATTTGACCAGGAGCAGTAGCTCAGTGCATCAACTGATGTCACTGCAGCGCCTCTGACCGGGAGGTCCTAGGTTTGACTCCTGACAGCACCAGGATTTTCGACACCAGCTTTTCAGCTAGGTGAAATTTAGTTGCTGTATGGAAGAGATTTCTAGTAGCCGGCTGATCTGATTGGTAGTTTTCCGTGGTTTCTCCAATCAACACTAGGCGAATGCCAGAGCAGTACCCTACTAAATGGGCCTTGGACCGCATGTGATCTGTTCTTCCTCTTCCTTGTCCTATCTTTTCCCCTTACATACACACTTACACTAACATGCACTACACTACCACATATTCCAGGAGACCAGTCGGGAGCTTAGAGCTTGTTCCGGCTGGGGAAGTGCCCCACTGGTGGGAGAGTCCTGGTTAGGGGAAACCCCACTAGCCAACAGTAGTTCGGTGCCGTATCTCACCATCCAGCAGGGGAAGATCACTACCATCTCCCGAGCAAAAACATGCACTACACTAACAGGACTAATGACCAAAGCAGTTGATTCACCCGGATACACAAGATAATCGATCAATCAATCAATCTAAAACATTTGACCTTGTCAAAATAAAAACATTGTTTATCCAAACCCCAAATATCTTGATTGAAATAATATTTTAGGAATATTACAGAGAATTAAACTTTTTTTCCATTATGGAGTTTCCCTAGAGAAAAATATTGCAACAGTTTTTGAGAAAATTTGGCAACCATGGCAGATTTTCTTTACTAACTAGATAGTTGGGTTGTATTCAGTCTCTGTTTAGAGAAGAATTCTAGCAGCTAGCTACTCCAACCAGTAATCTTCCTTGGTTTCTCTAATCACTAACAGGCATATTCTGGGAAAGTACCATAACAAATGGGTCGTGGACTGCACATAAACTTCCCTTTCTCAGCTTTGTTCCCTCTTTTCCCATTCCACACACACACTTATACTTCCATGCATTAGTCTACCTCTCATGCCCCGTTCGGGAAATCACCCACAAGCCAATGAGTAGGTCAGAAATGGATCTCACAATCCAGTGGGGGAAAACACCGCTGTCTCCCCTCCCAGAATGAAAAATTAACTTCACTAATGTGACCAATGACCATAGCAGTTGACGAACCCGGAAACATCAATCAATCAATTACCCAAACAAGTACAAAAACATCAAAAGTACCAAATAAATTTACAATAAAATGCAAATTTGTTTTACAACTTCACTACAATTATGCATTTGTTACTTTATTACTGAAATGTGATAACATTTATGAAAATGTCTGTTATTGATAATGGTATGAGAAATCTGTACGTACATACAGACGCACACAAACACAAAATTTTATTTTTGGGTGTATCAAATGTATACGTATTGAGTGTACTTCAATTTGACCTTTCAAAAAATGAAAATCAGTCTTTTATGTGAACTAAATTTAAATAGTAATATGCCCCGAAGAAATTACAAATAAATTCAAAAATACCCCTTGGGTTACTTTTTAATAATCCTGTTTTTTCCAACCCTGTCAATAATATTCTGTTATTTTATAACCAATCTGATTCTGAGAATTCAGTGCGTTTAGAGTGTGTTTTCGGGGACTACTCTCATGTGCCATGCAATAATTTACATGTTGGATATTACAATAGTTTAATAAATTGATGTTTCAGCTATTCTTAATTGAATAACTACAAAAATATTTTACGAAAAAATTAAGTGACTTGATAAAAAGCTGTATTTGTCTTAAAAGCTTGAAGGATATTTCAAAGGATACTTAATTTTAAATTACTGTGTTTTTTACACAGAAAAGGGAATAATTAAGATTTGATTGCAAAAATTCCAAAGTAAACAGAAGCAATAATTTCCAGAAATTATAACCATAGCTACCACAAGAGATTCAAATACAATAAACATACTCATGATCGACTTGTAAACTATGTTTTATATTCTGTCTGAAAAATGGCCAAAATCTTCTTTCCCTATCATTTGGATGTTTTGTAGGTAATGGGAATTTTGTCAATTCATATCTGCCTTAGGAATTTAAAAAAGATGAAGTAAGAAAAGGAAAACTTTCTGAAGGGTTCTAAAAGCTTCTTACTTTCGTAAATAACTGTATTATAGTTACTTAAGTTTTGTTCACATCTGTAACAATTATTGCAAAGGAAACAAAGAAGGCTGAGACTTAAATACTTGGTTAACAAGAGTATTCAATGAAAGGGCACAATCGGTAATGTTATTTTTTATTCAAGCATTTGAAAATTAATGCCATTTAAAATGTGTGTAAGTTAAGCAAAATTTCTTTGAAGTTGCTATTGTCTTCAGTTAGAGAAAGAATTTGGAAACTTCTAGTAAAAGAATACTCTTAACCTTACATATAAATTTGTTAAATGTACAATTTATTTGTAGTGGAAAATGTTAACAATTACATTTTTTAAATGTAATTTTTAATTTAATGAATTCACTTTCTCATTATGACTAGCAAATTGTTTGGCTTGTAAATAAATTTCTATCAAATTTAAATACATTGTTGTGAGTACATTGCATAAAAGTAGATGCCCTTCATCAATGTCTGTACTATCCTTGGGCTATCATAGTTGCACAAGTTTTGTGAAAATGTATACTTGAATGTTGAGAAATGCAGGGGGTTATGGGTCTGACAGCAAGGATCTGGTGTGTGTGGCACAGGGTGGCAGTGCAGGCTCTGAGAGTGGTGGCAGTGGTGCAGACTCAATTACGGGTGAGCACAACGTGTCTGGGCGGAGCTCAGCATACGGGGATAATGCCCCTGAGCCATTGGCTGTGGTGCGCAGTGAAACATCATCCTTAGGGGCTCCTGCGCCTTATCAGGTAAGTAATGGTTGCTCCTCTGGTCTGGCTGGGTGGTGTAGTTTTGCATGCTCTCATTGTGTGATGATAGTTGTTGTAGTTCATTATTTTTAACTTTTTTTTGTTACTTGAAGTGTGTTAATTTTTATGAATGTCCACATTTGAAAGGTGTTCTTTTTGCTATTGCTATTGATTTAGGAAGGTTGAACTAGAAAATACAATACTTTGATCTTTCTGTAAATGTTTTGAGATATAATGATGTGGGAGAACACTGATCTAATTCTTACAAGATAAAAATTTGCTGTGTAATATTCTAGTCTCGTATTTATGAGACTAATTGGTTTTTATTGATTGTGTGTGATAAGGGTTTCAGAGAAACCTTGATAGAAAAAATGAAACAGAATGATGTAGTTAGTAGAGATAGAAGTGAAGAATTACAGAGGTGGCCAAATTAGTATAGTAAACATGTTTTCCTTGACATAACAGATTACTATGTCTTGAGAAGCTCCTGAAAAGGTAATGGTTTGAAGCATAACGTCTGTTAATGGTACTGGAAACATAAAAATCAGTTAATGGTATAATGATGCACAACTAATATCTACTGTCCTAAAGAACCAATCACTCCCTCAAACAAATGAATGGTTTGGGAAAAATCCATGCATATTCATGTATGTCTGCAGTCCATGCTACAATAGGAAGGAAAGTTGGGAAATGTGATAAATTGATCAGTTTGTGCTTTAACGAGCAACACACAACCCTGTCACGAATTTCAAAGATAATGTTTCACCCAATATAGTTAAAAGTAACTGAGAAAAAGAAATTCATACAATTTAGCTCATTCATACCTGGCAAAAACTCTGAAATTGAAAAAAAGGATTAAAAATTGATTTTCAGCATGACTCTCAACAAATAGTGTGTTAATTATGGATATGAATTAAATTTCTAAACCTTTAAACACAATTTATTGTCAAGATCTTCGGTTACAAGGGCATTTTTGTCTCGTTCAAAAACTCTACCGTAATAATTTAGTCACTACTGTATATAATAATAACTATAATAATATTAATATTGCTTGAAGAGCAAGAAATAGACTCAAAGCAATTTTTAACAGTCGCATAACAATGCCATTCCAGAACGCAGAGAACACCATGGGAGTCCCCAGAATAAATTACAACATTATGAAAAATTTTATATTTATAATCATTAAACATGTATTTAATAATATATTAAAATCATTTTCTGCATGTTTGTGTTACAATATTTTCAGTTTTGAAGGTAGAGCAAAGATGTGCATGTTTCGAACATTTTCTGTACTTGCAGTCCTTTTGATTGAGACACAGCTGGCAGCTACATGGCAACTGTTTGAAATATTTTTGTAAAATTGTTATCAGCTCTGAAAGCCAAAACTATCATTGAGGGTTCAAAAAGGTACTGATAATAAAATTCCTAAATGATGAAACAGTTACTCCTAGCCTAAACAATGATCAAAGAAACAACTTGGGATCTGTCATTAAAACTCAACCCAACACCAACCCCCAATCCACCCCACCCCCACCCTTATACCCACCACAGTTGTGATATGTGACTGTTAACCACATCTCCAGTTCCCTTTAAATCAGAAAAAAGATAAATTAGCAGTTCTAAAAAACCAATAAGACTCCCTTCCATAAAAGTAGTTTCTGTGGATTTCTGTTCCAAAGGAAATGCACTTGTCTAATTCGTTTCTGTTGGGTAAAGTTATACACAGTGGATACTAATTGTCATTTCTTAAAAATATTTTTTTCACATTAATGTCTTCATAGGCTATTAAAAGTTTTGCTCTATGATTCTTTAGGCCTGCCATAACATGTTGTCTTTTTTTTTATTACACATCATTTATTTATTAGGGGTAGTTATGGAAGATTCTATTGTCTCATTCTGGTCATAATGCTCTTCTCCCTCTTAAAGGTTTAACTTTTGGATTTTCATTTTATCAAGAGATTTCATAAATCATTTATTATCCAAAATCCATTATCCACATTACTGAATTACAGGATTAAAAGCATTTACCAATGAAAAGATCAGACATGTTTTTAATTTGAGGTGCAGGAGATTTAAATTAATAGTTTTTATGGGAATTCTGATTGGATGTTGTTGACGTTCTTATAAGAAGAAATAAAAGAAGTCATCTTCGTCAACATATCAGCTTTATTAAGATGCGTTTTACGGCTTTGCGTCATCGTCAGTCTCGCTGCTGTCGGCAAAAGTCGTTCGACAAGAGTCGCACAGTCGCTCGACTTTTGCCGACAGCAGCGAGACTGACGATGACGGCAAAGCCGTCGAAAGCCGCCTATCTTAATAAAGCTGATATGTTGACGAAGATGACTTCTTTTATTTCTTCTTAATAGTTTTTAATTGTTGATTTTAAAGAGTATTGACAGTATTGAAATGCTCAATTGCATATGATTTTCTACAGGCCCAAGATGCTGACACTTTGGAACCGGAACAAGAGCCAGAACCAGATACAGAAAATAGTTCTCGTCTGCATGCATTACGACTGGCTGTGCTTGAGCGTTTATTACAATTTGTACCTCAGCTACGCACTGTAGGTGGTGTACGTTCAATTCCTTTTATGCAGGTAAGAAATATTAACACCATTAAGAACTCGTGTGTTTCGCCCTGCATTATTTATTATGTTAAGCATGTTATTTATGGCATTTATTTTTATGCTAAAAGGTTTTGTTGATGTTGACTTCTGACTTGGATGGAGAAGAAGAGAAAGATAGAATTTGTTTGGAGAATCTTCTACACACTGTAGTGGGAGAATTACATATGAAAGAGCCAAATACAGACAATATATGTGAACGTACTAAAGAACGTGAAGTACACCTTGTCATCATGCGTTTACTGAGTAAGTTATCTTGTATAATAATACCTTTTGAATTTTGCTTATAATTTTGTTTCAATTATTTATTGTTCTTTGAAATCAAACTATTTGAAGCAATGTTTCCTGGGATTTCTGTGCATTAGCTTTTGCTTGGGCTGTGTACAGCAAGTCAGAAAAGCAACAGTAATTGATTTCTCTCTTGTTAGTAATAGGACTTACGGAGTATGTGAACATATAACGACTTGATTTACATACTTCCTTTTGATGAATGATTGGGAGTTTCAGTTAAGACGCATATACAATGGCTTCTAGCGGGAAGAGCTGCTGTGCACATGTTTAGAACAACGGCTAAAATCCTTCATCAAAAAGCATGCAAATCAGGTCTAAGAGCAATATTTCTGTTTGGTAACCTATAAACTTCAAAGAGTAGCCAATAAAGATTGGGACAGAACTTTTTCAGTTACTTTTAAACCCCTCCTTTCTCTGTAATTTCTTTTGTTTCTAATGACGTATCCAAAATTAAGAAATTTGAAATAGTTCCACATAGCCTAGTCTCTGTAAACATTTTAATGTTTGGTTTTCAAGTATCTTAGTTTTTCAAAAATATATCTTTTACTCAAAGGTGATTAACATTTATGTGTGAATTTGTTATTTACCACCAGGCTTTGTTGAGCAGACATTGATAGCAGTAAGCTTAAAGGGAATGCCTTGTGTATTTGACTGAACTGAAAGGCTGGGAAGTTGCAGGTTCAGAGGGATTTAGATTGGAAAGTACATCATGTGACGGAAATTTGTTAATGTGTAAACATTAGTATGAATGTATCCCAGTTTCAAAGTGAGAGACTTCTAAGGGAAGGTGTCATCTCAGTGAATATTTTGTTGACCTTGAAATATTACAGCTTTAGTTCCCTTTGCAGTTTCTGTCATTTTTGTTGATTCTGCATTGAGTTGTGCTATATGATGATTAGCAGTGCTTGAGTATTTAAAATAACTTAATACAGTATTACTGTAGTATCAATAAAAACAATTCTGTTGCTTATGATTTATTGCAGGTGTACTAATGTCTCGTTCTAAATCGAATTCCAAGACTGCTAATGACAATTCTACTTTTGTATCCCAAACAACTGCTGCAGTGTTAATGCAGGCAGGAGCAGTGGATTACTGCTTAACCCTCTTGAAATCACTTTTGACATACTGGAAATCGTAAGTATTCTTTAGGTAGAATTAGTATCAGTATGTTGTTCAACAATTGGACATTTTAATAGCAGCTTTTGCAACAGCTGCTGCTGCCACCACTGCTAATTTGTTTCAAATTCCAAACATTCAATTTATAATTTTGTTACTTATTTAGTAATTGTAGCAGCAAACAATCTGATATACATGTGCATTACAGTGAATGTGGCATCAGATGAAGTCTTTCTTATAAACTACTAAGCATGTCAAACTAAAATTATATATTTTTATTGGAAAAAGGGGATGTGTCCCTCAAGAATAAATAAATTATGAAAATTATGATGAGCATCATAAACATTGATTTTGAACATTACAGATTGGCAATAGATGAACCTGGAACTACTGTAGGAGGTGCCCTTTTGAAGCCACACCAAAATTCATCTCCCCCTGATATGTCACCATTCTTCCTTCGACAGTATGTGAAAGGTCATGCTCTGGATGTATTTGAAGCTTATCCACAACTTCTAACAGAAATGGCTTTAAGACTCCCATACCAAGTGCAGAAACAAGCAGATAACACTGCAATCTCCACCACTTTTAATAAGGTTAGTTATATGTAGTGCATTTTTCTCTAGGTCTTTGAATGATAAGAGTTTTTTATTTAATTTATAGTCAACACTTTTAAACAAAACAATAATAAATTTGACTTCTAATAGAAAAAGAAAGTAATTAATTCTAAAATTTAAAAAGAAAAAAATAATAACAAAAATGTATGTAAAAAAAATCATTCATATTTAGGAATAGAAACTTAATCCTACAATATGACATGTCATTTACGATAAAGAAATTAATGAAATTGTTTTCTAGTTGTGAACGACCTAGGAAATTAACTTCATTAATTCATCTTATGTAGTGGGTTAGTTTATAGGACACTTTTTTCTCAAAAACAGCTTACATTTTTCTTTAAATTTCATTTTTGAATAGAAAAAAATGCATTTGTAGATCAAACAAATCCTGTGAATTTTCAAAACAAAGAGAGATCAAAGAGAAACTTTAACCTTAAAAGGAGGTTAAACTTTGAACTCACCTTCAGTATTGAAGCGAGACATTTTGTCATGAATGCAATAAATGGTGGTGTTCTTGTAGAATATTCCAAAACTCTCATTTCAAATAGACTGTTAATAGACTAAAATAGTTAATAAACTGAAAAAAATTGATACATGTTTTGTCAATAAAATACACTATCTACAATACAACATCTAATTAACCCTACAGTGCATGGTGTTGCCAATTGGTCACGGCTACTTCTCTAATTTTTTTTAAATGTGTATAGTGTCCAAGTGTGAAAATTATGCAATCACGTTGTTCCTTAGACATTGTAGTTTGCATTATCCTTAATAGATGTTGCTGGAATTATCTCGTGGACCTCTGTGAGGAGATTGTCACAGCGGCGTCGATGGCCACATGAAATCCAATAATTATGATTATTTGTTGATGAATATTTAGAAAACGCCTATATTTGCGTCCTCTCAAAAATTTGTGGAAAATAGTTGGAGTTTTAAGATTAATGTAAATCACTTTCCTACAAATTTTGACATCATATAGTTGTTATTTTGATAAAAATACACCGGTTGCCAATTGGCATCTCTATGCAATCGTGTGTTACAAACTCCTGCCTGATCCTTGCGTTTGATTGTGGGTTACATTGATTTCCAGGTTTGGTTTTGTGCGTTTTAACGGCGCGTTGACTTATCTGTGTGTCTATGTGTTGTATTTAGAATAGTGAGATTTAACAATTCGTAAATGGCGGTAAACAATGAGCATGCTTATATATTTGATGATAACAGTACATTACAGCCGTTGACTGAAGACATTATTTTAGAAATTCCTAGTGGAAGTGAATGTGATTTTAAGTGATAATAGTGACGATGATCAACTGTAGATCCAAATGCACTATTTGGAACTTGATGATGCGAGTGATTCGGATGTGGATGACAAAATTCAAATTAAATCAACGGAAAAAGGAGAGGACTGTAATAGTGAGGGAGGTGTTGAAAGAGTAGATTCTGTGCTGACATCAACAATACACTGCAAGAAAGCCGTAGGAGAAATAAAGAAATTATCAGTTCAAAGCAAGAAAATAATAAAACCAAGTATATTGTGGAAGAAGAAAGAACTTCAACAATCGGATTTTCCATTCAAAGGGAATTATAGACTTCCTGAAAACATTATTTCCTTGCAAAGCCCTTATGATTTTTTAGGTACTTTTTCACGTCTGAATTACTTGAAATGATAACAGATCAGAGCAATTTATATAATGTTCAGCAGTGTCCTGATAGGCCAAGAAACATAACACCTTCAGACGTAATGAAATTTATTGGTATTTGTATTAGGGGCAGTGTAGCTGGAGGTAGAAATACGAGGAACTTTTGGAATCCTGCATTGGGGGTTCCAATTATTCAAGAAACGATGACTACCAATGATTTTGAGTCAATAAGAAGATTTATTCACTTCAATGATAATAATAAATTTGTTCCTAGAGGACAGGAAGGACATGACAAATTGTTCAAGATACGCTCTGTAGTGCGTATACCTGTGAAATAAATTCACATCCATACCACTTGAGGAGTCCCTGTCTGTTGATGAACAAAAGTGTGCGACAAAGGCACGTCATCATCTAAGAATGTATATGCCAGACAAACCACATAAGTATGGTTTTAAATTGTTTGTTTTGTGTGGTGTGTCAGGTTACGCTTTTGACTTTGAAATACATACTGGACTAGAAAACAGCGACAGACAAGAAACTGAACCAGACTAAGGTGCAAGTGGAAATGTAGTTGCTAGACTTGCAAGGGGTATTCCCCAAAATGTAAATCATAAACTATTTTTTGACAATTATTATACATCTGTCCCTTTATTGGCATACTTGCAGTCGAAGGACATCCAGTCCTTGGGGACAGTGCGGCGCAACAGAATTCCCAACTGCAAACTTCCCACTGAATCAGAAATAAAAGAAAAGCCAAGAGGAACCACAGAAGAATATGTGGGCGTTTTTAACGATACGGAAATTTCTAGTCTTCTTTGGAAGGACAACAAAATTGTCACGATGTTATCAACCTTCGCTGGCACTAATGGAGTGTCAATATAAACCAGAAAGAAGAAAGAGTATGAAAAGGTCCCATGCCCACATGTAATAATAACTTATAATAAGCATATGGGAGGAGTCGATCTTCTAGATAGTCTTATAGGTCGTGGGAAGATCTCAATGAGAACTAGGAAATAGTACATGAGAATATTTTAGCATCTTGTAGATGTAACTATAATTAATTCCTGGCTTCTCTATAAAAGGGCTGCAAAAGAAAAAGAAAATTTACCATTTTTGAAACTTCAGCAATTTAGATTTGAATTGGCTGAAGTGCTATGTAAAATCGGACAGATGAAGACACCGACTAGAGGCCGCCCTTCCAGTGTTACACCACCACCCGCAAAAAAGAAAAAAGCCAATGCGCGTGATACCCTATCTGAGACTGGATAAAATGGATCACTGGTCTGAACATGAAGAAAAGAAGCAAAGATGCAAAATTGCTGGGTGCAAAGGCTACTCAAGAATCAAGTGCTCGAAGTGTTGCGTTCATTTATGCTTGAACAAAGGAAATAATTGTTTCTTTAAATACCATAATATAAAACATGTGTAAAATGACATGAAGCACATTGTTGATCCCCTATAAGTGTTTTGGCTGGTTATTAATAGTTTGAAAGGGATTTTAAGTATGATAATTTTACGGTTTCACTATTCTTTTTGTTTGTCTCAAATTTAATTCGTTAATTATAAAGATTTTAATGGCATTCTTATAATGATTTATTCAACGTCTTCTCTCATGATATGTCATTGGATCATGTACAATTGCATGGTGTTGCCATTTGGCACAAAATATTAAAATGTGTGTTATATGAACAAAACTTGCAAAATATTTTTTTAAATATTTTTCCCTCATCCTACACACTAAATTTAATAAGGAGAAAAATTTTCATTTAAATTTAAAAATTCATGCACTGTAGGGTTAACACAATCAACATCAATATTTCCCTAGGAAGTGGGTTTTTAGGGGAAGTAAATGCATGTGTGTGCTGTATTTCAAGAGTAGAGTTTTGTCCAGTATAGCTGAAATATTCATGTTAGAAGAACATAATTTGCAATACAATTATTATATTTTACATAACCATTGCAGATACTGTAAATAAGTCTGGGCTATGTTGTAGCATCTTTCATGTTGATATTACATGTGGTAAATTCTTTATATTGCCTATTATTGCTATACTGATTGTTCATACAAAGATGTTACAAATTGTAAACATATTTATGTGCAGGAATGGTTTCACTTCTTATGCGAGTACATGATGACCCAACAAACACCATTTGTTCGGCGTCAAGTACGCAAACTTTTGCTATTTATATGTGGTACCAAAGAAAAGTACCGACAGTTGCGTGATCTACATTCTCTGGAATCTCATATGAAGGTAAGAACTACAAAGCAAAGAGCCGTTGCTTACACAAACCAATATATATTTAATGCAATTGATAATTATTTATCATTATTATAGGAACTTTTAATATTTAATTTTCTATAACATTAATTTTTGCTTTAAATGTACTTTGATATTGCATATTTCTTTATCACTTCAATTAGTGAATGTGAGTGAATAATAATTTAATACTTGATTATGTTATTAAATGTTTTTTCATGTCTCTCCAGGATGTTCAGGAATGCTGCCGAGGAGGTGGCTATGATCCTCAGACTGGTTTTGGAGCTTCACTTCCTCATTGCATTAGTTTGCCTTATGATTCTTTGGTAGAGTTAATTGAGCATTTGAAAGCTTGTGTAGAAGTTGCTACAAGTCGAACTGGTAACTGGCAACGTTATTGTCAGTGTCATGAAGAAACTCTTCCATTTTTACTGCAAGTTGCTTGTCTACTTGATGAAGGAGTATCTCCAACTATTCTACAGTTGCTGCAGTGTGCTGTATGTGGGTCCAAAGCATCAAATACTTCAGTGAGTAAAAATACTAAATACTGTGAATATTCTGACTCGACATTCAACCTCACCACATGAGTCTCAAAGGAGGCATTTTGAACTTAAATAATTTTTCTTAGTTTTCAAATATTGTTGTAAAAAAATCATTTATTTATTATATCTTTCATTTTGACAGACTAAAATTTTTAAATAAATTAATTTAATTTAAAATAATACATGATCTTAAATTATGTTTTTTATTAAACCTGGTAATGTACGTTTCAAGATACGATGTCACTTCATCATCAGGTACATCTTGAGATGCAAAAGAAACTGAAGAGAACTCGCATCACAATTTAGGAATCATACAAATATAATTAGCATTTGCATTTATGTCTGGAACGGTTGTTTGGCTGTATTACATTAAATTAAATTAATTTAGTTTATTATTAGTGTTTATTAGTATTTATTATTAGTAATTATTAAATTAATTTAATTTATTTAAAAAGTAAAGTCTATCAAAATGAAAGAGGTGTAATAAATAAATCTGATTTTACAATTAAAAAGACAGACAATATTCAAAATAATTTAAAATTATATATATCTTCATAAATTTTATAGGTTATGGAATTTTAAGAATTGACTTGTGATAATTCTAGGTATTGCAGAAATTTTTAAGTAATTCATTTCATTTTCCTTCTGGAGAATGTGTGGAACAGAAACATTAGAGGAGATCAGTTTGCAGGTGCACGAATATTGTAGGCACTTGCCTTTGGCCTTGCAATGTTTGTTCATATCTCTTCGTGTGAATTCAAATTTCATTTGTTATATGAAACTCTTAGTGTTTCTTTTGTTGTGATGAACTATTAATAGATTTAAATTTACTCCATAATTGTTTCATGTGGGGGTCAGTCATTGTATCTTTTTAGTAATTTATGTTTGTTCAGAATTTCTTTTTGGATAGGTGGGTAAGCATCTAAAGCACTGATTATTCCTGACCTAAATATCAGTCAGCAGCTTTCAAGTTCCTTGGCTGTTCAGAAGGGAGAACGAGTTGTCAAAGGTCTCTCTTCACATTCTCAAAGTTCGCACACCTGTATATCTTGTGATTCTCATTATTTCGTGAAGAAATATCTGCGTTGTTAATGTTGATTTGCATATCACTGGACCAAACGACATGATTACTGTTACTAAAAGGGTTCCACAGATCAGAAGTCAACAAGATTGATTTGTCATTTGTCATAATTAAGTTAAGCATCACTGATTTGTTGGATCCACGGCATGCACCACACACTTACAAGCCTCTGTATTACTGCACTTCTACAGATAAGTTTATTCTAAATTCTCCTTTGTATAAAATGATAGTTAATGTTAATAATTTCACAGCCAGTTGCACTAATAATATTGATTTATTCCCAGACACTCTTTGATTTGTCATTCTGTGATTAAATCTGTAGTTGACATTTCGAACTAGGATTTTTTTTTTTTTTTTTTTTAACGGGGTGTATACGTGCTGGCTTTATTGATTATACATAAATAAATAAATCTGCCCATCTAGAAACCTAGTTTCATCATGTATCAGCTGAGTGAAGCAATGTTCATACATCTGAAGAAACTCACTTGCTTCTAGCACGCTGGAGCTAGTGAAGCAACTGTAAATTGATGTCTCCAAGGATATGAACATCAAAATTATTCATCTGAGGAAGCATGTCAAAAGAGCAGTGTTCACATTTAAAATTCTATGTAATGGCATGAGAGGTCAATATAACGTACAGATGTAAAAGTGCAAATGACATAGCTTGATTTTCAGCCATAGCGACTCCAAAGGATCACTTTGCATATCTATTCAAATGATAGTTATTAGTTTCTTGTGTTGAGAAGCTTGATGGCCGCTGATGATCTTCAGTGTACCTCCTCTATATTTGATGGTTAGTTTCTTATTTAGATCCTTCATGTCGTGTTTCTACATTAGCGAATAAAAATTATTAATTTTATTCCCTTCGGGTGCTTTATTGCTTTTTTAAGAAAATGTCCCTTGCTGCTGTGGAGCTATTCAATATGATCTTCAGTGGTCTGGGATTATCGTCTCTTATCATTTTCGAATTTTCCCAACTAGATGACTTTTGTGATCTGATCCTGATTTTCAATCTCCATAGATTGAAGGACATCCTTCATAGCCTCTAAATCTGTGATGGAAGTTCTTTAGATTCTCATTCATGGTCTCCATAACTCCATATACAATAACATTGCTTTTTTGAAGAGTCCGTTCTTCCATTTCCTCAAGGATCTGCACACTAGTTGGAGCTGTCTTTGTGAGATTGTATTCCAACTTGTCAACCTTCTCAGCAGTGACCTTCTGTTCTTTCTCCACCATATTGCATTTTTATTTATTTATTTGTGGTAAGAGGAAATTGCCCAATAGATGTATAAAATTTACAAATAGAAATTCAAGGAGGTATACATAGCAAAATAGAACTGATTAAGACCATGACATATATTAACAAATGTCTATCAAAAGATCTTTACCTTGAATTTCTCATACTTTGCCTTAAATCCATGGAAATCTTCTGTAAGTTTTCTCTTTTTTACCAGTTAGTTCCATAATATTCTTGTTAATATCGTGTAATCCTTCCGTCTGCTGTTGTGAAAGCTTATCTGTCAGTATGGTTTCAAGAGTAGAGAATTTGATGTCAAGACACTCTTGTTTTGCTCATTTCTTCTCTAATAGTTTTAGTGAATTTTTCGGCTATGTTCCCTGGTTATCATGTGGCTCCTGATGTATCTTTCAAAACTAAACTGTGGTCTGAAACGGACTTATTTTCTATTAAGGATGGCTATAAGGGAGAGCACCTAAATCTGGCTTGATGACTCAATTCACTAGCCTCTTTATGCAAGTTCATTCTAACTCTCCCACTACAATTCTAGTAATAAGGGGCCTCATAATTCTTACAAAACAAATTTTTCTTCAATAATTTCTAACAATATTGACAAATATATCTTCTCTCTTTTTTGTTTTGTATACTTTCCTCTTCTGGTTCAGAGTATCACTGCATTATGCCTTCAATACTGGACACTCATCAAAGAAGCCGCCTCATTTGCAATCCAATCTCCCCCAAAATTTAAGTGATTTAAGTAAAGAAGTTTTATCAAAATCCAGAACTTCGAGCCATGCCATATTGTCCAGGGAATATTCATTTTGGAAAAAAATCCTATGAATAGTTTATGCCCTTGTGCTGTTCACAACGAGTGGACCGACCCTTTAAAAAATAAAAAATAAAAACTTTTTTTTTTAACTGTTTTGGTATAGGGGCTCCAAAACTTGTATTTCCATCACATTCTCAAAATTAATTTTCTGCTTCATTACATAACTTTCTGTATTCAATGTATGTTACTCTGTAAATATACAAAAACGATTTTTTTCAAGACTGGCTCCAAATTTTTTCTTGATGCTTTTGCTACAGATGGTGCTAAATGCAGTGAATAACACTACATAAATGTAAATTTGATGTATTTTTGGATTTTCCAAAAATTATCCAAATTATATTAATTTATTTTTGAAAAAATATACAAATTATTTTTTTATTTTATTTTTTAATATCTCTCACTTTGTTAATATTCCAAGATTCTGTCCCAATTACTCTTGTTTATTACAAAATGTTGCAATTCCAAATCATGGTGAGAGAAGAGTAAATGTGCAATTTGACCTTTTTACCCAAAATTGTATGGGGAGATATTAACTGTACTGACTTTTTATTTAACCTTGGTCTCTTGGTTACTCGAACGACCACTAGAAGCGAACAAACCTTTGTTAAAAGTGGCTCAACTGCCTATTTTATAAATGACTTCTTCAATACAATAGCTTCTAAACAAATACTTAACTGATTTTTTTTTTTTTAATGTATCTTCTTCATTCTTTTCTAAATTCATTAAGTGTCTTGTATTAAATTACTGAATTGTTCCTTTTTTCTACAATGTTTTAAATGGTATATTTCACTTTTCTTTCGTATTAATTATATTTTTCTCCTAAACATTTTCTTTTGTGTTATTTTACTCTATTATATCTTATGTGTGATATGAATACTATGTATCAAAAGGAATGTCCTGTAAATAAATAAATCATATTTACAATATGGGTGTTTTATATACTTACTGAATTCATGAGTTCAAGGGCTTCAAGCAATTTCTTTTGAAGTTTTTTGAAAACTCAAAAGTTTTGGTTGAAATGAGCTTCAAAATTCTGCATTTTCAGAAACATGTTTTTGATAAAAGGTCCTTCCAGGATCAGGTTTTACCCTTCTATAACATTCTTTAATTTGTATTTCAATTCTACCATTAGGTAACTGAAATATTAAGGAAATGTGAACAAATGTATTTTAGGAGCCTATAGATCCCCATTGAGATGAGGGTATGGAAAATCCGAAAAGTTAGCCTAAACTGAATAGATAAGGAAACAAACTAGTTGGAGAAAATCTGTCCCATTCTGAAGGACCACTAGTTTTATTTTCAAATTAGTTTTATACCAAAAAGAGTGTTCCGGTTACTTTTTCTTGTAGACCCTCTCCGTTAAGTTACTTATTTAATAACTCTAATCTGGAGATCTTAGTTCAAAAAATAATTATGAATATAATTACAGAACTCGAGTACCACTGCACCTGCTGCATCAATAAACAGTACTGGTACCAGTGCTGCACCAACCTCTGGAAACTCTTCATCTGCTGTCCCCTCACGGAAAGAACGAGAAAAGTCTGATGATTCAGATACTGAAGCAAAGTTTGAGGAAGCTCAATGTGCTACTTTAGTGGCGCAGATTAATCGTCACGTATCCCATGAGCTTTTAGGATGCTTTATTCGCACCTTCTTATTGGAAACTAATGCCACAAATGTGCGATGGCAGGCTCATTCATTAGTTCTTGCAATTTACAAGTAAGTTTGTTGTTTTCTTAGCTGTTCATAATATTTTAAATACATTATATTATGAATAGCTACTATATTACAGAATATTATTAAATGCGTGTAGAAAAAGTGAAGTTTTACATTTTTCTTGTCATTTATTCAGTGTATTTTACTATTAATTTTGTGTGTGGTAATTTTTTTAATCCTATTACTTTATTAATAATTCTTTACATTTCAAGATTATATAAAACGTTTTCATTACTTCCTGTAAAATGTTTTAGAGCAGTATTTCTCAAACTTTTTTTGACATACAGTCCCCTTGAATGGCATAGAAATTTTGATGGCACTATAGTTGTAAAATCATATTTGTCCCAAGCCAAGGAAGTTATTGACATTGGAAATAAAACTCGCAGATATTTTTGATTATTAAATTGGATTTGTATTTCATTTGTGTTACTTGTGTTACGGCACACCTAGAGAATGCTTACGGTGCATAGTTTTGAGAGCTATTGTTTAAACAATTAGTTTTTGTGCATTACTTAGAGCCAACTTGTACCAAATGTTGATCATGTAAATGATTAACATTTTGTTGTCATCGTGCCCTTCATCATACCAATTCAAAGAGGAAGAATCGTTTTAACTATTCACTTCTGTTAAATTGGAATTTGATAGAGAACAAATATGCATAAATATGTACACATCCTCCCAAGATGGTACTCATTCGTATCCCTTTCACTTGGAGTGTAAACACGCTCCTTTGCTTCGCTGCTTGAAATTGTAATTTGAATTTCATAAAAATTGTATTTTATTTATTTTGAAAAAATGATAGGGAACTAATTTTTCATTAAATCAAAATTAGGTTTTGATAAATTAATTTCATGTTATTACATGTATGAATATGACATTTGTGAAATGACTGCATACCTTACTCATTGCTTCATATTCATAGAATTGATTCTATTGTGATTACTTTTGTTGCTCAGGAATTCTCCAAGTGCTGACCAGGAAGCGCTGTTGGATTTATTATGGAAGTTGTGGCCTCAATTACCAGCTTATGGGCGTAAAGCTGCTCAGTTCGTGGATTTGCTAGGTTATTTCTCTCTTAAAAGTCAACAGGACAGTAAGAAGGTATGGTGTCGGGCAATGTATTAAAAGCTCTGAGACCTTGTACACTATTAATTCACCCTCACCAAGACTTCAATGAGAAAGGGAATTCTTGAATGTTGTACTCTTTAAATTACCAAATTTTGATTCTTAAATTTGTAGCCACGTTGCCCAGTATAAAATTGTTTTCTGATTGAATTTGAAGAGGTGAAACTTTCCAATACTTTTTGCACCAAAAGCTTGGCTCTTCTCAGTGGAAATGTCTTCAATTTCCTCTATCAAGTGGCTTAAATAATAACTTAAGCATGTGATGTTAAATGATGTGAAAACCTGTCTTCTACTATTTTTACCTCAATATAAGGCAAGGATTTTTCCTAAATATCTTGTTTGAAATATAAGGGATTGTCTTACATCTGAAATTGTCAGTATTATTGTTGTTAATTAATAATGTACATTAAGTAATTTTGTTTAATTTATATTTAAATTATAGATTATTATAATTTAATGTATTTTTAAATATATATTTTGAATCTAAACTATGTTGAATTTCTTTCAAAATAGTTTTGTAAATCTTTAAGAACAATATTGTTTCTTCATAAATATTTTAGTAGTAATCACGCGATAATTATTTGTCTAAGCAGCAAAACTTGTGATACCACATTATTTGCAGGCAAATTTTTCCATAATTATTTTCCAAAAGTAGGAATACTAATGTACTTTTTTAAATGTGAATGTACGTGATAGAAAATGTTCCTCTTTCCAAGCTTTTAAGTGATTCTGTCAGCTTGTAGGCAACACAGATCAATTTTTAAGGCAATGTTTTTCATCTTCGTCAATTTTGTAATTGATGAATTTATTTATCTGGTACATAAAAGAAACAAAAGCTGAGGTTTAAAGACAAAAAAAATTATCTTAATGATATTAATGAATTAAATACTGTTAGGATTATATAGTTTCAAAATACTAAATATGCCTGTATCTTTTGTATCAATGCCATCTCATTGAGGTTTTTGCCCAGTTTCCCTTGATCCTTGATTTACTTAGCAAATCCTGAAATGGCCACTTGTTTTGCTTCTGAATGCAGTAAATGTAGCTGAATTACCTGCATACGTTTTATTGAGATTGTTTTGATAGTTGTAGGACTGGGGTGGGAGGTAAAATTTTGTCAACAGTACATTAACATCAACTCTGTAAATGTTTGCTGATGTATGCTTCTGTTTCACAGAAACGGAAGTTCCTATTTTTCAAATATTGCCAATAACACTTATTATTCTTAATTTAACTATATAGAGCAACAAAGAGGGATAGTAATTCTGGAGCTCAAGCAAACGCATGCAGGTTAAATTTCTTCCCCTCATCTGATACATTATTTTATTGTTTTTGATGGTAAATAAGTAAAAATATACAATTATTAATCAAGAGAATGCGATTCAATTCGATTCAATTACCTTTAGTGTTGACTTTCTTAGTGCCACCCTGAAGTATAATTGCAAATATTAAATTAAAGTGTTTTTTGATGAATGACGTGCAGTAACTTGAAGTGACTGTGGATGCCTTCATAGTTATTTATTTTATTTTCAGATGGGTATATATATGGAGCAGGCTGTGAGTGTTCTTCGAATGCAAAATCAACTTTTGGCTCATCATCCCAATGCTAACTTGTATGGCCACTTAGCTCAGTATGTTGAATTGGATGGATATTACCTAGAAAGCGAACCTTGTTTAGTATGCAACAACCCAGAGGTGCCAATGTCCAGTATTAAGCTTTCTTCCATTAAGGTAATTTTTTCGTATGGTGCTTGAATTTTTAGGTCTTCAATAGTTAGTTTAGTCGTCTCAAGCAAACAAAATAGATTGTTGACCCAGTTCACTCATAATGTGTTACTAGACAATTTTTAATTATATGTATCAAAATCTTGACCTCCCTGAACATAAATATTTTTATTTATTTGTAGATTGATTCAAAATTCACAACTACTACTCAGATCGTTAAGTTGGTAGGTAGCCATACCATTAGCAAAATAACTCTACGTATTGGAGATCTGAAGAGGACAAAGATGGTTCGAACCATTAATGTGTACTACAACAATAGAAGTGTACAGGCAGTGGTTGAATTGAAGAACAAGCCAGGTATGTTAAAGACTAACACAATACAGTAGAGGAATAGAGAATAGGAGGGGAAACTCATGTGGCACCATCTACAATTAGGTATAGGAGTTAATCGACAACACTGCACTTTGTGGAATGGGTACTTCTTGAGAGTTGACGAAGCTGACTCAGGTGCATGGTACCGAATCCACTTTTGGGACATCCAGTGTAAATAATAACCTCCATAACATACATCATGTACTGTGCTATTTGCGTGCCTACTTACAAAATAATTTGAACAGAGAGAGTAAATTGGCAATTATAAAAAACTTTTTCCTGTATAGTATTCATAAAATATATTCTGAAAACAATCTTACATGATCATAAAGCAATACAATACAGGTATAGAAGAATAATCTGGTATTGTAGACACCTTACATTACTCTTTAAACAGCTCTTGACATACAAATCTACACACCTGTGTTAATACAATTATCTTTGTACCACCAACTTTTCAAGTTATAACACAAAATTTAAATCCATTTTAAATGTGGTACCATGAAAATAAATAGTTTTATACCAACATAAAGAACTTTACATGTAGGAACAGATATTTCAGATCACCAAAATATTTTGTGATGACTGTGAAACTACTAATACATCACATGTCACGTACACATGTCAATTTACTTGCAAGTAAAATACAATCTACCTGCATATTTGAACTTCCTGATAATCCATGTTCAGTGGTTTAAAAAATGATCATATAACATTTATGTAAGTACCATAAAACAAGTACTTTTGGAATTCATATGGATTTCATAATTAGAACATTTGTACAATTTATTAAGCATGGTTTTTGAATTTGTAATTATTGAATAACATATACAGTTCATTATTTAACACCATTAAAAAATATTACAAACGTACTTCCTACATCCTTACAAATGTCGTTCCTTCCACTAGATTGTAGATAGAGGCATATGTTCTAATATTATATTTATACATCCAACATGTCATTTGGACCATGGTCCTTTATCCTCTTCCAGCTCTAGAGTTTAATTTGGAAAAGCTTCATATCCCAATACAATTATTATTTTATTGTTTAAAACATGCATTCTTTCTTCAAATTCATCACATTTTCATTCAAGCTGTAAAATTGATGGGTAGTAAACAGGCAAGATTTGAAAGTTTATTTACAAGGACAGCAAAGGAGCTGTGGAAAGTTAGTGACAATTTCTGTTTAAAAGAAAAACCTAATTATTGAGCTTGGTTAGTTGGTTAGTGATTTCGGGCACATCAACAGCTTAGGTATTAGCTTAGTCATTAGTCCCATACGTGTAGTTCATGTTTTCCTGGGGGGGGGGGGGGCAGTGATCTTTCCCCACTGGATAGCGAGGTCCGTTTTCCCCTAACCAGGACTATTCCCACTAGCAGGGCACCGCCCCAGCTGGGACAAGCTCTAAGCTCCCGACCGGTCTCCAGGAATATGTGGTAGTATAGTGCATGTTAGTGTAAGTGGGTGTGGGGGGGTGTAAAGAGGAAGGAAAGATAGCACATGGTCAGTGGCATGTTTGTTAGGGTACTGCTCCAGCATTTGCCTAGTGTTGATCAGAGAAACCACAGAAAACTACTGATCAGAGCAGCTGGCTGCTAGAATTCTCCTCCAGACAGCAATTGAACTTGACCTAGCTGAAAAGTTAGTGTCAAAAATCCTGCTGCCGTCGGGACTCGAACCTAGGACCTCTTGGTCAGAGGCGCTGCAGTGACTTCAGTTGATGCACTGAGCTACCGCTCCCAGTTTGAGCTTAGAATATTACCATTGCTTTGCCTATTTATTTATGAATCAGTGGTATGAGGATTCTTAAAAAAAACAACTCAAGGATATTTTCATGCAATTCAAATCTCTTCTCTAACTTCACTGACAGGATTCTATACTTCAGATCACAAAACCGGAACCACATGTATTGAAATGTAATGAAAATGTTTATTTGAAAAAT
The DNA here is from genome assembly GCA_964035755.1 of Teleogryllus oceanicus. NCBI lineage: Eukaryota > Metazoa > Arthropoda > Insecta > Orthoptera > Gryllidae > Teleogryllus > Teleogryllus oceanicus. The sequence goes on along the minus strand of CAXIVR010000002.1, from coordinate 92,255,173 downwards.
CTCGAGCAGAAACAACACACCCAATTTTCTCAAGCATTAAATATAATGAATAATAGACTATTGATCATCACTTCTATAGAAACAATTACTTGCAAAGCTCTTAAGTTGTCTGAAAAATACGGAACGATACATTAAATGGCACAATTATTGTTGTTCATAACCTGATTCATTTCTATATAGTATTGGAAAACAATCAGGTTATGAATTAATCTCAATATATTTAATAGCAATAAACTAATTAGTTGTTTCAATTTGGCCATGTGGCTGACAAATGCAATTATTTTATGAATTTGATAAAACATAAAATGCTGCTGGAAGTAATTTATTCCCCATTCAACTATAGTAACTCATTATCATATTAACTCAAATTATTTCACTTACCTTGCCGGCTAGGACGCAAACCTGAAGAAAAGTTTTCTTTGCCCTGCTGAACAGCATTGATGTCTCCTGGAATCAATTCGCCAAAATGATCTGCAACACTTGATAATAACGTACATTGCCAAACAAGGCTTGCAAGAAAATGTGACAAACAAACTCGTTGCCATAAGCAATATCCTCTCCACCAGAGTGGTAGAAGTTTCATGAGCTTATACCACTACCTGACGAGCAAATTACCAAAGTAGCGTTTGAAATAACGCCTGTACTTTAAAATAGATGCTGCCACACAGAAACGACACTGGCACATCCTCTAGTTCATACTCTCAAACAGCAAGAGTTTCTCCTTCTATTATACATTCTTCCATGACTATTCAAAGTAGTTTCATTGTCTACACAGTGTGTGTGTGTGCATGAGTCGCAAAACCTGAAATATCTGTTGCAAAAAGGGGGAGGGAAGAAAATCACAATAAAAAGTTGTTGAGGAACATGATTGTGTTGTCTTTAAATGAGAGCAGTTGGTAATTTTCCAAATTTACTAACAAAACTAGTGCCCAATAAGCTTGATATTTTTAACCACCTCTCTTGACTTTTTCTCACTGCAGGACCACTAGCAGTCAAAACAGTATTGGAAACCAATAAATTTCATTGGCCCTCCTATAATCTAAACACTATCAACTTCAAGAATTTGTTAACATATCAATTTCTGTTGTCATGTTCTTTCTACTATTTGTATGAGGGTAGTGCCATGTACTTCAGTATACAATGATTCTGATTTTCTTTTGATAAACAATGTTTTTAGGAGTTAAGTGCATCATCTAGTGCTGTCGTCTAAAACTTGTGTTTTCGTCTATGGCACCTGTGCTGTCTTCTAGTGCTTGTGCCGTTGTCTAGCCCTTGTGCAAGCTTCTAGCACTTGTGCAGGCCTTTGGCACTTCATCAGTCATATAGTATTCTGCAAAAATCTACAAACAATTCAGCTCAATCATGCCCACCCAAGTGTCGAGTCGGTGTGTTGTTGTATATGTAGTAGTATTGAAGCAAGGAAACTGAATGAAAGTCAATTTTTGACAAGAGTCCTCCTGTGTTCAGCATGATGTATGCCAGGAAAGCAGATATGTCACACGCTTTGTCACTGTATGTGTGCAAATGAGCATCACATGTATCAGTTTACTGTCTTTGCTATTTGATGAATCATCATAGATATATTACAGTGGGAGACTTTCACTGTATTTCCCATTCATACTAAGCACCATGTCACATCTTCTCCACTTTTAGGTATAGTTGTCTCATTGGTGAAGTTATTTGTTCAAGTACTTTGAGTCATTTGAAGCCTGCAGAGTACCTCATTTACAGTTTCATGCACAAGAAACGGCCAACAACAGAGGCTTACAGGTCCCCCACCTGTAGCTCGGTTGGTTTGTCCTAGTACTATTGTTTTCATGACACAATAGTTTCATGTCTTTTAAATAAACTAAAACTACTGATGTGAGTTTGAGTTCCAAAGAAGTTGGTGTATATCCAAAATGTTACCCTGTCCTGTTGTGTTATATTTTATGATGTCCAGAGTCACAAGGGCATTATTCATCTCTGCTCCTTTTCTGTACCTCTATCTGAAATAGCTTTCTGGGTTGATTCTATGACCTGTTCAATAAAATCCAATAGATCCATAGTTGACTAACCTTTTTGAAAGTAATCTGGTTATTGGACATTAACTCTTTCCTCAACATAGGGCTGAAGTGGATTGAAGATCATTCTCTCGAAATTTCTTATAAAAGATGTGTGAACTTGATGATAGATCTTTAAATACACCATTGCTTTTGGACAGTTGCACAAGTCATGGTTTCCAGCAATAGGAAAATAAACTATATTGGAAACACTTCACAAACACTGATGAACCTTCTAGCTAAGTTTCAAGTAGGTCTATAACAGAAGGTTTGGAAATTTCATCCAAACCTGGGGCACAACACAATTTTACTTCAATGAGTTGTTAAGAGTGTTCCTTTTATTCATGAAATAATGTTCATGTAGGCTTGTATTTCATATCATAGAATAGAATCTACTTTTTATTTTATGTTCTTGTACTTTTTCAGCCATGTGGCATAGAGCAAAAAAGGCTACTTTGGCATCTGGGCAAACAGAAGTGAAGATGGAGTTTCCTTTGCCTATTGTTGCCTGCAACCTTATGATTGAATATGCTGATTTCTATGAAAACATTCAAGCCTCATCTGAAACCCTCCAGTGCCCTCGGTGTTCAGCATCAGTTCCTGCTAACCCAGGGGTCTGTGCTAATTGTGGGGAAAATGTATTTCAGTGTCATAAATGTCGGTGAGTGAGCTATGTAATTTTGTTTTGAAGAATTTTAACTCTTCATCCTGAATAAGTGAATGCCGTAGGTGAAGAGTATTTTTTGCTGTCAGATTCTCAATTTATTAATTTTTAACATTTTACGTTTTTATTTTCAGAGCAATTAATTATGATGAAAAGGATCCCTTCCTGTGCCATGCTTGTGGTTTTTGCAAGTATGCTAAATTTGATTACACTCTAACTGGTAGGCCATGTTGTGCTGTTGATCCCATAGAAAGTGATGAGGATCGCAAGAAGACAGTGGCTACGATTAACTCACTTCTGGAGAAAGCAGACAGGGTTTATAAGCAACTCATTGCTAATAAACCAACTCTAGAGGTGAATGAATATTGATTCTTGTAAAAAGAATTAATTAAAGATTGATTAGATAATTTCTTCTGATATTGTTATTATGTTGTGACATAGTATGATTGGTATTATGTATTAGAGTGGGGTGGGATTAACCATAATTTGATGCATCTCTAGATAAATCTTTACTTTTATTAATGTTTTACAGCTATTATTGTTGAAGATAAGTGAACATCGTTTGGATCGGGCATTGGATGAAGGTATACAGGCTGGTAGTGCTGGTAGCACTCAAGTGAACAGAGCTATCCAGTTACTAGCCCAGCGTTATTGTGGAGAATGCAAAAGTTCCTTTGAAGAACTGAGTAAAATCATTCAGGTTAGTGCATCCTCTGTTAACATAAATTTTGTTACTTATAAAATATAGTATTGCTCAAAGATTATATAAGTAGTTAGACCATAGACCATAGTTAACCATCATCATCATCACTTTCCTACAACAGCAAAATTCTTCCTAATCTAATCCAAAAACATTTAACTCAGTGTGTGTGTAGACAGTTATCATAGGCAAGTGACTGATTTTTTTGATAGGTTATAAAACAGTTTATTATTGCAGAAGACCTCATCACATTGAGATATGGGGAAGTGCCTGTGTACCTCTGAATGAAGTTCTGAAACAAATTTAAACTGACAGGCAACAATCAAATCTCAAAGAACCTATAAACGAACATCATATTTTACACCCAGTAAACTTAACTATTAATCTAACAATTTTGCATGTCAAATTTCTTTAAAAGGAGTTTTGAAGTGGACTCTTCTTGAATTCCAAAAAAAAAAAAAAAACATTTTCTTGTAAATAATCTTCAGTTGGCAGAGTGGCAATAAATAATGAAATTGGCAGGGCATGCTACTGCCCTAGCACAAATTCGTCTATTTTCAAAAGAAATGCAAATACTTTCTGCATGTTACTCATTATCCTCTTTCCATGATTTCATTTTTCATGAATGAGTGTCAAGAATGTGCATTTCAAGTCAAGATGCTAATCTGATGTAGAATTGTTATTGGATCTGGATCATTATTAAATCAGCTTCATCTGAGAGAACAGAACATGTCAAATAGAAAGAATTTCAGCCCTATCATATAAATGTCACTTCTGGATACCCTAAAGTTCAGACTTCAGAAAATTGTCTTTATTTTCTTTAATAACATTAAATTCTATTGCCAAATAGGTGACAATAATTGTAATTTACTTCAATTAAAAAATAATGTAAAATTGAGTTAAAATTAAAAAAAGAATCACCTAAAATAGAATACAAAATAACAGATTGTAACTCTTCAAGTATGGACTTGGTCAAAAATTGACTTTGACAAACCATGTAGATTATATTTTTAACAAAAGTCTGTGGACACTAAATTTTGTAAAGTCAAAAATTTACACTAACATTAACTTTAACAACATTGTTACCCCAGTTACCCCACCTCATATACAAGTCGTAAGAAGTATTTTTCATTATTATAGACAAATTGTCTGATAATTATAAATAAATAAATTTAAAAAAATAATTCATGTTAAAAATATTATTTTTTCCATACAGACATAATATCTGTTATTTATTTTGTTCAGTATTTTGATCTTTGTTGGAGTCTTTTTCAAAAGTTTTAAAACTTTTGAATCTATTCAGTAGCATTTCAAAGAAAAATATTGTCATTATTAAAAGTCTTTAGGACTGGTATATTAATGTAAGCACGTTAAGAGTGGGTCAGGGGATTTTAACATTTTTTATCAGTCACATGTGACTTTAACCCCTCTTTACATGCAACCCCACAGGTTTGTTAAGTGCACTTGTACCGACCTATATGTTAAGAAATGTAACATCTTTAGCAGTGGGTTTTAGCGTCCTTAGCAACGTAAATAAACAACCATCGATTCGTCGTAAGTGAAATGTTTAAGTAAAAATCATGGCAATATACAAAACAAATCAGATTCAAACAATTCAGAATAAAAGTAACTAGTATTAGTTTTTGGAATAATTAATGTAATTGTAATCTTAATAGTAGAATTAAAAAATGTATATTAGATAAATTAACCTCATTTTCTTGGCATTCCACCAAATGACCCTCTTCTCTGGTAATCGTATTTACTGACGATCTGAAGGTGTCAACATGCCAACATCCTCTCTTCATGAACATCATTTCTTTTGGTATCTTTAGGTCCAGGAGAATTATTTGCATCCATCTTTACTCAAACCATGGTATACGAAGTTTGTTTCAATAGATTCACAAGCAACACCCCACTATATCATAATAACATGCCGCAGCAACAGAATTCATTTGTTTTGTATCGCAATGATGTTGTAAATTTTTGCATAAATTGTGAGATTTTATGGTGACAAATAAAATGCCGAACATACCTAGAAATGTAACTGTGTTATTACTGCCTCATCCAAATTAAAAATCTTGACTCTGCTACACTCTGCCTTGATTTTTATCTTTGGCCTGTGCTTTAATATCACTCATAACATTTCTAGGTATGTTAATAGCTATTACATGTTTATTAAATGCTTATGATAGGTTTCATGACCATAATCTAAAGCATCTATTTTCTGACTTAATGTCTTTATAAAGTAGGATTATACAATTCTTTAATTTTTTAATATTTTGTAGTTTTTTTAAGAATGAAATGTGTGTTTTATTATATTGTATGAAAATGTTTGTTTTTACAGCGTGTTTTGGCCTGCCGGCGAGAACTAGTTGCATATGATCGTAATCAACGAGATAATGGTAGTCGTGCTCTCGGATTAAATGTGCTGCCTTTATCCAGTACAATGACTGAATCTGTTTCGGGAAATACATCTTCACCTCCTGGAATCTCTTCTGTTGGCCGTTGTTTTGGATGTGCTACTTCTGCAACTGAACATTGTCTTACCCTATTACGTGCACTGGCTTCCAATCCGGTATCTCGACAAGCTCTTTGCAGTCAAGGTCTAATAGCAGAGTTGTTGGAGAATAATCTGCGGCGTGGTACAATGCAGGTTTGAATTTTTCATTATTTTATTTCATTTCATTCCTGTAAAAACAAATTATTATTATTATTATTATTATTATTATTATTATTATTATTATTATTCTTTTTAATTATTTATTTTAAGAAGTTGGTATTAGAAGACGAAAATGTTGAAAAGTGCATTCTTAAAACCAATGCAATTACAAAACTTGTATTTTTCAATGCTCACACAGCATTAAAGATGATGCCCGGTGCAGAAACCTATCATGTCTGCTCTCTTCAATTTTGTAGGAGATAGAAAAAACTTAATTACTTTACACCCAATTCTGCATCAAAGAAAATTTTAAGCCAGATCCACAGTTCATGGCAGACTTGAGGAATTTTTATAGCAGTCAATGCATCTATATGTACTATATTATATTGTGTGATCAATATTGTTACATGCGTCATCAGTTTGGTCTCCATTCTATCAAGTGAATATCAATAGATTTGAAACAGTTCAACATAAGTTCTTTAATTTTGTTGCTTGGAAATTGAAATTACCTTCACCTTTTATTACATATGACTATACTGAAATTGTATACTGTTAGACATCAGCTCATTCAACTCTCATAGAATGTACATTGATTATTTATTTTTATGTAAACTATGTAACAACCATATAGACTGTCTAGATTTACTGAATTTATTGTCATGGAAAATTCCTGTAACCAAACTACAAAACTTGGATCAAGTTGTTTTTAACATTCCCTTTTGTAAAACAAATGCTCTTTTAAATGCGCATTTATGGCGTATGTGTAAAATTGCAAATATGATAAATATTGATTTATCCAACTGTTTATAAATTTAAGTCTCAGGCCGAAGCTATAATTTTGAAAGACTTTAACTAAATAATAAAATTGCAAATTTAATGTAATTGGGCATTGCCTGTGTATAAATAAATATGTTCAAAATCTGGAGGAAGAAGAAGAAGAAATAGGGGTTTCTGCATCAATCGATTTAACTGTAATGATGATGGTGATAGTAATAGTAGTAAAAGCAATAAGAAGAAGAATAACAATATAATTATTAGGGCGTAGATTTTAATGAAATGTTGTTATTTTTTCTTTTCACTTTAGAACAATGCCTTTTAGTATAGAAATTCATTTTATGTTACGACAAAAGGAAATGACCCATTTTTTATGACTTTTTGCATTGTTCTTCGATTTTAATATTTTAATGGTACTTGCTTCAGATAATGTTTATTAGATGCAACAAATGTTCTTCACAGAATTCCTCAGTATCTTATTCAATTTCTTTGCTCGGAAACTAATGTCAGCCTCACTTACATCAGTAACATATCCAAGACTTAGAATTGTTCATCTAAATTGGTTTTGATAAAAAAAATTTATGTAATTTTTGTGTGTTTATAGGGCATTTTAAGATAAATTTATTGATCATTTTTGGTGACTTTTTAGGTCATCAAAACCTGCCCTCTAATAAAGTATATATTTCAATAGGCACATAATAATCATTTCCACTATTAATAATTTAAAAGGCCTGATTAGTATAGTAGAAAAGAATTGTGAATTGTAAACATTTTCTAATTTCATAAATTCTTTTAGATGTAGAGGTTTAAAGCATATAACAATCTGTTTACAGGTTCAAGAAGAAGTTCGCCAGCTATTATGTCTGTTAACAAGAGATAATGCTCCGGCTACTGAAGATTTACGGCAGTTATTAATGGATCGTATTAGTATTACTTTGCGAGGAAATGTAGCAACATCAGATCTTGCTTTTGCTGTTCGCCATGAAATGGCACTTTTGGCTGCTCTAGTACAAAAGGAAGATTCTTGTTGGGAACAGAAGTTACGTTGTGTGATGCAACTGTTTCTGATTGCGTGTAAGGATTCAAGGTCTCCAGTTGTGATGCAGTCTATCATTCTACCATGTCTTAAAATACTTCAGTCTCTCATAAAACCCGACCAACCAATATCCAAGAAAAATAAGGTAAGCATTGTATTCTTCTTTTATTTATTTATTTAGTTAAATTCTTATGTGTTGCATTGCAACTTAGTAAATCAATATTTCTTCTTGATTGTCAATAGATGTTTACAAATAAAAGTATCCAAAGTTTTTTATGACAATCATTTATTCAGCAATTTCACAACGTTTCGTAACTCGTTTTGTTACACGGTATCAACTGTGCGAGAGTGAGGTATTTCGTAATGTTTCATTGAATGTTCTGCTGATAAGGTAATTCAATGGGATAGCGTTCCCTCACTAAGTTTAGCACCTGAAGATGTAACAAAACGAGTTACGAAACTTTGTGAAATTGCTGAATAAATGATTGTCATAAAAAACTTAGGGTACTTTTATTTGCATTGTAACTTATTAATAAATATATAAATTAAAATCACAGTTCTATATCAACAGTAAATTATAACATAAAATGATGATAATTTTTCCTTGTTATTTTGAAAGGATAAGACTGTGGACGCCTTAGCGACAATTCGACCTACAGAAGGCATAGGTGTAGAAGTAACCAAATGGCTGCGAGGTGATCCAAAACATTCCTATAAAGCATGGAGATCACATATGCCTCCTCGAAATACTGAGAAAGATACCACAAAAACAATCAAGAAAGTAAGAGATTCATCATTATTTGTTTTTTCTTACCTGAATGAAAAATCCACATCATACACTAGAGGGGGTTTCAGCTCCCCATAATTCAAATCCCTTTTTGCCTGTAGAAAAGGTTTGGTTTTTATGAATAGATTGTTTCAATTCAACTGACAAACTAGGCACATATTGAACCAACAAATGCAGCAGTGCAAAATGTCATGACTTATAAGAGAATAATGACTTTAGCATAGACATTTCTTTCACTTTATCATCTTTTGTGTGACATAAAATATCTTGGGAACCATTGCAGGAGGAGGCTCGAGCACTGTACCTAATGGAGAAATATGCACTTCGATGGCGTCAGAGTACTTGTGGTATCGTAAGTTTACATTTGTCAGATGCTGCCTGGCTGAAACAGGTGTTGTTTAATCCTAGCTCAAGGCTTGCGCGTCAAGTGGCATGCAATATGTTGGAGAGTTTATGCTTGGTACCTGTACGTAAACGTGAGGTAAGTTTCCTGAGTGGCCAATTTGATGTTGATCATAATTTGACTGTGTTGTAATATTTGCAGAATTCTTGAAGTAACATTTTTTCATTTCTTTAATGAAGGTGCTTGATTTGTTGACTGGCTTCCTGGGTGAACTGGGATCTGCAGGAGAGAGTGCTGCAGAGTTCTTGTCTTTGTATCAAAGTCTAGTTCAACCTGTCCCTTGGAAACAGTACTTGGCAGTCAGAGGTGTATTACTACATTTAGCTGAATTATTAACCCGAGAGATTG